>OX244037.2:36081737-37281737 GCA_945859785.2 Tridacna gigas | reverse complement strand
CAGCATTTTCTCCATTTCCCACAATGGTTTCTACCCTATCAGAGACCTCAAGCTCATTTGCACCAATTTTGAATTTGGCAACTGCAGATGTTTTAAATTTGAAAGAGTCTAAATTTTTCATTTGGGAAATGGTTAAATAAGATAAATATGATCTGACCTGTCTTTGAAATTATAGGAAAGATTGTGGGGAAAGAAAAGAAAATACTTGTAATCAGTATTTTCTCTTTTTCCCACAATATTTTCAAAAGCTTTCTTCCTTAACCCTTTACCACAGAACAAAGTTTTAGACTTGTTCAGATCGACTGATGATTTACCGATGACAAATTCAGTGTAGCTCAGAAGAAGATGTCTGTCTTTAAATCGATGAAAAACTTTGTGGTTTTCTCCTTGTTCCACAATGTTTTCAAAATGATTCCTCCTCTGGGTCATAAAATGGATTGTTTGCTAAAGGGTTTCATATGTGATTATTTGGTATAGGGTTAAACCTTTGCTTGTATCCGATTTCCAGACAGCATTAAAGGCCATGTGTATCCCATTATACTAACTGCACTTGATATGAAAAATAGCGGAGTTCAGTTACAGGTTTTATAATCATACTGTGATATCCTGTACAGTGCATTACACATTTGGTGCATTAAGTTTAATATAGTTTGTCTTGTATTTAAAAAGAATTCTGTTTATGTCATAATTACATTCCCACAAAATTAGGTGTGGGGCTGTTACTGGAATCGGATTGTATGTCTGTCAGTCTATCCATATCTGCAAGTTTGCATCCTCTTGTCCTCCTACACTTTTCTATCTAGGCTGCAGACATTTAAAAGAAAGCATACCTAGGAATTTGTGTAACTATTTGGTCAATTATCACAGAAGTAAAGACCCTTTTTTTTCCTGATCCAGTAACAAGGTTCATGTAACTTGTGAGGAATGGGGGTATTTATCAACCTGCAACAGCAATGATTTCTTGTGCCATAAGATGGCTGATTAGAAAAGAGTGTATGATTTTTCAGGTGTTACATATTTTTTTCGTTAACTTAATGCCTTCTGAAACAAATTTTAGAAATAACCTTAGAATCATCCTGGTAAAATATGAATGCTGAACTTTTATTAAGATTGACATGAATACATTTGACAGCTTTGTTGCAAATGAAGAGATTGCTTGTTACAAGCAATTTCTCCTTGTGCATCAATCTTTTCCAAAGTGGTGTGTTGCAATACTAAGACTTTAACTGCAGGATGTATTGAGTTAGGTGCCAAGTTGCGAGAAAGTAAAACAATTAGTAATGTAAGATTTAGTTTTCATGTCTGGACCTGTATTCCTTGCTATTTTACTATTAATGTAATTTGCATTTTTGTTGGTGGTTTTACAGGCAATAAAGGTAACATAGAAAAACTTTGAAAGATTTCAGTTACATTCTCATGTTTTAAGTTATTTTTCCTTTTCATATTTGCATGCTTTGACTCTTTACCACACAAGCCCAAGTTTTAACGACTCTGTGGAAGAAGGCTTTTTAAAACATAGTTTGAAAAGGAGAAAATACTGATAACAAGCAATTGGTCCTTTTCCCACAATGTTATCTAACTCTTTCATAGACAAATTCCATCATTTTAGTCACATTCAATTTCTCCTCTGAAATGCTTTCAGCTGGACAGGTCTAAAATTCCTTTGTTTGGTAATGAGTTAAGATAATAAAAAAATTTATTACACAAAAAGTTTGATAAGAATTTAACCTCTTTACCTCACTATTCAAGTCTTGATCTGAAACAAGTACTGAATAACCAGTGAAAAAGATCAATGGAAAATGGAAATTGTTGATTATATTGTAAAACTTAACAGAACATTATGACAAATGCTTGAATTGCTTTTCAGTAATTGCTCATTTGGTGTAATGTTTTCTATACATGTATATCCTGTAATAGATATGGGCTAAAAGTTCAGCTTCATGAGGAAAGGGGTTAATTAGTCTGAGTGCTTTGCATATTTTGTATATACAGCTTCATTTCTTCAAGAGATTAAAACTTCATAATCTGGTAGTTGAGTTGAAAAAAAATAGTCTTTTACTTATTCAAGAGTATTTCTTCTGAATGGAATCTCAGTTGAATGATCATGTGCTTTCTATAACCATTCTGGTATTTCAAGTACATATGCAAAGTGCAAAAGTTATGCTATTCTTGATGTGGCAAAGAGTAATAGCTCTGTAAGATTTTTCAATATTAATTTCAATTGCCTAATTAGATATACACTGTATTTTGTTTTAAGTATGTTGTAACACTAATTTTCTGGTATCCATTTTGTCAGAAGTATATTTTTATATCAAATCAATGTTTGAACTAGGGTGCCTTACATTGATAATTTCATACCTTCTGGTATGGAATTACTTTGAGTGTGATGCAAGCACTGGGAAAAGAATATCTGAATTATTGGTGTGGGGATAAGGCTTTCCAAAATAATAGTGATTTAGGTATCACCAAGTTAGAGAGCATGTTGTACTGTAGAACCCTTACTTGTTGGCTTACATTTATAAGAGTAGAGTAGTATGTTATAATAAAGTTAATCAACATTTGAAAAGTTTATATGAACCACTCAGTTTACTTCAGCCGACTAGAAGGTTGGGCTTTGAAGAGCCAGACTTAGAAGTAAAATTAGAATGCTTTAGCTTTATATTTTATTTTGGGTTATTAAAAATTAGTGGACAGGACTTAACTTTTTCTCTACTAGATAGATAAATTTAACATTTTGCAAGACCTATGTTACTTTAGCATTGAAAAGGTTGATAAAAGATCAGTCTTGAAATGTTCTGTAGTCAATCTGTGCCGGTTACTTTATACATCATGCATATGAAATTCTTGAAAAAAAAAAATCCTTAAAAAATCAGGCATTGATTGGTTTGTTATACTGCCACAGAGCAATCTGTATTGTTTGTCTTTTTTTTTATTTTGAACTGTTTTGACCTGCATAATTTTTCCTTCTTCTTGTACCTTGTGGAATTTCATTTCTTGTAAAAACATGAAAAACTCGGGCAAATTGACAAATCCATTATTCAGTAACAAGTTATGTCTGAACTATGTCATGAAACTTCAACTGTCGTGAGTTTGAATGGTATAATGTGAACAGTTTTAATAGCTGACCTGAAAGCTTTTCATAAAACAGGTACATACCATTTAGGAGATGGATAAACTTGCTTTTCTTGTGCAGATAATAAGTCAATGCATCAGATATTCAGTCCATTACTATTATCCTTGTCTCATATTTTAAGTTTCCAGAATGGCCTTTGGTCTCTTTGGGGTTTCCTCCATAAAACATTTTGGTGTTTTTGGCACATATCTGACAGACATCGTTCATAAACCTTTTGACATGTGAAGAAAGTGCTTGTACTCCATCATCATAATACTATCTAGGTTTATCCAAATTTATTATTTTTTTTGTCTTATTTCAAGATTTTCTATGTTCAGGTATGGGAGAAATGCGATTTTGCATACAGAATAAAAGCTATACACATAAATGGATGAAAAACTATGTATTTTACCCGTTAACCTTGTCAATGCCATCTCTTTCAGTGGCCTAGATGATGTTAGAAATATCTTTTCAAGTCAGGATCAGACATACAAAACATGCAGTGAGGTTTTGGATCTACATTTAGCAGTACTTAACTTCAAAGTATGACTAAAATGTCTCTTCCTTTAAAGCAGTACTGTAGTTTTAGACCTTTGAAGAAAAAAGGTATGTCAAAGTAAAGAAGCTTTCATACATCTTCTATCTCTGCTATGCTGTGCTACAAGGTGTGCTATAACTGCAGGTTTGTCTGTTTACACTAGACAAACTTGATACAATCTATATCTGGGGCTGAAACATGAAAGCAATATGGTTAACACTTAGAGTGCGAAGCACATGCTAAATGAATTTTTCAGCCAGTGTTGATCAAGATTAGTCTGCACAAAGTGTCAACGATTAACACTGTTGACTTTTCGGAAATATTCTGGGCAAATGCAGCTTTGAAATTAGAATTATATTTATCATTTTTTCCACATTTTTTTGTCACTGAAAAAATACTGAGCAATTTAAGGGTTAACATTTCATTGCTACATTGAATGAAATAGACATGCCAAGTCAAAGAAAGACCTGACAGTTTTTCCAAAATGTCTTGGGTGCTATTTCTTGCTTCACACTGAATATTGGTGATCCAAAATAAAATGCACATTCTGTGCAATCTGATCTTTATCTAGAATGGCTCTAAAAATATCTGAAGATGTCTTAGTCACTCTAAGGGTAATGGGCGAATGAAAACAAAATGAACACATGGTGTGTTTTATTGTTAACATATTTTTTGGCTCAGAAATCAGTTGGCTGCTGTTGTTGTTTTTTTTTTTCTGTCTGAAATGTTGAACAACTTTATTTTCAATGAACTGGTTCTAAAGAAAATTTCTTAAAGGTTACTAAATAGATTTAATAAATTGACTCTTTTTGTAAGGTCAGAGCATTGGTGTCATGAATTTCAGTCTTGCTTATCTTAATATTTAGTGCTTAGAATTTTTAAATGAAAAATGAGTTCAATTCCAAGGCTGTTTTGCCAGAATAACAACTCATAATAGACAATATAGACCAAAGATCAGGCTATTATCTTCTGTACAGTCTGATTTTAATCAACAGTGTCATTACCAACAAAGGGAACTTAAATTATGCGTAGAACTCTAATATTTAAAATGCTTGAAAATTTCAATTGTTTAAAGAGTTTTGAAAATAGGATTGATGATTGGTTGGCCTGATATTTAAATTTGAATCATCTTCCAGTAAAATATGTGCTGCCACTGCCAGTGTGTCCTTTAGAGAGTTATAGTAATAATTTGGATGTTTTCAGTTTGAAAAATATGAAGAAGACACTACATTTTCAGGCTTTCATTTGCCTGAAGAACACAAATTGACAGTATAAAGTCAAAATCAGACTGCTTGTTTTGTGCTGTCTGATCTTGATCTATGCTCTCAGCAAAAGCAAGTAAAGTTATCCTCTGGATGTTAATTATACAGTTTCAGTCCTACTAATATACTCATTGTTTAACTTAAAGGATGTGTTAGTCAATGTTAAGCTTGGATTCTTGTACTGAAGGTCCAGTGGTGACCAAAAGTAAACAATGCAGGTGTTAGAATGTACTTAAATTGAAATCATACAATTTAAAAGTATGAAATTACTGAGATGACAATCTGTTACTGTACGGTTGGCCTAAGTGTTTGTTTGCTGGAAGAAATATGAATTTCAAAACTAGGTTAACAGTTGCCAAGTCTCTCTATCTTTTGTTTACTTTTTACCTGGTTTTTAATTCATTGTTCTGTCAGAAACTAACACTTAGACCAAGCATACAGTTACAGGTTGTCGTCTTCACAATTTAAATAGTGCGTGATTTAAATTTTACATGTATAACTGCATTTTAGCACCGACATTATTTACTTTTGGCCACCACTGGACCTATAATGTTATTTCATAGAGAAATAAAATCTGAAATAAATATCGTAAAGCGATAAATGTTTACTTTCATCATGTTGTGATAGCAGATAAAATAGTACATACAAGCATTTTCACCTTTTATGATATAGTCTGTTTAACTCCTTGCAAGCCACATATTAACTTCTGCATCTTTTGTGCTGTTTTGGGTCTATCAGCTAGCCGAAATCTTATGATAAGGTCTGTTTAATGCCTTACGAGCCACATACTAACTTCTGCATCTTTTGTGCTGTTTTGGGTCTATCAGCTAGCTGAAATCATACTTTACATCAATTTTGAATTGCATATTTTTATTGGTTGACAATAGCATTAACAGAAATTAACAGCTTCCCTGAATTTTAGACTAATGAGTAAATGAACAAACCCCTTCAAACTAAACTGGTGAACCCTTCGATAATCTTGGAAAGTAGAAAACAGAACATTATTACAGAACCTCGTCTCTTTACTTACAGAGCCAGGAGAGTTTGACTTTGAGCAGGATCACTGTGTGGCTGATTTAGCATCAGGGACTGTAGTTACGAGAGTGGTCAGGGAACATGGCTTTGATGGAACAGTAACTATTGAATACTCAACCATGCAAGTACCATTTTTGATATTTATACCAGTTTTGAACAAAATGCTTGTTATATCACATATTCATGGATTTCTGTTTCTTCCTTGATCAGACTTTTACCCGTTCCAAGCCACTTGCTTCATTCCCACACCAACAGACAAAAAATATTATAGTTGTGTAAAAGGAAAATTTTTTTGCAATCCACTGTCTTGAAATAGCAAGACTTTAACTTAAAACCAGATGGTTACTAATCCTGTGTGCTACTGGCTGAGTGCCAGCCTGGGTAGCTCATTGGTTAGTGTATCTGACTCATGACCTGGTGGATGCAAGTTCAATACTCGGTTGAAGCTTTCGCAATTTTTTATCTCTTACCTCTGATGCAACTGAGAAAAGTAGTCAGTGGCTTTGGAAAGAAAGTTGTGTCAGTACTGGTGTGAGAAAGCCAGGAAACACATGGATGCGTCACTGACCGCCATAATATGACCGGAGCTGTTAAAATGGCGTTAAACTCCAATACAAACCAAACTACTGGCTGAGCTTCTTGAGCTGAGCAAACAATTTTGTAGAATAAGAAGTGGGCACTGCATATTCAAATTAACTCTTTACCATACGAGAAAAAATTATACTTGTCCAAATTGACAGCATTTACAGACGACAATCTAAGTTTGGCTCAAATGATGGAATTTGTCTGTGGTAGGATAGAAAACTTTGTGGGAAAGGAGAAAATGCTGGCTACCAGCATTTTCTCTGTTTCCCACAATGTTTTCAAAAGGCTTCTTCTGACAGGTTATTGCTTGGGATTTTGTGGTAATGAGTTAAGCATGTTGATGACATGAACATTTTGAGAAAATATCTGTATGAATAGTGTTATTTGAACTGAATATCAAAAGCTTACTCATTCATTTTTGTAAATATATTTTATTTATGTGATTATCGTTTAACCCCTTACCAAATGACAAAAAATTTACACACAACCAAACTGAAAGCATTTGCAGACAACAATTTAGATGTAGATCAAAGAATTATGTCTGTCTTTTTAAAGGAATTGAACATTGTGGTGAAAGGAGAAAATGCTGGGTACCAGCATTTTCTCCTTTTCCTACAATGTTTTCAGAAGTACTTTGTCAGGGTCATTAATACATGGGATTGTTTGGTAAAGGGTTAAAAGAATCTAAAACATACATGAAATCAGCGCTGAATTCTTTTTAAGTGTGTTTTTAGCAAAATAGTACTTTTCAGTCTGCTATGTAACGCTAGATAGTCTACTAAAAGAATCTTTTGGTCAGAATTTCTTACAAAACAGCAGACATTTTAGATCCAAAAATCAGACAACTCATTTTGAGCTCTCTGATCTTCATCTGAACCAATGAAACAACTGAATCTGTGGACAGCTCTTTCTGGGTAATGGTAATTTATTTGAATGTATTTCAGAAATGGTACTGCTACAGGGGGGAAAGATCTCAATAACACACAAGTGGATTATATAAGCCAGTCAGATACCTTGACTTTCAGTCATGGAGAAACCAGTAAGACCATTACTGTAGAAATCAATAAAAATGCCAAGGTGAGTAAAGTGACAAAAGTTTGATGTTCAGGTCAGAAATTTGGAATGAGAGCAAGATAACTGGCTTCATGTAACATGTTAATCCTTAAAGTGCCTTTCACAACTTAGGTTGCATGATTTGCAGCCTGTAAAAATCAAGATTAGATTGCATAAAACTTGCAGCCTGATCTTTGATCAACACTGTTCACTTTGTTGAGACATTCTGAACAAGAGCAATCTTGAAATTGCTGTTATTTTGGTCTTATTTTTGAAATGAAATGTCAGATAGGTAAAACTCTCTACCACACAATCTGAAGTACCCTGAGGTAACAGCCTTTTGAAAGCCTTGTGGGAAAAGGAGAAAATACTGGTAACCAGCATTTTCTCCGTTTCCCACAAGGCTTTGTACACTTTCACAGACAATTACTGCCATCTTAGCTAAATCTGATATTTTGTCTGCAAATGCTTCTGGACCAGTCTAAAATTTTGTTATTTGGTAAAGAGCTACATGTAATTGATGCTTTAAGGGTTAATATTGTTAGTATCATGTGTATGTCACTCAGAGTAGGGACATTCTGATTCAAAAGTCATTAGTTCTATATCAAAACATAATATCATGTTTTTGATGCTCATTAGAGTTTTCTAAATGAGGACATTCATATGGGAGACTGTAGTGTAGGGGTCCAGTGTAAGGTTTTGGGTTCAAATGGGTGATGAGTGGGATCAACCACATGATTACCCATTGTACTATAGCTCTGGCCACTGCAAAAAAGATGAATTAGAGCTACCCTGCCTGTCTGAGCTATTGTTCCTTACTTCTTTCAACTTATCACTGATACCATGTCTTGAAATTCTCGACGTAATCAGGTAGTCATGAATATGGAAATGTTTTGTAGCAAAACAAGATGGTCATGAACTGTCGACCTTGGACATTAGTTTCATATGTAGAGTTTGTCTTATGTAATTCTTCGTCTATTCTAAAATTCCCATTATGAGAAAATGTGGTATATTGGTGGTCATAACTATAATTAGAGTTATGTCATAATGACCTCCTCGTCTATATCCAATCATCAAAGACTTGGAGGTATCTTCTTAATTAACTAGAAATATATCTGAAACTGACAATGAAGTCTTCCTATAAATGCTTCCTATGGAAATGATAATTTTGTGTTGCTTGTATGGACAGTGTAGATTAAGCTCAGCCTGCAGAGATTCTATATTTGATGGTCTTATTTGTAATAAAAGTAAAGTCACAATGACTTTCACATTGCACACAAATATTAAAAGACTTGCTTGAATCTATAATGTCCTTATCTACACACTTGAGCCATTTGTAAATCATTATGGCTTAACCTGTACCACATGACACAATTTTAGACTTGTCCAAGTTGAAAGCACTTGCTGACGAGAAAAGAAACATGGATCAAATGATGAACTTTGTATTCGAATGGTTAAAAAACATTGTGGGGGAAAAAAGGAGAAAATGCTGGTTACCCGCATTTTCTCTTTTTCCAACAATGTTTTCAAAAGCTTTCTTTCTTGGAGTCCTTAAAACTCGGGAGTGTGTGGTAAAGGGTTAAATACCACTGCAACATCTGGCACTCTTTTTTTGTAAGTCTTACTTCCTTTTGTTGAAGCCAACTGTAATTTTCTGCCATGATACAAACTGGCTTTGGATAAAGGCATTGGTTTGTGAATGAAGCATGTTAGTAAATTGTTTGAGGTTAGGTGGCTCTTGTATTCTTTATTTTCTTGGTACGAGGTGCCTTCAATAAGTTTCTGGACTTTTTTCGTATAGCTACTTTTTTTCATTGGACACACATTAAACTCTAGTCTCCTTCAAAGTACTCTCCTCCAGCTGCAATGCACTTATTGTACCGTTCCACCAACTTCTGGAAGGCCACCTGGAAGTCCTCCGATGTGAACGTGTCAACGACCCACGTCACAGCCTCTTTCATCTCCTCAATTGTCTCGAAACGATTGCCTCTGAGGTTTTCCTTGAGCTTAGGGAACAACCAAAAGTCACAGGGAGCAAGGTCTGGACTGTAGGGAGGGTGAGGAACTGTCTTGATGCCCATCTCGGTCAAATAGTTGGAAACACGGATGGAGTTGTGGACTGGTGCATTGTCCTGGTGAAAATGCCGCCGAACAGATGTGAAGAGTGCTGGCCTCTTTCAACGGAATCTCTGCCTGAACTCCCTTAAAACCTGAACATAGTATTCTTTGTTGACTGTCTGTCCAGAGGGAACCCAGTGCAAGTAAAATTACGGATTTGCCTCACCAGCTCTGGTGTTCTGACATCCCTACTCCTCCCACACCTCTCATCGTCCCTCACAGACTCTCTGCCTTCCTTGAATCTCTTGTGCCACTCAAAAACTTATGATCAGCCCATGCAGGATGGTCCGTAAGCAGTCTGAAGCATTCTATACGTTTCTGTGGCGTTTTTTCCAAGTTTAACACAAAACTTTATTGCGTATCGTTCTTCCAAAGTGTCCTCTCGCCCGGACTGCATTTTCGAAAAATGTCAGCTGTGACGATCAGCGTTTAGTAGGGTGTGTTCCAAGTCCTGCTGCAGCTGTCCCTTTCAACCTGAACTGATAAAAATGGGTCTGTCATCTCATCAGATGTATAGTAATAACATACTACAATTTCAAGAGCCTACAATAATTTTAAATGCCTCTACAAAAAAAGTCCGGAAATTTATTGAAGGCACCTCGTAATTTAGCATGATTGTATGATGTTTGTTTTTTTTTTTTATACTGGGATGTAAGATTGATTGATTTACCCCGTGAGAGTGCTATGTTGTGTATGGAAATTGGAGAGAGAGCCTGCTTGAATGAATGTTTGTGGATTTTTTTCCTTTTTCATCACTAGTTTTACCATTATAATAATTGGGAGCCAACTTGACAAGTTACAGGACATTCATTATTTCATTGTTAAATATATTGTTTTTGTTTAAGACATTGACTTTACCCAATTGGGTAAAAAGTTGCAAGACTTTTTGGTATACTAGGCTAGAAAAATTTATACCATATAATTTTGAAAAATGCTGTATTTCTATATTAGTTGTCAATGTTAAATTTGTTAGACTGTAGAGCACAATATCAAACAAGTATCACACAGTTTAGATGAATATCAGTCCTTGTATTTTTTGCTGTCTGATATTGATCTGCACCGTCTGCAAAAGCATCTTATTCCAAGTACCACCATTCATTTTTGTTCCAAAGTTACACTGTTGTGTTATTTCAAAGATTGTATTTTATTACCAATTCACATTCTCTACAGGATGATGGGGTATGATATGGAATGATAATAGAAAACTTTAATGCTTTTTCACTTACATGATAGATCAAAGTCTAGCAATTCTCTTCAAAAAGCTGTTTCATAGAATGCTTTCTGATTGATAGTGTTGGAATTAACTCATTACTTCATATGCGGGCTTAGAACTCTTTTATGAAAGCATTGCAAGCAAAAGTGTTAATTGTGATAATATGAAACAGAAAATTAAACATTATAACATATGGAGAAATTTCTCATAATGAGCAACTTCTAAATAGGCTTAGATGTTTTAGTAAGACATGTCAGTGTTTCCTGGATATGTAGATGAGAGAGATATGATTTGTAGATGAAGTTGTCTGTCCTGTGTAGGTGTAACCCTAGCTGTATCAATGTTGAAAGTATAGTTCATTTATGGAATAAGCTTTCTGAACAAAGACCATAAATTTAAAAAATACTATGATGAAAATTAAAACTCTGAAGTATTAAATGTATGGCTTCCAGCTTTTGTTTAATAGTTAGTCTTGTACTTTCATTCTGGCTGTATGATCGGGTGCTTCAATCAGTTTTAGAGTAGCTTAAAAATTCAGTCAGCAATGTTATTGGGTATTTGGACTAATTGCATGATAAATTCATTCACTATCTTGATTTTGAAAGAAAACTATTGGTTTTACTAAATTACTTTTCTGTCAGCACCCGTTGTGAAATGCTAAAAACCATGATAAAAGGAATTTGTCATAACCATCATCTAGAAAATCAGAATTGTCATGTTTTTTGTCTCATTGACAACATTTGTGCTAAAAGCCCTCTTTAAAAGTACAATGATGATAGGAGCTTTTAAGTTAAGCAGCAACAGTAAGTCTCCAGCAAAGTCAAGTGACTTAATAGCCCTATTCCTGTTTTCCATAGCTTTATGACAGTTATGATGAATTTTAGTATACTTGGATTTTATGTTAGTTTACAGGCATACTGTAATTGGTAGAGCTAGAGGAATCTATACCTAAATTTTTAATGGTTATATATTTGTATAACCTGTGGAGTATAACTCGAATTTCTGTTTGCAATTCATTCATTTGCCAACATGTTTTCTTTAACAGAGCAAGGTTTATTATGTCCACATCTCTAATTTTTTCATTACGCAGTAGATGTTAACAATTTAGAAAGAGTGAATTTGCTGTGAAGAAAGTGAGTTAAGAATTTAGATCTATGAAAAGACAGGGTATTGTCAGGTTTATGACCATACCAATGGTCCAAAAATGACATTTTTTTTATCAAATGATATTTGAGCTGCTCAAGCAGATCAACTGTTTTGAGGTATTTTAATGTTCTAACAATCTAATGTAAAAACCTTAGCATGAACTTCAGATTTTTATGCATTTTGTATGTTTGAATAATGAATCATTAACAAAAACACTGCATAACTTGAGCGTATATAAAACTCTTTGAAGTCATTGCCATACGATTAAAAGTTGATAAAGGATATAAATCCAAGTGTATATGTTCTTTCTTTAAATAGCTGCTTGATCCTCGTGACAGACATTATCAAGTAAAGTATTGTCCTAACACTCTGATGTCTGACTTGATTAACATTTAACATCAACCTTTTCTATAGAGACAAGAGATCCTTTTGCACATAGTATTAAATTTCTAGTTTAAGATTGCTAACTACAGTATCAAAATTAAAAAGAAAGAGAAATATTATGTAATTGAATAGTTGTACCAAATCAAATTTTACAATAATGTTATGGAGATGAATCTTGCAATTGGCAAAAAATTATTCATGTTACAATTAAAACTTTGTCCTAAAATAGATAATGCAAAAGGCTCTCAGGTAAAAAGAATAACAATAAGTCTGTTTTCTGTTCTACTAATTTATCTCCGTGATTGGAAAAAACTCTTGTTTAGATGTACATTGTATCTACAACTTTACTGTTGTATAAGAGGGCAGAAATTGATTTAAGTAAGTCTTCCTTTTGTCAGATATCGGTGGTATTTTTCAAACTTAGAAACCATCTGTCTATTGGTATTTCTTTACAAACAAAGGAGAATATTCTGATACGGCTTTATTTTGTTAGCTCACCAGAGTACATAGTGCTTTTAGGGGATCTTTTGTGATCATTATGAGTTTGTTTTCTTTGTCAACTTTTACCTTGTGTATGATCTAGAGGCCACACTTTTTGTCCAATTCTCAGGAAATGTAGTCAGACGGTTTGTGTTGATAATATCTCTGATGAATCCAGAAATGGGTCATGTCTGGTCAAATAGTAGGTCACTGGGTCAAATCTTTGAAAAACCTTGTGTACTCTCTAGAGGCCACATTTTATGTCAAATACTCTTGAAGGTTGGTCAGAATATTTGTCTTGAAATGATAATATATTGCAGCATTTTGAATATAGGACTCATCTGGTAGAAAAGTAGGTCCTTGGGACAAATCTTTGAAAAACCAAGTTTACACTCTAGAGGCAACATTTACAGTTCAATATAATACCCCTGAAAGTCGGTCAGAATGTTTGTCTTGGTGATATGTTTGAGGATTTTGAAAATGCATCACATCAGATTAAACAATCGGCCACTGAGACAAATCTTTGAAAACCATTGTTGATACTCTAGAAGCCACATTTTCAGTCCAATACTCATGAGTATTGGTCAGAATGTTTGTCTGTGTGATATCTTTGATGAGGTCAAAAATGGATTTAATTGGATAAAAAAAATGGTTACAGAGTGAAAGCTTAGAAAAACTGTATGTGCTCTCAAGAGGCCATATTTTCTGTCCAATACTTATGAAAGTTGGTCAGAGTGATTGTCTTGATGATATCTCAGAAGTTTGAAATAAGTCATGTCATATATCCTCCACTTTTTCTCCCCCATAAAAGCTTTATTGACTGGTATATTGTCTGAATGCTGTATTTATAAAGATTTTGTTGGTGTGTAGGTATGTGTGGACAAACATATGCTGACACCGCACTATAATGCTGTAGTTAAGTCACAACTGGTAATGTTTCCTTTTTATTTCCGATATTGGATTTGCATTTGAATCCGTTTTCTGGGAATTACCAAGTAGATAGACTTCAAATAAAAGAATTACTGGCAGAAAGTGAAATTGAAAATGTGTTGTCATAAAAAAATAAGGTTACTGGGTAAAACTTTAGAAAAAAAGAACTTGTTTATACTGTAAAGGCCTCATTTTTAGTCCAACACGCATGAGCGTTAATCAAAATGTTTGTCTGTATATAATTTGAGTCAAGTTTGAAACTGTCACATCTCATAATCAAAGGACTCAAAGTCCTGGAAAGCAGATTTGTGGAGTAGTATAAAGCTGTAATATGTTGTAATAAAAGAAATAACATCACATGCAACAGATGTGCAATCATTTTAAAATGGAGTTAGGAAAGGCAGGGAAAGTCAAATTTGTTCTGCCGAGAGGGCAGTGAAGTAACTGTTTTTTCTATTACTGTTTAAGGAGTGGTAATTTGATCCGCCAATCCTATGCAGTTTTTTTGCTGGTATTAGATTTCAGAATAAATATGTATACACATGTAGGACAGTATATATGGTAGTGACAAAAGTGAGGTTGAGGTGTATTTAGGTAAAACTGAAAGTAGATTGGCGCAAGCGTGAATGACAGTATATTTGGGTCAGGTCAAGCCGATATCATAGTATAGTGTGAAAGTGCATGATTCATTGTGGGGAAAGGAGAAAATGTTGAAAGCCAGCATTGTCTCCTTTCTTACATTGTTTTCAAAAGCTTTCTGTCCCAAGGTCATTCAAAGTCAGGATTGTGAGATAAAGGGTTAAGCAATTTGAAGTGGGAGTATTCATAACACAATGGGGGACTTTGTTCTGTTTGTACTTAACCTATTTCTATACTGACAATGGTACTTTTAAACTCACCAAAAACTTAAATAAATTACATGATAAACATAGATCTACACATGTTCGAAAGAAAAGAAAGGAGGTTCTTCAACAATATGGAATTATTGTGGCAAAAGAAGCAATTGCTCCTTTTGGTACAATGGTACCCTATAGTGTCAAAGTACATGTACAAAAAAGTTACTCTCGACTATGTTTTAACCCTTTACCAAACAATCCTGAGTTTGATAACCCTTATGGAGAGGCCTTTTGTAAACATTGTGAGATAAGGAGAAAATGCTGGTAAACAGCATTTTTTTTTTTCCTTTTTTAGCTCCACTGGCCAAAGGCCAGCGGGCATATATCATGGCCCGGTGTCCGCAGTGCGTCCGTCCATGCGTGTGTTAACTTTTATTTCAAACATCGTCTTCTCTGAAACTACACATCCAATTTTTATGAAACTTCACAGAAATGATCCTGCCATGGTCCTCTTCAGAATTTCTTGAAAGAATTTGATTCCTTCAAAAACTCAGGTTCCCATGGCAACAAAACTGAAAAATATTGGAAATCTTTAAAAATCTTCTTGTCTGAAACCATAAGGCATAGGGCTACCAAATTTGGCATGTAGCTTTATGTAGTAGACCTCTATCATGCATCTTCAAATTATAGCCCTGGGGTTAAAATTGGCTCTGCCCCAGGGGTCACAAGTTTTACATAGGCTTATATACAGAAAACTTTAAAAATCTTCTTGTACCTAGTCATAAGGCCTAGAGCTACCAAATTTTGCATGTAGCTATATCTAGTGAGCCTCTACCAAGCAGGCCAAAATTTTAGCCCTGGGGTCAAAATTGGCCCCGCCGCAGGGGTCACAAGTTTTACATGGGCTTACATAGTGACAACTTAAGAAATCTTCCTGTACCTAGCCATAAAGCCTAGAGCTACCAAATTTTGTATTTAGCTTGATCTAGTGGGGGTCTACCAGAAGTGCCCAAATTACAGTCCTGGGGTCAATTTGGCCTCATGCGGGGGGGGGGGGGGGGGGGAGGGGAGGTTCACAAGATTTACATGGGCTTATTTAGGGAAAACTTTTAAATCTTGGTGTACATAGCCATAGGGCTTAGGGCTACCAAATTTTGCATAATTATAGCATTATCTAGTGGACAACTACAAAGAGTACCCAAGTTACAGCCCTAGGATCAAGTTTGGCCCTGCACCAGGGGTCACAAGTTTTACATGGGTTTATGGAGTGAAAACTTCAGAAACCGTCTTGTTACTAGCCATAAGGCCAAGAACTCCCAAATTTGGCATATTATTCTTCTAGTACACGTATTCCCCATTTAGTCTGACTGTAGCCCTGGGGTCAAAGTTTTATAAGGGCTTATATAGTGAAGACTTCTCAACAATCTTCTTGTTCCTAACTATAAAGCACAGGACTAACAAATTTGGCATGTTTTGAGCCTTGGGATCAAAATTTGTCCCACTCCAGGATTCACAAATTTTAGATAGGCTTACATAGTGAAAACTTAAGATATCGTCTTTTATCCTTACTGTAAGGCCTAGGGCTATAAAAATTTGGCATGCCAATTCATATTGTAGACTTCTGCCAAGATTGTTCCATCTTTTTCATTGAAACCACTCTTCCAATTCTGACCAAACTTTACAGATATCATCTTGCCATGATGTTCTTCAGAATGTCTTCAAAGAATTAAGTTCTGTTAAAAGCTATGGTTGCTATGGCTACAAAACTGAAAAGTATTGAAAAACCTTTAAAAATGTTTTCCAAAAGCTTGTATTTACTAATGTCATTGTAGCTCACGAAAAAGATACTGCTTTTTAGCTCCACAGGCCTAAGGCCATCAAGCTTATCATCTCTGAAACTGCTTAACCCAATAAGTCACAAGCTTTACATAGGCTAATATAGTGAGAACTGAAAAGGTCTTCTTGTTCCTTACCTTGAGTTACAGCTGTAATATTGTATGAATGTAATCTAAATAACCTCTTCCAAAGTTATTCCAGTTATGTCAAAATTAGTCCTATCTCATGGATCATAAACATGTGCTTATATCGTGAAAATTCAAAAAATCTTTTTGCTCCTAACTGCAAACCCAAGGGCTACCAAATCTGGATCACTTTTGATTTTTTTTTTAAATTAGCCTTGCATCAGGGCTCTTATGTTTTACAGAGGCTTCATATGGATGAAACTTGAAAATCACCTTATTTATAACCATACAGCATAGACTTGTATTATTTTGGCATGTGGTTTTATGTTGTGGACCTCTACCAGGGTTCAAGTAATTATAGCTCTGGGATCAAAAATGGCTTTGCCCTGCAGGTCTCAACTTTCACATGGGCTTTTACAGAGAAGGTCTCAACTTTCACATGGGCTTTTACAGAGAAAACTTTGTAAGTCTTCATTTTGAAACCATTTGGCTCAGAATTGAAATGTTTAGTATTTATGGTTTATATTTATAAGCCAGTGGAGCAATACAGGGCCATCATGGCCCTCTTGTCTATGTTTTATTTCCTTTTTAACACTAACTCCATCATTAGAGTAACATTTGACTTGTGGTTTGGAAATGCTTTGGATTAGGACCAGTCTAAAATGTTGTCTTGTGTTGAAGAGTTAACCCTTCACCACGACCCTGTGGAAGATTCCTTTTGGAAACATTGTAGGAAAAGGAGAAAATGCTGGTAATCATTATTTTCTCCATTTCCCACAATGTTCACCCTTCCCAAAACAAATTTTGATTTTTGAACCACATCTAAATTGTCGTTTGCAAATGCTTACAATTTAGACAAGTCTAAAATGTTTTTGTATGGTAAAGAGTTAACTCTTTACCAAACGACAAAATTTTAGACTTGTACAAATTGAAAGCATTTGTAGACGACAAAAAAAAATGTGGCTAAAAAATGAAATATGTTACCAGCATTTTTTCCTTTTCCCACAATGTTTTCAAAAGGCTTCTTTCTCAGGGTCGTTAAAAGTCGGGATTGTGTGGGAAAGAGTTAAAGAATAATAAAAGAGACTTTGTAATATTAAAGTGTATGTGTACTCATTATCGTCTGTCCACTTTAGGACCTTTTCATGAGATGATGGTATTTTTGCTTTTATTAATATAATGTTTTTATGCTTTTTTTGTATGACAGATACTGGTGAGTGCATGGTAACAATTATGTATTACTGCACCAATTTTATTATCATGAGATCCAAATCTGTTACCTCTCATGCATTTTTTTTTTTTTTACTTCTCTTATCGGGAGACATTGAAGAGAATATGCCAATATGAGGAAAGGGTTGAACCTATAAAAGTTAAGCAAATGCTTCTTCACCAAAGTGCACCAAAGTTTTTCCATGCATTATTTTGCTTGTCTCTCCACTTGCTTTTGTACATACAACCCTGCTCAGTCATTCCTATTTTTTATGTACTTCTATGATTGCCAAAAACATGAAAAATTCATATCATGGAATTTTGATGAAAAAAGTGTTACAACAAAAATTTACCCCAGTATAATGAAATTCTGAATTTACACTTCATGATAATCAACCGTTTTCTTGTTGTAAATGTTTTAAGTGATTGACTGTATCTTGAAGTAACGGAGGTTAATTTATTAAGTTCAAGTTTTCTGTCATCCATGGTGTGAAAACCATCAACAAAACTTACATAAACACATAAATTCATTGAAGATATAAGCATATGGAAAGGAAATAAGCCATAACTTTGGGATCGTATCGCATTTTTTGAAAATTAAGACACAAAATCGTAGCTATACCTTATTCTTCAAATTGATTCTCAAATTTCGAAATACTTTCGTTTAAAATATCTTTACTTTGGCTGCGGATTTGAATGACCATTATTCTTAATTATGTCAATGAATGTATCAGTGATAATTTTCCTTGCATAATTTCAACCATGATTCTCTAACTTAAAATGTTCAAATACCAATTAAGATTGTAACGGATACTAAAAAGAAAATTCCATATAACAAAATATCCCAATTTTCACATATTACTGAAATGATGAAGTTATGAAATGACTCAGAAGTAAGATAACTTTACTCAACTTGAAGAACTATAACATTAAAAAATGTAGATCTTTTGAAAAACAATGACCCAGATTTTAGAAATAAATCTTGCAAATTTTAGACACAAAAAATGAAAGAAATTAATCAAAGCTAAAGTTAATACACCTACATCAACTTATTAATTTCTTTAAAGCAAAAGTAGACACTGTTCTAATAGAATGCTTCAAAATCTACCATTCTATTTGATTTCTTGAAAGATTTTCTAATCCTGGTAACGGAAGTTAAACCAACTATATTACTGAATCCCCTGGCGCTTCAAGTCACGCTTTGCCTTCATACATACTCTCAGTCACGTCAACTATTTCAAGGCCTTACTTGAAAAATTGGCTTTCTCTTCCCAGAGGATACGGAGTCCATTATTTCCATCATAACCCGTAGGGTGCCGAATAAACCTAACAGACATTTTTAGTTAAATTGCAAGACCAGAATAATTGCAACATTATGAATGATGGCTGTAGTCAACCGTGTTCCACCAAAGCTGATACTCAACTCACCGTGCAAATCAGAAATCTGACTGCGCGTTTTGTGCAGTCTGATCTTGATCTACACTGGTTGAAAAAAGCAACTACAGTTGTGAAACATGCTTTAAATGATATTATCCTTTTCAGGTACTCAAACTTCATCACGTTTTACAGGCCATTTTATCCAACGTTCCTACCTCATCTATGAAATTGATCTTAATTGCACCAGATCAGTTCTCTGTAAATGTGCAAATATACCATTCCCCATAAAACATAGCAACACAAAACTCAACAAAATCTAAAACAATATTATCTGTGAACTCACAGTTGCCATTTTCTGTATATTTTGCTTTTAAGTTGTACAATCTTGCATTCAAAACCGAACAAAGCATTGTGTTTGAACAGTTACATACTTTGAACTACTTTCGTTTCATTGCTGTGAGGTTGGCGAGTCAGTTTGATGGTGGATAAACCTCAGATAGGTGTATTTTAGGTAGTCTACAAACGGCAGTCAAAAAGTATTGATTTTAGTCACGGATGTTAAAGATCACGGATGTTAAAATTGGCATATCGTTTGGATCAGAAAATGTCCTTTTTCAGGTTGTTACGAGAATGATCCATATTTTTTTTTTATTCATATTGGCATTCTTCTTTAAGCATTACGTTCAACACAAATCAATCAATGATGGTTTTCCTAAAACCTTGGTAACAGAGGTTAAACAACTTTTTGTCTGAATGCTATCTTTGATATCAATAATGTATTTTTTTCAAATGAAATTGGTTTTGGTGATCCTTAGGCTCTAAAATCTTCAATATCAAGCATAAAAGAATATTCTGACAGTGATCTCTGGACAAACAGTTCTAAGTTTGACCATCCCAGCACGAGATAAAAAGCAGTAACGGATGTTAATGCCTTTTCGGCGACACCACTAAACCATTGATATTTCAAAATTCTGTTGCATGTGTCTGCATGTGTTATTAATACATCTGTTAGCATACCAGATTGGTATGTTTTGTGCAAGAAAGAACAGTGAAATATCAAACAGTATACTTTCTGTAAAGTTTCAAAATCATTCCCCCAACAAAGAGACACAGAAAAAAAGCAGCTTTCTTGACATAATAAGCTAATTTTCAAGACTTTTTAAGTGAACATGAGAATGTACAACTCTGTATATGGTTTCTGTATGGTCCATGTATCGAAAATAGCTTGATTATTTTACTCTCGTTCGCTAATGGTGTCAATAATTCGGCAGCGACACTAAAAAATGGAAAAAGTACATGGAAAACAGGAATGACTGTGCTGCTTTGTTTTTCCACCCAAAATTTTGTTCCCTTTTCTCTTAACTTATTACTGTACAGGCTAATTGTATATAGACCAAAAGCTAAAGCAAATCACACAATGAATGTAATGGAAAGAATTTCAATTGCAATGTATTTTTCAATGTTGTGAAAAACATGGTTGGAAATGGCGCATTGCCCTTTTGCTTTTTTTTCCCCACAAGATGTTAAAGCTGTCACTAGCAGAGGCATGAAAGGTCATATTTGTGTAGTATGAGGTATGTCCTATAAGTTCGTGGACAGAGTAATTTTATCTAATAATTATTTAAAACTTTTCATGCCTTAAAGTCTGGTCATTCTGATACAGAATATATTAGACTGATAACGTAAAGCTAATATTTGTACATGAAAGAACACATGTAATACATGCATTATACCCCACCCGGGGCAGGTATTGATGTTAAGAAGATGACGTCCAGAATCTAAACGGCACCAAAGACATGAATTAATAACAGGACTTGGAACATATTATCGCTAATGGAAAGCCCAGAGTTTCTCAAAATATTCACCTGTGCACTGGAAATGTTTGTGATACCCAACCACCTATTCATCACAATTTGCACATTGAAAGTCACAACCAATCCTCCAAACAACCCTGTTTGCATGTCATATCAAGTTACTCAGTGATATTGAATACCACAAAGCTCCAACTTTACTATAGCGAAAAGTCTGTTGGGGCAAGGTCAGGAGAGTAAGGGCTGTGAGGCTTATTGAACCCCAGAAGGTCCATCTTCAGCATCGTATACTTTGCCAGAAAACCCGAAGCATTGGTCGTATGGAAGATTACTCGCTCCAAATCCAAACCGGGTTGCTTTTTCCCAAGAGCTCTAGTCAAATTGAGAGAGAAGTAGAGGAATCCAACAAAAGCATATGTTGTTCATGCCAAATTTTTAGCTCACATGAGTACCAAGTGCTCAAGGTGAGTTTTGTAATCGTGCTGTGACCATCATTTTTTTTTTTTTTTTTTTGTGGTTGTCAACTTTTAACTTGTGTGCACTCTACAGGCCACATTTTCAGCCAGATACTTATGAAAATTGGTCAGAATGTATGTCTTTATAAAATCTTGGGCATATTTGAATTGGGGTACATCGGGTTAAAAAGTAGGTCACTAGGCCAAATCTTAGATAAACTTTGTGTGCACTCTAGAAGATACATTTTCAGCCTTATTACCAGGAAACATGGTCAGAGTGTTTTTCTTGATGAAATCTCAGACAAGTTTGAAATTCAGTCTTGTGGGTCAAGAAGTTGGTCATTGGTCCATATCATACCAAAATCTTGTGTGCACTCTACATGCTACATTTTCAACCAGATACTCATGAAACTTGGTCAGAATGTTTGTCTTCATAATATCTCAGACAAGATTGAAATTGGGTCACATCAAGTCAAAAAGTAGGCCACTGGGCTAAATCTTTGAAAAATCTTGTTTGTACTCTTGAGGTCACATTTTCAGCCCAGTACTTATGAATTTGGTAAGAATGTTTGTCCTGTTGATAAATGAATATTGGTAAAGTTCAAAATTGGGTCACATAGGGTGAAAAAGTAGGTGACTGGGCCAGATTGTAGGAAAACGTGTGCGTTATAGAGGCCATTTTTTCAGCCAGATACCCATGGAACTTGGTCAGGATGTTTGTCTTGATGATATCTGGGACAACTTTTTTATTGGGTCACATCAGGTCAAAGAGTAGGTCACTTAGCCAAATCTTAGAAAAACGTTGTGTGCACTCTAGAGACCACATTTTCAACCAGATACTCAGGAAACTCATTCAGAATCATTGTCTTGATGATATCATGGACAAGTTTGAAATTGGGTCATGTTGGGTTCAAAAGTAGGTTACCAGGCCAAATCTTAGAAAAACCGTGATTGTACTCTACAGGCCACATTTTCAGCCCAATACTAATGAAATTTGGTCAGAATGTTTGTCTGGATAAAATCTGGGACGTTTGAAATTTGGTCAGGTTGGGTCAAAAAGTAGGTCACTGAGCCAAATCTTAGAAAAACCTTGTGTACCTCTAGAGGCCACATTTTCAGCCTAATACTCATGAAACTTTGTCAGAACATTTGTCTTGATGATATCTCTTACAAATTCAAAGATTGGACAAAGTCGGTAAAAAAGTAGAACCTTTACATTCATGTGTTTTACTTCATCACAACCAGGATCTTTTCAGCTTAAATTATCAATCCTAGATGACCTTTTTCAGGTGAGCGCTTTAGGACCAATGGCCCTCTAGTTTCTGTTAGAATGGTATGTATAACCATCCTTCCAACACTGAAGTCACCAATACTCACACGATGATTGGCATCAATTGCATTTTTTGCCTGACGTTACCATGGGATCACTGATAAAAGTGCTCAGCCGCCACCGATGTTGTCAACAACTGCTGTTCTTCCATTAGCAAACCATTTATACCACTTTTATACAAGTGATTGACACTCATTCAGCTTCCCTGCAGCTTCTTTGATCATATTTTTGGCTTCAGATGGTGATTTTCCTGCTGAGACAAAACTGAGTGTCTGCTGATGTGTGAATCGCACATCACCTAGCATCAATCTTGTTTAGGGTAACCTCAAAGAAATCTCTTTCATAACACTTGTATACAACCTGATGATATGAAACTCACAGAAAATGATGCAGCAGTCCTAATGAGTCATATATCAAAGTTTTGCGTACGACCTATGTATTAGTGTCAATATTTTAAAGGAAGAATTTTTAACACGTTAAAATACCAATTTTCTTGGACCTGCCCCAGTAGGGCATATACGTGAATTACAGAATGCAAGAAAAAAGTAAATTCTTATGCACAGAAAGGCTTGATTTTCTGTCTGAATATTGGTAAGTGATATTAAAGTATGATAACTGTAAAAAAAATTAATATTGCTTATTGTGTATCTAATCTACACTGGTTGTCCATGAACTTGCAAGACATACCTGGTAGTAGGTTAAAAACTAGCCTTGAATTTTGAAACTTGAACCTCTTATTATGTATGTAAGGTTACTTGGATGTGTGTTTTGCTGCTGTCTATCAATCTAATTTAGAGAATTTTCATGCTTGCCATAGTTGTGGTTGAGGAATGAAAGTTGCAATTTTTGTCTGTGTTTTGATTTTTAGCTCACTAGCCAAAGGCCAAAAGGGGTTATAGTGTGGTTTCTTGCCATCCATCCATTTGTCCTTTTCTTATTTACATGATCAAGCCCTTACAGACAATTTATGATCAGGATTTAAGATGTTTTAGTATAGGTAAACATTACCATGTTCGGAAGTCATTTTCAAGAGGAAACCTTTGGTAACCATCACAATGAAAATACCCTTTTTTTGCACTTAAAAGTGTTTTAGGTTCTACCCTCTGCTGTGCTGCCTGCTTTGGAGCTTCCAAAAACTCTTACAAATAATGAATATGAACATTTGAAAGAAATAAAGATACTGCTTTTGAAAAGCCGTGAAAAAGGTTGGGAAAACAGAAATTTCCTAATTTACTAGCAACCTCTCTTTTTACCCACCAATGTTTCTTAATTTCCAAATGCAGGGGACTTCAACTTTGTATTTGTGAAGTGTTGGAGTTTTATATGAAGGATGTTTTCAGTCAAGAAAAATAGACATAAATGATACAAGTATTTTCGCAAAAAAGATTCAACATTGTCAACTTTAAAACCATACAAGTAGAATCATATCTTTATTGCCCTACTGAGTATTTACCTCTGGCTTTTAGATTTTTTTTTTAGATGCAACTTTGTACTTGAATAAATTTGCAAAGCACAGAATCTTAATTTGGTCATACAGCAAAAGAAGTGAAGAAGCTTAGCTTAGAGTACCCTTAGAGTTGTTTTAATTTTGTGTCTTTTTGTAGAAAAACAATCACCACTTCTTCAAGTCAAATCAGTCAAATATGCTTGAAACTGATTTTGTATGATTTTGTATAAAAAGACTGTATAGGCAAACAGATTTTAAATGCATTACCAATGAAGATTGCATTTTATATATCTAAAAGTTTCTAGTGGTGCACAGCTTCATCAGCCAAAACAGTGCACAAAACATGATCTGAACAAAATGTTATAACTTCAGGAGATATCTTTTAAGGCCAAATTGAGTGATGTTTTTTACCTTTTACCAAACAGTACGGAGTTGTAAGGACCCTGAGGAGGAAGGGTTTTAGAGACATTGTAGAAAAAGGAAAAAGACACTGGTTTCTTGTTTTCCCTCTATGTTTTCCACTTTTTCAAAGAAAAACCTCAGTAATTGAGCCTCTTCTAATTTGTTGTCTGATAAAGAGTTACTTAAAACAGTCTAGATGTTTTAATTATTAAGCTTCTAATCACACTTTACTAATTGACAAAATTTTAGACTTGCCCAAATTCAAAGCATTTGCAGACAATAAATTGAATATGATTCAGTGATGAAATTTGGATTTGTTTGAGTGGAGAACATTGTTGGAAAAGGAGAAAATGCTGGTTACCAGCATTTTCTCCTTTTCAGACAATGTTTTCAAAAGCCATCTTTTTGAGGGTCATTAAAAGTCTGGATTGTGTGGTAAAGGGTTAACTAGATGAATATGTCCATTTCATATGGACTGTTTCTTTGATACTCCAAGGTATGAAAGATAAAGTTATAAAACGACTCTATTCTTCTTACAGCAGACCGCTTTTGAAAGCATTGTTGGAAAAGGAGAAACTGTTACATGGAATTTTCCCTGTTGCCTCAATATTTTCAGTTATATTTAATAATTAAACATTATAAATGTTTATAATCCATATTTTACTGGGATGTTCTTGAAGTTGTCTGCTGGACAAGGGGGTATCATGTTGGTACAAGTATAGCATAGATTGTTTACTCCTGTAGATTTATGTTTGATAAATTATATATTATCAACATACACCTGTAGATTTATGTTTGATAACATATATTATCAACATTTTAGGGTCCAAAGAATTTCATCATTACCCTGAAAAATCCAAGTTTAGGTGCCAAAATAGGTCGTAGAAGTGCAGTTGTATGCAACATTACCAAAGGTAAGTTGTTACTTCACTTGTATGCTCAGTAATCAGCCAGAGCAATCTTGGTGTAATCACCAGATTTCAGTTCCCAACTGGAAACAGTCATTATCCACATGCTTGTCTTCATTCTTTACAGTTCAATTTTTGATTAGAAACGGTCATTGTCCACCTGCTTGTTGTTATTCCTTTCAGTTAAATTATCAACTCAAAAAGGTCATTGTCCACCTGCTTGTCTTCATTCTTTTCGTTTCAGTTCCATACTGGAAACTATCATAATAATTGTCTACCTGCTTGTTCTCATTTGTTTGTATTTTGTATTGGAGTTTAATGCCATTTCAACAGCTCAGGTCATATCATGGCAGTCAGTGATGCACACATGTGTTTCCCGGCTTTCTCACACCAGTACTGACAAAACTTTCTTTCCAAAGCCACTGACTACTTTTCTCACATGCATCAGAGGTGAGAGGCCGAAAAATCGCCAGAAAGAAAATTGGCTTCAACCGGGTTTCCAACTCACAACCACCATGTCACGAGTCAGATACACTAACCAACGTGCTAACCGGGCGGGCGCTTGTCTTCATTCCTCTCAGTGCAATTCACAACTGGAAAATGTCATTATCCACCTGCTTGTCTTCATTCCTTACAGTTCAGTTTCCAACTGAAAACGGTCATTGTCCACCTGCTTGTCTTCATTCCTTTCAGTTCAATTCCAAACTGGAAACAGTCATTATCCACCTGCTTGTCTTCATTCCTTTCGGCCCACCTGGGTAGCTCGGTGGTTAGCATATCAGACTCGTGACCTGCTGGTTGTCAGTTCGATACCCCATTTAGGCAAACTTTCTTTCGGGCGATTTTTCGCCTCGCACCTCTGATGCATGTGAGAGAAGTAGTCAGTGGCTTTGGAAAGAAATTTGTGTCAGTACTGGTGCGAGAAAGCCAGGAAACACATGGGTGCGTCACTGACCGCCATGATATGACCTAAGCTGTTGAAATGGCGTTATACTCCAACACAAACAAATCGTTCCTTTCAGTTCAATTCTCAACTGGAAACAGTTTATTATCCAACTACTTGTCTTCATTCCTTTCATTTAAATTTTTAACTGGAAATGGACATTGTCCACCTGCTTGTCGTTATTCTTTTCAGTTCAATTTCTAACTTGAAATGGTCATTCTCCACCTGCTTGTCTTCATTCTTTTCAGTTCAGTTCCCAACTGGAGACTATCATAATGATTGTCCACCTGCTTGTCTTCATTTCTTTCAGTTCACAACTGGAAAATGTCATTACCCACCTGCTTGTCTTCATTCCTTACAAGTCAGTTTCCAACTAGACACGGTCATTATCTGCTTGCTAGTCTTCATTCTTTTCAGTTCAATGTCCAACTGCAAAGGTCATTTGTCACCTGCTTGTCTTCATTCATTTCAGTTCAGTTTCCAACTGGAAACTGTCATAATGATAGTCCACTTGCTTGTCTTCATTCCTTTCAGTTGTATTCACAACTGGAGACAGTCATTATCAACCTGCTTGTCTACATTCCTTTCAGTTCAATTCACAACTGGAAACAGTTTTGTATCCGCCTACTTGTCTTCATTCCTTTCAGTTCAGTTCCCCACTGGAAATGGTCATTATCCAGGTGCTTGTCTTCATTCCTTTTAGCTCGGTTCCCAACTGGAAATGCACATTATCCATGTGCTTG
The DNA here is from genome assembly GCA_945859785.2 of Tridacna gigas. Lineage (NCBI taxonomy): Eukaryota > Metazoa > Mollusca > Bivalvia > Cardiida > Cardiidae > Tridacna > Tridacna gigas. The sequence goes on along the minus strand of OX244037.2, from coordinate 37,254,459 downwards.
TCTTCCTTTCAGTTCATTTCACAACTGCAAAAAGTCATTATCCACCTGCTTGTCTTCATTCCTTTCAGTTCAATTCACAACTGCCGAGCCCCGGTAGCTCAGTCGGTGGCGTACAGGACCTGAGAACTGGAGGTCACTGGTTCGATACCTGGCATGGCCAATTTCTCTCCGAGGATTGATGATAGTCATTGTGACAGGATTCATTCCTCTCTCACTGCTGACCATTGTTTCAACGATGGCTATGTGGGAAAGCAGCCAGTGGCTTGGAAAGAATATCGTGCGGAGTACTGGTAAAAGAAACTCCAGGAAAGCATGGATAGGTACACTGGCCGCCGAGATATAACTGAAATAATGTTGAAAATGACGTTAAACACCATACAATCAATCGATCAATCAATCAATTCACAACTGGAAATGGTCATTATCCACCTGCTTGTCTTCATTCTTTTCAGTTCAGTTTCCAACTGGAAACTGTAATAATGATTGTCCACCTGCTTGTCGTCATTCCTTTCAGTTCAGTTTCCAACTGGAAACGGTCATTATCCACCTGCTTGCCTTCATACCTTTCAGTTCAATTCCCAACTGGAAACGGTCGTTGTCCACCAGCTTGTCTTCCATCCTTTCAGTTCAATTCCCAACTGGAAACAGTCATTGTCCATCTACTTGTCTTCATTTCTTCAGTTCAGTTGCCAACTGGGAACAGTCATTATCCACCTGTTTGTTTTCATTCCTTTCAGTTCAGTTCCCAACTGGAAACAGTCATTGTCTACCTGCTTGTCTTCATTCCTTTCAGTTGATTTCCCAACCTGGAACAGTCATTATCCAGCTGCTTGTCTTCATTACTTTTAGTTCAATTTCCAACAGGAAACGGTATTTGTAGAGTATTTGGGCAGGGCATTATTTCTTACCTTTGGTGTTGGTTGACTCATGAATCCATTACCAAAAAATCTCTAGTTTTCATGACTTTTAGGAAGAAGGCCTCTGAAGACTGGAGAAGAAGAATATGCTGGTAACCAGAACTTTCTCCTTTATCCACAATCTTTACTTTCCTTTGAAAAAGTAATGATCAAGTTCTTACAATTATGTTTTACCAATAAATCTTTCAATGTTTTATTTCAACAAGCAATGCATGGCAGAGGACCATATCAATACAAGTGACAAACATGTCTTTTTCAGATGAGCTTGGTGACAGATTAGCAGAAATTGTTGGAGAAGAAGGTCAGGAAGCATCATGGAGAGATCAGTTTGTCAGGTAGTTTTCTCTTTCTCTTCCTATGGATAGCTCACTGTTAATTAATCCTTTACCACGCAGTCCCTAGTTTTAATGGCCCTGATAAAGAAAGCATTTGAAAACATTTCGAGAAAAGGCAAAAAGCTGGTAACCAGCATTTTCTCCTTTTCCCACAATTTTTTCTACCCTTTCACAGCCAGAAACATAATTCCAGCCACATTGAAATTGTCGTCTGCAACTGCTTACAAATTGGACAACTCTACGTTTTTGTTGTTTGGTGAAGAATTAATATATCAGGGAGAGTTGCTGTCTTGCATGTGTCTTAACAATGTTTCCTAAAGCAGTTTAAGTTGTTCTTACACTGTCAGGGTTAAATTGAAATATGTGTACATTTGATTTATCTATATGGGGTTTTCCGAAGTCACTGATTCCTCTTACACATTTGCTACTGTAGATGAATTTTAATTTGGCTGTTTTCATAGTACAGCCTCTGTCATCATCAAAAAACATTGTCACTTTTTCATATCTCTGTCATTACTGAAGATATTTACTTCAAACTTGGCAAAGTTGTTCATTATCAAAAGAGAAACCAATACCAGAAGGGCAGATAACCCCAAAAATATATCTGACACAGATATGTCCTTGTCCTAACTTAGAATTTCATTGAAAAAGAACTACAGCTAAGCATTGGCACCCACTTAGAAAGTGCTCATGCTTTTATCTTGCAACATACCACTTTTGAAGCCAGTGTTTAATACTAGAAATTTGTGTAACAGGCAAAGCTTTTGTTTTGTCACATGTATACATAAATGGCCTTTTCACTGTCAGACTTGATGGTGATTGAGTCTGGTTATTCAGGATCAACAGATATTTGTTTTGTAGTATATTTTATCTATACTAAAGCTGTAAATATGGAACAGTCTAAGATTTTATCATTTGGTAAAGGGTTAAACCATGAAAGCACATTTGAATGTAAGACCTACTTGAAATACCATTAAAGTGTGGGTGAAATATTTAAAGAAAAATGTAAACATGATTTTCCTTGTGTAGCAACCATAGAGGAAGAAAGAGCATTTCACTGTTGCATAGATTTTAAAGAATTATGACACAAATTTTATATTTTTGAAGCAATGCAATGATATTAATTCTGTACCATAAAACAAAAGTTAAGGCTAGTCTATATTGAAAGCATGTGCAGCTGGCAAATTGAATAGAAATAGAAAACCTTGTGAAAAAAGTAGAAAATGATAGCTACAACATTTTCAGAAGCCTTTAACCCTGATGTTGTAAAAATGTTTAAGGGTGAATCAGTAATTAGATATGAGCCATGCCCTGTGAAATCGGAGCTTACTGCATCTGGGAAAAGTATCGACCCAGGTCAGCCTACGCAGTTGGTGCAGGCTGACATGAACCAAAACCTTTCACTATTGGTCAATTTACTGTTTGTCCAAGGACCAGTCTACCTTATGATACAGGTGGTTGTTGGAAATTATGTGATGGCTTGAATAGTACAATGCATCACGGAGATGCATTAAGCCCCCCATTTTGCCAGAGTATTGCCCATATTTATTGTTTTGTTATCTATTTTCTTCAAACAGTGCAATGACAGTAGGTGGAGGCGAAGATGATGATGGAAATGAAATACCAGCAAAATGGTCAGACTATGTCCTGCATTTTCTTACATTCTTCTGGAAAATTGTTGGAGCTTGTGTTCCTCCTACGTAAGTATTCATTGAAGATATTTGTCTTTTACAGCAAGGTAATGCTTGATACAGAAGTCTTTTTAAGAGTTGTTCAATTTATTTCTTTTCTTAGAAGAAAGGATGAACCCAGTACTAGCACGTTTTACACAGAATTATAATGGAAAAAGCATGAAGATCTTGTCTGGAATTATATAGGGTATAGACCTAAGAAACATATCCAAAAAAAATCTTCGTAGCAAGAAGCCCCTTAGTCCTTATATTTGTATGTAGCACCACCTACTGGACTTCACCCATGATTGTTGAGATGCACCAAAGGCCTTGGAGCAGAATCTCTTTAAACTCTCAAAAGTCCCAAACTATTGGACTCACAGCACTGACAAGTGGGATGTAGCATCCCAAAATATTTCAAATTGTGGCCCTAAATCAACCCTTTCAGTGCCAACGGTAAAACAGGGGCTTTTGCACATAGCAAAGATCAAGATTACACTGCACAGAATGTGCAGTCTAATCCTAAATATATACCCTTGTCTCGTTGAGTCAAGCCCATAAGATAAAAATGTTTGTGAGTTTCAGCTATTGAAAAGGTCAAGTGTATATATTTGGCTCAAAGAATTAAGGTTGCTCATCCAAAGGGTTCAGATTTTTTTTTTAGAATTGTTGACATTTAATTTCGCAGACCATATTAACCATCAATTTTAGAGTCCCTAATGTGTTTGTAAATTTAGAAAGCAACACAATTTCTGATTAGTTTAGCCTTTTAGAAAGTTTGCCCCATTTAAGTTACATTTTAGGGAATTTGAATCTAATTTACAATGGTTGGTTAACAGGATCCCATCGCTTAAATAAAGGATGAATAATGTCAGGCCCCATATGAATTGATAAAATAAACTGAACAGAAGAATAATGATAATAATTTAGAAATGATTTACATGGATATAAACATTTACTTTTATTTCATTTCAGGAGCTATCTTGGTGCCTGGCCAGCATTTGTATTTTCATTGTTTTATATTGGTGTCTTGACAATGGTTGTTGAACAGGTATTGAAAGATTCAAAGATTTTTTTCTTATAGTTGAGATATGCTATTGTACACATTAGATTCTTATCTATGTTACACAATCTTTCTGACAAATTTAACAACATCTGTACAAGGGAAATGTATATCTTACTAGGTTAAAAGATTTTCTGAATTAAAGTTTTACTTGCAGTCAAATACAAGTAAGCTATTGGATATGAATAGTTGCTATGATTATAGATTTAAACATTTCTTATTTGTTGAGGTAACAATGTTCTGTACCAGTGTCAATAGTTGACAGTGACTTTTCAAAATTTAGTGTATTGTGACTGAAGGTTGTATGGCTTAAAATGCTTGTGCAGTTAGTGTCTAGAGAACTTTAAAGTGAGAATTGACTTGCCAGAGAAAAACAATTTGAAGATTATTGCATTTACCTCTTTGGATCTAAATAAGTGTTTTTCATTTTCTGAACTATTCCTTTAAAAAGGAAAATATTTTTTTTCCTCCCAGCTTGGTCACCTGATTGGTTGTGTGGTAGGCCTGGAAACCAGTATTACTGGTATAACAATTATAGCCTTGGGAACCAGTCTCCCAGATACATTTGCTAGTCGAACTGCTGCAAAACAAGATGAGTATGCTGATGCTGCTATTGGAAATGTAACGGGTATGGAGGATTGTTTTACATGTACTTTGAAACTGATGCACTTTGACGCTTTCTCTCCTAACTTCCTGCGTATGACTTTCATCTTGTAGTAGATTGTTTTTAAAAGTATTGTGGCAAAGGGAGACATTGCTGATAAGAAGCAATAATGTGTCAGATGATGTCATATATTGTTTATTGTTGATTTTGCTATTTAAACGAGGATGTTTTAAAAGTTGTCTGCTGCAAATTTGTTTTAGGAAGTAATGAATTTAAACAATTTTTACAACAGTCCTTTGTGATTGACTTCCTGAAAGGTAATAATGCCTTCTCTTAATATTTTGCTTTTACTTATTTTCTTTATGAAATTATTACAGACAAAATTACGCTGCTTTATGTTGAAGCAAATTACTGGCCTACAATGTAAAATAATAGCTTGACTTGTCTTATATTTTTAGAGCTAATTCACAAAATTTGAATCAGTCGACTATAGTTAATGAAATAAAACAAAGTTGATGTAACAGAAATTATAAGCAGACTTTAAGACTTCGTTGTAGAGTAACAAACTCTATATAAAAAAAACCCATACTGAACAAATTAGGACAAAAAATGTGCTCTCTTACTTTGGATCTACACTGTATGCCTATTGAGACTATATATCTAATTTTATTCTCAGATTAGAAATGTCCATTTCATTTACTTAATGCTTTACCAAACTAGTTTGTTTTTTTATAACCCTGAGGCATAAGGCATTTGACAATGTCATTGGAAAAAGAGAAAATGTTATTTACTAGTCGTCAGAATTTTCTGCTTTTCCTGCAATATGTTCTACTCTCTCAGAATCAGATCCCGTCTAGGTTATGACTTTGAAGTAGAAGGCCTTTGAAAAGGTCATGGGAAAAGGAAAATGGGTGGTAGTGTTGGCCTCGGACGTTTTGGACCAGACATTTTGACCTTGGATGTTTTGGCCCTGGACATTTTGGTATAAGACCTTTAGGGACAAATAAAGTAAGAAAGAAATACAGCTAATTAGTCCCTTATCAATTTCCATATTTAATAATAAACGTAGGCAAAGTTCAGACTGCACATTTAAGCAGACTTATCTTTTCTTGCACAACATGGTTTGGCTTAGGACCTTTTGGACATTTCAGTCCCTTATCAAATCCTGATTTAATCCGTTACCACACAATCCTGAATTTTAAAAAAAGCTTTTGAAAACATCATGGCAAAAGAAAAAAATGCTGGTAACTATCATTTTCTTCTTTTTCCACATAGTTTTGTACCCCTTTTTGAGACGAATTCTACCCTTTCAGTCATATTCATCCAATGAATGAAATTTGATTGCAAAGTTTCTTCAGTTGTATTTTTTTTTCTCAGTGATTTCCAGTTTCCAAAAATATGCATTTTTGAAGAGGAAAATATATCTAAATAAGAAGTTGAAAATACCAACAGCAAAATTAGAATAACTAAGAATATTTTTTTGGAGGGTGTGTGGGGGGATGTTAAAAAATTTTTAGTTTAAAATCGCATTTTGTTTACCTGTTGTCATACAACATTAGTGTTTTGTTACCTTAATTGACTTGTTAACTGCACCATTTATCAATGATATGATTCGGGCCAACACATCCTACACTGCCCTTTTTTGGGGCCATAACGTCCAGGGCCAAAACGTCCTACATTCATGTATATAAAGATTTGCATTTGTTTTTCAGGAAGCAACAGTGTCAACGTTTTCCTTGGTTTAGGCATTCCATGGGTGTTGAGTTCCATGTATCATTTAGCCAAAGGCTCGGACTATAAGGTGGCTTCAGATAATCTGACTCAGAGTGTCATTATCTTCAGTTGTGTAGGATTTACCTGTCTCATTATACTGGTATTACGAAGAAAGGTAGGTGTTATGAAGAAGGTAGAAATGTTTTTTAGCTCACCTGAGCATAACGTGCTCATGGTGAGCTATTGTGATCGCCCTATGTCTGGCGTCCGTCAACAATTTCTTTAAACTTCTTCTCCTAAACCACTGGGCCAATCTTGATGAAATTTGGCAGGAATGTTCCTTGGGTAAAGCTCTACCAAAGTTGTTCAAAGAATTGAATTCCACCCTTAACTCTGGTTGCCATGGCAACAAAAAGGGAAAAAAAAGCAAAATCTTTGAAAATCTTCTTCTCTAAAACTAGAAGGCGCAGAGCTTTGATATTTGGTATGTAGCATCTCCTAGTAGACCTCTACCAAGTTTGTTCATATGATGCCCCTGGGGTAAAAACTGGCCCCGCCCCAGGGATCACAAGTTCGAACACAGGAACAAAGAAGGAAAACTTCAAAAATCATCTTTGATGAAACTGGAAGGCATAGAGCTTTGATATTTGGTATGTAGCATCTCCTAGTAGACCTCTACCAAGGTTGTTTATATGATGCCCTTGGGGTAAAAACTGGCCCTGCCCCGGGGGTCACAAGTTCGAACATAGGAACAAAGAAGGAAAACGTTAAAAATCTTTTTCTCCGAAATTGGAAGGCGTAGAGCTTTGATATTTGGTATGTAGCATCTCCTAGTAGACCTCTACCAAGTTTGTTCATATGATGCCCCTGGGGTCAAAACTGGCCCTGACCCGGGGGTCACAAGTTCGAACATAGGAACAAAGAAGGAAAACTTTAAAAATCTTCCTCTCTGAAACAGGAAGGCCTAGAGCTTTGATATTTGGTATGTAGCATCTTCTAGTGGACCTCTACGAAGTCTGTTCATATGATGCCCTTGGGGTCAAAACTGGCCCAGCCCCGGGGGTCACAAGTACGAACATAGGAACAAAGAAGGAAAACTTTAAAATTCTTCTTTTCTGAAACCGAAAGGCGTGGAGCTTTGATATTTGGTATGTTGCATCTCAGAGTAGACCTCTACTAAGTTTGTTCATGTGATGTCCCTTGGGTCAAAACTGGCCCCACCCCAGGGGTCACAAGTTCGAACATAGGAACAAAGAAGGAAAATTTTAAATTTCTTTTTCTCTTAAACGGGAAGGTGTTGAGCTTTGATATTTGGTATGTAACCTCTCCTAGTGGACCTCTACCAAGTTTGTTCCAGGGATGCTGCTTGGATCAAAACTGGCCCAGCCCCGGGGTCACAAGTTCAAACATAGGAACAAAGAAGGAAAACTTTAAAATTCTTCTTTGAAACTGGAAGGCGTAGAGCTTTGATATTTGGTATGTAGTGATTCTCTGCTAAGTTTGTTTGCCCATCTAAGCACAACGCGTTCATTGAGTTCAAAATTGGGTCATCTTGGGTCATAAACTAGGTCACTAGGTCAAATTAAAGAAATACCTTGTTGGCACTCTCGAGGCCACATTATTTGCTCAATTGCCTTGAAAATTGGTCAGAAAGTTTGTCTTTATAAAATCTCACATAAGTCTGAATTTGGGTCAACTGGGATCATAAACTAGGTCACTGGGTCAAATTAAAGAAATACCTTGTTTGCACTCTGGAGGCCACATTTATTGCTCAGATGACCTGAAATTTGGCCAGAATGTTTGTCTTGATGAAATATCAGGTGAGTTTGGATTTAGGTCACCTGGAACCATAAACTAGGTCACTAGGTCAAATTAAAGAAATACCTTGTGGGCACTCTAGAGGCCACATTATTTGCTCAATTGCCTTGAAAATTGGTCAGAATGTTTGTCTTTATAAAATCTCACATGAGTCTGAATTTGGGTCAACTGGGGTCATAAACTAGGTCACTTGGTCAAATTAAAGAAATACCTTTAGGGCACTCTAGAGGCCACATTTATTATTCAGTTGATTTGAAAATCGGTTAAGATGTTTCTTTTGATAAAGTCCAAGACCGATTCAAATTTGGGTCACCTGGGGTCATAATCTAGGTCACTAGGTCAAATTAAAGAAATACCTTTAGGGCACTCTAGAGGCCACATTTTTTGCTCAATTGACTTTTGAAAATTGTTCAGAATATTTGTCTTCGTGAAATATGAGTTTGAAATTGGGTCACCTGGGGCCATAAACTCGGTCACTTGGTCAAATTAAAGAAATACCTTTAAGGCACTCTACTCAGGTGAGCAATCCAGGGCCATCATGGCCCTCTTGTATTCATTATTAGTTACTGTTTAAAGAATGCATACACATTAAGGGATGTCATTAGTGATTGGACTTGAAGGTTAATCCTTTACCACACAATCCCAAGTTTTCCCACGATATTTTCTACCTTTTCAAAGACAAAGTTCATCATTTTATCCAGTTTTTTTTTTGGTATGTAAATGCTTTCAATTTGGACTAGTCAGTTTTTTTCCCCAAGTGTTAAAGGATTAATATGGTGTTGCATTATACATGTATATGAAATAGATCATGGTATATCAGTATAAACCTTTCATTCAAAGTTTCAAGTTGGTAAAGAGCAATGACAGCCAAACAAAATTTCAATTACCAAATATACCAATTGCAATAAGAAGATCCGTATCTTCCTGGAAAAAACTACTGTATATGTGGAAAATTTTGTGATGTGGTAATTAAAATTTTTGCGATTTCGCAAATTTGAAATATTCACAAATTTTTCTGTGTAGTTATCCGCAAGTATACCAACAAATAACAAGTGTGTTGAATTTGCAAACATTTCTGTATGCAAAATATCCATAATCAGGAATTCGCAAATTTTTCGACACATGTACAGTACACTCCTCGCGGATTTTGCTATTTTCGCTGTCCGTGATGTATTTAGTGCGGACCCAACGCGGCGATTTTAGACCATAGGTGAACGCGGACTAACCCGGACCGATGTTAAACGCGGCGATCCCTGGCGGACCGCGGCGGTCTGATTACGCAATAAATTCGACCGCGATGATACCGCTGCGATCAGACAGGTAATTTTTTTTAGTTCGGTTAGCAAATTACTCCAGAATTAACCCAAATACCGTATAAGTTTACTCTTTTAAAAAGTAATTTTATGTATTTTCGTGAGAATCGTTAAGAGTTTTTAAAAGACAACAGATAATATTCAGCACTGCAAAGCGATTTATCGGCTATAGAATTAAAACATTTAAACCTTTTACCATATATCTCGGGTTTTAACTACCCTGAGGTACTTTTGAAAATAAAGTAGAAAAGGAGAAAGTGTTGATTACCAGCATTTTCTCAATATACTTTACTACTATGTTTTCTACCCTGTCACAAACGAATTCGACAGTTTGTAAGCCTGTCAACCTCCCTGTCTATTTGTGTGTGGGGTTTTGCTCGTGAAGACTACCAACGATGATAAAGGTCAGAGCACACATAACGTACATGTTCATTTTTGGTCCACAAAACCTGCAGATCACTTTCGTCTTTTCAGTGGTATGCAAGATTCTTTTATTTCACGTAAATTCTGAAACTTTAGTAAAGAGTTTGCGACCTTCCCTCTCGCCTCGATATCCAAAAGCAATGAACAATTTTCTCCAAATGGGCATCAAACGCCGAGTTTTGTTTTCCCTTCTTCCATTTATTCCCTTCTTTATAAAATTTCTCTCTTTCCCTCTTACATATTTTTGTTATTTATTCCGTATCTCTTTCTCGCTCCTTCTCTTTGTCTCGGTTTCTATGATGGAATCTTACTGATTGTGGCATAAGTTTTGTAAAGTTTTATTTGTCATAACTTTTCTCTACAACCCTTGGAAGACTTGAACGACTATTAAGTTCTACTAGTATGCTGAATGGGTGTTTGAATAGACTGCAGGAAAAACCGGAAAAAAGTAGCAGGGGAAAAAGTATCGGTTGACAAAGAGACTAATCTTATTAAAGCACATGTATGTGACTTGAAAATTTTAGCGTTAGTTGATAAGTTAAATTGACTTTGTTCAAGAAATGTTATTTTTTTACTTTTTGTGACCTGAGATATGGAAGAATTGTGCAAACTGTATAATCCTAATTGAGGTCTAATAGTGTTCACTTTAATTTTTAAAGTCAATGATATTGCCAAACTGTTAATGATATACTGTCTTTAATAATCCTTTTAATTACATTTCTGAAATTATCTTAAACTATCGCTTTTCTTACAATATTCCCAACTCTTACAAAATTACATTTTTAACAACTTGAGAACGTAGAAAGTCCTTAAAAACGTGATAAGAGAAACAAATTGTTTCCATCTCGCACTTAAAAAAAGTTTAATCATATCATTTACAATAACTGTTTGAAAGAAACAGCTTTGACAAAAACCGAATCTTTTTTCGCGATGCTTGCTTTTCTGGCAAAAATTGATACTTTTTTCCGATTCTTTCCATTTATACGTTCTTTCCGGTTGCCGTTCGAATACACTGTAATATTATCTTGCTATGATGGGGCCAGTCATTGTTCTCATGATTTTTCTTTCAAAAACCAACTTCTGTTAACTCTTTACCAAACGACAAAATTTTAGAATCGTCCAAATTGAAAGCATTTGCAGATGACAAAATAAAGGTGACTTAAAAATTGAAATTTGTTCTGGGAAGGGTAGAAAACACTGTGGGAAAAGTGTTTTCAAAGGCTTCTTTCTCAGGGGCGTCAAAAGTAGGGACTGTGTGGTAATGGGTTAAGAATGACAATTTATCACCTCCACAAAATCTTAGTAACTTGGTATTAGACATATGATGCCTTATCAGCGATAGGAAGTGACAGTGTCATGTAATTAATGCCAGAAGGTGTAATTGGCTCTATGATAAAAAATAGTGAACGAGTCAAAAATTGCGTGGGCGAGTGTAAGAAGGAAAGAACGAATGGATTTCAATGTCTTCATTCCATATACATTTATTTACTATAGTAGTCTCTTTCATTTATCTAAAAAAAAAATGAAGCTAATATTATTTTCGGTTATCATTTTTTTCTCTGCTATAAGCGTCATCTCTTTAATGATTGCATTGGTTGTTTACAAAGAATGAATTTCGTAGATCCATAATTTTGTAATGCCTCACTCAATCATTAGATAGAGTACGCTTCAGACATATTGTACAGAAAATTGACTTGTAGCGAAAAGCTTTGGCTCAGGTCAGCCTGCGTGGACTGCACGGGCAGACCTGAATCGAAACTTTCCGCAGAGGCATTTAGTCCTCTTTCTACAGAGTATGGCTCTTATTTAAAGTTCAATTTTCTCGGTAAACACCTGGTTATTTGCTAGAATGACAAGAGAAAAAATATCTTATACACTGAAACGGGCAAAAAGAGAATCCCCCGAGAAAAGCAAAATATCCACTGCTAGTATTTACTAGGAAGTAAAAATCAAAGGCAAGCATGTTGAAAATCAAGATATATTTATACTCGGACATGTTATCAATCGTTTTAACCCTTTCCCAAACGACAAATTTTAGACTCTTCCAAACTGAAAGAGTTTGCAGACGACAATTTTAACTTTCATAACAATGGCAGAAAATCACCCGAAGGAACAGAAAACACTAAGAGAAAAGGAGAAATTGCTCGTGACGAGCAATTTCTCCTTTTCCCACTGTGTTTTCAAAAGACTTGTACTGCAGACACGTAAAAACAAGGGCTTGTTTGGGAAAGGGTTAAAGCACACTTTTCAGCAGAAAATTCCCGAAAAGCAAAGAAGGTTGCACTATCTTTTCCCACATTTGACTTTGAGGATTAAATTGTTATTAGTTATGTCAACAAGTAGTATACATATACAAAAAATTATTGTAATGCAAATGATATTGAAGGTTTATACAAGTTAAAATTATTCACTCTGTCTCCGAAGAATATTGAGTGGATTTAATATTAAAGGTTTATTTAATGTTTAAATGACGCTTCAAACATTATATATGTTTGTACCTGGGTGAATAAAAGGGTCGTTCTTTTCAGTTTAAATTTCCTTTTCCCCCATGCAGACATTCACCAATCCTTAACCTGTTATGCACGATTAACCCATTACCAAAGGACAATATTTTAGACTAGTCCAAACTGAAAGCATTTGCAGACGACAAAATAAAAGTGACTGAAAATTTGAAATTTTGTTTTGTGAAAGGTAGAAAACATTGTAGGAAAAGGAGAAAATGCTGATTACCAGCATTTTCTCCTTTTCCCACAATGTTTTCTATAGGCTTCATTCTCAGGGGTGTGAAAAGTAGGGATTGTGTGGTAATGGGTTAAGGACTGTCAATAGGCAGTATAGATCAAGAGCAGACTGCATAGTGTATGCAATCTGATCTTGGATCTACACTGTCTGTATTAGGAATGAAATTTACCCACTAAACCAACTTTTTCATTTCATTGTGGCTGGAGGTAATCGGAAAGAAAGTATCAGGAAAAAAAGTATCGGAAAAAAGTATCAGTTTTTGCTAGGAAAGAAAGTATCAGGAAAAAAAGAATCAGTTTCTGTAAAAATTATGAATTTGCACAAGTCAAAAACATTTGACTATTGTTATTGCCTAAACCTTTGCAGGTATCAACAAACACAAGTGTTTGCACATTTCTTCTCAATATAAGGCCAGAAAAAGTAAAAGATATACAAATATCCACTTTTATTTTGACAAAATCAATATAACCTATCAACCAAATATCTACGATAACTAACATATTAACTTAGTTTCTTTTTTGAGAACTGATCCTTTTTTTTCCTGATACTTTTTTTTGTGATACTTTTTATCCTGATTCCTTTTTTCCTGATACTTTTTTTTTCTACAATCGTGGCTAGAATGGTACAATTGTTCTTTGATAGGATCAAAAACTTTGTACAATAACAAATGCATAGCGAATAATATAGAGATATTATCAGGATATAATTTCCCAAACTTATGAATGAACGATTGCTTAGATAAAAGTTCAAAATAATCGTGTTGTCTAAGGAACAAATAACCATAACGCAGCTGAGAGCTACAGAAGGGCTTTATAAATCAAGATCATACTGCACAGAATGCCCTTAATGATATTGGGTCCATATTGTAAGAGCAAATGCTGCAAAGCCGTACAGATATGTCGGTTTTTCCTCATACTGTAGGAGTAGTATCTGAAAAAACCGAAGAGAATTTTGGAAATGGGAAAATTACACTTAATTTTTTCTTCCGAAAAAATCATTCACACTCGGAATTACTGGGTAAAGGGTCATAAAGGGTGTCTAAGCGTATATTATGATTTTACGAGAGTGCACTATGACCGAAGGCGCACACTGGGCAATCTCAGCGGGTGTCGGAGATTAAACGACATTGCGTATTCCCGACACAATGAGGGAGTCCTTCCAAACAGTTACCGAATTTACAGTACCGTCTTTCAAGCACGAGTAAACCCTTTATGTTACAGAAGACGACTAAAATTTGAACGCTGTGATGAGGCTGTCCAAAATATGTAGTTTGATCTAATCCCAAACCATAAATTCAATGAATGAATAAGAAATACAATATCTAGTGTAGAATCGGCTGTTGGCTCTCATTTTATGGCACAATTCTGAGTTATATCGACCCTTAGATAAACAACTTTTGAAAACATGGCGGAAAGAGAAGAAAAAAGTTACGAATATTCCGGAATATTTCTTTGAAACGGTCGAATGTATTGTGAAAAGAGAGGGGAAAAAATGTCGAAAGCCCGCTGTAACATCATATTCGAAGACTCACCATCAGGGTCATTAACCCTTTACCACACTGACGACTTATGACACCCCTGAGGAAGACGCCTCTTGAAAACATTGTGGGAAAAGGAGAAAATGCTGGTAACCAGCAATTTCTCCTTTTCTAACAAAGTTTTCTACCCTATTAAAACAAAATTACACCATTTGAGCCACCTCGAAGTTGTCGTCTGCAAACGCTTTCTATTTGGATAGGTCTAAAATTTTGCTGTGTGGTAATGGGTTAAGGCACAGAACTGATTTGTGAAAGGTTAAAAGATTGACCTGTCCGCAGTGAAGAAATATAAATCATATGCTGGTGCGCAAAATTTGAGATTTTCAAATCTTTAACACATCGTCCCAGGTTCAACGATGCTGTTAGGAAAAAAAATCACGTGAAGGGAAAAGAAGAACATTTTGGTAACCATCATTTTCCATAAATTTTGCACAATGTTTTGCACCCTTTCACACAAAAAAAAAAAAGCTGAAATGGATCCATGTTTTGTGATGGCTTGCTTGGTGCGTCGAGGATATGCATTAGAACCATTTTTCACAGAGTATGGCTCATTTCAATTTGCACTCAACGAGAAAATAACTCACTGTATGGTTGTTTTCGTAGGTCATCCGATTACCAGTTCGAAGGGAAACGGCTTTATTTAGTGCAATGGTGATTTTGTTTTTTGTTGTAACAATTTCTATTGACATATTATTTCATATATAGGTTTTTTTCCCAAAACGATGATGAAATAGAAATAATATTGTGTATCCAATTGAGTTCACTCCTTTTAGTAGACATTTTAATCCATTTCCTTCTTCTTTAATTGCCTGTTAGTTTAAACATATTTATTTTAAATCGATTGAGAAACAAGTCAATCTCTCTCGAATCTGCCTTCTGGGAACTTGAATATAATAAAAAGTCTTTCATATTCTCAGACAGTTAAGTTCCAAGATGTGAACGCATTACGTTTTCTGATCTTGGTCTTCTCTGCAAAAGCAGCTTTATGCTGAAAGGTTTGAGATGCTGAAGAGAACCCCAGTCTCGTTTTCGAAAACTACCAAAGTGCCGAAAGTTAAACCCCATTACCACACAATCCCTACTTTTGACGCCCCCGAGAAAGAAGCCTTTAGAAAACATTGTGGGAAAAGGAGAAAAATGCTGGTAACCGGCATTTTCTCCTCTTCCCACAATGTTTTCTACCCTTCACAAAACAAATTTCAAATTTTCTGCCACTTTTATTTTGTCGTCTACAAATGCTTTCGATTTGGACAAACCTCAAATTTTGTCATTTGGTAATGAGCTAAATCTGTTGCGATATGGCGAGATATTCTAGCCGGGATAACGTTCAAGTCCAAAAGATAACACTATGTTCAGCAAAGTTGATGGGATGGGATCCGCCAATATCTAGGCCTAATGGCAGCAAAATGACGAGAGGGAAATGTATCCGTTTTTTCGGTTTAAAAATAACTTTGGTGAAAAAAAAAAGGAGAAAATATTCCGGACATTTTAAGCGACATATTTCTAGACATTCGCTGCTATTCGAATATTTTTTAATTTCTTACAGAAAATTAAACAGATCTGTAGTTATTTTGACTTACCAAATGGACTGGTATAAATCCATCATCGGAATCTAAGTCGTAAATATTTAAGAAGGGTTAGATAAGGTCGTATAAAAAAGTGTCAGTCGGTTTAGTATGACACGTGCATATGGAACTAACAACTGGGACAGTACTTCACACTGCCGGAGTGCTATACCCAACATCAAAGAAATACCGAGTTAACCCTTGTCTCTCTTTTGTGTTAAGTTTGCATATGTTATTTTACCCTTTACCAAACAACAAAAGTTTAGACAGGTCAAAATTGAATGCACTTGCAGACGGACAAAATAAATGTTACTCAAAAATTGAAATTTGTTTCTAGCAGAGTAGAAAACATTGTGGGAACATGAGAAAATTCTGGTTACCAGCATTTTCTCCTTAGCCCACAATGTTTTCAAAATGCTTCTACCTCAGTGTTTTAAAAAAAATCAGGGAATGTTTTGGTAAAGGGTTAGAAGGCAATGAAAAGAGCGGGTTTTTATTTAAGAGAACAAGAGGATCATTTTAGTTCAAAATGTGGACCGATGTTTTGTTTTTCTGACGATCCAGCCTGCATTTTGAAAAAGCTAAATATAATATGTACAGTTTTATTCGTTACCCTTTGGTTTCCTTACACCCAGAGACTGAGAAAATGACGATAAACAGTGTGATAATATACACGTACAGGGTAGTATAATTTTTAAGTTGTGTTTAAGTTTTTAATTATCATCAGAATAAAAAAAAAGGAATGGCTAATAACTGCTCTATCTGTTTCATTTTATGAAGGGTAAGAAAGAATGTGTGATGAAAATATACCTGGAGCCTGTTGTACACGAACTTTAAAATAGTGCTTTTTTTTTCCTAGTGTGCAGTTTCAGACCACGAGTGTACTGGTAAATTTTCGTGAATGCTACATTGTAAACACGTTTTTGCTCTTTAACCCATTAAACGGCATTCACAACAATAATTGCCTTTGCGACTTACATAAATTAAGTTCAGGCTGCACGAAATGTGCAGTCTGATTTTGGATGTACACCTTGCGCTCTTGTAGGACGAAAACAACATGGAAAAAATGCTGGTTCTTGGGTTTCTTCTTTTTTTTCAAATTAAATTGTAGATTATGTTATGGATTTTCGGCGTTCTATGGGTTAAGTTATTAATTGGGATTCCAGCCGGAGTTTTTCCTCTTTTAAAGTACACGCTTGTGAGTCACAAACAATCAAGAAGTAGTAACTTTGGTTTTCGGTTTTTGGAATCCAGCATGAAATTGCACTTTTAATCCGAAATTCGAAATTTCATATCGCTAACACTAAATATGGGATAGGCCTACAAATTTGTAACTTAGCGAATAGCTGATTAAAATGATATATAACGTTTCGTGGCATCCTAACTTAAGTAATCCCTGTTGGCAAAGCTTATATCCGCATTTAATGGTACGAAAATGTTGCGGTCGTAATGGAAGAATTAGTTTCTGGTTCCCAAAACAGTGGGGAAAATTACAGATATTTATGTATAAAAATTTACAGTCATCCTGGCGAATTTTCCCCCGCGATCCCTCGCACAGTCGCCGCGATCCACCGCGTTTACCTCCTGCTGTGAAGTTGCCCGATATTTTCTGAGGCCGCGGTGACACGTCCGCCGCGTTTCCGCGGCCGATACCTGTACAGCAGATTTGCCGCGGACAAATTGGTCCGTCGCGGCTCGCGGACTTGAGCAAAAAACGCGAGGAGTGTACTGTATATATCTACATATAGAGTAGATAAAGAAAAATATAAACACAGGCTCATACCCTTATCGTAAAGTTTCACTGGAATATCAGCTTGAATGTGTTGTTTTTTTTTTTAATGAGATAGCCTAGTCAATGTCATTTCATGGTATTATTACAAACAGGATCAACGTCATTTCATAGTATTATTACAAAAAGGATCATGATGTACCATAGATATTAGAATGTACTTGGATTAAAAGTTAATAAGATGAAATTAGAACTGTTTACCCTGTGGAGTGTTTGCATTCAGTGCATGAAAAGGCTTGTTATTCTTCAATAATTATATTCGTAATCCTTTACCACATAATCCCAAGTTTTAACAACTCTGAGAAAATAGCCTGTTGAAAACATTGTGGGAAGAACTGGTAACTAGCATTTCCTCCTTTTCCCACAATGTTTTCCACACTGTTAAAGACAAGTTTCATCATTTAAACTACATTTAAATCGTCCCCAGCAATTACTTTTAATTTGTACATGTCGTAAATTTTATTGTGTTGTAAACAATTGTGCAGCTGATGGCTTTGAAAAAACCCTAGTAAAGCATAAATTACAAACATGAGTTGAGGTTTAAATCCTAAAGAGTGAAATAGATAAAAAAAAAAAAAGGGACAGGCATTCAAAGTCAGTACTTAAGATGTGTATTCCAAGGCTCTTTTGTAAGAATATCTTGCATAAAAGCAGATGGTGTAGATCCAAGATTAGATTGCACAAATGTGGAGTCTGATCTTGATCTACACTGTCTGCAAAACCATCAAAAGCCATGTTCAGCATTGTAAGGGCTGATATATGAATGCATTTGGGAGGTTAATATATGACTGTGAAAACATTTTGGTGAAAGAAAAATCTGTTAAGAGCTGTTTTTCCTATACATTTTATTTACAATGTTTTCAAAGGTTATTTGCTGCAAGGCACAAAAAGATGTTTACAGGAACAACTGAGTTCAGCATTATTTTTTACTTTCAGTTTGTTGGGGGAGAACTTGGTGGTAAAAACCCCTATGTGAAATGGCTTTCCAGTATTTTCTTGCTCTTCTTATGGGTTATATACATCGTCCTTGCAAGTCTTAAAGCCACTGATGTGCTGAAGTGGGAAGTATAATGGCAAGACAGAATTCTCTTTTTATATTACTTTTGTAAGTTGCAGCCGATATTTCTTATTTGTCTCTAGATGTAGGAAGATGTACTCCACCAGATAAATGACAAGTTTAGCCTGCAAAAGCCACGGAAGCATTGAAATGTCAGGGATAAATTAGTGAGGAAATAGCAATAGTAAAGGTCCATGATCAGTTTGCAAGTTCTCTGATTTATTTCCATGTATTTTGTGCTTTATCTGCATACAGGTTCCACTATTGCATACTGATATCATTTAACTCATGTCTTTCTTATCAAAAGACTGAAAAAAATTAACAGTAGGTAATAAATCAAGCCATTGCTGTAGTGATAAAGCCATTAAATAAGACATTGTAACTACAGTCAACATTTTTTTTAAATTGATTGTGGAAAAGGAGCAGATGCTTGTAACAAGCAGTTTCTCTTTTACCAGCAATGCTGTCCATACCATTGGAAATTTAGTCTTCTTTATGTTAAGCTTTTTTCCTTTGATTCATCAATGGTATGTCTTGAAATAGCTTAAAAAGTAATATGTTAAGATTTTTCATTTTGTTAGCATAATGATATTTAATGCTGGTAGGAGTAAGAATCTGTGTTGTATATCTTACTTTTTCAGAAAATTCTGTGGTCTGACAGACTTCTTTACCACAAAATCGCTTAAAAGTCATTCAGGAAGAGCTGATGGAATGAATGGTGTTTTACAAGACAAAAGGATGACCTCTTGTGAAAAATATAATCCTGCTCTTTTTTCAAAATTATAGTATCTTTCTGCTAATGGAGTATTTTTGATTATAGATAATAACATTATTATTTGTGAACGAAAGAAAAATAAACCCTTACAAAGTATAGCAGTGTGTATTCAAGATCACTTGCATCTTCTGTGCAGTTGTATCTTGATCTACACTTTCTGCAAAACTATAGTTGTGATATGGGCTCTACCTCCTAAACATCTGAGTCATTCATTAACTCTTTACCAAACTATAAAGTTTAAGACTCTTCAAATTGAAAGCATTTGCAGACAACATATTAAATATACTTAAAGTGATTGTAATTGTCAGTGAAAGTGTAGAAAACCTTGTGGAAAAAGTTTAAAATACTGGTCACCAGCATTTTCTCCTTTTCCCACTAGATTTTCAAAAGGCTATTTCCTCTAGGTCAGTAAAACATCAGGATTTTGTGGTAAAGAGTTAAACCAATAGATGGAAAGAATTGAATGAAATGATAGAATTGAGAGTAGAAGTTATCGGATAAAAACATTGTTGCAATTGCAGAAATTACTAATTACAAGTAATTTCTCCAACTGGTACATTGTTTTCTGAAGCTAATTTTCTCATATGATTTATCAAAATTTATAATTTCATGAAAGTGATGGAAATGCTATTATTGAAAAAAAGATACAGTGACAAAGATATTTTAGCTGACTTAGAATTAGCTTGTTTCATCCAGATAATGTTGTATTGATTTTCCATACACCACAAAGTTACGTTTGCTACCTCAACACCACATATTTAGTACGCAACAATGTGTTACTCTTCTACAAGTTAACCCAAAGTATTGGTTGTTTACCTTTCATTCATTACCAGATGAGAAATTCTAGACTTGTCCCAAGTGAAAGCATTTGCAGACAAGATATTAAATGTGACCCAGATTTGTTCTGGAAAGGATACAAAACATTGTGGAAAAAGGAGAAAATGCAGGCTAGCAGCAATTTCACCTTTTTCCACAATGTTTTCGAAAGCCTGCCTGTTTATGGATCCTGAACACTTTAGATTGTGTGATAAAGGCTTAGAATCTTGAATAAATTTAGTTGCACTGCTGTTCTCGAAGAAAATGTCGAGGTATTGTCATAATCTTAGCATCATGGTCTGTGTTGTTGCATGCAAAAACTTTGACATTTGAAATCATCTCTGTGACTACAAAATGTATTTACTTCAAACTCAGTTGTTAAATATCTTAACCCTTTACAACACAATCCTGAGTTTTAACAACCCTGAGAAAGAAGCCTATGGAAAACATTAACTTTATCACACAGTCCCGAGTTTTAACGACCGTGAGAAAGAAGCCTTTTGAAAACATTGTGGGTAAAGGAGAAAATGCTGGTGACCAGCATTTTCTCCTTTTCCTACAATGTTTTATACCATATCAAAGACAAAATCCATCATTTGAGCCAACTTTCAATTGTTGTCTGCAAACGCTTTCAATTTGGACAAGGCTACATTTTGTCATGTGGTAAAAAGTTAAGGGGAACCCATAAAACAGGGCCAGGTAACCATCCAAATGTTTATGACACAGTTATGCCTCTTTTTTCAACGTAGAATTTTCACAAAAAGCAACTGCAGCAGAGCATTGGCATCTAAATGTGATACTCTTGTTGAAAGTTTGTAACCAATGGCAAGAAGCTAGATATTGTGATTCCAAGGTCCATTTCACAGAAAGTATATAAGAAAGAAATCGAGTCGAACAGTGTAGCTCCAAGATCAGACTGCATATTTCATCTTTATTGTCTGCAAAAGTGCACTTAATTGTGCATAGCAGCAAAAGGGTTTATACATGTAGGTTAGATGTAGCTTAATAGTAGATCTGATCTAGATTAGATTTTGATTCCTATATAGTTCTTGGAGGGTCATTTTTAGCTCACCTGAGCACAACGTGCCCAGGGTGAGCTATTGTGATCGTCCGTCGTCCGTCAACAATTTCTTTGAACATCTTCTTCTCCTAAACCACTTGGCCAATCTTGATGAAACTTGGCAGGGATGTTCCTTGGGTGAAGCTCTACCAAAGTTGTTCAAAAAATTGAATTCCACCCTTAACTGTGGTTGCCATGGCAACAAAAAGGAGAAAGATGCAAAATCTTTGAAAATCTTCTCTGAAACTAGAAGGCACAGAGCTTTGATATTTGGTATGTAGCATCTCCTAGTGGACCTCTACCAAGTTTGTTCATATGATGCCCCTGGGGTCAAAACTGGCCCCACCCCGGGGTCACAAGTTTGAACATAAGAACAAAGGAAAACTTTAAAAACCTTCTTCTCTAAAACTAGAAGGCATAGAGAGTCACAAGCTCGAGCATAGTAACAAAGAAGGAAAACTTTAAAAATCTTCTTCTCTGAAACTTGAAGGTGTAGAGCTTTGATATTTGGTATGTAGCATCTCCTAGTGGACCTCTACCAAGTTTGTTCATATGATGCCCCTGGGGTCACAAAACTGGCCCTGCCCCAGGGGTCATAAGTTCGAACATAGGAACAGAGAAGAAAAACTTTAAAAACCTTCTCTAAAACTAGAAGGCATAGAGCTTAAATGTTTGGCATGTAGCATCTCCTAGTGGACCTCTACCAAGTTTGTTCATATGATGCCCTTGGGGTCAAAACTGGCCCTGCCCCGGGGGTAACAAGTTCGAACATAGGAACAAAGAGGGAAAACTTTAAAAATCATCTTCTCTGAAATTGGAAGGCGTAGAGCTTTGATACTTGGTATGTAGCATCTCCTAGTAGACCTCTACCAAGTTTGTGCATATGATGCCCTGGGGTCAAAACTGGCCCTGCCCCAGGGGTTACAAGTTCGAACAAAGGAACAAAGAAGGAAAACTTTAAAAATCTTACTCTCTGAAACGGGAAGGCGTGGTGCTTTGATATTTGGTATGTAGCATCTTCTAGCGGACTTCTACCAAAGTTGTTCATATGATGCCCTTGGGGTCAAAACTGGCCCAGCCCCGGGGGGTCACAAGTTTAAACATAGGAACAAAGAAGGAAAACTTTAAAATTCTTCTTTTCTGAAACCGAAAGGCGTGGAGCTTTGATATTTGACATGTTGCATCTCCTAGTAGACCTCTACCAAGTTTGTTCATGTGATGCCCCTGGGGTCAAAACTGGCCCCGCCCCAGGGGTCACAAGTTCGAACATAGGAACAAAGAAGGAAAATTTTAAATTTCTTTTTCTCTTAAACGGGAAGGTGTGGAGCTTTGATATTTGGTATGTAGCATCTTCAAGTAGACCTCTACCAAAGTTGTTCATATGATGCCCTTGGGGTCAAAACTGGCCCTGCCCCAGGGGTCACAAGTTCGAACATAGGAACAAAGAAGGAAAACTTTAAAATTCTTCTTTTCTGAAACCGAAAGGCATGGAACTTTAATATTTGGCATGTTGCATCTCAGAGTGGACCTCTACAAAGTTTGTTCATATGATGCCCCTGGGGTCAAAACTGGCCCCGCCCCAGGGGTCACAAGTTCGAACATAGGAACAAAGAAGGAAAACTTCTCTTAAACGGGAAGGTGTGGCGCTCTGATATTTGGTATGTAGCATCTCCTAGTGGACCTCTACCAAGTTTGTTCCAGGGATGCTGCTTGGGTCAAAAATGGCCCAACCCCGGGGGTCACAAGTTCGAACATAGAAGCCAAGCCCCCATAGCTCAGTCCGTAGCGTACAGGACTTGAGAACAGGAGGTCGCTGGTTCGATCCCCGGCTTGGCCAATTTCTTTCCGAGGATTGATGATAGTCACTGCGACAGGATTCATTCCTCTCTCACCGCTGACCATTGTTTCGACGATGGTTATGTGGGAAAGCAGCCAGTGGCTTGGAAAGAATATTGTGCGGAGTACTGGTAAAAGAAACTCTAGGAAAGCATGGATAGGTGCACTGGCCGCCGCGATATAACTGAAATAATGTTGAAAATGGCGTTAAACACCATACAATCAATCAATCAATCGAACATAGGAACAAAGAAGGAAAACTTTAAAATTCTTCTTTGAAACTGGAAGGCGAAGAGCTTTGATATTTGGTATGTAGTGATTCTCTTCTAAGTTTGTTTGTCCATCTAAGCACAACGAGTTCATTGAGTTCAAAATTGGGTCATCTTGGGTCATAAACTAGGTCACTAGGTCAAATTAAAGAAATACCTTGTTGGCACTCTCGAGGCCACATTATTTGCTCAATTGCCTTGAAAATTGGTCAGAAAGTTTGTCTATATAAAATCTCACATAAGTCTGAATTTGGGTCAACTTGGATCATAAACTAGGACACTGGGTCAAATTAAAGAAATACCTTGTTTGTACTCTGGATGCCACATTTATAGCTCAAATGACCTGAAATTTGGCCAGAATGTTTGTCTTGATGAAATATCAGATGAGTTTGGATTTGGGTCACCTGGAACCATAAACTAGGTCACTAGGTCAAATTAAAGAAATACCTTGTGAGCACTCTAGAGGCCACATTATTTGCTCAATTGCCTTGAAAATTGGTCAGAATGTTTGTCTTTATAAAATCTCACATGAGTCTGAATTTGGGTCACCTGGGGTCATAAACTAGGTCACTTGGTCAAATTAAAGAAATACCTAGTGGGCACTCTAGAGACCATATTTATTATTCAGTTGATTTGAAAATTGGTCAAGATGTTTCTTTTGATAAAGTCCAAGACCAGTTCTAATTTGGGTCACCTGGGGTCATAATCTAGGTCACTAGGTCAAATTAAAGAAATACCTTTAGGGCACTCTAGAGGCCACATATTTGCTCAATTGACTTGAAAATTGTTCAGAATACTTGTCTTCGTGAAATATGAGTTTGAAATTGGGTCACCTGGTGTCATAAACTCGGTCACTTGGTCAAATTAAAGAAATACCTTTAAGGCACTCTACTCAGGTGAGCGATCCAGGGCCATCATGGCCCTCTTGTTTATTCATCCTTTCAGTACTAAAACAAACATAATTGAATAGTTTTTACTGGTTATAACGAAGCAATTTTAGAATTGTCAAGACAGAATGTCTCAGCTAATCAGATTGTTTGAGGGGTTAGATTCAGAAATTGATTAAGAAGGATGGAGGTAAACTGCCACAAACCAGGAACCATACAGCCTGATCTTTGATCTATACTGTTCACAAAAGCAGCTTAACCCTTAAAGCGCCTTTCACATCAATAGATGTGTTTATGGCAAGTGTAGATTAAGATCACACTGCATAAAACATGCAGTCTGATTTTTTATCTACACTGTCCACTTTGCTGGGGACATTCTGGGCAAAAGCAACCCCAAAATTGCACCTACTTTCTGTTTATTTCTTGATTAAAAATGATTGCTGGAGCTGTAAGGGTTAAGTTGTGTTTGACCGTGTAAAGCTAAGATTTACCAGATGAAAAAATTTAGACTTGTCCTTACTGAAAGCATTTGTAGATGACATGCAACATATGGCTCAAAGATCAAATTTGTCTTTGAAAGAGCAGGGAACATGGTTGGAAAAAGAGAAAGTGCTGGATGCACCCTTTATTCTATTCCCACAATGTTTTAAACAGTCTTAGTCCTCAGGGTTGTGAAAAAAAAAGAGTTATGTTGCAAGGGCATGGTGCATAATTTGATGATAAATATTCAGGTTGTACCATTGTAGTTAACAATTAATCAGTATAGAAACAGTAAACACCAGCTTACTCAAGGTGACTATTCATTATAGACACAATAGTGTGGTAGTACAGTAGATTCCGCTTATTCACAACTTATTTGTCGGAGAAAATCTTGCGATAAAGCAGTTGTGCCGATAAACTGATGCCTCTTTTCAGACAGGAAGATAGACAAGAGATGCAGACAACTGTTTCGCCCTAATGACAGACGTTCAGCACTGGGATCGCGATCGTTTTATTAATTCATAATTTTGTAAAATGTGTATGTGTATTTTGAAATAAATCCGTTTTAAAACTCCATTTTGTTAATTTCCTATTTTCCAATAAAGTGCATATAGCGCTCGAAAACAATCCTCGCTATTTGCGATGGAAATCCTTCGTTTCACAGAAATCCAAAACACACTCGTTGAAAATACAAGTTTCGACGGTTTCAAATTGTTTTTCACAAATTGGTTTATCAACGAACCACTAACAGAAACAGTTCCATTTTTTTTTCATTGTTGTAATGCTCTGACAAGTGATACGCTGTTATCATTGGTCTTCTCTTTAATAGGTGAAGAGCTGAATTTGGCTTCACTTGCTTTCGCGGAAAGTGTAGATCAAGATCAGACTGCACAATACGTGCAGTCTGATCTTAGATCTACTCTGGATCTTATTTTGTACAAATTGTGACCAAAACAACATTGAAATAGACATTTCCGCCATTTTTCCTACCTGAAAATTACGCATTTATTTAATCAGTGCTCTTGGGGTTACATGCACAATGTGTTGCAACCGTCATTACGCTCTATGAAATGAAAAGGATAACATAAAATAAAACAAGGCAAGAATTTATGTCTTTAATTATTAAGTCATGAAAATGATAATTCAAGGTCAACATGGACTCGTTATTTGTATGAATTAGTAATGGTTTGTAACTTCGAGTCTTTGTATGCTTCTGTATTTGACTTTTATCTACAAATGAAAATTATTTCTTGTGGAAACGATTGCAATTTTTCTTTGCCCTAGGCCACAAAATTGCTAATAAACACTAGATTTTTTAATTTTTTGCAAGATTTTTGTTGCAAAAAAACAATTTTTTTTTTATTTACAGGATCCCAATTATCCGTTTAAATTTACGTTGTCTGAATAGGAAAAGGATCGGTGCTGGGCTAATTCTTGCTTATAGCTGAAAATCCCGATAAACAAGGTTGCGATTAAGTGGAATCCACTGTATATAATTTATAGACAAATTGAGTTTGTACTTGTATAAATATGAGGTATTGTAATAGTTTATGGAGTGTATGTATGTTGAATGACTAGAAAAATATGCTTGAAGTGCTAAGATCTTTCATAATAGTAGTCATTTTGTTGGTTATGTTTGTACATTGATTAATATGCACATTTTATGCAATAATTATTGTTAAATTCTATCCCTCTGTTCATTTATTTTATTACACCTTGGCACCAGTGAACCTAGATACTTAGATCATTACCTCTGGGAATTAAAAAGAAAATGTTCAAAGCATTATATTCCAAAATGGCTGACCGATGTGGATTTATGTTTAACACGTGAATACCTAAAAATCGTGGTGACAGAATGAGAAATTGGTTAACCGCAGTATTTTGGGGGTGCAGGGGGGGAAGCCAAGAAATGCAAAAATTAGTCCTCCTGCCTACTCTTTATAACATAACATTTTATTTCAAACATTTTTCAGGCAAAGTAATACTAATCTCCCCATGTTTCAGAAAATTTATCTAGACCAAGTGATGAAAATGATGCACGATTTAATGTGTTTCCTAATATGTATTTTGCTTTTTTCGTTTTGTTCTTGGTTTTTTGTCTGAATTGAATTCTTCTGGTGCAAATAAGTAAAAGTGTATTTGAAGATTAAGAAAATATTGTGAGAAATGATGAGATCACTTAGTGAAAAGATCATAGGTTTCCTTCATTTCATTCAAGCATTCGGAAAAAACATTTCACTTAAGCCCAAAATCTGATGTCTTTATCACTGAAAACTGAAGGAGTCATTACAATGACGATTACATTATAATGAGAACTAAATTTAAACAGATGCTAGAAATTTATTATAAAACTTCAGATACTTCTTTGCCATTTGTTACAGTATTTGCTAGTTTCACCTGTCTTCTGATTTGTCAAATGAACCTACCTCCTACAAAATACCAGGGAATGATTTAACCCTTTACCTGACAACAAAATTTTGGAGTTGCCGATAGTGAAAGCATTTACAGAAAACAAACCAAATGTGGATGAAATGATTGCATTGTATTGGATAGCATAGGAAACATTGTTGGAAAGGGAGAAAATGTTAAGCCATCTTCATAAGGGCTGCTAAAACAAAGGGAGTGTTTTGATAAGGGTTTAAATAAGGATGCATTAAAAGTTTGTCAATGTACATCTTTCACAACTGAATAAAGTATCTATTCATGGATATTTTCTTGTATCATATCAAATGCCAGGTAATACAAAACTATTTTTTTCCCAATACCATATGACATTATTGAACTTAATTTATTAATTTTTACTCTTACTGTATATTATGAATTGAATTGTTGATGATACTGTTAAGTTTTTACTTTTTAAACTTTTGTGTATGTTTGTGAGTGTCAAACCTATTGTTTATGTTTTAGTTACATATCAAGTTTGTTTGGGGGTTATTTTTTGTTTCCTACTTTGGATCAATATGATTGTCCTCTTCAGTTTGTTAAACTCATTTATTTATTTGCAATTTCTGAGCTGTATTAGATTGAAGGCCTCTTAAAGAAAGATGAAAATGAAACATAACAAAATTACCTGTCCAAATATTCAAGTGAACTTAATCCATAAGAAAACAATCAGAGCCTTCTTCCTCAACTATGTTAGAACTCTGTATCTTTAGTACATGGGTTTCAATGATCTTGAGAAAGAAGGCTTTTGAAAACATTGTGGGAAAAGGAGCAAAGGCCAATAACCAGTATTTTCTCCTTTTCCAACAATGTTTTCCACTCTTAATTGACAGTTTTCACACTATGAGCCAAGTTTACGGTCTGCAGATGTTTCGGATTTGGAGAAGTCTAAAATTTTGTCATGTGGTAGACTTAACACAAGCTCAGTTAATTGAAAGAGGGATGAAGAATCAAAACTTGTTTTCTAAAAGCAGTAGGATGCTTAGCATTTGTGGTCTTTAAAGCAGATTTGACTGTGTTTGCTTGAAAAGGCCTGTGTGTCCTGTTGTTCTTTCAAAAGTAGTTATAATATTCTTAGCCCTTTCTAGTGTTTTTTTCCAGCTGTTAACATTGACAATAATGTTGAAAGAATGGCATCTTTTTTATACGTAAACCTTTGTCATGTTCAATATTGTTGAATTTGAATGCAAAAAGACATAGTTTTGATGTTGATTGCCTAAGACTGAAGTAAGAAATACCATTAAGAAATACCATGCAAAATACTTTTTTCATATAGTTGAAGTGTGGCAAAGTATTCAGATTATGTCTGGCTGCATTTTTGTGTGTGTTTTTTTTCCTTGTTTCTTCAATTTAAAGTAGATGGCTAAATGATTTTCAGTCAATTAACCGTTTACCAAACAATTCTGTGTTTGAGGAAAAAAACCTATTTAAAAATGTATGGATAGAAGAATGCATCTTACTAGCATTTTCTCCATTTACCGAAATGCTTTCCTCCTTTCAAAGACAAATCCCACCCTCATTTGAGCTATATTTGATATGTCGTCTTCAAATGCTTTCAATATGACCACATAAGTCTGAATATTTTGTTGTCTGGTAAATGGTTAAGGTTGTTGAAATTCAAGGCTGAGTTGGTCAAGACATCTTATAAAGCACTGGACTGTACTGTACCAAGACAAAATTCATCATTCTGTATAGTTCACTGTCTTCAAGAGCACCTTGTATTCACTTACCTTTTTACCGATTCATCCTTGGCCAAATGTTCCTGTGTTTGCACTGCTCCGAGGAAGGCTTTTTAAAAACTCACGCATGAAGTAGAAAATGTTGGTCAGTAACCAGCATTTTCTCTTTTTATCACAGTGTTTTCAGAACGATATGTAGAACAGACACAATGAATATGTGGTATACAAATGCTTTAAATAGCAATGAGTTTTAGATTTTGTCATCAGGGAAAGACTTAAGAAATAGTTTTAAGATAATTCTATAGTACAAGAAAAGGAGCTACCTTAGAGAAACATGCCCTTGAAATGGCCTCTGCACCAATCCTTCTTAATTGTATGCTGTATGAGTGTATGTAACACAACTGTTCTTCCAACTGTTATAGGTACAAAATACACATCTTTATCTGTTAATAATTAGCGATCAGACCGTCTGAAATGTTATATGTATCTCTTGGCCAAATAGAAGCTTCGGCTATGAATTCAGTTGACAAGTAAGAATACAAACATTACATATGGATATGACAAAAAAATATCCATATATAGGAGTTTTATATGGTGGGAAAAAAAAACTCATGTTCGATAAACAAGTTTTTCGAAGCTATGTCATTTATTTGACTGTGATATTGTGTTATATTTTTTATAACTTATTGTTGCTGTTAACTTGTTACCATTTGTTAAGTGTATATAGTTGGTGTTTTCCTGTTGTAGAATTGTTTTCCTGTTGTAGAATTGTGAGTTAAATAAGGTAGTTGGAGAACTTTTTCCCCAGCATAGCATAAAAAGTGGAACCTTTCTTTGAGGCTTCTCTATAGAAAAGTAAACTTGTGTCAAGTGCTGTACTTTTAGAATCAACCATGCAGCGCAAAAAAAAATGACAGTTTCAAGTAAGAGAAAATACACAATTGGTGCTGTAACAAGGTTGTTTCAGCCAGAATACCTGAAAAACTGTTGGAAAGTGAAGACCTAAATTCAATATGTAGCACCAGATCTTGTGTCACTCTGTTTGTTAAAGAAAATACAGTTAACCTTGATATTCCTTGGAACAACTATATGTCATGTGTTAGAACTTTTCATCTTATAGAACAAATGCCAAAAAGTTTCTAACATATTTAACATACAGAATTAATCAAAGCATGATAAACTTACTATCTATTTTCAGTTTGAATATACTATAATGGAGACAACGTGACATGCTGTTGAAATGGATCAATAGTCAAATAATGCCGACTTATTCTATAAAGGAAGTAAAGCGTGTGAAGTTTAATATTACAGATGACTCTAGTAGGTGCTTTCAGATTTTTTTATACACACAAATATTTGGCATTGTCACGTCAGACTTTCGATGAGATGACGGTAGGGAGCTAAGCCTCAAATATGTTTTAGTTTGTTCAAAACTTCCATTGTTGTATATTACATTACCAAAACCATACTTATATGTATACATAATAAAGACAGCATCTTTTCTTGAACTTGCCTGTTGTTTTTGTCACCTGTACACCAGTTAATTCAGCCCCACAGAATTCCGAAAATTTTGCAGAGAGTAAATGATCACATTCTGTGGACAATTGTGTTGGATCTGCACTGTGATGTCTGAATGTTTTTACTGTCTGAAAATATCTTTTTTTTTTTCATTAGTAGTATACTGGTTTCTAGGGCGTCATCTATTTTTCCTTTGTTTTAGACTGTTTTTGATAGCGTCACTCATCTTTAAGTGCTTTTCAAATATTAGTGAGTGGTACTAAATCCGCCTAACGATATTTACAGGTACTTGAAGGCTGATTGAAGAGTGATTTGATTGCGTCTAATACTTTAAAGTGAAGACAATGTATATACATAATTCAGAAACCCCAAGATCAAGATCAGACTGCACAGAAGATGCAAGTTGATCTTTCTTGCGGATAGTGTAGATCCTGATCAGATTGCGCAGAACATGTGGCACGACCCCTTCAATTATTATTAACCTTTTGGCTGGTAAGGGTGGCTCACTATACATAATTCAGAAACCTCAAGATCAAGATCAGACTGCACAGAATATGTAAGTTGATCTTTGTTGCGGATAGTGTAGATTCTGATCAGATTGCGCAGAACATGCGGCACGACCCCTTCAATTATTATTAACCTTTTTGGCTGGTAAGGGTGGCTCACTGACCTTTTGGGCTGACAGTGTAGATCAAGATCAGACTGCGCAGAACACGCTAAAGCGATATTTGTTAAGGTCAGTGTAGATCAAGATCAGACTGCGCAGAACACGCTAAGGAGATATTTTATTTCCCAAATCTTAACTTTGATGGAACAGCAATATTTCGGTTATTGATGTCGAATTGAAAATTAAAGAGTAGATCAAGATCATTTCGCAGGATGTGAACAGCACGTTCAATCTCGTTCAAACGTGTCCGGTCAAGTCTCTATTTGTTGTTTATTGCGTTATATAAATATTGCTGCAATGTCTTTTCTTTCAAATATTAGTGAGTGGGACTTAATCGTCTTTAAGATACTTAAAGGTACTTGAAGACTGATTGAAGATGGTTCCAGGGTGTCTAGTACTATAAAGTGAATAAACAAATTTGAAATCGTAAAGGAGATGAGATCGGAAAATGTCAAAACCCTCGACCTTTCATCTATTATTAACCCTTTGGGTGGTAAGCGTGACTATCTAACCATTTATGGACAGTGTAGATCAAGATCAAACGGCGTAGAACATGTAGTTTGATCTTTGTTGTGGACAGTGTAGATTAAGATCAGACTGGTCAGAACATACAGGGCGACCCCTGCAATTGTAATCAGCCCTTTGGCTGGTAAGCGTAACTCACTGACCTTTGGGCTGACAGTGTAGATCAAGATCAGACTGCGCAGAACACGCTAAGGAGATATTTGTTAAGGACAGTGTAGATCAAGATCATACTGCACAGAACACAATAAGGAGATATTTTATTTCCCAAATCACAGCTTTGATGGAACAGCAATATTTCGGTTATTGATGTCAAATTGAAAATTAAAGTGAAGATCAAGATCATACTGCACAGAACAAGAAACGGTAATATTTCGTATGCAGGGTGTGAGCAATACGTTCAATCTCGTTCAAACGTGTCAAGTCAAGTGTCTATTTGTTGATTATTTAATCGTCTTTAAGATACTTAAAGGTACCTCAAGACTGATTGAAGAGTGGTTCCAGGGTGTCTAGTACTATAAAGTGAATAAACAATTTTGAAATCGTAACTTTAACCTCTATCATTCTTACATGAAGATACGCTTTAAAATCACTGCTCATTAATTATACAAAGTTCTGTGAAAATTGGATTGAAAGGATCTTTTGAGGGGTAAGTTTTATTTTTATAGTAATTCTAAATATATTAGACAGTCAATAATTCGTTATACCGGTGTACAAAGATTTTTTTTCTTACTAACGATTATGCAAACAATTTAAAAATCGGATAGAAATTGATAACATAATGAGGGGAAAAAAAAAGACACAGTGATATATTCGCAATGATAGGACCTGAAACTTGTTTATACATAGTGTATTTCATAATAGAAAATATGGTGGGAAAGTAATTTTTTTCTTTTTTTTCGATTTTTCTATTTCTTATCCCTCTCAATCTGTTTTCCTTATATTATCATATAGAATTATTTTCATTTTTAATTCATAAATGGTGGTTTTTTTTTTTTTTTCTTTCAGGTATAAAGCAGCCGATACATGTGCTATTTATTCCTCAAGTAAATAAATATGAGTAAAGGATACAAGAACGTGAGGAACTATTTATAGACATTACGAATAGAGTACCAGTTCTAACCTGTTCATAGGATACAAGAACGTGAGGAACTATTTATAGCCATTACGAATGGCGTACAAGTTTTATCCTGTTTGTAAGACACAAGAACGTGAGGAACTATTTATAGCCATTACGAATAGCGTACTAGTTTTATCATAATCATTTACTTTGTATCAGTGAACCTCTTACTGTGAAGATGGATTCCTTCGAGATGGCTTTAGAGACAATGGTCCAATCTTATACCGATGCTGAAGAGTTGATGAATTTTTCTGCGACCATGGGTATTCAGGATTCCCCTATTGTAAGGTTCCGTTTATTTCAACTGCGAAATCCGGAGTACAGTGATCATTATATAAATGAACAAATTGATTCGTTATTTCATAATTTAGGAGGTCCAGTGGATATAACCAATGACAGTAGTGACTTAGATTTGGAATCGGTAAGAATAGAAAAAGAGATACAGGGGGCAATAAAAGCGCTTCTGTTTGACGACGAAATGGAGGAAACTGCTCGAGTTTGTGTTGAAGATGGGGAATGGAATCCTGTACTCCCTCCAAATCAACCTCAGCCAGGATCTTCGAACGATATTCGGTATAATATTTGAAAGAAGTCTGAAAGAACGTATGCCAAAAACAAGGCTGTGGACAGGACCTATGAGATAAAAATAGACGAAAGACATTACGGTCAAAGTATAAGTGGTATTCAAAGAGGACTTGAGCAATTATTCGAAAATGTATTAAATGAGACCGGAGGTAATTTAGCTGGTAATGACTTGGGACGGGTAATTATTCAACACCAAGGACTTGATAACCCTATTATAGTTCCACTACAGAGATGGGATCAACTTAATGCGGTAAAAGTTATAGAGGCCATTATGAAAGTGCTAAATAGCCATCAAGAACTGTTAATTGATCAGAGTTTTATTATTGTTATTGGTTTGATCATTTTGCCAAAAGGGTCATCAAAATGACAAATGACAAAAGTAAAGGGTAAGAACAATTTGGTACATCTAAAAAGGTCCCTTGTGACTATTGAAAATAAAGACAATTTGTGTATGGCTAGGGCTATAGGGGTCAGTTGGGCAAAATTAAACAGATGCACTGTAGATGAATGGAAAGAAATAAGGAAAAACAGAGGGGAAAGAAGTAATATAGACTTGATTTTAGAACACAGAAAAGTACCCGAAACTTATTATAAAAATTTACGCAATAAGAGTCGAAACGAACAAAAGAAATTCGCCCAAGCACTGTGCCATGCCGTCAGTGTGAGCACCGAACAACCCCTCAGTTTAAATGATGTTAGGATGTTTGAAGAATTCTTTGGTGTTCGTGTAATGGTGGTGAGTGCTCGCTTAGGAAACAAATTTATAACCGTGGCTAGCAATGACAAGTGTCCATGCATTTATATTTATTTGGTTGATGATGATCACTTTCACGCCATTACCAGCATCACGGGATTTTTCAGTTGCAGTTATTTCTGTACAAAATGTCTCAAACATTATAATGACAGAGAAGGACATCAATGTGAAATAAAATGTATTGTCTGTAAAAGTGACTCGTGCCTTAACGTAGAACCTGTGAAATGTAGCGACTGTAATATGTCCTGCAGATCGGCAGTTTGTTACGCTGAGCACAAAAAAGTTACAACATACAAATTTGGGCCTAAAAAAGGACAACCCAGTGGCCCTTCACCATGCGAAAAATGGTGGAAGTGTCCCACATGTTTCAAGGTGTTGAGAACAGACAAACGCAAAAAGGAGGAGCATCGATGTGGCGAATACCAGTGCTCCTCCTGTCACAAATATGTCATGGATGATCATAAATGTTATTTAAGAGCCACACCGGCCAAAGAATATTACATTACAAAATTTATATTTTTTGATTTTGAATGCAGTCAGGATGAGATGAGTTACTGCGTTGAAGGATACGTACCCGATTCAAAATTAAATTGTAAGGACTGCCAATTGCCAGAGATATGTAAATCTTGCTCCAAATGTCAGAATTGCAAAACAGCATGGTGCGGTAAAGCGACCCACCGTCCAAACTTTGTTGTGGCTCATTCAGTATGCCCTAAATGCATTGAAAAAGAACTGACTCCTGATTCCGTATGTAAGGGTTGTGGTACGCGTTGTAAGGAATGTGACAATATTGATCTGCACGAGAATGAGGACCCAGGTCCTTGTCCCGGTAAATGCGGATTCAGAGAAGTCATATTCGAGGGCGCGGATACGGCCGAAAAGTTTGGACAGTGGCTCTTTACGGATCAACACGAATATTTCAAGGTTGTTGCCCATAACATGAAAGGGTATGATGGCTATTTTATTTTGGAATATTTGATCGATCAATCCATAAGACCTGCCAAAATTATTTACAACGGCTCAAAAATCATGTATATGACAGTGGAGAAAAATTTACATATAAAGGTGATTGACAGCCTCAGCTTTTTACCCATGAAATTATCAGCACTCCCGAAAGCATTTGGTTTGCAAGAATTGAAAAAAGGGTGGTTCCCGCATTATTTTAATACTAGAGAGAATCAAAATTATGTTGGACCCTACCCTGATGCTAAAGATTATGGTTACGATTTTATGAGTGAGAAAGAAAGAAGCGAGTTAGTAGCGTGGTTGAGTGAGAGAGAGAATGAAATATTTGATTTTAGAAAAGAAATGTTACAGTATTGTAGAAGTGATGTAGATATTTTAAGACAAGCTTAAAATGAGTGACACTTTTTAATTTTTGTTTGACAATTTTTAATATTTGTGTGACATTTTTTGAAAATTGAGTGACACTTTTTTTTTTTTCTTTTTGAGAATTGAGTGACAATGAAGAAATATCTAACAGGTTTATATATAAATGTCGTAATTTCGTTGAAAGCAAATTTGACAGAGGTCGACTATCAAAACCCGTATGGCTCTGTATCAAAGTGGTCTACTTTTCGTCTTTTTGTATAAACCATTTGATAACTTTTTTGTTCTTCTCTATTATACAATTTTCTTTTCCTTTTGTCCCTACAAATTTTACTAGGATTGGTCACAGTGATATTTGAACTACTTTGAGGGTCTGTGACTATATCTTTCACGCTATGAAAATTAATGAGTTGACTGTTTTTATAATTTAGGGTAAATCCCCTCACTTTGCAAGTTTCGTTGTTTTCATTCGTTTTGTAAGCATAATTTTTTGGCCCCCCAGACACAAACTCCACAATGTACTCTCCATTTTCAAGTTCATCTGTCAGTTCACCCAAATAATCACCTAGAGGTGGATCATACTCATTTGGACGACTCACGTATATGATGCTATCTGGACTCTTCTACCCAGCTGCTCAAGTACACTGTAAAGTTTAAGTCTGGCCCAGCACGTTGTAAATGTTGCCAAATATATGTTGGTCTTGTTATCTTCGGGTTGACAATCGTTCTTATACTGCCATTCAACTTGTATCGTATCATTAGACAATATATGAAAATCGATGGGTTGCTTCAATGGATCGGAAAAAAAGTTGAAAAAACATGTTGGCCTGACTTTCGTGAAAAAATTCCGTTTGTCGAATATTAAGTCTCTGACCAAACTTTCCCCAAAAGCTATTGAGACACAGTTTTGCCAAAGCTCTAAGTCCTGGGTTCTTTCGAATATTTTTTTCGATCCAATGAGACCCCTTCTTTTTCCACATATTGTCCGATGTACTTATTCATATCATCGTAACATTTAATCCAAACGGGAGGACCACTTGCTTCTTGTTTGAATTTCAAAAATGTGTTAATATATTGAGCAAACAGTCCTCCTTTATGGGTTTTGGGGTCATATTGAGTGCTTTCTTCCCAGTGGTATACTTCATAAATTTTTGTGATTTTATACCCTAATCTGACAGCCGTTTCTATTTCGGGGGTGCACCACGTACCAGTCAACTCTCTTTGTTCATTTGTACATTCGCACGGGGTTTGACTTTCGGTATCCGCGCAGGTCCGACATAAAGAAATTTTTAGTTTGCCATTAGACCTGTAAGGAAGGACTGGGTGATAGAGTCCCCTGGGCGGGATAATCTTCACCTTGGCAATACCAAAATAATCCTTGATGTCCCCAAAATCTTTGGTAATGACTGTGGGGTGACCTAAGGGATAACGACAATACTTGTTTACCCAAGGATACAGACTCGTAAAATCCACATATTTCACTCGCTCGTTTTCTTTTACTTTACATTGGTGCGACCTCCAAAGAAACTTTCTCTCGGGTCTAGTCGATCCATGATATCTAGCTGAGAAATGAATTGCCGAAGTTCAGGGTTTTGGTTTTGTTGTTTTTTGAAGTTTCACCGTATGCACTTGTTTTTTATCCATGCAAACCTACGTTACGGAAAAAAGGTGCTTAATGTCTTAGAACTTTACGTCCAGTAGTGGTTTCTAGGGCGTCATCTATTTTTCCTTGTTTTAGACTGTTTTTGATAGCGTCACTCATCTTTAAGCGCTTTTCAAATATTAGTGAGTGATACTAAATCCGCCTAACGATATTTACAGGTACTTGAAGGCTGACTGAAGAGTGATTTGATTGCGTCTAATACTTTAAAGTGAAGACAATGTATATACATAATTCAGAAACCCCAAGATCAAGATCAGACTGCACAGAAGATGCAAGTTGATCTTTCTTGCAGATAGTGTAGATCCTGATCAGATTGCGCAGAACATGTGGCACAACCCCTTCAATTATTATTAACCTTTTGGCTGGTAAGGGTGGCTCACTATACATAATTCAGAAACCTCAAGATCAAGATCAGACTGCACAGAAGATGTAAGTTGATCTTTGTTGCGGATAGTGTAGATTCTGATCAGATTGCGCAGAACATGCGGCACGACCCCTTCAATTATTATTAACCTTTTTGGCTGGTAAGGGTGGCTCACTGACCTTTTGGGCTGACAGTGTAGATCAAGATCAGACTGCGCAGAACACGCTAAAGCGATATTTGTTAAGGTCAGTGTAGATCAAGATCAGACTGCACAGAACACGCTAAGGAGATATTTTATTTCCCAAATCTTAACTTTGATGGAACAGCAATATTTCGGTTATTGATGTCGAATTGAAAATTAAAGAGTAGATCAAGATCATTTCGCAGGATGTGAACAGCACGTTCAATCTCGTTCAAACGTGTCCGGTCAAGTCTCTATTTGTTGTTTATTGCGTTATATAAATATTGCTGCGATGTCTTTTCTTTCAAATATTAGTGAGTGGGACTTCATCGTCTTTAAGATACTTAAAGGTACTTGAAGACTGATTGAAGATTGTTCCAGGGTGTCTAGTACTATAAAGTGAATAAACAAATTTGAAATCGTAAAGGAGATGAGATCGGAAAATGTCAAAACCCTCGACCTTTCATCTATTATTCGCAATTCATGGACTTCTTTTCAAGAAATGTTACTATCAGAAGGATTCAGCATTTATAAAGTTTGTCATTAAGTCCCTTTTTTCTATAACACAGCCTAGTATAATAGGAAAGAATGAAATGATGGTCTGGGGGCTTTTGATCAGCTGGAAAATGTTTAATTTTAGAGTCCAGAAAAACGTAAAGTTCTAAGACATTAAGCACCTTTTTTCCGTAACATAGTTTTGCATGGATAAAAAACAAGTGCATACGGTGAAACTTTTAATAAACAAAATAACTACGAAGTTTCAAGACAGGCAGTCGGACGGACAGACGAAGCAGCGACTGTATGCTCGCCCTTCGACCATGGGGTTACGGAGAAATGGCTTTGGACGGACAGACGGACGAAAGAATGGACAGACAGATGGACGGATAGACGGACAGGCAGACGGACGGACATACGAAGCAGCGACTGTATGCTCACCCTTCGGCCAGGGGTTACGGAGAAATGGCTTCGGACGGACAGACGGGCGGACAGACGAAGCGGCGACTATTTGCTCGTCTTTAGAGAAATATAAAAATGAACTCTGCAACATTTTGGACAATATTGCGACATCGTTTTAATACAATTAGAAACATTGTAGGAAAAAGAGAAATGCAACGAGTCATGACGTGATAGAGTAAAAGGGGAAAACCGTTTTACGCGGTAGAGCAATATGTTCAAACTCGTTCAAACGTGTCCGGACGAGTCTCTTGGTTATTGCACTGTATAAATTTTACCGCGATGTCTTTAAACAATTACAGTATACCTTTCCGTCATGAAAATTAACTTTAAACTGTCTACCCACGTGGTTGACAAACATTTAAATGCAAGTAATTCGCAGAAACATTGTGAGAAAAAGAAACCTTCTTTGGAAAACATTGTGGGAGGGAAATAAAACCCTTCTTTTCCATATAGTTAAAGCGTGAATCAAGTACGCTATGAAACTGGTACAAATCTCTTCTATCAGTCAAAACTAATAAAGACTGTAATAAGTGTATTGTTAGTAAACAAATTTAAAATCTTGAATAAAATGACACCGGAAAGTCATAGTTCGTGTGAAACAACTTTCTCACGTGTACCAGAGGTGAGAGACGAAAACACGGCGGAAACAAGGAAAAAACTATGCTATCCGACCCGGGTCTGTGCAAGTGTTTCTGCACGTATATCTTCAAACTTGTGAAGAACGTGCGCGTGTGCGTACGGGTGTGGGTGTGTATGTGGTGGGGTGTGTGTCTGTGATTTATATATATATATATATATTTTTTTTTTTGGCTTCCCCCGTAAGGGAAACCTGTTTTATCAGTGTGAGGAGGATGGGTGGAAAACCGAGTTAATTCGATAGATTTTCCACAGGATAAGCAGTTGTAACAGGAAAAAAAGTCTTGGTGTTTTATTTGTTCTGGTAACTCAAACCCGCTAAAAAAGCACACAACTTTGCAGCAATAAACTGGTTTTTTATCCATGTAGGTACCAATGACATAAGGACATTTTTTTTTCAAAAATTACCTTATTTCCTGATTGTTTTATGATATCATGATGTTCAATTGTAGTTTTCACTAAGTCATATGCTTCTGAAGCAGTATAGTCTTGCGAAAAAAGACTGCAGGGAGATTTACTTAAAAATTGTTCTGCATTGAACAAATGCTTGCGCAAAAAGTGCTCGTAATTGAAATACTTTTTATAGCGTAAATAATCTTCACTCAGATCCTCATCACGAGGTCTACCAAAACCACCACGATTTTTCCTACAAAGCATTCTGAACGAGAATAAAGTTCAGTTTTCATTTATAGTCACGTTATATACCTGTTGCAGCCAACGTTGCAGAGTAATAAAGTCCGATTACGTTAAGCAAATATTAATAAGTACTTTTACAATGACTGACACCGTGTTTACATTTTACAACGACGCGTAAATTTCGCGCTCTTTCATTCGTACATTAATGTAAATTTCGCGCTCTTTCTTTCATACATGAATTGTTAAGGAAGAAGATACGCTTTAAATTTACTGTTCATTAATTATATAAAGTTATGTGAAAATTGGTTGATAAGGATCTTTTACGGGTAAGTTTTATTTTTATAGTAATTCTTTTTTCTACTT
Organism: Tridacna gigas; assembly: GCA_945859785.2. Classification (NCBI taxonomy): domain Eukaryota; kingdom Metazoa; phylum Mollusca; class Bivalvia; order Cardiida; family Cardiidae; genus Tridacna; species Tridacna gigas. Next base: position 37,214,374 of record OX244037.2, on the reverse strand, counting down.
TGGAAAAGATAAGCAAATGAAGGGAGATAACCTATCAAATCAAATGATAAAATTTACAATGGTTATTCCTCTTTAAAAAGACAAAAGATCAACGTGGTTATATACTAAATAACGATGATACAAACAATTAAAATATCCGATAGAAGTCTTTAAAAAACATGATTGATTGATTGATTGAATGGTCTTTTACGCTACTTTCAACAGTATTTCAGTTATATCACCTTGACAGTACACGTTATACACGTCTTTCCTGGGTTTCAGCAGTACTAGGTTGGGGCTCTGAATTGTCTTGCCCAAGGACACTCTCACCAAAAAACCCAGAGGATCCAGTGTGGCTCGAACCCAGGACCCTCTAGATTACGAGTCAAACACTTTACCATTGAACCACTCTGGACCCCTTTTTGATAGAATTTGATTTATACAGAGTGTATCTCATAGATGAAAACATTGTGGAAAAAGAGAGAGAAGATTTTTTTTTTTTTTTTCAATTTTTCTGTTATCTATCACTTTGTTCTTCTTATCACGGTATCATGTAGAATTATTATTTTTATGTCTAATTTATTAAGGGTGTATCTTTTTTTTTTTTTTCAGGTAGCTGACACATGTGCTATTTATTCCTTACGGAAATAGACAACAATGTCACAAACTATTTATAGTCATTACAAATAGTGTACAGGTTTTATCCTGTTTATTAACATTGTATCGGTGAATCTATCTCTTACTGTGAACATGGATACCTTCGAGATGGCTTTAGAAACAATGGTCCAATCTTATACCGATGCTGAAGAGTTGATGAATTTTTCCGCGACCATGGGTATTCAGGATTCCCCTATTGTAAGGTTCCGTTTATTTCAACTGCGAAATCCGGAGTACAGAGATCATTATATAAATGAACAAATTGATTCGTTATTTCATAATTTAGGAGGTCCAGTGGATATAACCAATGACAGTAGTGACTTAGATTTGGAATCGGTAAGAACAGAAAAAGAGATACAGGGGGCAATAAAAGCGCTTCTGTTTGACGACGAAATGGAGGAAACTGCTCGAGTTTGTGTTGAAGATGGGGAATGGAATCCTGTACTCCCTCCAAATCAACCTCGGCCAGGATCTTCGAACGATATTCGGTATAATATTCGAAAGAAGTCTGAAAGAACGTGTGCCAAAAACAAGGCTGTGGACAGGACCTATGAGATAAAAATAGACGAAAGACATTACGGTCAAAGTATAAGTGGTATTCAAAGAGGACTTGAGCAATTATTCGAAAATGTATTAAATGAGACCGGAGGTAATTTAGCTGGTAATGACTTGGGACGGGTAATTATTCAACACCAAGGACTTGATAACCCTATTATAGTTCCACTACAGAGATGGGATCAACTTAATGCGGTAAAAGTTATAGAGGCCATTATGAAAGTGCTAAATAGCCATCAAGAACTGTTAATTGATCAGAGTTTTATTATTGTTATTGGTTTGATCATTTTGCCAAAAGGGTCATCAAAATGACAAATGACAAAAGTAAAGGGTAAGAACAATTTGGTACATCTAAAAAGGTCCCTTGTGACTATTGAAAATAAAGACAATTTGTGTATGGCTAGGGCTATAGGGGTCAGTTGGGCAAAATTAAACAGATGCACTGTAGATGAATGGAAAGAAATAAGGAAAAACAGAGGGGAAGGAAGTAATATAGACTTGATTTTAGAACACAGAAAAGTACCAGAAAGTTATTATAAAAATTTACGCAATAAGAGTCGAAACGAACAAAAGAAATTCGCCCAAGCACTGTGCCATGCCGTCGGTGTGAGCACCGAGCAACCCCTCAGTTTAAATGATGTTAGGATGTTTGAAGAATTCCTTGGTGTTCGTGTAATGGTGGTGAGTGCTCGCGTAGGAAACAAATTTATAACCGTGGCTAGCAATGACAAGTGTCCATGCATTTATATTTATTTGGTTGATGATGATCACTTTCACGCCATTACCAGCATCACGGGATTTTTCAGTTGCAGTTATTTCTGTACAAAATGTCTCAAACATTATAATGACAGAGAAGGACATCAATGTGAAATAAAATGTATTGTCTGTAAAAGTGACTCGTGCCTTAACGTAGAACCTGTGAAATGTAGCGACTGTAATATGTCCTGCAGATCGGCAGTTTGTTACGCTGAGCACAAAAAAGTTACAACATACAAATTTGGGCCTAAAAAAGGACAACCCAGTGGCCCTTCACCATGCGAAAAATGGTGGAAGTGTCCCACATGTTTCAAGGTGTTGAGAACAGACAAACGCAAAAAGGAGGAGCATCGATGTGGCGAATACCAGTGCTCCTCCTGTCACAAATATGTCATGGATGCTGATTGAAGAGTGGTTCCAGGGTGTCTAGTACTATAAAGTGAATAAACAATTTTGAAATCGTAACTTTAACCTCTATCATTCTTACATGAAGATACGCTTTAAAATCACTGCTCATTAATTATACAAAGTTCTGTGAAAATTGAATTGAAAGGATCTTTTGAGGGGTAAGTTTTATTTTTTTAGTAATTCTAAATATATTAGACAGTCAATAATTCGTTATACCGGTGTACAAAGATTTTTTTTTCTTACTAACGATTATGCAAACAATTTAAAAATCGGATAGAAATTGATAACATAATGAGGAAAAAAAAAAAAAGACACAGTGATATATTCGCAATGATAGGACCTGAAACTTGTTTATACATAGTGTATTTCATAATAGAAAATATGGTGGGAAAGTAATTTTTTTTTTTTCGATTTTTCTATTTCTTATCCTCTCAATCTGTTTTCCTTATATTATCATATAGAATTATTTTCATTTTTAATTCATAAATGGTGGTTTTTTTCTTTTTTCTTTCAGGTATAAAGCAGCCGATACATGTGCTATTTATTCCTCAAGTAAATAAATATGAGTAAAGGATACAAGAACGTGAGGAACTATTTATAGACGTTACGAATAGAGTACCAGTTCTAACCTGTTCATAGGATACAAGAACGTGAGGAACTATTTATAGCCATTACGAATGGTGTACAAGTTTTATCCTGTTTGTAAGACACAAGAACGTGAGGAACTATTTATAGCCATTACGAATAGCGTACTAGTTTTATCATAATCATTTACTTTGTATCAGTGAACCTCTTACTGTGAAAATAGATTCCTTCGAGATGGCTTTAGAGACAATGGTCCAATCTTATACCGATGCTGAAGAGTTGATGAATTTTTCTGCGACCATGGGTATTCAGGATTCCCCTATTGTAAGGTTCCGTTTATTTCAACTGCGAAGAGACAATGGTCCAATCTTATACCGATGCTGAAGAGTTGATGAATTTTTCTGCGACCATGGGTATTCAGGATTCCCCTATTGTAAGGTTCCGTTTATTTCAACTGCGAAATCCGGAGTACAGTGATCATTATATAAATGAACAAATTGATTCGTTATTTCATAATTTAGGAGGTCCAGTGGATATAACCAATGACAGTAGTGACTTAGATTTGGAATCGGTAAGAATAGAAAAAGAGATACAGGGGGCAATAAAAGCGCTTCTGTTTGACGACGAAATGGAGGAAACTGCTCGGGTTTGTGTTGAAGATGGGGAATGGAATCCTGTACTCCCTCCAAATCAACCTCAGCCAGGATCTTCGAACGATATTCGGTATAATATTCGAAAGAAGTCTGAAAGAACGTATGCCAAAAACAAGGCTGTGGACAGGCAAATAGTCGCCGCTTCGTCTGTCCGCCCGTCTGTCCACCCGTCTGTCCGTCCGTCTGTCCGTCCGTCCGTCCGAAGCCATTTCTCCGTAACCCCTGGCCGAAGGGTGAGCATACAGTCGCTGCATCGTATGTCCGTCTGTCTGCCCGTCCGTCTATCCGTCCGTCTGTCTGGCCATTCTTTTGTCCGTCTGTCCGTCCAAAGCCATTTCTCCGTAACCCCATGGTCGAAGGGCGAGCATACAGTCGCTGCTTCGTCTGTCCGTTCGACTGCCTATCTTGAAACTTCGTAGTTATTTTGTTTATTAAAAGTTTCACCGTATGCACTTGTTTTTTATCCATGCAAAACTATGTTACGGAAAAAAGGTGCTTTATGTCTTAGAACTTTACGTTTTTCTGGACTCTAAAATTAAACATTTTCCAGCTGATCAAAAGCCCCCAGACCATCATTTCATTCTTTCCTATTATACTAGGCTGTGTTATAGAAAAAAGGGACTTAATGACAAACTTTATAAATGCTGAATCCTTCTGATAGTAACATTTCTTGAAAAGAAGTCCATGAATTGCGAATAATAGATGAAAGGTCGAGGGTTTTGACATTTTCCGATCTCATCTCCTTTACGATTTCAAATTTGTTTATTCACTTTATAGTACTAGACACCCTGGAACCATCTTCAATCAGTCTTCAAGTACCTTTAAGTATCTTAAAGACGATTAAGTCCCACTCACTAATATTTGAAAGAAAAGACATCGCAGCAATATTTATATAACGCAATAAACAACAAATAGAGACTTGACCGGACACGTTTGAACGAGATTGAACGTGCTGTTCACATCCTGCGAAATGATCTTGATGTACTCTTTAATTTTCAATTCGACATCAATAACCGAAATATTGCTGTTCCATCAAAGTTAAGATTTGGGAAATAAAATATCTCCTTAGCGTGTTCTGTGCAGTCTGATCTTGATCTACACTGACCTTAACAAATTTCTGAATTATGTATAGTGAGCCACCCTTACCAGCCAAAAGGTTAATAATAATTGAAGGGGTCGTGCCACATGTTCTGCGCAATCTGATCAGGATCTACACTATCCGCAAGAAAGATCAACTTGCATCTTCTGTGCAGTCTGATCTTGATCTTGGGGTTTCTGAATTATGTCTATACATTGTCTTCACTTTAAAGTATTAGACGCAATCAAATCACTCTTCAATCAACCTTCAAGTACCTGTAAATATCGTTAGGCGGATTTAGTACCACTCACTAATATTTGAAAAGCACTTAAAGATGAGTGACGCTATCAAAAACAGTCTAAAACAAGGAAAAATAGATGACGCCCTAGAAACCAGTATACTACTTTCATTTATGAGACACAGGATCGACCCTAAGAGCTCTGAATAAATAAAATGTTGAAAACTTTTCAGTATGGTATAAAAGGAAGAATATTGCAACTGTACGGTTATTTTCACAGATTTTGGTCTTTATTGCCTGCAAAATCAACAGTGCTTATTGAGTTTTAGTTTTAGAAACATATGACTCCTCAACTTACTCACTGCCTGGAGGAGCAATGGACTTCTCTGATTCATCAAAAATTGCATCATACTATCTCTCTTTAACCATGCACCGTGTTATCCGTCACTTTCCATTTATCATGTTATGCCTCGCTATTCGATGCATTATATTCCTCACTTTCCATGCATTATACTATCCTTGCAACTACTCCTATCTCCCACTATCCCTGCATCATACTATCCCTAAATTTCCATGCACCTTGCTATCCCTCACTTTCCATGCACTATACTATCCCTCACTATCCATGTACCATACGTTCCCTCACTTTCTATGAATCATACTATCCCTTACTTTCCATACATCTTGCTATGCCTCTCATTTTCTATGCGTCATACTGTCCGTCACTATTCCTACACCATACTATCTCCCGCTATCTCTGAATTATACTATCCCTCACTATCCATTTACCATTATATCCCTTGCTTTCAATGCACCGTATGGTTCCTCACGGTCCATGCATCATACTATCTCTCACGTTCCATACATCATGCTTCACCTCACTATCAATGCGTTTGTCTTTCACATATCAGTCTTGTATCATACTGTCATTCAATAACCTGAAATTTCATACACATTGGATTTTACAGTTGCTGTATACATACTTTTTTTCACTTTCGATGCACCCTGATATCATGTAATATCCTACATTATACTTTCACATACTATCCATGCTTCATACTGTCACACTTTTGATACATCATACTATCAATCACTGGTCGTGAATAATAATCTTATTCATGTAATTGCCAAGCTCCAGTAGCTCAGTCGGTAGCATACAGGACTTGAGAACAGGAGGTCGCTGGTTTGATCCCTAGCTTGGCCAATTTCTTTTCGAGGATTGATGATAGTCGTCGCGACAGGATTCCTTCCTCTCACAGTTGACCATTGTTTCGACGATGGATATGTGGGAAAGCAGCCAGTGGCTTGGAAAGAATATTGTGCGGAGTACTGGTAAAAGAAACTCTGGGAAAGCATGGATAGGTGAGTGGCCGCCTTGATATAACTGAAATAATGTTGAAAACGACGTTAAACACCATACAATCAATCATTTCATGTAATTACTATCAATGCATCATATTAAAACTCACTTTTGATGTCTCACTAGTCATTTTTTCATGCTGTGCCTGAGTCACTATGCACCATTCTATCTCTCACTATCAATACATAATGATGTCGCTTTCATTGCAACTTACTATCCCTTGCTATCCCTCACTATCCATACATCATACTTTCCTTCACTAGCCATGCATTTTACAATCGCTAGATACATATATCTTTCACTTTCAATGCATCCTGATATTACATACTATCCTGCATTATACTTTCACTTACTATCTATGCATCATACCTAACTGTCCATGCACCATATTACCCCTCACCATTCCCACACTTTTTTCACTATCATTGCATCATACTTTCCTTCGATATCCATGCATCATACTATTCCTCACTTTCCATCCACCTTACTATCCCTCACTGTCCATTTCCATAATATCTCCTCACTATCCATTTCCATGCTATCTCCTTGCTACCACTGCATCATACTTTCCCCTCTCTGTCCATGCGTCATATGATCCTTAACTTTCCAAACTATCCCTCACTATAGCTCACTTTCCATTCATTAAAGCCCACCCGGGTAGCTCATTGGTTAGTGTATATGACTCTTGATCTGGTGGTTGTGAGTTTGATACCCGGTTGAGGCAAACTTTCTTTCTGGTGAGTTTTTGCCCTTCCCCTCTGATGCATGTAGGAAAAGTAGTCAGTGGCTTAGAAAGAAAGTTGTATCAGTATTGGTGTGGGAAAGCCAGGAAGCACATGCCTAGGCGCACCTATCCATGCTTACCTGGAGTTTCTTTCACCAGTACTATGCACAATATTCTTTCCAAGCCACTGGCTGCTTTACCACATAACCATCAATGAAACTGATCAGCGGTGAGCGAGGAATGAATCCTCTTGCAATGACTATCATCAATCCTTTGAAAGAAATTGGCCGAGCCGGGGATCGAACCAGGGACCTCCTGTTCTAAAGTCATGTATTCTACCGACTGAGCTACCAAGGCTCACCCGAACTTAGCCGTGGCTATTGTCATCTGAATGGGGAACTATGAGCAATTTTCAACTAGATCTATACTACGACGAAAAAGAAACGCCGGGTAACCTATTAAGATACTTTTAAAGGATATAATGTAATATTATATTATTAATGTCATCGTTAAAAGGGGGTTATTTTTCGCTTAAACAGCATAGAAAACCGATTGAAACTTCACCAACTGGTTCCATACAGATGAAATTTTATACAAAAAATGAATATAATAATGTAACATTACCTTTAAAACTATCTTAATAGGTTACCCGGCGTTTCTTTTTCGTCCTAGTATATTTATGTTCCTAATAGATTTATCATGATCATCTTTAATGAATACTTAAAATACCTGAAATAAACATGATTTTGTTGGTTCAAATTGTTAACATGTAGCACACGACATTGATCTAAGATTCACTTTCTGTGCAGTCTGATCTTGATCTATATCATCAGCAAAAGCTTCCTAATTCTGACTATGGCACTAAAAGGGTCAAACCCATTTCTGGTCAATTTGTTTGAGTAATACCATCTATGAATCACTCCATCACTCACTTGCATGGTAGTTTCACACCATCCATGCATCATACTATCACCCGCTTTTCTGCACTGAATTTTCACATATTATTGTTTTATCGTTCTATAACCAACTAATTTGCAATGTACTTTCACATGTTATCAATGATTCAAACTATAATTCATTACCATTGCATCATGCTATGACTACTATCAATGCATCAGACTATCATTCACTACCCATGTATCATAGTACTTTCAGCCATACAAAGATGACACTCTTTGCATCAAACAGTCTTTCTGTGCACTGTACAATCTCAAACTGTCCATGAATAGTTTCAAAACACACTCCAATCATCGCGTTATATATATTGACCAATTAGCATACACTCCTGAATATTGCCAATGCTAAGAAAGAATGCTTTTGAAAAAATTGTGGGAAAAGGAGAAAGTGCTGGTAGCCTTTCACATACAAACTTTCTTATTTATACCACATTTATTATGTTGTCTGCAACTGCTTTCAATCTGGACCAGTCAAAAATTCTGTTGTTTGGTAGAGTTTATTCATTCATACTATCACACAGTGTCATTGCATGGTATTACCAGTACATATCAATCACTAATTAATGCATCATATTATCATTTACTATCCATGCATTGTACTGCAATAATTATTTCACTTTCTTCAAAATTAATCATTTTGATTGGATAGCTGTCACATGGTTACTCCGCATGTTTTCTGTGTACAGTGAGTGATTCTTTTTTTTTTTAGGGGGGGGGGATTCAGGAATTGAAGGTGGCTTACACTGAATGGTCAGTCAGTCTCACCTTCCGTAAACAAATCTATACAATCCATAATGATAATGTGATTGTCGGTATATTCTGAAACAAATTTCCTGCAAAAAAAAAAAGCCAACTTTTAAATCACCTTAGTAATATAGCACATGAAATTAAAGGAAAAGATTGAGAAAATTGAGAAATTACTTAAAATGAACAATTCTATCTTTTGTCAGAATCATGTTATCTGTGATCATATTTAAGGGTCCTCTGCAGGTAATAATGTGTCAATCCTTTACCACACAATCCCAAATTTTGATGACCCTGAGATAAAATGCTTTTGAAGATTTTGTGGATAAAGAAGAAAATGCTGGTAACTAGCATTTCCCCCTTTTCCTTCCTTTGTGCAGAAACATCCCATCATTCGAGCCGCATTGAATGTGTAGTATGCAAATGCTTTCAATTAGTGTAAAACTTTGTCATCCAGTAAAGAGTTAACTCTTTACCACACAATCCGGAGTTTTAACGACCCTGACAGAAAGGGCTTTGACAACATTGTTGGAAAGGGAGAAAATGCTGATAACCAGTTTTAGGTTTTTTTGCATGTTCAAGAATGTATAACAGTGTTGAAGAACGAACAACTGTTACTGCAACTGATTCCATCGCAACAATGTTTTCCAGAGTTTTTCACAGAGCCATGTAAACATATTCGCATGATAATAGCTAAATCCATTACCAAACAATCCCCTGTTTTATTACATCCAGGAAGAAGATTATTGAAAGCATTGTGGAGAAAGGGAAATTGCTGGTTAACAGCATTTTCACCTTATCCCAGAATGTTTTCTACCCTTTCTTGCACAAATTCCATTTTTTAGCCACTTGCAATTTGCCGAGTGCAAATGCTTTTGATATGGACAAGGCTAAAATATTTAAGCCTGATGGTTTATCTATGTGTTCCTGCAGAAAGTTACATGAAAGGTTGACAAAAAGTAACAAATATTTAATTTTGCAGTGATTTTATTACAAAAATACAAAAAAACAAAAACAAAGAAGCATTACTATAAAGGTTGGATGTCTAAAAGAAAAGGATAAAAGAGGAAGAAATTTGGTATACCACAGAATGCAATTATAGGAAAGATTTTTTTTTTCCTTGTGAAAAAACAAGAAAAAAGAGGTATTCAACATAAAGGTATCATATAAGTAACACATTCATGTATATTCTGTTATGGAATTTGAAAAAATATAAGACAGCAATACTCTGACAATTTCCATCAACATACAGGTTATTTTAGATTGACGACTGATTGCATACATGCTCATCAAACAAGAAAATTTATAGGAACAGGAAAAGATCTTTCTTGGATAGATATAGAAAACAATGTGGGAAAAGAAAAGAAGTTAACAAGTAAGTACGTCTTTTGAACACAATAAAGGATGTACTTGTTCAGGGCAATGATTCCTTTTCCCATATTGTTTTTAAAACCTCTAATGGAATAGTCTTGTTTTTATGTATAGGGTATGAGCATGATCCAGCATGTTTATTTATAAAATTATCTTAAAATTAACTAATTTTAAATATCTTTTCTAATGTTTCTAATAAAACCGTAACATTCTTTTACTCTTTACCGGATGACACAAATTCAGTTTCTTCTTAATCCAAAGCATTTTGCAGACAATATTTTAACAGTATCACAAGTGATAGGATTTGTCCCTGAAAGGGTATAAAACATTAAGAGAAAGGAAGAAAATGCTGGTTACCAGAAATCTCTTATTCTCCTACAATGTTTTCAAAAACTTTTCCTTCTTTGTAATAACACAAGAATTTTTGGTTAAATAGATAACTTTTCTTACTTTTCCCATAGAAAACAAATATGGAATTCTGTCTTTCTCGTGAAAAAAAGCAATCTTTAAACCAGTGTAAAACAAAAATGAGCCATGCTCTGTAAAAAGTAGGTGTAATGCATCTGCAAAATGTATCGACTCAGATCAGCCTGCTTAGTCCACGCAGCCTAACATAGGTCAAAACTTTTTGCTTTTAGTAAATTTTCTGCATGTCTAAGGACGAATCTACCTCATGATTCAGTCACTTGTCAGACAAATTGGATTTTATGGATCCATACTAGTGTAATGACTTGCTTGGTAAAATGCATCACCCCCTTTTGCCAGAACAGAGCTCAAATATTTTTGCATTTTCAAGTAATAGCTATTTCTCGAAAACAAGAAACTGTCATGCAGCCCTTGAAAGATGAACCAAAAAGATCTCAAGTTTTGTTCAGTAAGCTTTTCTCAAACAGTAAACTAAAGGTCAATTTGCAACTTTAGATGAAAATATCCACTGTTACAATATCATAAATTGATGTCTTAATAAAGACACCAAGATTTAAGTATACCATCTAAGTAGCTTGCATCATTCACTGAAACACTTAAGGTCCTATCAAACAAGGGCTCAACCTTTTCTACTTCTGATAAATAACATCTCTTAACCCTTTCCCACACAACAAATTTTAGATTCCCACACAACAAATTTTATACTCTTGCACATTCCAGACATCAGCAGACAACAAATTCAAAATTACTACAAATGTGCTTAAGTTCTTTGATAGGATAGAAAACATTTTGGGAAAAGGAGAAAATGCTGGTTACCAGCATTTTCTCCTTTTCCCTAAAATGTTTTCAAAAGGCCTATTTCTCAGGGTCGTTAAAAGTCGGGATTGTATGGTAAAGAGTTAAACTCATGTTCACACTTCAACACCAAATAAAGTTAACTTCCAGAAAGCATTGTGGAAAATGTAAAATAGCCCTTATTGAGCAATTTCACCATTTGCAACCACGAGTTTTAGTCTGAGTACTTACTATTTTTCATTTTGATTATAAATTATTTCATTCTAGATGGAATTATAAATGAGCCATGCTCTGTGAAAAGGGGGTTTAATGTATCTGCAAAAAAATATCAACCCAGGTCAGCCTGCTCAATCCACATATTGAACCCCCTTTTGCCAGAGACTGCTCATATTTAGTCAGAGGAAGTAGGAGGATGAAACTCAAAGTAGGCCAAACAGACAGTCACCCAGATGAAAAATATCTATTTCACATAAGCTCACATAATGTTCTACATAAAATTACTTTCAAATGTTTCCAAAATAACATGAACAGAGGGCTGGTCACTGATATAAGGTGACATAAATTTAGGAGCGGCACATCCCTAATCAACCAATCAGACATAAGACATACCTCAGACTTGAATTCTATTCACAGAGCAATGCAATTCGTGGATAAGAGGCTTATCAAAGTCCAGCTTTCTCAAACAAAATAGCTTATTAAAAGAAATGCATGAGCCATCCTCTGACAAAAGGGGGCTTAATAAATCTCTGTGAAGTATTTTAACAAGCAAGTCATAACATTATAAGGGGTCCATAAAATTCATTGCGTCTAACAAACGACTGCATCATAAGGTAGAATGGTCCTTAACATACAGAAAATTGACTGGTAGCGAAAAGTTTCAGCCCGCAGTCCGCGCAGGCTGACCTGGGTCAATACTTTTCACAGATGCATTAAGCCCCCTTTTCACAGAGCATGGCTCACATATATTTGCACTTATTCCATAGACTGCACAAATCTTAACCATACAACAAAAGTTTAGACTTTTGTATACTGAAAGTTTATCAAAATATGATTCAAATGTATGAAAATATCTTGGAAAGGGTGTAACACATTAAGGGAAAAGAAAAAAGAAAATGCTCCTAGCCATCCTTTTTTCCTTTTACCCTAAATGTTTTCAAAGTTCCCAATCACAATGGGCATAAATACGTGGAATTCTTTGTTAATGGGTTGAAAAATGAAATAGCCAATAGCAGTGACACTAAAGTCATAACTTTTTGAAAGGCACTATGTAAAAAGTCTGTCAAAAATTCATTATTACTGGAAATTTATTGATAACTGCACAATGCCAATTTTAGACCACCACAAGTGGTAGTACAACAGACATATAGGAGAAACAATCATAGGAAAGGGAAATAATTGTTATAAATTTTTCAAGATGAAAATATTATGGAAAAAGGAGCAAATATTTGCAACAAGATTTTGCTCCTTTTCCAACAATAATGTAATAAAATGTCCTTGCAAAGTCCTGGGGTATAATACTATTATTCATGTTCCTGAAATTTTTCCTTTGAATTGTAGAAAAGCATTTGACTCTTTACCAAATAACAAGTAATTAGCCCTATTCAAATTGAAAACATTTGCAGACGACAAATTAAATGTGGCCTAGACGTTATTATTTGTCTAAGAAAGGGTAGAAAACATTGTGAGAAAAAAGGAAAATGCTGGTCACCAGCATTTTCTCCTTTCCCACAATGTTTACAAAAGCCTTCTTTTTGGGATCATTAAAACTCTGGATTTTTCAGCAAAGGGTTAAGTGGTGGATGTTTTGGTAAATGTACTTTCTCAGAATTATTTTGTAAATCAAGTAACACACATTACAGATTAAAATTGTCTCTGAAGTCAAAAGCAAATCATTCTTGAAAAACAGTATAATTCAAGGTTAAAGCAGTATAAAAATGCATATCAATTTGGTTTTTGACTGACAAAAATCACTCAAATCTTCGACTAATTTTCTAATGATATATACAATTAACTCTTTACCAAACAATTGCGAGTTTTAGTGACCCAGAGAAAAAAGTTTTTGAAAACATTGTGGGAAAAGGAGAAAATGCTGGTAACCAGCATTTTCTCCTTTTCCCACAATGTTTTCTATCTTATCACAGCCAAATTCCACCCATTTTAGACACATTTAATTTGTCGTCTGCAATTGGTATCAATTTGGGCCAGTCTAAAATTTTGTCGTTTGGTAAAGGGTTAAGAGTGACTTGACTTTTATCTTTGAAAATAATGAAACAGAACCTCTGATTACTCTTAATAGGAAACTGAACTGCTGCAATTTCAATTTTCATAGTCATGTCCATTTATGCAAAACCTTCAACTTTACAAAAATATGATGTGCTCTGGATTTCGATGTATGTTGATCTCTCTCTCTCTCTCTCACAAATTTAATTGTTCTTATTGTTCTTTCTCAGCCTGTTTCTCCTTTGAAGAAGTTTGCGGGCCCTAGAGCGCCGTCTTCTCTCCATTTTCTTGCAATAACCTGGCTTCCTTTTCTTTACATCATTTACTATTTTTTCTCTGGCTCGTGTTAGCTTTACAACAGTGGTTTCTTGACCTAATTTGATTACTTCCTCTGGTTTGTTGGGTGTATCCCTTGCCTCCCATGTTTCTGGTATGGCCAGGAAGAAAACTTTCTGATCTGTATGATCTGTAAGATAGCGTTACATAAAATTATCATTAAATTGATTATGCCTTGAAAAATATAAGCAATAAGGGTCTTTTCACCAATCATTCTTAACACCTGTCTTAATCTAATTTTCATGAGTTTTCTACATTTGTAAGTAACACAATATCTTATTGGCTATTTGGTTTTATCCAATCAGAAATTGTGTTACTTTTCAAATCAAGTATAACACAAAAAAAGCAATGTACAGTAGATGTGAATATGAACCTTTCTCCAGTGCTGTTGAAATTAAGTAATCAGATATGTTATCACCAACTGTTCTAGTTCTTGTTCTAATCCCAAATTCCAGGACTGACTGTCTGATTGGCCGAGACATTCTGTACAGGCAATCAAAGGGCTGGTCTTGAAAGTTAGAATCCTAAGAAGAAACAATTGAATATAACAAACAATTGCTTCTTTTCCCAAAATGTTTCTCAAACACTGTCAACAGCCAGGACATAACAGCATGTATTTATGTGTTGGTAGATTCACAAAGCTATACTAATACTAAGTACATTGTTTGCAGGCCACTGCAGTGGTGGACTGTAATCAAAATAATATAGGCAAATATAATGATGAACATTATTGTAAAAACCAGATTTATTATTTACTTTACAATAAATTCAATTTGTGGCGGATTGGTCTTGTTCCCTGGTGCAAAGTCCTGCTGGGTCCTTAAGCTGGGATGACTACAGTCAATTTGTTTACAAACTGAAATACAAGAGGCAGCAACACAAACCTTAATACAACCCCAACGGCCATTGAAGGAATGAGAACTATGGTCTACAAACCACCAACCCCAACCTCTTACACACTTTAACAATCTGAGAGGGTTTAACCCTTTCCTGATCAACAAATTTTGGATTGGAATTATTGAAATTGGAAGCATTAGCAGATAAATTCAACATTGGTACAAATTTTGCTGAAGTTTGTGGAAGGGGTAGAAAACAATGTGGGAAAAGGAGAAATTGCTTGTTACAAGCAATTTCTCCTTTTCCCACTATGTTTTCAAAAGCCTTCTTCCCAAGGGTTGTTCCGCACCTCAAATTATCTCTTTACTAAACAACAAAAATATAGTTTTGTCCAAACTGAGAGCATTTGCACACAATGGTTTAAGTGTGACTCAAATGATGGAACTTGTCTTTAGGAGGGTAGAAAATATTGTAAAAACAAGAGCACTGCATGCAGGTGCCAATGCTAGGCTGCAGGTGCTCGATTTTAAGTGAAAATTCTAAGAAAAAGGGTATAACTGTGTCAAAAATACCTTAATGGCTACCTGTCCTTGTTGTATGGGTTCCCTTTTTAACAGTTATCAACTTGTCCATGTTTGAAGTAAGTATCTTCAGAAATAAGGATATTGTAAAATGTCAATTTTTTGCATGACGACACAGACAACGACAAGGCTACAGCAAAAACTCGATGTTTTCTTAAAAAACAGCTCAGCAAAAAGGGAGAAAATGCTGGTTACCAGCATTTTCCTCCTTTCACACAATGTTTTCAAAAGACTTCTTTCTCAGTGTTGTTCAAACTCAGGATTGTGTGGTAAAGGGTTATACAGAAACATAAAACCATTACCTTTAATTTTCAAGAGTGGACATTTTGATCTACATTCTTCTCTCATCTCTGGATTCACAAATGCACCAATTTCTGTCTTTGGTTTTGTCGTCAAGTTGGCCATCAGTTTAATGGAAAACCTCTTTTTCCTGCCAACCACAGCTTTGTAAACTGCAATGTATCATTTCATCACACATGATAATAGTTTACCATTTAAAATTTTGCTTGATGCATAAATCTCACCTTATCGGACACAGTAGATCGAAGACCATATTGCACATTCTGTGCAGTCTGATCTTGATCTACACTCTCCGCAAAAGCCCACAAAGTCGTGCTTAGCAGCCTAAGGGTTGAAACCAGCCTAGCCGTTAAGCGAGCTTTTACAGGGATGCAGTTTGATGTATTTTTGTCCATGACGATTAACCCTTTACCGCACTACAAAAATTTTAGACCCATCCAAATTGAAAGCATTTACAGACGACAATTTCAGTGTGGCTCAAATGATGCAATTTTTGTTTGATAGGGTAGAAAACATTGTGGGGAAAAAGGAGAAAATGCTGGTTACCAGCATTTTCTCCTTTTCCCACAATGTTTTCAAAAAGCTTCTTCCTCAGGGTCGTCAAAAGTAGGCATTGAATGGTAAAGGGTTAAGCAAAGTGCGTAATGGTTGGATGGGTGACCAAGCCTTTGCACATATAATACATGAGCCATGGTTTGGAGAAGGGGACTTAATGCATCTCCTTGATGCTTTATACCTATCAAGCAATGACAAAATTTTGAATCAATAACAGCCACTTTTTTGAACAACCGACTTTATCATGAAGTAGAATGGTCCTTGGCCATACAGAAAATTGACCAATAACGAAAACTTTCGGCCCAGGTCATCCTGTGCAAACTGCACAGGCTGACTTGGGTCTATACTTTTCGCAGATGCATTAAGCCCCTGTTTCACAAACCATGGCTTACATGTGTTTGGTTGGAGACTGGTTTTGCACTATCCTCATTATATTTCCCCAGTTTACTGATACATAAATCTCCTAGCTGAAACTTTTCAACAGGAAAGTAATATTAGGTAAAGGGGTTGGGTACATAAGCGCTAAAATCCAACCTTGCTGTTGAAGTATCTGTTACTGTGATATGACTTGGTGTGTTTCTCTGCATTTTAGTTAAAGGCCCAATAGAGGCCAAAAACACAATGCTGGTGTTAAAATGCATTTACATTTAAGTCATACCATTCAAAAGTATGTAAAATATTGTGAAAATGACAATCTGTTTTTGTGTGGTCAGTCCAAGTGTAAGTCACTGGCAGAAAAATTAATTTCAAAATCAAGCAAAAAGTAAACAGAAGATAGAGCGACCTGGCAGCATTTAACTCAGTTTTGAAATTAATTTCAGTGCCAGCGACTAACACTTGGACCAACCGTACAGTAACAGATTGTCATCTCAACAACAATATCCATAATTTAAAATGCACTCTAACACCCGTTTTGTTTACTTTTGGTAGCTATTGTTATTTTAACCCTTTACCACACAATCCCGAGCTTTAATAACCCTAAGAAAGAAACCTTTAGAAAACATTGCGGGAAATGGAGAAAATGCTGGTAACCAGCATTTTCTCCTTTTCCCTCAATGTTTTCTAGTGTCTGATAAAAATCAGATCTTTTGTGCCATATTTACTTTTTGCAAGAGCTTTCCTGTTGGACCAGTCTAAAACTTTGTTGTTTGGTAAAGAGTTAGGCCGTGTATGTTATGATTAGTGCTTGGATGGCTAACCAAGTCCCTGCACGTTACCGGTTCGTTTAACACTTAAACTTTACTAAACAATACCATTTAACAACCCTGAAAAAAGATGGTTATTGAAAGTCATCAGGAAAAGGGACACAATGCTAGTAACCAGCATCTTCTCTTTTTCCCATACTGTTTTACAGTCCATCATAGACAAATCCTATTAAATGCGTAAAATTCAATTTGTTGTCTGTAAAGGTTCTCAGTATGCCTCAAATTTTGTCGTTTGGTAAAGACATAACACATATAAGTTGCTTTTACCTCTCTTGGCATCACAAACAGCCTTTCTGAGGATATCTTCCTGAACTTTGTCATAGCATTTAGGGCATCCCTGAAACAACATCCAATACACTTAACTTTAATCGAACAATCCAAATTTTAATCGGCCCAGAAGAAAATGACTCATGAAAACATTGTGGTAAAAGGAGAAAATGCTGGTAATCAGTGCCCACAATGTTTCACACTCTTCTTCAAGACAAATTTCAGTTTTTGTGGTCACATTTAATTTGTCATCTGCAAAAGCTTTCAGTTTTGAAAATTCTAAAATTTTGTTGAATGGTACAGGGTTAACCCTTTACCAAACAATCCCAAGTTTATATCATGCAGAGGAAAATGGCTTTTGCAAACATTTTGGTAAAATGATGGTAACCAGCATTTTCTATTTTTCGCACAGTGTTTTCTACCCTTTCAATACACATTTGATCTGTCACCTGTTTCAAGTTTCAAGTTTTATTCATTCTCTCAGCACATTTACATTTATGTGATATGAGGTAACAACAAAATATGAAATAATGATTACCAGGCTGTATGGTATATCAACTACAAGATATATGAAGAAAAAGAAAACAAACATTACTGATACATAGGTGAACAGAGTGAGGGAGGAAAGACTAATGGAAAAATCTGTACGGTTTGGTACCGGTCATAAAATTAATGAAAAATATAGGAACAAAGTCAGGTGGATAGTTTACAATTTTTCAATACAATAAATAAAAACTTTGCTAGTTTAGTTAGTTTCAATTTAGCCAAGTCTAAAAATCAAGAGGTATGGTAAACGAGTTATTTTGATGTCACTTGATCTGACAGGTATAGTTTTGACATGGAATCAAATGTTGTGAATGATCAAGATGTCACCATGCTATGCCCTTTCCCAAAAGACAATTTTAGACTTTTCCAAATTCAAAATATCTGCAAGCAACAAATTAAATGTAGCTCAACAGAAAATGTTTTTTGTTGAAATCACAGAAAAATTGTGTTAAAAGGAGAAAATGCTTGTTAACATAATGTTTAAAAAAGCTTTATTACTCAAGGTCATTGAAACAGAGAATTGTTTGGTAAAAGGTTAAAGTGGTTCTAGGTCTTAGACGTTTGAACTTACTGTTAATTCCATTCTTCTATTTTTAGTAACAGAGACTTTGAACCTTAGCCACAATATGATCATAAAATACCAAATATTGAAATTACTGGTGATCACATTCTTCCATTTTTAGTAAAGGCTATGACCATAAATACCAAATATGAACATTTTAGGCCCTATGAGTTCATATAAGAAAAAGTTCAGTTTTATTTCTTTTATTACTCCATATAAAATATGAGATCTGTGTGGTGGGAGCCATCTTTGACCCCATAGGGTACAATTTGAACAGGTTCAATAAAAGATCAATCTATGTTGCTTAATACTAGATGTCAACTATTAATGACAGGCCATAAGGACCTTTTCCATCAAAACTCTATGTAAGTGCTTGTTCCAATAAAAATCTGATTGAGCCATGCTCTGGCAAAAGGGGGTTTGATGCATTTACAAAAAAATATTGAGCCAGGTCAGCCTGCGCAGGCTGACCTAGGTTGAAACTTTTTGTTTTGGTCAATTTTCTGCATGTCAAAGGATCAGTCTACCCCATGATTCAGTCAGTTGTTAGACACAATGGACTAATGGATCCATGATTATATATGACTTGCTTGGTATAATGCATTAAAACCCATTTTGCCAGAGCATGGCTCAAAAGTATTTGTACAGGAGAAGAACAGCCAACTAACTTCTGGTATAAAGATCTCAGGTGGGAGGTCTAGAACACGACACTGCATTATTGAACAATCTAATCCTTCATTGTCTTTAGGGATATCCTCTTTTGTTGCCACCTTCTCTGGCTTTTCACACGAGGTCTGCAGATTGTAGGTTAATGACTCAGAGAAAGCTGCAAAAGAGAAAACAAGAGCAATTTTTTTAGAAATCTAAACAAAGACACCAAATTTCAATTTTGCCTGCAAAAATGGCTTAAAAATTAAAACACAGATGATTATAAACATATAAAAGAATTCCAAAGATTTTTGTACCTTTTACTGTAAAATATCTTATTTCCTGCTGTAAGTAAGGGTCTAGCCATTATTACATATTCTAACATGACATGTGAATACGGTTCTATAAACACAGTGCAACCGAAAGCGTGGCAAGATTGACATCATTCTACATTCTATGTAAAGTAAGAATTAAAACGCATCCCCTTTTGTATAGGATGAACTTGTTTTCCTTTTATCAAGGCTTGGTCATGTTAGTATCGAAATAATCTTCTTACTATCGCGGTTAATCGTTCAATAAACCATGGTCGTGAGTCATGAGGCGCTGCCGGAAAAAGGAGAAAATGTTCGTTACCAGAATTTTCTCCTTTTCCCATAATGTTTCAAAAGTCTTATTTACTAGGGTCATTAAAACTTGGAACTGTGTTGTAAAGGGTTAGACACTAACCAATGCTAGTTGCCTGCATGGTGCAGTTGGTAGAGCGACTGATTCTGGTTTTAAAGGTCATGGGTTCGAGTCCCATTGGGGGCAACTTATTTTCAGCATATTTTTTCCTTGTCCCTGTGATTTTACTTTTAAAATATCACCCTTTTTTTCCCGCCAACAAAATTTTTGGTCAATATCTAGTTTAATGTGCCTTTAACCACTTACCATACAATCATGACTTTAAATGACCCCTAAGAAAGAATGCTTTTGTGTGAAAAGGAAGAAAGCTGGTAACCAGCATTTTCTCCTTTTTCCCAAAATGTTATCTACCCTTCCCAAATCAAATTTCAATTTTTTACTCAAGTTTATTTTGTTGTCTGCAAATGCTTTCAATTTGGACAAGTCTAAAACTTTGTAGTTAGGTAAACAGTTAACCCTTTATCATATAATCCAAGTTTTAACGACCTTCAAGAAGAAGGCTCTTGAAAATATTGTGGAAATAGGAGAAAGTGATGGTTACCAGTATTTTCTCCTTTTCCTAAAATGTTTTCTATCCTATCGAAGACGGAAATCATCACTTGTGCTACATTTATTTTGTGGCCTGCAAATGTTTTCAATTTGGTAGAGTCGAAAAATGTTGTCGTTTGGTAAAGAGTTAAGGAATTATTTTACAAAGCTTGTAACTTTGTACTTCAATTAGCATGAAAACTATACCAGCGGCTATAACACAAGATGGATAAAAGAAGGTTAGAAGGGTAAAGTATACCTGTTTCATAATAATCATAAACACGAATCACGGCTGGCTTGGATTCTGTCACAAGTGTTTTTTCAGTTTCAATTACAACACAAATCTCAGTTGCAGTTATCTGAAATAATATTAACTCTTTACCACACAACAAAATTTCAGACTTGTCCAAATTGAAAGCGTTTGCAGATGACAAAAAAAAAGTGACTCAAAAACTGAAATTTGTGTTGGGATGGGTAGAAAACATTGTGGGAAAAGGAGAAAATGCTGGTTACCAGCATTTTCTCCTTTTCCCACAATGTTTTCAAAAGGCTTTTTGTTCAGGGTCGTTAAAACCCATGATTGTGTGGTAAAGAGTTAAAATCATCTTGACCAATTACCACACAATCCCGACTTCAACCCTTTACCACACAATCACAAACACAGAGGAAAAAGGCTTTTGAAATCATTGTGGGCAAAGGTGAAAATGCTGGTAACCATTTTCCTATAGTGTTTTCTACCCTATAAAGGATAAATTGCATCATTTGGGCCACCTTTTTTTTTGTCTGCAAATGCTTTCAGCCCTTTATACCAAAAACCAAGTTTTAACTACCCTGAAAATGAAGGCTTTCCAAAACATTGTGGGAAAAGGAGAAAATGCTGGTAACCAGCATTTGCTCCTTTTTCCACAATGTTTTCTACCTTATTAATATACAGGAATCTTCATTAGAGCTACATTTAGTTTGTCGTCTGCAAATGCTTTCAGTTTAGGCAAGTCTAAAAGTTTGTCGTTTGGTAAAGAGTTAATTTGGACCAGTCTAAACTTTGGTCATGTGGTAACCTGCTAACCTCCCTATATCATTCTCTCATTTTGCATCAAGACTTATTTGACCGTTTGTAAGAATTTTTTCAAATGTTTCTGCTACAGGCAAATAATGTTTTGGCTATATTGGGTAAACAGTAAAAGAGTACAAGAGGAGATTTTGTACTAAGAGCACATCTGATCTAGATCCACACTATCTGCTATCAAAATTTCTCTTTATTTGCATTTCTAGACCTAGATAAAGCTGAACCTTTTACGAAGCACTGCAAACTTTTAAAGACCCTGAGTAAGAAACCTTTTGAAAACATTGTGGGAAAAGGAGAAAATGCTGGTAACCAGCATTTTCTCCTTTTTCCACAATGTTTTCTAACCTATCATAAACAATTCTCACCATATAAGCCACAATTGGTTTTTTGTCCGCAAATGCTTTCAATTGGAACAAGTCTAAGGTCTTAGCCTTTGGTAAAGAGTTAATCAATTTGAACAAAAAAGTCAACCTACTGTACCTCATCAAAGTACAGCTAAACACACTTCCTGTGCACTTCAAATCTCGCAACCAGTCCATTCTTTTGTAACTGTAAATACAAGAACATTACCCAATTAAGTTCAACTTCATGTCATTATTTCTTGAAAGAAAACAAAAATCTATATCCAGATGAGATACTTGACTTACATGATAAATTGATAATTCATTGTTTACATGAGATACATTGTAAGTCACTGGGTAAATCATCATGTAACAATAACTGTTCATTGCTCTCTACCCATTTGAATAAAAAATTAATCATTTAAGCTACATTCAAAATGTAATCCACAAAATACTTTCAGTTTAGGAGATTCTAAGTTTGTCATCTAGTTAGCTCTTTTAAACACAATCCCGAGCTTTAATGACCCTGAGGAAGAAAGCTTTGGAAAACCTTGTGGAAAAAGGAGAAACTACTGGCAACCAGCATTTTCTCCTTTTCCCACAAGGTTTTCAAACACTTCTGATACAAATACCCTTGTTTTTTGACACATTTGTCTACCAATGCTTTCAATTTGGCTTGTCTAAAATTTTGTTGAAAAAAGTTAAGAATTAAGCTGTAATAGATAGTCAAATAATGCCGACTTATTTTATAAAGGGAGTAAAGCGTGTGAAGTTTAATATTACAGATGACTCTAGTAGGTGCTTTCAGATTTCTTTATACACACAAATATTTGGCATTGTCACGTCAGACTTTGGATGCGATGACAGAAGGGAGCTAAGCCTCAAATGTTTTAGTTTGTTCAAAACTTCCATTGCTGTATATTACATTACCAAAACCATACTTATATGTATACATAATAAAGACAGCATCTTTTCTTGAACTTGTCTGTTGTTTTTGTCACCTGTACACCAGTTAATTCAGAACCACAGAATTCCAAAAATTTTGCAGAGAGTAAATGGTCACATTCTGTGGACAATTGTGTTGGATCTGCACTGTGATGTCTGAATGTTTTTACTGTCTGAAAATATCTTTTTTTTTTTTTTTTTTTCATTTATGAGACACAGGATTGACCCTAAGAGCTCTGAATGAATAAAATGTTGAAAACTTTCCAGTATGGTATAACATGAAGAATATTGCAATTGTACGGTTATTTTCACAGATTTCGGTCTTTATTGCCTGCAAAATCAACAGTGCTTATTGAGTTTTAGTTTTAGAAACATATGACTCCTCCACTTACTCACTGCCTGGAGGAGCAATGGACTTCTCTGATTCATCAAAAATTGCATCATACTATCTCTCTTTAACCATGCACTGTGTTATCCGTCACTTTCCATTTATCATGTTATGCCTCGCTATTCCATGCATTATATTCCTCACTTTCCATGCATTATACTATCCTTGCAACTACTCCTATCTCCCACTGTCCCTGCATCGTACTATCCCTAAATTTCCACGCACCTTGCTCTCCCTCACTTTCCATGCACTATACTATCCCTCACTATCCATGTACCATACGTTCCCTCACTTTCTATGAATCATACTATCCCTTACTTCCCATACATCTTGCTATGCCTCTCATTTTCATACTGTCATTTAATAACCTGAAATTTCATACACAATGGATTTTACAGTTGCTGTATACATACTTTTTTTCACTTTCGATGCACCCTGATATCATGTAATATCCTGCATTATACTTTCACATACTATCCATGCATCATACTGTCACACTATTGATACATCATACTATCAATCACTAGTCATGAATAATAATCTTATTCATGTAATTGCCAGGCCCCCGTAGTTCAGTCGGTAGCATACAGGACTTGAGAACAGGAGGTTGCTGGTTCGATCCCCAGCTTGGCCAATTTCTTTCCGAGGATTGATGATGGTCGTCGCGACAGGATTCCTTCCTCTCACAGCTGACCATTGTTTCGACGATGGTTATGTGGGAAAGCAGCCAGTGGCTTGGAAAGAATATTGTGCAGAGTACTTGTAAAATAAACTCAGGGAAAGCATGGATAGGTGAGTGGCCGCCTCGATATAACTGAAATAATGTTGAAAACGACGTTAAACACCATACAATCAATCATTTCATGTAATTACTACCAATGCATCATATTAAAACTCACTTTTGATGCCTCACTAGTCATTTTTTCATGCTATGCCTGAGTCACTATGCACCATCCTATCCCTCACTATCAATACATAGTGCTACCGCTTTCATTGCAACTTAGCCGTGGCTATTGTCATCTGAATGGGGAACTATGAGCAATTTTCAGCTAGATCTATTCATGTTCCTAAAAGATTTATCATGATCATCTTTAATGAATACTTAAATACCTGAAATAAACATGATTTTGTTGGTTCCAATTGGTAACATGTAGCAGACGACATTGATCTAAGATTCACTTTCTGTGCAGTCTGATCTTGATCTATATCATCAGCAAAAGCTTCCTATTTTGATTATGGCACTGAAAGAGTCAAACCCATTTCTGGTCAATTTGTTTGAGTAATACCATCTATGAATCACTCCATCACTCACTAGCATGGCGGTTTCACACCATCCATGCATCATACTATCACCCTCTTTTCTGCCCTGAATTTTCACATATTATTGTTTTATCGTTCTATAACCAACCAATTTGCAATGTACTTTCACATGTTATCAATGCTTCAAACTATAATTCATTATCATTGCATCATGCTATGACTACTATCAATGCATCAAACTATCATTCACTACCCATGCATCATAGTACTTTCATCCATACAAAGATGACACTCTTTGCATCAAACAATCTTTCTGTGCACTGTACAATCTTAAACTGTCTATGAATAGTTTCAAAACACACTCCAATCATCACATTATATATATTGACCAACTACCATACACTCCTGAATATTGCCAATGCTAAGACAGAAGGCTTTTGAAAAAATTGTGGGAAAAGGAGAAAATGCTGGTAGCCTTTCACATACAAACTTTCTTATTTATATCACATTTATTATGTTGTCTGCAACTGCTTTCAATCTGGACCAGTCAAAAATTCTGTTGTTTGGTAGAGTTTATTCATACATACTATCACACAGTGTCACTGCATGGTATTACCAGTACATATCAATCACTTATTAATGCATCCTATTATTATTTACTATCCATGCATTGTACTGTAATAATTATTTCACTTTTCTCAATATTAATCATTTTGATTGGATAGCTGTCACATGGTTACTCCGCATGTTTTCTGTGTACAGTGAGTGATTCTGTAATTTTTTTTTAGGGGGGAGGATTCAGGAATTGAAGGTGGCTTACACTGAATGGTCAGTCAGTCTCACCTTCCGTAAACAAATCTATACAATCCATAATGATAATGTGATTGTCGGTATATTCTGAAACAAATTTCCAGCAAAAAAAAAAAGCCAACTTTTAAATCACCCTAGTTATATAGCACATGAAATTAAAGGAAAAGATTGAGAAAATTGAGAAAGTACTTAAACTGAACAATTCTATCGTTTGTCAGAATCATGTTATCTGTGATCATATGTAAGGGTCCTCAGCAGGTAATAATGTGTCAATCCTTTACCACACAATCCCAAATTTTGATGACCCTGGGATAAAATGCTTTTGAAGATTTTGTGGATAAAGAAGAAAATGCTGGTAACTAGCATTTCCCCCTTTTCCTTCCTTTGTGCAGAAACATCCCATCATTCGAATGTGTAGTATGCAAATGCTTTCAATTAGTGTAAAACTTTGTCATCCGGTAAAGAGTTAACTCTTTACCACACAATCCGGAGTTTTAACGACCCAGACAGAAAGGGTTTTGACAACATTGTTGGAAAAGGAGAAAATGCTGATAACCAGTTTTAGTTTTTTTTGCATGTTGAAGTATGTGTAACTTTGTTGAAGAACGAACAACTGTTACTGCAACTGATTCCATCCCAACAATGTTTTCCAGAGTTTTTCACAGAGCCTTGTAAACATATTCGCACGATAATAGCTAAATCCATTACCAAACAATACCCTGTTTTATTACATCCAGGAAGAAGGTTATTGAAAGCACTGTGGAGAAAGGGAAATTGCTGGTTAACAGCATTTTCACCTTGTCCCAAAATGTTTTCTACCTTTTCTTGCACAAATTCCATTTTTTAGCCACTTGCAATTTGCTGAGTGCAAATGCTTTTGACATGGACAAGGCTAAATGGTTTATCTATGTGTTCCTGCAGAAAGTTACATGAAAGGTTGACAAAAAGTAACAAATATTTAATTTTGCAGTGATTTTATTACAAAAATACAAAAAAAACCCCCAAAGAAGCATTACTACAAAGGTTGGATGTCTAAAAGAAAAGGATAAGAGGCAAGAAATTTGGTATACCACAGAATGCAATTTTAGGAAAGATTTTTTGTCCTTGTAAAAAAAAAAAGAAAAAAGAGGTATTCAACATAAAGGTATCATATAAGTAACACATTCATATATATTCTGTTATGGAATTTGAAAAATATAAGACAGCAATACTCTGACAATTTCCATCAACATACAGGTTATTTTAGATAGACGACTGATTGCATACAAGTTCATCAAACAAGAAAATTTATAGGAACAGGAAAAGATCTTTCTTGGATAGATATAGAAAACAATGTGGGAAAAGAAGTTAACAGTAAGTACGTCTTTTGAACACAATAAAGGATATACTTTTTCAGGGCAATGATTCCTTATCCCATATTGTTTTCAAAACTTCTAATGGAATAGTCTTGTCTTCATGTATAGGGTGTGAGCATGATCCTGCATGTTTATTTATAAAATTATCTTAAAATGAACTAATTTTAAATATCTTTTCTAATGTTTCTAATAAAACCATAACATTCTTTTACTCTTTACCAGATGACACAAATTCAGTTTCCTCTTAATTCAAAGCATTTTGCAGACAACATTTTAACAGTATCACAAGTGATAGGATTTGTCCCTGAAAGGGTATAAAACATTAAGAGAAAGGAAGAAAATGCTGGTTACCAGAAATCTCTTCTTCTCCTACAATGTTTTCAAAAACTTGTTCTTCTTTGCAATAATACAAGAATTTTTGGTTCAATAGAGTTTAATAGATAACCACTTTTCTTACTTTTCCCATAGAAAACAAATATGGAATTCTATATTTCTCATGAAAAAACGCAATCTTTAAACCAGTGTAAAACAAAAACGAGCCATGCTCTGTGAAAAGGAGGCGTAATGCATCTGCAAAAAGTATCGACCCAGATCAGCCTGCACAGTCCACGCAGGCTAACCTAGGTCAAAACCTTTTGCTTTTAGTAAATTTTCTGCATGTCTAAGCACGAATCTACCTCATGATTCAGTCACTTGTTAGACAAATTGGATTTTATGGATCCATACTAGTGTAATGACTTGCTTGGTAAAATGCATCACCCCCTTTTGCCAGAACAGAGCTCAAATACTTTTGCATTTTCAAGTAATACCTATTTCCCGAACAAGAAACTGTCATGCAGCCCTTGAAAAGATGAACCAAAAAGGTCTCAAGTTTTGTTCAGTAAGCTTTTCTCAAACAGTAAACTAAAAGTCAATTTGCAACTTTAGATAAAAATATCCACTGTTACAATATCATAAATTGATGTCTTAATAAAGACGCCAAGATTTAAGTATACCATCTAAGTAGCTTGCATCATTCACTGAAACACTTAGTGTCCTATCAAACAAGGGCTCAACCTTTCAACTTCTGATAAATAACATCTCTTAACCCTTTCCCACACAACAAATTTTAGACTCTTGCACATTCCAGACATCAGCAGACAACAAATTCAAAATTACTACAAATGTGCTTAAGTTCTTTGATAGGATAGAAAACATTTTGGGAAAAGGAGAAAATGCTGGTTACCAGCATTTTCTCCTTTTCCCTAAAATGTTTTCAAAAGGCCTATTTCTCAGGGTCGTTAAAAGTCGGGATTGTGTGGTAAAGAGTTAAACCCATGTTCACACTGCCACACCAAATAAAGTTAACTTCCAGAAAGCATTGTGGAAAATGAAAAATAGCCCTTATTGAGCAATTTCACCATTTGCAACCATGAGTACTTACTATTTTTCATTTTTATTATAAATTATTTCATTCTAGATGGAATTATAAATGAGCCATGCTCTGTTAAAAGGGGGTTTAATGTATCTGCAAAAAAATATCAACCCAGGTCAGCCTGCTCAATCCACATATTGAACCCCCTCTTGCCAGAGACTGCTCATATTTAGTCAGAGGAAGTACGATGAAACTCAAAGTAGGCCAAACAGACAGTCACCCAGATGACAAATATCTATTTCACGTAAGCTCACATGATATTCTATATAAAATTACCTTCAAATGTTTCCAAAATAACATGAGCAGAGGGCTGGTCACTGATATAAGGTGACATAAATTTAGGAGCGGCACATCCCTAATCAACCAATCAGACATATGACATACCTCAGACTTGAATTCTATTCACAGAGCAATGCAATTCATGGATAAGAGGCCTATCAAAGTCCAGCTTCCTCAAACAAAATAGCTTATTAAAAGAAATGCATGAGCCATCCTCTGACAAAAGGGGGCTTAAAAAATCTCTGTGAAGTATTTTAACAAGCAAGTCATAACATAATAATGGATCCATAAAATTCATTGCGTCTAACAAACGACTGCATCATAAGGTAGAATGGTCCTTTGACATACAGAAAATTGACTAGTAGCGAAAAGTTTCGGCCCGCAGTCCGCACAGGCTGACATGAGTCGATAGTTTCCGCAGATGCATTAAGCCCCCTTTTCACAGAGCATGGCTCACATATATTTGCACTCATTCCATAGACTGCACAAATCTTAAGCATACAACAAGAGTTAACACTTTAGTATACTGAAAGTTTATCAAAATATGATTCAAATGTATGAAAATATCTTGGAAAGGGTGTGAAACATTAAGGGAAAAGAAAAAAGAAAATGCTCGTTGCCAGCCTTTTTCCTTTTACCCTAAATGTTTTCAAAGTTTCCAATCACAAGGGGCATAAATACGTGGAATTCTTTGTTAATGGGTTGAAAAATGAAATTGCAAATAGCAGTGACACTAAGTCATAACTTTTTGAAAGACACTATATAAAAAATGTGTCAAAAATTCATTATTACTGAAAATTTATTGATAACTGCACAATGCCACAAGTGGTAGTACAACAGACATGTAGTAGAAACAATGATAGGAAAGGGAAATAATTGTTATAAATTGTACAACATGAAAATATTATGGAAAAAGGAGCAAATACTTGCAACAAGATTTTGCTCCTTTTCCAACAATAATGTAATACAGTTTCCTATGGCAGAAGTACAAAAAAATGTCCTTGCAAAGTCCTGGGGTATAATACTATTATTCATGTTCCTGAAATTTTTCCTTTGAATTGTAGAAAAACATTTGACTCTATCAAACAACAAGTAATTAGCCCTATTCAAATTGAAAACATTTGCAGACGACAAATTAAATGTGGCCTAGACATTATTATTTGTCTAAGAAAGGGTAGAAAACATTTTGAGAAAAGAAGAAAATGCTAGTCACCAGCATTTTCCCCTTTCCCACAACGTTTACAAAAGCCTTCTTTTTGGGTTCATTAAAACTCTGGATTTTTTAGCAAAGGGTTAAGTGGTGGATGTTTTGGTAAATGTACTTTCTCAGAATTATTTTGTAAATCAAGTAACACACATTACAGATTGAAATTGTCTCTGAAGTCAAAAGCAAATCATTTTTGAAAAACAGTATAATTCAAGGTTAAAGCAGTGTAAGAACACATATCAATTTGGTTGTTGACTGAAAAACATCACTCAAATCTTCAACTAATTTTCTAATGATATATACAATTAACTCTTTACCAAACAATTCCGAGTTTTAGTGACACAGAGAAAAAAGTTTTTGAAAACATTGTGGGAAAAGGAGAAAATGCTGGTAACCAGCATTTTCTCCTTTTCCCACAATGTTTTCTATCTTATCACAGACAAATTTCCTCATTTTAGCCACATTTAATTTGTCGTCTGCTATTCGTATCAATTTGGCCCAGTCTAAAATTTTGTCGTTTGGTGAAGGGTTAAGAGTGACTTGACTTTTATCTTTGAAAATAATGAAACAGAACCTCTGATTGCCATTAATAGCAACCTGAACTGCTGCCATTTCAATTTTCATAGTCATGTCCATTTATGCAAAACCTTCAACTTTACCAAAATACGAAAAACTATGGATTTCGATATATATATCTCTCTCTCTCTCAAAAATTTAATTGTTCTTATTGTTCTTTCTCAGCCTGTTTCTCCTTTGAAGAAGTTTGCGGGCCCTAGAGCGCCGTCTTCTCTCCATTTTCTTGCAATAACCTGGCTTCCTTTTCTTTACAGCATTTACTATTTTTTCTCTGGCTCGTGTTAGCTTTACAATAGTGGTTTCTTGACCTAATTTGATTACTTCCTCTGGTCTGTTGGGTTTATCCCTTGCCTCCCATGTTTCTGGTATGGTCAGGAAGAAAACTTTCAGATCTGTAAGAAAGTGTTACATAAAATTATCATTAAATTGATTATGCCTTGAAATATATAAGCAATAAGGGTCTTTTCACCAATCATTCTTAACACCTGTCTTAATCTAATTTTCATAAATTTTCTACATTTGTAAGTAACACAATATCTTATTGGCTATTTGGTTTTATCCAATCAGAAATTGTGTTACTTTTCAAATCAAGTATAACAGGAAAAATGCAATGTACAGTAGACTGTGAATATGAACCTTTCTCCAATGCAGTTGAAATTAAATAATCAGATATGTTGTCACCAACTATTCTAGTTCTTGTTGTAATCCCAAATTCTAGGACTGACTATCTGATTGGCCGAGACAGTCTGTACAGGCAATCAATGGGCTGTACAGAAACATAAAATCATTACCTTTACTTTTCAAGAGTGGACACTTTGATCTACATTCTTCTCTCATCTCTGGATTTACAAATGCACCAATATCTGTCTTTGGTTTTGTCGTCAAGTTGGCCATCAGTTTAATGGAAAACCTCTTTTTCCTGCCAACCACAGCTTTGTAAACTGCAATGTATCAATTCATCACACATGATAATAGTTTACCATTTAAAATTCTGCTTGATGCATAAATCTCACCTTATCGGACACAGTAGATTGAAAACCAGATTGCACATTCTGTGCAGTCTGATCTTGATCTACACTGTCC
Source organism: Tridacna gigas (assembly GCA_945859785.2). NCBI lineage: Eukaryota > Metazoa > Mollusca > Bivalvia > Cardiida > Cardiidae > Tridacna > Tridacna gigas. Next base: position 37,183,096 of record OX244037.2, on the reverse strand, counting down.
GCAAAAGCCCACAAAGTCGTGCTTAGCAGCCTAAGGGTTGAAACCAGCCTAGCTGTTAAGCGAGCTTTTACAGAGATGCAGTTTGGTGTATTTTTGTCCATGATGATTAACCCTTTACCGCACTTCAACAATTTTAGACCCATCCAAATTGAAAGCATTTACAGTAGACAAATTCATTGTGGCTCAAATGATGCAATTTTTGTTTGATAGGTTAGAAAACATTGTGGGAAAAAGGAGAAAATGCTGGTTACCAGCATTTTCTCCTTTTCCCACAATGTTTTCAAAAAGCTTCATTCTCAGGGTCGTCAAAAGTAGGCATTGAATGGTAAAGGGTTAAGCAAAGTGTGTAATGGTCAGATGGGTGACCAAGCCTTTGCACATATAATACATCAGCCATGCTTTGGCAAAGGGGGCTTAATGCATCTCCTTGGTACTTTATACCTACCAAGCAATGACAAACTTTTGAATCCATAACAGCCACTTTTTTGAAAAACCAACTTTATCATGAAGTAGCCTGGTCCTTGCCCATACAGAAAATTGACCAATAGCGAAAAGTTTCGGCCCAGGTCAGCCTGCGTAAACTGCGCAGGCTGACCTGGATCGATACTTTTTGCAGATGCATCAAGCCCCTGTTTCACAGACCATGGCTTACATGTATTTGGTGGCAGACTGGTTTTGCACTATCCTCATTATATTTCCCCAGTGTACAGATATATAAATCTCCTAGCTGAAACTTTTCAACAGGAAAGTAATATTAGGTAAAGAGGTTGGGTACATAAGCGCTAAAATCCAGCCTTGCTGTAGAAGTATCTGTTGCTGTGGTATGGCTCAGTGTATTTCTCTGCATTTTAGTTAAAGGCCCAATAGTGGCCAAAAACACAATGCCGGTGTTAAAATGCATTTACATTTAAGTCATACCATTCAAAAGTATGTAAAATATTGTGAAAATGACAATCTGTTTTTGTGTGGTCAGTCCAAGTGTAAGTCACTGGCAGAAAAATTAATTTCAAAATCAAGCAAAAAGTAAACAGAAGATAGAGCGACCTGGCAGCATTTAACCCAGTTTTGAAATTAATTTCAGTGCCAGCGACTTACACTAGGACTGACCGTACAGTAACAGATTGTCATCTCAAAAACAATATCCATAATTTGAAATGGTATGATTTAGATTTAAAATGCACTTTAACACCCATTTTGTTTACTTTTGGTAGCTATTGTTATTTTAACCCTTTACCACACAATCCCGAGCTTTAATAACCCTAAGAAAGAAACCTTTTGAAAACATTGCGGGAAATGGAGAAAATGCTGGTAACCAGCATTTTCTCCTTTTCCCTCAATGTTTTCTAGTGTCTGATAAAAATCAGATCTTTTGTGCCATATTTACTTTTTGCAAGAGCTTTCCTGTTGGACCAGTCTAAAACTTTGTTGTTTGGTAAAGAGTTAGGCCGTGTATGTTATGATTAGTGCTTGGATGGCTAACCAAGTCCCTGCACGTTACCGGTTCGTTTAACACTTAAACTTTACTAAACAATACCATTTAACAACCCTGAAAAAAGATGGTTATTGAAAGTCATCAGGAAAAGGGACACAATGCTAGTAACCAGCATCTTCTCTTTTTCCCACACTGTTTTACAGTCCATCATAGACAAATCCTATTAAAATGCGTAAAATTCAATTTGTTGTCTGTAAAGGTTCTCAGTATGCCTCAAATTTTGTCGTTTGGTAAAGACATAACACATATAAGTTGCTTTTACCTCTCTTGGCATCACAAACAGCCTTTCTGAGGATATCTTCCTGAATTGTGTCAAAGCATTTAGGGCATCCCTGAAACAACATCCAATACACTTAATTTTAATCGAACAATCAAAATTTTAATCGACCCAGAAGAAAATGACTCATGAAAACATTGTGGTAAAAGGAGAAAATGCTGGTAATCAGCATTATCTCCTTTGCCCACAATGTCTCATACTCTTCTTCAAGACAAATTTCATTTTTTGTGGTAACATTTAATTTGTCATCTGTAAAAGCTTTCAATTTTGAAAATTCTAAAATTTTGTTGAATGGTACAGGGTTAACCCTTTACTAAACAATCCCAAGTTCATATCACGCAGAGGAAAATGGCTTTTGCAAACATTTTGGTAAAATGATGGTAACCAGTAATTTCTATTTTTCGCACAGTGTTTTCTACCCTTTCAATACACATTTGATCTGTCACCTGTTTCAATTTAGACAAGTCTAAAAATCAAGAGGTATGGTAAACGAGTTATTTTGATGTCAATTGATCTGACAGGTATAGTTTTGACATGGAATCAAATGTTGTGAATGATCAAGATGTCACCATACTATGCCCTTTCCCAAAAGACAATTTTAGACTTTTCCAAATTCAAAATATCTGCAAGCAACAAATTAAATGTAGCTCAACAGAAAATGTTTTTTGTTGAAATCACAGAAAAATTGTGTTAAAAGGAGAAAATGCTTGTTAACATAATGTTTAAAAAAGCTTTATTACTCAAGGTCATTGAAACAGAGAATTGTTTGGTAAAAGGTTAAAGTGGTTCTAGGTCTTAGACGTTTGAACTTACTGTTAATTCCATTCTTCTATTTTTAGTAACAGAGACTTTGAACCTTAGCCACAATATGATCATAAAATACCAAATATTGAAATTACTGGTGATCACATTCTTCCATTTTTAGTAAAGGCTATGACCATAAATACCAAATATGAACATTTTAGGCCCTATGAGTTCATATAAGAAAAAGTTCAGTTTTATTTCTTTTATTACTCCATATAAAACATGAGATCTGTGTGGTGGGAGCCATCTTTGACCCCATAGGGTACAATTTGAACAGGTTCAATAAAAGATCAATCTATGTTGCTTAATACTAGATGTCAACTATTAATGACAGGCCATAAGGACCTTTTCCATCAAAACTCTATGTAAGTGCTTGTTCCAATAAAAATGTGATTGAGCCATGCTCTGGCAAAAGGGGGTTTGATGCATTTACAAAAAAATATTGAGCCAGGTCAGCCTGCGCAGGCTGACCTAGGTTGAAACTTTTTGTTTTGGTCAATTTTCTGCATGTCAAAGGATCAGTCTACCCCATGATTCAGTCAGTTGTTAGACACAATGGACTAATGGATCCATGATTATATATGACTTGCTTGGTATAATGCATTAAAACCCATTTTGCCAGAGCATGGCTCAAAAGTATTTGTACAGGAGAAGAACAGCCAACTAACTTCTGGTATAAAGATCTCAGGTGGGAGGTCTAGAACACGACACTGCATTATTGAACAATCTAATCCTTCATTGTCTTTAGGGATATCCTCTTTTGTTGCCACCTTCTCTGGCTTTTCACACGAGGTCTGCAGATTGTAGGTTAATGACTCAGAGAAAGCTGCAAAAGAGAAAACAAGAGCAAGTTTTTTTTAGAAAATCTAAACAAAGACAGCAAATTTCAATTTTGCCTGCAAAAATGGCTTAAAAATTAAAACACAGATGATTATAAACACATAAAAGTATTCCAAAGATTTTTGTACCTTTTACTGTAAAATATCTTATTTCCTGCTGTAAGTAAGGGTCTAGCCATTATTACATATTCTAACATGACATGTGAATATGGTTCTATAAATACAGTGCAAGATCGACATCATTCTACATTCTATGTAAAGTAAGAATTAATCTGCATCCCTTTTTGCACAGGGTGAACTTGTTTTTCTTTTATCAAGGCTTGATCATGTTAGTATCGAAATAATCTTCTTACTATCGCGGTTAGTCATTCAATAAACCATGGTTGTGAGTCATGAGGCGCAACGAATGAATACTTGGGCTACCACTAAGTTAGGAAAACACTGCCGGAAAAAGGAGAAAATGCTGGTTACCAGAATTTTCTCCTTTTCCCATAATGTTTCAAAAGTCTTATTTACTAGGGTCATTAATACTTGGAATTGTGTCATAAAGGGTTAGACACTAACCAATGCTAGTTGCCTGCATGATGCAGTTGGTAGAGTGACTGATTCTGGTTTTGAAGGTCATGGGTTCAAGTCCCATTTTGGGCAACTTATTTTCAGCATATTTTTTCCTTGTCCCTATGATTTTACCCCTAAGAAAGAATGCTTTTGTGTAAAAAGGAAGAAAGCTGGTAACCAGCATTTTCTCCTTTTTCCAAAATGTTATCTACCCTTCCCAAATCAAATTTCAATTTTTTACTCAAATTTATTTTGTTGTCAGCAAATGCTTTCAATTTGGACAAGTCTAAAACTTTGTAGTCTGGTTAACAGTTAACCCTTTATCATACAATCCCAAGTTTTAACGACCTTGAAGAAGAAGGCTCTTGAAAACATTGTGGAAATAGGAGAAAGTGCTGGTTACCAGTATTTTCTCCTTTTCCTAAAATGTTTTCCTAAAATGTTTTCTATCCTATCAAAGACAGAAATCATCACCTGTGCTACATTTATTTTGTGGCCTGCAAATGTTTTCAATTTGGTAGAGTCGAAAAATGTTGTCGTTTGGTAAAGAGTTAAAGAATTATTTCACAAAGCTTGTTACTTTGTCCTTCAATTAGCATGAAAACTATACCAGCGGCTATAACACAAGATGGATAAAAGAAGGTTAGAAGGGTAAAGTATACCTGTTTCATAATAATCATAAACACGAATCACGGCTGGCTTGGATTCTGTCTCAAGTGTTTTTTCAGTTTCAATTACAACACAAATCTCAGTTGCAGTTATCTGAAATAATATTAATTCTTTACCACACAACAAAATTTCAGACTTGTCCAAATTGAAAGCGTTTGCAGATGACAAAATAAATGTGACTCAAAAACTGATATTTGTGTTGGGAAGGGTAGAAAACATTGTGGGAAAAGGAGAAAATGCTGGTTACCAGCATTTTCTCCTTTTCCCACAATGTTTTCAAAATGCTTTTTGTTCAGGGTCATTAAAACCCATTACTGTGTGGTAAAGAGTTAAAATCATCTTGACCAATTACCACACAATCCTGACTTCAACCCTTTACCACACAATCACAAACACATAGGAAGAAGGCTTTTGAAATCATTGTGGGCAAAGGTGAAAATGCTGGTAACCATTTTCCTACAGTGTTTTCTACCCTATAAAGGATAAATTGCATCATTTGGGTCACCTTTTTTTGTCTGCAAATGCTTTCAGCCCTTTATACCAAAAACCATGATTTAACTACCCTGAAAATGAAGGCTTTCCAAAACATTGTGGGAAAAGGAGAAAATGCTGGTAACCAGCAGTTGCTCCTTTTTCCACAATGTTTCCTACCCTATTAATGCAGGAATCTTCATTAGAGCTACATTTAGTATGTTGTCTGCAAATGCTTTCAGTTTAGGCAAGTCTAAAAGTTTGTCGTTTGGTAAAGAGTTAATTTGGACCAGTCTAAACTTTGGTCATGTGGTAACCTGCTAACCTCCCTATGTCATTCTCACATTTTGCATCAAGACTTATTTGACCATTTGTAAGAATTTTTTCACGTTTCTGCTACAGGCAAATAATGTTTTGGCTATATGGGGTAAAGAGTAAACGAGTACAAGAGGAGATTTCAAGTGTACTAAGAGCACATCTGATCTAGATCCACACTATCTGCTATCAAAATTTCTCTTTATTCGCATTTCTAGACCTAGATAAAGCTGAACCTTTTACGAAACACTGCCAACTTTTAAAGACCCTGAGTAAGAAACTTTTTGAAAACATTGTGGGAAAAGGAGAAAATGCTGGTAACCAGCATTTTCTCTTTTTCCTACAATTGTTTTCTAACCTATCATAAACAAATCTCACCATATAAGCCACAATTGGTTTTTGGTCTGCAAATGCTTTCAATTGGAACAAGTCTAAGATCTTAGCCTTTGGTAAAGAGTTAATCAGTTTGAACAAAAAAGTCAACCTACCTCCTCAAAGTACAGCTGAACATACTTCCTGTCCACTTCAAATCTCGCAATCAGTCCATTCTTTTGTAACTGTAAATACAAGAACATTATCCAATTAAGTTCAACTTCATGTCATTATTTCTTGAAGGAAAACAAAAATCTATATCCAGATGAGATACTTGACTTACATGATAATTCATTGTTTACATGAGATACATTGTAAGTCACTGGGTAAATCATCATGTAACAATAACTGTTCATTGCTCTCTACCCATTTGAATAAAAAATTAATCATTTAAGCTACATTCAAAATGTAATCCACAAAATACTTTCAATTTAGGAGATTCTAAGTTTGTCATCTAGTTAGCTCTTTAAAACACAATCCCGAGCTTTAATGACCCTGATGAAGAAAGCTTTGGAAAACCTTGTGGAAAAAGGAGAAAATGCTGGCAACCAGCATTTTCTGCTTTTCCCACAAGGTTTTCAAACACTTCTGGTACAAATACCCTTGCTTTTGACACATTTGTTGTCTACCAATGCTTTCAATTTGGACTGTCTAAAATTTTGTTGTAAAGAGTTAAGAATTAAGCTGTAATAGAGGTGACTTGTCTTAATTTTCATGTGGAAAAATTCACAACGGCTCTTCCTACCTCTTCAATAGACTCTTTAATTGGCTCCCAACCTGTTGGCATTTTAACCTCAATTATAGCCATGTTAGAGGAACCAGGCTGCAAGTATCTAAAATTTCAAAATAAAAAGAAAATTAATTTTGTAAATGTATCCATTTTACAGCTTTAGCCAACACAAAAGGCTTTTGCGGACAGCATGCATTAATGCATTACAATCAGCTCAGAAGTTTGGTGTGAGCTATACAGTTCGATTAGGCCCTCACTAAACATCATTTGCAATTACATAGAATTTCCAACCCTCGAACCATAACAAGAGGAAAAAAAGAGAGAGAGAGAGAGAGAAAGTAAAAGAGAGGGATGAGGGGAAGACAGATGGATAGTGTGGACAGAGGGACGAGAGAGAGAGTGAGTGAGAGAGACAGAGACAAAGACAGAAAAATAGTGGCAAACTAAATAAAAATGGTTTTGAAACTAGTTTAACCCTTTCCCAAACAAGCCCTGGTTTTCACGTGTCTGCAGTACAAGTCTTTTGAAAACACTGTGGGAAAAGAAGAAATTGCTTGTAAGAAGCAATTTCTCCTTTTCCCACAGTGTTTTTCTACCCTTTTTTGAGACCTTTATGCCATTTTCATCAAATTTAAAATTGTTGTCTGCAAACTCTTTCAATTTGGACCAGTCCAAAATTTGTCGTTTGGGAAAGGGTTAATGGAGACCTCTGTGAAAACTCAGTTGATGTCGGAGTCTTTTTATTATCACATAACTTTATCTCAACATCATAGTCTAGGACATGCAAAAAAGAAACATGAAAAAGAGGAAATCTTAATGACTGCAACAGGCTCACTTCTTTAACAAGATTGTGTGTCCATGATAAAAAATAGTTCCCAGGAAGAACCTTAGATATAAGAATATGATATAAATCCATCATCACAACAAAGTTATCCTTGCCACAATCATCAATTTTGACAGTTAACCCTTTACAAAACAAGCCAAGGTTTTCACAACCCAGAGAAAGAGGGCTTTTGAAAACATTGTGGAAAAAAGGGAAAATGTTGGTTACAGTTACCAGCATTTTCTCCTTTTTCCACAATGTTTTCTACCCTTAAGCTCATTTGTAACAATTTTGGAATTTGTCATCTGCAGATGTTTTGAATTTGAAAGAGTCTAAAATTTATTGTTTGGGAAAGATTAAATTATCTCTTGACCAGAAGAACAAAATCTTAGTCTTTACCAAATTGAAAACTATTGCAGACGAGTAATAAATTTTGGCGCACCTGATAGGATTTATCTACATAAGGGTAGAAAACATTGAGGGGGCAAGGGAGAAAATGCTGGTTTCCAGAATTTTCTCTTATTCCCACATTGTTTTCAAAAGGCTTCTTTCTCTTTATCAGTAAAATACAAGATTGTTTTTTGACAAAATAATTTTGTTTATTTGTTTGTATTGGAGTTAAATCCAGTTTTAACAGCTAAGATTATATCATGGCAATCAGTGCACCTAAGCATGTGTTTCCTGGTTTTCTCACACCAGTACTGACACGACTTTCTTTTGAAGTCACTGACTACTTTTTCCCCACATGCATCAAAGGTGAGAGGTGAAAACTCACCAAAAGAAAGTTTGCCTCAACCAGGTATCAAACTTGCAACCACCAGGTCACAAGTCAGATATGCTAACCACTAAGCTACCTGGGTGGGCTAAAAAATAAGTACCCCAAGTTTTAAGTAAGTATCTTCAGTGATAACAGAAATACAATAGAAATGTTGAAGTTTTTCCATGACACTCACGAAGACATTGACAACAATGCAGACAACAGTCAGGGTATGACAATACCTCAATAATTTCTTATAAAACAGCCAAGTCAGTAAGGATATTTTATGAAAAACCCTTTACAACACAATCCTGAGTTTTAATGACCCTGAAGGGAATAGGCTTTTGAAGACATGTGGAAAAAGGAGGAAATGCCGGTAACCAGCATTTTCTCCTTTTCCCACAATGTTTTCTACTCAATTAAAAGCAAATTCCATCACTCGAGCCAAATTTAATATGTCGTCTGCAAATGCTTTCAATTTAGAGCAGTCAAGAAAATTGTTGTTTGGTAAAGAATTAAATAAAGTTTGTTTGTTTGTTTGTTTGGTTTGTATTGGAGTTTAATGCTATTTTAACAGCTCAGGTCATATCATGGCAGTCAGTGATGCACCCTTGTGCTTCCTGGCTTCCTCACACCAGTACTGACAAAACTTTCTTCCTTAAGCCACTGACTACTTTTCTCACATACATCAGAGGTGAGAGAGTTTAACAAAGTTAGTACATACGATGTACAAATCTGCAGAGCTCTAGTTGTACATTTCTCTTTTTGTCCCATTGATTCGTATTCAGACTGTTTTAATTCAAAAGCTGGTCCAGAGGGCTCTTGATAAATATTGTAGAAGGTTGAAATCTGTAATGAAAAAAAAAGAAGCATCTTCAGTTAGAATTTCTGGAATACAAAAGTGGAAACTTTGACATTTCAACAAAACAGTTTAGGTATATGATGTAACATATTTGTGATATATGACTTTCGGTAGAAAATGTGAGCAAAGAGGTACATGCTGATGACCTGCATTTTCTCCATTTCCCACAATGCTTTCAAAAGGTTTCTTCCTCAGGTTCATAAAAAAAGAAACATTCTTGTAAAAGGGCACATTTACCAACTCTTGAAACAAACTTGCAACTGATGAGCTTTTAGGCAATCTGTTAACCCTTTACTACACAATTTCCACTTTATACGACCTTAAAGAAGAGGACTTTTGAAAGCATTGTGGAACAAGAGGGCCATGATGGCCCTGTATCGCTTCACTTGCTAATAACATAGAACATTAGAATTCTAGGCAAATGGTTTTGACCAAGTTCTCTCTGCAAAAGCCCAAGTAAAAGTTGTGACCCCCACAGTGAAGCCATTTTTCATCACAAAGCTCTAACTGCTTAAAATCTGGTAGAGGTCCACGAGATAAAGCCATAGGCCAAATAATACAGGTCTAGGCTGTATGGTTATAAACGTGAAGGTTTTCAAAGTTTCCTCAATATAAAGCCCCTGTAAAACATGACACTCTGAGGCAGGGCTATTTTTGATCCCATGGCTACATTTTTAACAAATTCAGAAGAGATCCAAATTTGGTAGCCCCAGGATTCATTGTTTGGAGGAGGGAGATTTTTAAAATTTTTACCCTGCAAGCACATGTTAAATTTATGACCCATGGGGAGGGGCCAATTTTGACACTAGGGCTTTAATTTGACCGAATTTGGAAGAGGCCTGCTAGATGACAACACACACAAAATATTAAAGCCGTATATCAAGGTTAGGAACAAGAAGATCTTTAAAGTTTTCACCATATAAGCGTATGTAAAATTTGTGATCTGTGGGATGGCGCCAATTTAGACTCTGATGCCATAATTTGAACAACCTTGGTAGAGATCCATTAGATAATATAAATATACATGCAAAAATTGGGAGCCCTACATCTAATGGTTAGAAATGAGAAAATATTTCAAGTTTTTGCTATACAAGCCCATGTAAAACTTGTGACTCTCAGGATGGGGCTAAATTTGATCCCAGAGCTATAATATGGACTTTCTTGGTAGAGGTCCATTTAATAAAGCTACATGCAAAGTCTGGTAGCCCTAGCCCTTATGGTTAGGAACAAGAAGAGTTTTAAAGTTTTCACTACATAATGCAATGTTAAACTTATAACCCTGGAGCAGGGACTAATTTTGATTCCCAGGGCTATAATTTGAACCATAGTACAGGAGGCCCATTACATAAAGCTACATGCAAAATTTGGTTGGTCAAATGGTTGTAATCCTGAAGATTTTTAAAGTTTCCACTATATAAGCCCATGTAAAACTTGTGACTCCCATGGCGGGGCCAAGTTTGACCCCATGGCAAAAATTTGAAGAAACTTTGTAGAGGTCCATCAGATAAAGTTACATACAAAATTTGGTGGCTCTAGGCCTTATGGTTTCGTATGAGAAGATTTTCAAAGATTTGCAATATTTTTCAGTTTTGTTGCCATGACAACCAGAGTTTTTATCAGAATCAAATTCTCTCAAGAATTTCTCTAGAGGACCATGGCAGGATTATTTCTAAGAAGTTTGCTCAAAATTGGATGGGTAATTTCAGAGGAGATGTTTGAAATAAAAGTTAACACACACTGACAGACAGACAGATTGATGCACCCATATCAGACACAGGATCATGACATAAGTTCACTGGCCTTTGACCAGTGAGCTAAAAAGGAGAAAATGCTGGTAACCAGCATTTTCTCCTTTTCCCGCAATGTCTTCCACCTTCAGTAACAAATTTCAATATATGAGACCCATTTATTTTCATACCTGCCAATGCTTTCAATTTGGAGGTCTTAAACTTTGTCATTTGGTAGAGTTAACATCAGGAAAAATGCTGGCAAATACAGGCAATCGCTCCCTCTCTCTGCCATAATTTTTCAACAATGTTAAGTGAAGAAGATAACGAAAGACTTACTTGAACCAGAGCACATCCAGACCCTGCCACTTCTACAACTACATTTCCGTTCTTAGGGTAAACTTTTTCCCTCTGGTACAGAAGTATAGTATCAGGTGTTACACTCCGCAATATTGCCTTACCAGCATGGGATATTTTAACATTCAAATTGCTGTCACCACTGTATGTCAGCTTACCAAACTCAGCAAGGGCCTGAAGAGCGACAACTGTGTCCTGAAAAATACAAAATACAAGCAGTAACTGCACTGTGCCACAAAAACACTTGAACCATAACCAATGATGACTTGACCCTTTATCAAACAACTCCTGTTTTAAAGACCCTGAGGAAGACAGCTTTTGAAAACATTGTGGAAAAAGGAGAAACCAGCATTTTTCTCTTTTTCCTACAATGTTTCAAATATCTCAAAGAAAAATCTCATTATTTGACCATCCTATCATGGACAAACTTTATTATCCAAACCACCTTCACTTTGACATCTGCAAATGCTTTCAATTCGGACAAGTCTAAAATTTTGTTGTTTCTAGAGTTAATACTAAAAGTGGGTAGATGAAAACTGTGTAGATAACATAGACCATACTTTGAAAAGAAAGACTATTATGATATTGTAAATTTTGTATGACTCTGCTGTGTAGCTGAGTGAACAAAAATAAGTTGTTCTAATTTAAACAAGCAATTTCATTGAAATATCCCCAACCGAACAAAGCCCCCTTTTTCCATGACATGGCATTAGGGCCATTGGCCCTAAAGCGCTCACCTGAGTAAAGTCATCTACAGTTGATAAAGCTGAAGAGATCCTGTTTTTAGTGATTTTAAACACATGAGTGTAAGTGACCTACTTTTTGTACCAACATGACCCAATTTCAAACTTGTCCAAGATATCATTAAGACAAACATTCTGACCAAGTTTCATGAACATAATTATGGCTGAAAATGTGGCCTCTACCATGCACACAAGGTTTTTCTAAGATTTGGTCCAGTGACCTACTTTGAGACCAGATGTGACCCAATTTGGAATTTGTCCAAGATATCATGAAGACAAACTATCTGACCTAGTTTCATGAGAATCAAGCATAAAATGTAGCCTTTATAGTGCACACATGGTTTTTCTACGATTTGGCCCTGTGACCTTTTTTTCGACTCAATGTGACCCAGTATTTCAAACTTGTCCAAGATATCATCAAGACAAACTTTCTAACCAAGTTTCATGCGTTTCTAGCTAAAAATGTGGCCTCTAGAGTGTAAAAAAGGTTTTTCAAAGTTTTGGCCCAGTGACCTACTTTTTGTCCCAACATGATCCAATTTGAATCCAGTCAAAGACATCATCAAGACAAACATTCTGACTAACTTTCAAGAGTACCAGGCTGAAAATGTGGCCTCTAGAGTGTACACAAGGTTTTTCTAAGATTTGACCCTGTTACCTACTTTTTAACCTGACATGACCCAATTTCACACTTGTCTGAGATATCAACAAGATAAACATTCTGACCAATCTTCATCACTATAAGGCTGAAAATGTGGCCTCTATGGTGCACACAAGGTTTTCAAAAGATTTAGCCCTGTGAGCTACTTTTTAATCTGACATGACCCAATTTCAAACAAGTGTGAGATATCATCAAGACAGACAATCTGACCCAGCTTCATGAGTATTAGGCTAAAAAAAGGTGGCCTCTAGAGTGCACACAGCGTTTTTCTAAGATTTGGCTCAGTGACCTACTTTTTCTCCCCACATGACCCAATTTCAAACTTGTCTGAGATATCATCAAGACAAACATTCCTACCAACTTTCAAGAATTTCAGGCTGAAAATGTGGTCTCTACAGTGCACACAAGGTTTTTCTATGATTTGGCCCAGCGACCTATTTTTTAACCCTACATGACACAATTTCAAACTTGTCCAAGGTATTATCAAGACAAACATTCTGACTAAGTTTCAACAGTATCAGGCTGAAAGTGTGGCCTCTAGAGTGCACACAAGGTTTTTATAAGATTTCGCCCAGTGACCTACTTTTTAAGCTGACATTACCCAATTTTGAACTTGTCTGAGATTTTATCAAGGCAAACATTCTGACCAAGTTTCATGAATATCTGACTGAAAATGTAGCCTCTAGAGAGCACACAAGGTAAATGTTGATGACAGCACAACAGACGACGGACATTGCACGATGCACAACGGATGCCGGACACAGCATAATCACAAAAGCTCACCTTGAGCACTTTGTGCTCAGGTGCAGGTGAGCTAAAAAAGGTAAATTGGCAGACTATCATAAGAAACAAATATATGAAGTTTCATCAATTTTCGTCTAGGATTTAAGAACATATCTGTCTGGATGGATGGACGGACTGATGGACGGACTGATGGACAAATGGATGGACATACAATGCAAAAACTATATCCCATTGCCTTCAGCTGGGGATAAAAAGATTCTGATTTAACAATTGCTATTTTTGGAATCTTACACAAAAGCAATGCTCAAGAAACCAAACGATCACAAATGCTTGGGCAGTTATGTGGCAGGTTGCACAAACAAAATACAAACGGGAGAACTATTTCATACGAAACTAAAGATGATCTGACAAGACTGTGCATGTTTTATCTTATTCATAATACAAGTATCTGCGTCATTTTGATCTCCTTTAATTTGTTGTCTGCAACTGTTTTGAATTTGGACCAGTCGTTTGGTAAAGGATTAATTACCTGTGTGGAAGAGAACCCTCCATAAGGATTTCTCTGTTTTGTGAGCCACTGGATACTAGGCTGTGAACCAGCCACATTGCCATCTGCCTTTGCTAGCATGGCAAGAACCACATAGGCCGTCATCTCCACCTCCGCTGATGAGTATCTCCACCAGTATCCCTCCTTTACAACATTCGCTCTCTTCCAGAATATGAGGCCTGATTCTAGAAAGAAAAGCATCTTTGTTGTTCAAGCAACACAGGAACAAGATTTGATTGACTGATTGATTGATTGAATAGTGTTTGATGACGCTTTCAACATTATTTCAGTTATATCAGGGTAACAGCTCACTTTCATGTATTTCCTACAGTAAGGCTTGAACCCAAGTCCAACACTTTACCATGGCAGGACCCCGGGAACAAGAGAAAAGGACGAGAAAGGAAATTATCAAAAGGAAGACCCATAGGCAGAAAACTGGAGACCTATAATGCACCTTCTTGCTGAAGCAGATGCAGCAAAGTTAATCCTTTCAACTCTTCACTAAATGATAAAAATGAAGACGGGCTAAAATTGAAAGGAATTGCAAATGACAATTAAAATGTGGCTAAAACTATTAGAACTGTAATTTAAAGAGTAGAAAACATTGTGGGAAAAGGAGAAAATGCTGGTTATCAGCATTTTCTCCTTTTCCCACAATGTTTTCGAAAGGCTTCTTCCTTAGGGTGGTACAAACTCAGGATTGTGTAGTAAAGGGTTAACTTTTTACCAGATGACAAAATTTTAGATTTGTCCAAATTCAAAACGTTTCCAGCCAATAAAGTAAATGTGACTCAAAAATCGAAATGCATCCTTCGGTGGCTGGAAAAAATTGTGGGAAAAGGAGACCAACATATTCTTTTTTCACAATGTTTTCAAAAATATTTTCTATCAAAGTCGTTAAAACACAGGATTTTTTGGCAGAGAGTTAATCGAGATTCAACCATGAGCCACATGCAATCTGTTGTGGCTGTGAAGGTTGTGTTAGTTCATCTGCTTCCAATATGGAGAAGTATACACTTTTGTCATCAGGTTTTGAAAACATTGTGGGAAAAGGAGAAAATGCTGGTAATCAGGTAAAAATGGGTAATCAGCATTCTCTCCTTTTCCCACTTATTTTTTCTAATTTCTGGAAGACAAAGTTGGTCATTTGGTCCACATGTCTTTAGTGGGGTTGCATATACTTTCAATTTGGGATACTCTACAATTTTGACCTGTGGTAAAGAATTTACCTAACGAATTTAGATCGAAACAAATTGAAAGCATTTGCAGACGACAAATTAAATGTTTTGCTAAAATGACGATTTCTCTTTGTGAAGGGTAAAAGACATTGTGGAAAAAGAAGAAAATGCTGGTTTCCAGCATTTTCTTCTTTTCCTGCAATGTTTTCAAAAGCCTAATCTACCACAGATTTTAAAACTCGAGTCTGAGTGGTAAAAGGTAAAACCTGATAACGATAGATTACCATCAGATTTTCTCTGATCCAACACCTCTATTATCTTCTCAGCAATTCCAAACTCTTTGTGTCTGAAGAACACATAAGCCATAAGAGTAAGTGTATATGTGTCCTGCCTTCTGACATCGACCTGTTTCAAACACTCTAAACCTCGACTGACACCAGATACGTACTGCTCCTGAAGAAGAACAAGCACTACAATTGATTGATTCATTGTATGGTCTTTAAAACCAACTTCAACATTATTTCAGTGTTATCACAGCAGCCAGTCTACCTATCCATGGTTTCCTGCAGTTTCCTTTACCAGTGCCACGCACATATTCTTTCCAAGCCACTGGCTGCTTTCCAACATAACCATCATTGAAACAATAGTCAACTGTGCGAGTGGAATGAATCCTGTCCCAATGACTATTATCAATCCTCGGATAGAAATTGCCCAAGCTGTTCTCAAGTCCTGTATGCTACCAACTGAGCTACCGGGGCTTGGCAGCAATACAATTATCTAGACTTTCACAGTTCATCTAGACAAGTCTCACATAAACTGATACTTGTTTACCAGATCACAAAACATTGCTCATGTACAAATTGAAAGCATTTGCAGATGACAAAATGATTGTGGCCCAAATCATTGAATTTGTCTGTGGATGGCTTGAAAGCACTGTGGGGAAAGGAGAAAAGGCTAGTTACCAACATTTTCTCCTTTTTTTCCACAATGTTTTTAAAAAGCCTTCTTCCTCAGAGTCATTGAAACACAGGATTGCATTGAAAAGGGTTTACATATGAGTAAGAATTTCCCCATCAGAATGTGAAAGCACAAATGATTTGAACCTACATATATTGATGTTGGAGGGAGTTTTATAGTAAGTGAATCTGTTGTATTTTAACTCTAAGAACACCAAATGAACCCTAGGGGAATTTTCATTCTAGAAATAAGACCCTAATACAGGCAATAACTATTATTGCAATGTTGCCCTTGTCTAGAATATTTTAGCAAGCAGTCTGATTACAGCTAAGATAAGACTTCGTATTTTGTGCAATAAAAATAATAGACTTGTAATAATGAGTCTAATACCTTGTTACCTAGCACTGAGGTCAAGAAAAATGTTTTAACTCTTTACCAAATGTCAACATTTTAGACTTGTCCAAATTAAAAGTATGTGACTCAGAAATTGAAATTTGTCTTGGAAAGGGTAGAAAACAATGTGGGAAAAGGAAAAATGCTGGTTACCAGCATTTTCTCTTCTTCCCAATATGTTTTAAAAGGCTTCTTTCTCAGGGTCGTTAAAACTCGGGATTGTGTGGTAAAGAGTCAAACAGCATCACATGGCCAAAAAGCCAAGATTCAAAATGCATGCTACATTCTTTCACCTCCAATACAATATTTCCAATGCCAGCATCTTGTAGGGCGATCATGATAAACGCTGTCAATCCGACCAGATTATCACCCGAGCTCAAACCACCCTTCATGTAGGAGCTGAACACTTTCCCGACCCTGGGGAAACACCCATCTTCTAACTGTTGATCCAGGATCCATTTGACACTGATTGAAATGTCATCTTCATCTATTTCAATGAACTGGGAGGACTGTGCCATTGACTTCACCACGAATGCAGTAAGCCAGATACTTCCATTTGCATTGCTCCAACTGTTTTCTCCAAAAGCACTGTAGGAGAAGTCTGAATGGCGATACTTCATCTGTCTCTGGTAACCTGGAAGAAAAACATCAACAATTTTATATGATGTAAGTATTTTCAAATGGTATCTAGTAGAAATATCAACACTTTAACAATAACCAAACAACCAAATTTTAGCCTTGCCTAAATTGAAAAGCAGATGCAGACAACAAAATAAATCTGACCAAAGCACTAAAGTTTGTTTCTGGAAGGGTCTATTTTACCACAATGTTTTCAAAAGTCTTCTTTTCTTACGGTTGTAAAGCTCAAGATTGTCTGGTAAAGGATTCATAGAAACAAACTCAGGTCCTTTCACAAACCATTTTGGGTGGGGAAACATCAAAATATAGAAAATATGTCTTTCTCAGGGTCGTTAAAAGTTGTGATTGTGTGGTAAAGGGGTAATCTAAAAGAACAGCTAGGAGGGCAAATGAATGAATGTTATAGCAATATAGATCAACTTACATCAATACACCAGATAGAATGAAATATGCTGGCATACAATGAACACCTAATCCCTAATAATCAACTTTTCACAGTCACAGTTAGAATGTCTTCTGTGGCAAACAACACAAAATGGTCTACAAATGCATTTACATAAATCAAATATCCTGCTCCAGGGCACAGATTAATTCTGGTGTACTGAAGTTGCGGGATCAGTTTGACTGGATAACATTAATGCCTTATCACAAATGTAAAGCCCTGTCCCACTTTGTACCAGGTCACCAGGATTTACACCCCTTCTGTCCACTCTGCATTTACTCATTAGTAGGTCAACAAACCTTTACCAGAACTAATAAAAGTGCAGAGGTTCTCTTGTTCTATATCAAAAGGACTATAAAGTACCTACAACATGGGGGTTTTGTTATTAAAATACTTTTTCTTTTTTATCTTGGCATGGTTACTCAGGCTTAGTAATAAGGCAAAATTGAAAAGCTCAAGTTGTGAAAGGTGCTCAAGCTTTTATCTTATTTATGGCCAGTGATATTTTATTACTAGTACTAACTAATAGCATATCATTGGAGTAAATTGTGATCTTAATACCAAGGAAAATGTGTGGGCTTAAATAGGACAGCCCTGACTAGGTCAAGTCAATCCAATTTTCTTCCTTTTTCTTTGTTAGTCGATAAAACTAACACAATAAATAGTTTTGGAGAACAACATTTTTTTGAAATATAAGCCTTGTCTATAAAAAAATGTGTTTTTAGGTGTATCATTTTTTTAAAAGGAATTTGGTATACAACCACCACAGAAACAATTTGGCAGACAACCACCATAGGAACTTACCTGCAAAACAACAATGAAATCCAATGAATAGTTTTAGAGAAGAAATTTTTCAAAGATTTTACTTTATACCATAAAAGGAAAATGAGTCTCCCATAAAAGCCATGTTTTTTGACAGATCATTTTTTTTTAAAGGAATTCTGTAAACCTGTATCTAAGGAACATTCCTGCAAAATAATAATGCTATCCAAATAGCGGTTTGGGAGGAGAAGATTTTTAAAGGTTTTTTACTTTGGTTGCCATGGCAACCAGAATTCTTCATGGAACACAATTATTTGAAGGGATTTGAAAGAGGACCACCAAAGGAACATTCCTGTGAAATTTGGTAAAAATCCAGTCAATAGTTTCTGAGGAGAAGTTTTTTAAAGAAAAAGTTTACGGACGCACGCACGGACGAACGGACGGACGCACGACGGACACAATGCCATGACAATAGCTCGCTGGCCTTCGGCCAGTGGAGCTAAAAACGTGATTGACATTACTAGATGGCTTCTATTTAACCCATTGCCAGGCGATCCCAAGTTTTAATGATCCCCAGAAAAAACACTTTTGAAAACAATGTGGGAAAAGAAGAAAATGCTGGTAACCAGCATTTTCTCCTTTTCCCACAATGTTTTCTACCTTATCAGGGACAAAAATCATTATTTGATCTACATTTGTATTGTCATCTGCACATGTTTTCAATCTGGCCGAGCCTAAAATTTTACATTTGGTTCAGTACTGACGTCATCAGTTTAGACCTAATCCAGTTGACTCTTTGGTTTTGGTCTCTAAGAGAGCTGATGCTACTTTGGTGTTCTGCCCCTGTACATATAATTATGTAGTATAAAAGTCTTGTGTATCCCACAGATAGATATAAATATATAGGGAGACTTACAGCCTTACTACAGAGCTATCTTTTGTTGCGACCAGGAAAAGTGTTTGCTTTGGGACCTAGAGGTCCTGGGTTCAATCCCCACCATGGTCCATGGGCGGTTATTTGTCAGAACTGTGACATTGGTGCCAAAATGATTGGCACCCACTTAGTTCAGTAATAGAGTAACAGTGCTTGAAGGATTGGTGGAAAAATCTTCATTTGGTGGGGAAGTGTGTAGTATACTTGTCTATCCCACAGATAGCTATAAAATGTATAGCTTGTGGTTGTAGAAGGGGACACTTATACTGCCTTGCTATAGAACTAGCTTTTGTAGCAACATGGTAGAGCATTTTCCATGGGATCCAGAGGTCCTGGGTCCAATCCTCTGTCTTGGGAGGTTGTTTGTCGAAACTATTTCGTATTACTCACCAACTCTCATGTAACCTTTGGCCTTTTCTTCCAACTTATCTGTCAACTGATTGGTGCTTTTTAAATACTGTAAAACATAGATGTTTGGTGCCCAAGAAGCCATGTTTTGTTCCCCACAGCCGTATGGCATGCGTAATAGATTCTCCAGGTTAGATAAAGTTGGGCCCATTATATCACCTGTAAATAGACCAAAGGAAGCTTTTGTTTTGACCTGGTTTTTGAGTTTTTACCTCAACCAAACAATCTTATACCATAACCACACTCAGGGAATAATGCTTTTGAAAAAATCGTGGGAAAAGCAGAAAATGGTTATAACTAGCATTTTCTCCATTTTCCATCATATTTTCTACCATTTCAATGACAAATCTATTACTTGAGCCATATCAAAGCTGCAGCTGGCAGGATGAGTCTAAAATGATGTTGTCTAGTAAAACATATTTCTATAAAATGTTGATCCTGTACCAGACAATCCTCTGTTTAACTCTTTACCAAATGACCCTGAGAGACAAGTCTTTTGAAAACATTGTGGGAAAAGGAGAAAGACCTGGTTACCCGCATTTTCTCCTTTACCCACAAGGTTTTCAAAAAGCTATTTCCTCAGGGTCGTTAAAACCTGGGATTGTGTGGTAAAGGGTTAAAGATTAAAACAGAATTGTTTGGTAAAGGATTAATCTACAAACTATTAACCCTTTACTGCACAATGACGCCTTTTGATGCCCCTGGGAAAGAAGCCTTTTGAAAACATTGTGGGAAAAGGAGAAAATGCTGGTAACCAGCATTTTCTCCTTTTCCCACAATGTTTTCTACCCTATCAAAGAAAAGTTGCACCAATTGAGCCACATTGAAATTGTCGTCTGCAAATGCTCTCAGTTTGGACAAGGGTAAGATTTTGTCGTCTGGTAATGGGTTAAACATCACAGGGCCAAGATCATACTTTGCAGTCTGATCTTTTATTTCATTTTCCACAAAAACAATCCAATATTCATGTGTTCTAAGGCTTAACCCTTTACCACAAAACCCAAGGGCTTTCTTAAAAACATTTTTCTAGATTTGTTCAAAACTTTATCCACAAAATTTTAGACTGATCCAAATAGAAAGCATTTGCAGATGTCAATTTAAATGCAGCTCAAATGAGGATTTCTGTCTTTCATAGGACAGAAAACATTGTTGGAAAAGAAGAAAATGCTGGTTACCAGGATGTTCTCCTTTTCCTACAATGTTTTCAAAAGGCTTCTTTCTACAGGTTATTAAAACATGGGATTGTTTGGTAATCAACTTTTTTATCACACAGCGTCCCTTGGTTTCAGTGTTATATACCCATTCCATATTTTCTTATCTTATACATGTTTGATGTCAGAATTGTGTGACGTCATTTGTGATGTCATTTTGTACGTGCTTCAGAGTGAATGGGCTTTTTATTTTTTGTTTTTTTAATGGAAATAACTGCATGTGCATAGATGGTTTTGCATCTTCTGATCCATAATTTGTGAAATATTTTTATGTGAAAAAAAGAATCTGACATTTGCTGGCTTTTGACAGGTTAAAGCTTATCAAACCTGTCTAAAATTGTTATAAAGCTCGCCAGAGTCTCGCTTAATAATATTTTTCTAGACTCGTTTAATAAATTCTTATCTCAAATGCAACTTATGTCAGATCCCATATATCTCTCACATGCCAACTAATGTCAGATCCTCTATGTCATAATGATATTTTGACCAAAGTTTGCAGGTTTGTACCTTAAGGTCCTTCATTACTCACCAATAACTGATACATAAGTGAACTCTGAATCGGGGACTAAATTGTCTGGCTTCTCAAATCTTACATCAATCTTTCTAAATATCCCTACCTCTGAAATGAAGAAAAAAAAGATTTTTTTTTTTTTGGGGGGGGGGGGGGAAATTGCAGCAAATCACAAATGCTGACTAAGCTAGTGATTTAACCCTTTACCACACAATCCCCACTTTTAAAGACCCAAAGGAATAAGGCTTTTGAAAACATTGTGGGAAAAGGAGAAAATACAGGTGACCAGCATTTTCTCTTTTTCCTAGAATGTTTCCTACACTTTCAAAGAGAACTATCATAATTCTAGCAATGGCTTAATTCTAGTCTGCAATTTTTCCCTCAAGGTTTTCTCTCCTCTAAGGCAACATAATATGAGCCACATTTATTCATTGTCTGCAAATGTTTTGGAATTGTACAAGACTAAATTATTATTGTGTTGGAAAGGGTTAAACACCATAAGAACAATAAACAATTACATGAGAAAACAGCCAGTTGTTAAAAAACAGTGTTGGCTGTAATGTGACACAATCAGGAAACATTCTCTGTACTGGGAAATAGGTTGGTTTTTTTTTTTTCCCCGATGACAAGGGAAAATTAAACTAAGAAAAAAAGACAAATCCTTGTAAAAATCAGTTGCTCTTTTTACTTTGTATCTATAACAGCTCTCTATTGCAAAAATGTGCCTGTATTTTTGTCAGGCAAAGAGGTAAATTAGAAGGTACTTACCATCTATACAAACATAGTCACTCAGCGTCTTTTCCTGTGGAACTCCCTCTGCCTACAAAGTAATTGAGAAATATTATTATATCTAGGGATCTTTTTCTACATGGAAGTTTTCATTTATTGCTTTTATAAGCACTGCCAGAGTAAACCCTTTACCATACAATCCCGAGTTTTAATAACATTGAGAAAGAAGGCTTTTGAAAACTTTGTGGGAAAATGAGAAATTGCTGGAAACCAGCAATTTCTGCTTGTCCGAAAATGTTTTCTATCCTTTCAAAGACAATTTTCACCATTTGAGCCATATATAATTTGTCATCTCCAAATGCTTTGGATTTGGACAAGTCCAAAATTTGTCCTTTGGTAAGGAGTTAACACAATATTCTAGATCCAAGATGGTGAGCAAAGTGTTCATTATTATTGAAAAAGTCTTCCATAACTTTAGAATTTCTGAGGACACCTCCACTGGTATTAACACTACCATAAAATCCCAAGTTTTAATGACCTGAACAAGAAAGCTTCTGAAAACATTCTAAAAAAAATTCTAGTAACCAGCATTTTCTCCTTTTCCTAAAATGCTTTCTAATCTTTCAGTCAAATACCATCATTTGAGCCAATTTTATTTGTCATCTGCAAAGGCTTTAACCCTTTCCCTAACAATAAATTTTAGACTGGTCCAAATTGAAAGAGTTTGCAGACGACAACTTTAAATTTGATGAAAATAATAGAAAGTTCTCAAAAAGGGTAGAAAACACTGTGGGAAAATGAGAAATTGCTCGTTACAAGCCATTTCTTGTTTTCCCACAGTGTTTTCAAAAGACTTGTACTGCAGACACGTGAAAACCAGGGCTTGTTCGGGAAAGGGTTAATTTGAACTGGCCTAAAACTTTGTCATCTGGTTAACCCTCTACCACATGACAACATTTTAGCCTGGTCTAAATTAAAAGCATTTGCAGGTGATATGTTAGATGTTAGTCAAAATATGGAATTTTTCTGTCAAAGGGTAGAAAACATCAAGGGAAATGCTGATTACCAGCATTTTCTCCCTTTCCCACTAGATTTATAAAGCCTTCTTCCTTAGGGTCATTATTGTGCCGTATAGAGTTAAGAGATAACATGCAATTTCTTCTTTCCTCATTAATATTCTTATGTATTGAACTTTAATTCACATTGTTTATAAATAATTTATAAGAATGATTCAAAGTTGCCAAGAAGTAACACAATAACAAAGATTTCACCATACATACCTCCACCAAAAGAGTTCTCTGCACTCCATCTGAAACACCCAAATATTCTTCTGTCATGATGGAATTTGTACATGCCCCATTGTCAGGGATGGAGACAGCCTGAAATGATACAGTAGCATCAACAACTGCATGTCTCATTAATCAATTACCACACATTGACAATCCCAAGTTTTAACGACCCCAAGGAAAAGGACTTTTGAAATCATTGTTGGAAAAGGAGAAAATGCTGGTAACCAGCATTTTCTCCTTCTCCCACAACATTTTCTTCTCTTTCAAAGCCAAATTTCATAATTTGTGCTACATTTAATTTGTCATTTGCAAATGCTTCCAATTTGGACCAGTCTAAAATTTTGTCAATCTCTTGTCAATGTGACAACAAAACAATCACTTGTGACACAACCCTGGTTTTCTGCTCTATTTTTTTTTTCACTTTTGTCGTCTGGTTTTTTAACAGATTTCAATACATTACAGTACCAGGATCTGTGCATATAAAACTTTTTTGTGCTCAAATTGGTTGAACATGAATTTTCCATGTTATATAGATAATACCCTGATACAGCTAATTATTAACTTTTTCAGCAATTTCTTCCCTCTTCTCCTTACATTAACTCTTTAACAAATGAAAAAATTTTAGACCCATCCAAGTTGAAGGCATTTGCAGACGACAAATTACATGCAACTTAAAAATTGAAATTCGTTATGGGACGGGTAGAAAACATTGTGGGAAAAGGAGAAAATGCTGGTTACCAGCATTTTCTCCTTTTCCCACAATGTTTTCAAAAGGCTTCTTCATCAAGATCATTAAAACTCGGGATTGTGTGGTAAAGGGTTCATGGAATACAAAAAAAAAAATGAGCACAGACTAAGCTAAGCATGAACACAAGCTTTACAAGTATGGCCCCAGTATAATCATTTATGTCCCAATTATGCAGCTTTTGCACAACTACTATGCACTCTGTTCAGTCTCTTTTCCTGCATGGAAAAAAGTAAACCCAATGTTTGGCAGTAAGAGGAATATTTGGGCATAGGAATCTTACGTAACTCTCACATAAAAAAACATTTGCTGCCAATCCCTCAGTTTTAAAGCCCTGGGCCAGTGCTTATCAATCCCTTTTACAAACTCAGCTTTGCTCTTTTTAAGTATAATAAAGTTCTTAGTGTAAACTCTTTTTGCAAAGTTATTAGATCATTATGAAATTTTCTTGATATCTGAAGCATATGGGAAACTGTGCATAAAGTCAGATATTTCACTTTTTACTAAATGACAAAATTTTAGACTGATCCAAATTGAAAACCCCTACAGACTACAAATTAACCCTTTCCCAAACAAGCCCTGGTTTTCACGTGTCTGCAGTACAAGTCTTTTGAAAACAATGTGGGAAAAGGAGAACTTGCTCGTAACGAGCAATTTCTCCTTTTCCCACAGTGTTTTCTACCCTTTTTGAGAACTTCCTGCCATTTTCATCAAATTTAAAATTGTCGTCTGCAAATTCTTTCAATTTGGACCAGTCCAAAATTTGTTGTTTGGGAAAGAGTTAAAGGGGACTCAGAGAGTGAAAATTGCTTTTGGAAGGGTAGAAAACATTGTGGGAAAAGGAGAAAATGCTTGTTACCAGCATTTTCTCCTTTCCCCACAATATTTCAAAAGCCTTCTTCTGCAGTTTCCTTAAAACTCTGGTAATGGATGAAACCAAGGCCCAGGATATTGCCTTGCATGTTACAATATGGCTACCAAAACTTGGGAAAAAAAAAAAAGGTTTTACTAACCTTAACAATTAGTTCAATTTCTCCAATTATAATTGGCATGATTTTAATGTTGACTGTTTTTGACTCACTCTTACACAGACAGAACTGTGTTCTTGGTACAGTGTTAGGGGATATGGTAAACATTTCATCATCTTCTTCCAGTCTCAAATCCAACTAAGAATGAAAAATATTAATAGTAATTACATGTATATTAATAGTAATTACATGTATAATTATGGTGGTACTATTCATTATATTGATCAACTCTTCACTACACAATCCAGAGTTTAAATAACCTTGACAAAGAAACCCTTTGAAAACATTGTGGAAAAAGGAGAAAATGCTGAAAACAGCATTTTCTCCTTTCCCTACAATCTTTTCTATCCTTTCAGAGACCAAATCCACAATCTGAGCAACAAAAAGAATGTAGTCTGCAAAAGCTTTCAAATTTGACCAGTCTAAAATTTCACTGTTCGGTAAAGAGTAAACTCTTACCGTGCCAAATGTATGAATTCAATCTCTTGGCATTTATTAGGTCTAAGATCAGACTGCATGTTTTTTGCAGTCTGATCTTGTTCCATGATGACAGAAAAAGTTCCTGTTCCCACCTATGGAGCTGAAAGGGCCAAAAATTTCACAACAATCTTGTTTGTATGTTTGGTGTTTTTAACTATTTTCAACATTGTAAGCAACACCATGTCTTCTTGAAGTAAAGACCAATAATTTCAAAAGTTTCTTAATTTCAGATTGTTTGACAAAGTATTAACCACATGACAAAATTTTAACCTAGTCCGGACTGAAAGCATCTGCAGATAACAAATTAAATGTTACTCAATACAAGAACTATGTCAGTTATAGGGTAGGAAATACTGTTTAAAAACGGAGAATATGCTGGTAACCAGCATTTTCTCCTTTTCCTACAATGTTTTCAATAGCCTCCATTCTTATGGTCATTAAAAGTCAGGATTATGTGGTAAAGGGTTTATGTGGTAAAGGGTTAAACTTTTAAACTACCCTCAAATAGAAGGCTTTTGAAAACATTGTTGGAGAAGGAGAAATTCTCTTGTCTAATAGACATCCTATCATATTTGGGCTAGATTTTGAGCATGCATCATTGAATAATTTGGTTTTTTTTTTGGAGACAGTGTACATTAAGATCAGACAGCACATAACCTACAGTCTGATCTTTGATCTAAAAATACATCAAAATCTTCCGCTGTATAATAAGGTTGACCCTTTCAGTACATAAGGCAAAAACAGGTGTTTTTGCCGACAGCATAGATAAAAATTGGACAACACAGGAGGTGCAGTCTGATCTTGGATAAATGCTGTTCCCTTGTTTAGCCACATTTGGCACTGAAAATAATAAAAATCCAAAACTCAAAAGCTCTTACCCGAACACATTTATCCAAGTAGTTGAAGACAGTCACAGGAATTGTCAAATTTTCCCCTCTCACAGCTGAATAAGGCAAGGTCAAGGACACAAAGAAAGGCTGAAAGCCTGTCACAGAGGTCAATTCTGATACACCAACACCATCCTCAGGGCTTGCACACACACTGTTTCCCACCCACTCAGTGATTGTGTCTGGCATTGTAGTTTGGATAGTAGACTCTCCCTCATCCCTATCAGACACAATTACTCTCTTTACCAAATGGCAAAATTTTAGACTTTTTCAAATATAAAAGCATTTGAAGACAACAAATAAAATGTGGCTTGAATGATGGGATTCATCTTTAAAATGATACAAAACATTGTGGGAAAAGGAGAAAATGCTGGGTTACCAGCATTTTCTCCTTTTTTCCCCACAATGTGTACTACCCTTTCAAGGACAAATTTCATGCTTTGAGCAGCATAATTATATTTTGTTGCCTGTAAATGCTTTCAATATGGACAAGTCTATAAAATTTTGTTGTTTGGTAAAGATTTAAGTAAAATGAGAAACCAATTAAAATTCTGTAAAAATCCTATGAACAAAAAACTTATTCACATTATGTAATTTGTTTCAGAAACACGCTTTGAGTATCTTCTGTAACCAAAAAACCTGAGGAAAGAAACTTGTCCAGTATTGAAAAGATAACATTGATGAAAAAGGAGCAACTTGCTTATATAAGCAATTACTCTCCTTCCCATCATCATCAAAAGCTTTCTAAAGCAGGAACAAACAAGAGCACCACAAGTGGGTGCCTCGCTCAGCTGTAAGTTGCTTATTCAGTGAAAATGTTTACTGCTTTACCTCACAGTCCTGAGTTTTAACGACCCTGGGAAATAGAACTTTTGAAAACATTGTGGAAAAAAGAGAAAATGCTGGTAACCAGCATTTTCTCCTTTTCCCATGTTGTTTTCTAGCCCATGAAAGACAAGTTCCATCATTTGAGTCACAACTAAATTGGTGGCTGCAACTACTTTCAAATTGGACAAGTCTCTATTTTTGTTGTTTGGTAAAGAGTTGAGCAAAATACAAAAAGACAACATAACAAACTCAAAACATGCAAACAATGCATAGGTTTTGTTATCATAACAAAAACAGTTGTATTTGAACTTTTTATCGACAGTGATATTGCTTGCTATTTTCAGTGACATTGTACAGCATAGTTTAAGAAAATGCTACCATACTGTTCAGTCTGATCTTGATCTACATTTTTCACAAAAGCAACTAGAGCTATGTAGTGGTTTTACTCTTTACCACACAATCCTAAGTTTAAACAAAACTGAGGAAATAGCCTTTTGAAAACTTTGTGGGATAAGGAGAAAATGCTGGCAACCAGCATTTTCTCCTTTTTCCACAAGGCTTTCTGCATTTTCACAGACAATTACCATCATTTCAGCTAAATTTAAAATGTCGGCTGCAAAAGCTTTCAATTTCGACCTGTCTAATTTTTTTTTCATTTGGAAAAAAATTAACCAGTGATCAGTTACATCATTTTGAAAATAAGCACACCATTGTGTTAATCTTGTTTGTGAAAAAGTGTAGAATATAACTTTGCGCAAAAAGAATCAAGGAAGCATTGTGGTATATGGAAAAATTACTTCTCCACATTTGCCACTATATTTTCATGCCATTATTTACAAAGAGGGACTGCCTTGCGACAAACGGTTGAGGAAAAAGGAGTCAAGAAGCTAACATGCTCAAAATGCTGGTTAACCCTTTACCACACAACTCTGACTTTTAACAACCCTAAGCAGGACTTGTTATGTTAGCTACATGTCATTCAACTGTCATACATCCTAATTTAAATTATATTCCGAGACAAATATTCTGACAATTGTAACATGCCATACTTTCAAAATAATAACTACTAAATTCAGTAAAGTAATAGCTGGCAAACAGTCAATTAATAAGATAGAGTTGTTAGAAAAAAAAAATCAAAGTATTTCTTTTCTCTTTCCTTCTTGTCCTTTGTGTTTATTTTATTATTGATGTAGTAGTGCTTGCCAGTTTTGTGGAAAAACAATAAAATAATAAATAATAATATCAATCAAGACCATGCTATGAGCTGTGTTCAGTTTGTAGTGAAATCTGTAACCAAAAAAATTCAACTTTGTTGGCAGAGTGGAATCTTTAGATTTGTATGCACATATTATTAACTCATAGAAAAGAAAATCATGCTGCAGGTTACACACCCAATCTCATACATATTCCAAAGCCAGGTTTCAGGGAAAAAGCTTCGAATTCTGTCAGTTTCTGCAACTTGACCTTCTTCAGGATGTGATCTATCAGAATCTACTTCTAAGAATTCCGACTGAACCACCATATTATCCATTTCTCCATGCAAGAACGCCATGTCATCTATACAGAGAAAAATGTACTTTTTTTCTCCAAACATGATTATTAAATTTCACTCTTTGCCATTAATCCACTTGGCTGCCGAATAAAGAAAATGAGCATTAAAGCCCATAGGAAGGGACAAAATACTGAAAATGCTGTTTTGGCAGAAGTATTGGAAAAAATGACAATGTAGATTCAAGATCAGACAGCATTACTGTTCTGTGTAGTCTGCTCTTATTCTACACCATCCACAAAATCGTCTAATGTTACAATTGAGTGCCAAGCTAATACCCTATCTCTAAAAAGACAAATGGACATTTTGCTCACTTTCTATCCCTCATCCCTACCCATCGCGAACCCAATTTAAAGACACTCCCCATGTTTTACTAATACATACAACAACATCATCTATGTGATATGCATAATTTATATAACCATTTCTACAGGCTTCTGAAACAAAAAAACTGCCCTGGGGCTACATGCATACCCTGCCATGAGAGCAATATCGAGGACCTTTTTACACTGCCATGAGAGCAATATCGAGGACCTTTTTACACTGCACCTGTACAGGAGAGATTGATCAATTACACCATGTCTTTGCTTTTGAAAATATTGTGCAGACCTTGGAATAACTTGTCGACATGACATCTATACTTATTAACGAAAATGAATGTGCTTAATTATCTTGAAATCCATCCATGAATGTATTTAGCTAGGACAGAATCTTATGACTTTATTAAACTGACCTTCAAGCATGACCTAACTTAAGTATAAACCTACTTGAAAGTTTGATTCCCAGGACACTTCTTCTCATCTACATAATAAATAATATTACTACATCTTTTGAAGTTCATCCACAGTTGTAGAATTCATGGTTTAAAAAAAAGCTCTTCCTATGAACATATTAGTATCTGACCTTTAGATAGGATCTTAAACTTCAACTTTCCTTGATACTTGCTTCATACAAGTCTTGACAATTCTACCTGTCAAGTAAACTACAGTACCAAATCATTTTGAAATCCATCTGTTAATTTGTTTTATAGCCTGGGCAAATCCAAACATTTGCACTCCCTAAAACACACACAAAACCAATCTGAAGTTGTGATGACAATGTCTTGCTCACAGCAAGGGGACGTGCAAAGAAATGCCTCTGTGAAGAAAACATGAGGTAATGTATAAGTTTCATGATTTACGTACTATTTTAGTATTTCATACAATTTTGATTGATAGTCTTTGTGACTTTAATATTTTGTTTACTTACTGATCAAATTAGTTGACATAGATCTACATATGCAGTATACATTTACTTGAGCCATGCTCTGGCAAAAGGGGGCTCATTGTATCTCCGTAATGCATTATACCAATTAAGACATCACCTAATTATCAATCCATAAAATCCATTTTGTCAAACATCAGACTGAATCATGAGGTAGAATTATCCCTTGACATGTACAAAATTTAAAGACAGCAAAAAGTTTCGGCCCATGTCGGCCTGTGTGGCTGACATGGGTCAATACTTTTCGCAAATGCATTAAGTCCCCTTTTCACAGAGCATGGCTCACTTATATTTACTTCATGATTTATTTTTCTTGATTAATTCGTGTATCTATTCTAACACTTCTCTGTTGTTTTTCCACTCCAGTCAATACCATATTTTCCAACCAGCCAACTACTAAAGTGGCACCATGAGATTTATTTGAAGGGAAGGAATTTTCCTATTAATTATTGAGCAATGAAGTAACCTTTTACCATATAATCCCAAGTTTTAATGACCCTGCAGAAGAACTCTTTTTTTTTTTTAAATTCTAGACTGAAAATATGTGTCGGTGTTTTTTTCAGTGCTTTAACCATTTACCAAACAATCCAGTGCTTTGATGACACTCAGGAAAAAGGCTTTTGAAAACATTTTGGGAAAAGGAAAAGAATAACATTCCTACTTTCTACCCTTTCAAAGACAAGTACATTCATTTGAGCCACAGTAAAGTTGTTGCTTGCCAATCAATTCGATTTGGACGAATATGAATTTTTGTCATCTGGTAAAGAGTTATAGGTCAATAGTGGTGCAAAGTTTCATCAAGATTATCACGAAACTGACTGAGAAGGTGGCAACACAAATATTTCTACATATTCCTATATGCTTGTACACAGACAGACAGACTCAGACAGCAATGTTGGAGATTTTTGGTGAGATGGTGGGTGTAATATGTATTGTTGCTTTGGTGGGGTTGCATGATTTCTATGGACACCAAAATAATAAATAGTAGTTCAAAGGTTTTCAATGGAGCCTTTCTGACATTGCCACAAAACAGACAATAATTATTATATTTTGTCATTATATACTGTATATTCATAATACCGTTCATACATCACAGTAGATACCATTTCACAATCTCCTGTTCGATAACCAACTCTTAACCCTTTACCTTATATAGTGCAGAGTTTTAATGACCCTGAAGAAGAAGGCCTTTGAAAACATTGTGGGAAATGGAGAAGATGCTGGTAACTATCATTTTCTCCTTTTCGAACAATGTTTTCTACCCTGTCAAAGAACTTAAGTTCATTTGCATCACTTTCAGATTTGTCACCTGCACCTGCTCTGAATTTGAAAGAGTCTAAAATCTGTCCTTTGAGCATGGGTTAAGACACATTTCATTTGTCATCTATAAATGCTCTCAGTTTGGACAAGTCCAAAATTTTCTCATCTGGTAAACAAGTAAGATAAATGTATAACAGTTAAATGTTACTCCACAACAGAAGAATTTTGTAAGTTGGGACTTTTAACTCTTTACCAAAAAACAGAATTATGGACTTGTCAAAATTCAAAGCATCTGCAGATGACAAATGAAATATGGCTTAAATTGTGGAATTTGTCTTTGAGAGGGTAGAAAACAGTATTTTCTCCTCTTCCCACAAGGATAGAAAACCTTGTGGGAAGAGGATTCCATCATTAGAGAGACATTTAATTTGTCGTCTGCAAATGCTTTGAACTTGGACAATTGTACTATTTTGTTGAGTGGTAGAGTCAAACACTCTAGACCTGATTAGCTCCAACTTGGATTACTCCAGCTACATTCTAAATAAGTTGTCATGCACATGCAGATCAACATGCACTGAAGTCTTACAGTGCCTGATAAATGTATTTAACTTTTTACAACAGCTAATATAATCCCAGTGCAAACAGAGATGGTGTTTTAAAAGTCATGAATTAAGTTTATTTTGTGGCCAACTTTGAATCAAGATCAGCTTGCACTTTCTGAGCATCTTGATCTTGATCTTTGCTGTACACAAGAGCTCCTATTGTCATCTTCGGAGCTGAAAAGGCTGACTATGAGACCAATAATTAAACAGACAATCCTATTAGTTCAACGACCGTAATTGTCGAAAAGTCTGTATCATTTATTTGGCACTTTTGGAGGTAATTACAACACAAGAATCTACAAAAATACTAACAACTATCAATGCTTTAACTCTTTACAAAACGACAAAATTTTAGACTGGTCCAAATTGAAAGCAATTGCAGACAACAAATTAAATGTGACTCAAAAATTTAAATTTGTTTTGGGAAGTGTAGAAAACATTGTGGGAAAAGGAGAAAATACTGGTCACCAGCATTTTCTCCTTTTCCAACAATGTTTTCAAAAGGCTTCTTTCTCAAGGTCATTAAAAGTCGGGATTGTGTAGTAAAGAGTTAAACTGTCAAGTCCTCTGGGCGTGGGGTGATCTGAAAAGGCATGGACCACCTGGTTATTTTGAAAAACTTTTTTACATAAGGTTACAAAAATTTGCACAGATGAGCATCAGTTATCTGCTTACTGATTCAACCTTTAAAATGTCGTCATATGCAATCAGGTAAAGTGTGACATTATTTAATGACATCATGTACTGCATTATAATGTCGGATGGAGATTTTATTTGAGCAGAGAGTAATCGTAAAGTTTTACGTAAAATTTGGAAAGTATTTATCAGAAATTGAAGCCGATTCAGAACATTTAAGTGGACTCTGCACTCGAGAAATATGGTATTTGTAAATGGATCGGACTGATTTAGAGAATGGTGCGATTCTGTTAAATGTGGCTGTCTATGAACATCAGTCACAGGCAAGATCATCACAGATGTACAGCTGCATGTAAAACAAGATTTCTGAGATACTGTCAGGAAAATAGAAGACAAAATCTGCATTTTACATGACAGTGCCAAGGAGATTTTGACTGACAATCTTGGAATCTTGTGTGTTTGCGCAAGGTGGGTACCTCGACTACTGACGCCTGAGCAAATGGGGGTTAGGGTTCAAATCTGTTAAGAAATCTTAGAATGCGTTAGGGTAGAGGGTCAAACTTAATTGGCCGTATTGTAACTTGAGATGAAACATAGGTACAATTTAACAAGGCTAAATCTAAACAACAAAGCAGTGCGTGGAAACATCCAACATCACCCTTTAAGGCCAACCTTTCTAAGTCTGTTGGTAAAGTCATGTGCATCATGTTTTTCTATTCTCATGTTTTTCTCCTAAATTGGGTTGTATCTATAAATACTACAGAGAATGCTGAGTTTCATGCCCACATTAATCAAATAAATTTAACAAACACCATGCAAAAAAAAAAAGAAAAAACAGCGAGAAGTTCTGCGGAGTGGAATCACTTTACACCAAGAAAACACCCTAGCTTACAAATCCAACTTTGTACAGGAAACTTTGTAAAAACTAAATATAGAAACACTAGCAGACCCTCTTTATAACTCGGTTCTGACCCCTTGTGACCTCTGGCTAGTTCCTGAAAGATTCTCTATGTGCCACACACTATGACAGCTGAGAGGAGCCAACCCTCTCCATGACTGAGTTGTTTAGAGTAATTCCTCGTAATGGGCTCGGGAAATCAATAAGAAAAAGGAGCACAGATTTAAAAGGAGGTTAGTTTCAAAAATAGTTAACATTCCAAGTTGGTTTTTATAATAATATTCGGATACAGGCACTGGTCCACATTCTTTCTGATCACCCCTCGTACAAGCACAAGTTTTCTATAAGTCTAACAAATCACCAAACCTGAAAAGCACCTGCTGCACTATCAACCAAACAATTTCAATAATCGTGAGGGGAAAGACTTTTGAAAATAATGGAAAAAAAGGAAAATATGCTTTTAAAAAGCATTCTCTCCTTTTTCTGCAATGTTTTCATACCCTTTCAAACACAAACATCATTTATAACACACTGGTCATTTAAAAATGCTTCTAATTTGGCCAAGTCTAAAATTTAGGTGTCTTGTAAAGAGTCAAATATATGTAATTTAAGCACTGACCATCTTTACACTTTATCAAAAGAAAAAATTTGGACTGTACCAAACTGGAAACATTTTCAAAAAACAAATCAAATGTGGCTAAGGTGATGATTTCTCTCTTTGATAGTGTGGAAAACATTTCAGAAAAAGGAGAAAATGCTGTTTACCAGCATTTTCTCCTTTTCCTACAATGTTTTCAAAAGCCTTCTCTTTCAGTGTCTTTAAAAATTGGGATTGTGTGGTACAGGGTTAAGCCATTACTTTTATTTGTTGTTTGATAAAGAGTTAACCCTTTACCACACAATCCCGACTTTTAACAACCGCCAAGGACAGGGACTTTTGAAAACATTGTGGGAAAAAGAGAAAATGCTGGTAACCAGCATTTTCTCCTTTTCCCACAATGTTTTTTAACCTTTCAAGGACAAGTTTCATAAATTTCATAAATTGTGATCTGTCTAAAATATTGTCGTTTGGTAAAGAGTTAACAGCTATAACTGAAGGATCAAATAAAACCATGCTAGCATGGGACACACACCCTAACTCATAGATGTCCCAAAGCCATGTCTCCGGGAAAAGACTTCGTATTCTCTCTGGTTCCTCTGGCTCTTCTATCTCTTCATCTACTACTCCATTTTCTACAGAAGGTGGTAATACTCGTTTTTCTGCTGTTGCAAAACCTACCATACCTGGCATTCCACCTCTGCTCAAATGCATTGGTTGCATGTCTGATGAGGAAATGTGCATTTTCTAGTTCATAACCCACGGTTGTGCAAATACCATTGAGCCATACCCTGTGAAAAGGTGGCTTAACCCTTTACCACACGATGAAAATGTAGACTTGTTTAAATTGAAATCATTTGCAGACGACAAAGTAAATGTGACTCAAAAGCCAAATTAGCTCTTCGGAAGTGTAGAGAACATTGTGGAAAAAGGAGAAAATGCTGGTTACCAGCATTTTCTCCTTTTCCCACTATGTTTTCAAAAGCCTTCTTCCTTGGGGTCGTTAAAACTCGAGATTGTGTGGCAAAGAGCTAACTCTTTACCAAACGACAAAATTTAAGCCTTGTCCAAACTGAAAGCAATTGCAGACAACAAATTAATATGTAAATGTAACTCAAAACATCAATTCTGCCTTTCATAATGTAGAAAGCATTGTGGGAAAAGAAGAAAATGCTGGTTACCAGCATTTTCTCCTTTTCCCACAATGTTTTCAAAAGCCTTCTTCCTCAGGGTCAGTAAAGGCTGGGATTGAGTGGTCAAGATTTAATGCCAAAACTGTATCGACCCAGATAAGCCTGGGCAGTTCACGCAGGCTTACCTGGGTTGAAACTTTTTGCTACTGGTCAATTTTCTGCATGTTAAAGGATCCATCTACCTTGTGATTCAGTCATTTGTTGGACAGATTTTATGGAACCCTAATTATGTGATGATTTGCTTGGTATGATGCATCACAGAGATGCAGTAAACCCCCTTTTGTCAGAGTGTGGCTCAATTTTTTACACGCCCCCCCCCCCCATGTGTTTGAAAATCTTGTGGGAAAAAAGCACTTGCTATATCTAAGGAACATTTAGGGAAACAGAGCAACTGTTTGTTAACCCTTAGGCTTGCTAAGCGCAACTCACTGACCTTCTGCGGACAGTGTAGATCAAGATCAGACTACACAGAACATGCAGTCTGATCTTGGATCTACACTGTCGGATAAGGGGATATTTTTCTCCAAAAATTAAGTTCGAAATAACATTATTCAGGTTTTTACTATTGGCTTAAAAGTTTTATTTGATTTATTTAGCAGGATAAGAGTTAAAAAGCAATTGCTCCTTTTCTCAGTGTTTTCTGTAAGAAAATTCTATTTTCCATTCCATGAAATCCTTTCTGTACTTTGGGATAGTTTTTGGTGGGCTGTCAACAATAGCCCATGTATTACCTACTTCATTTAACCTGATCCAGACCTTTATTTTGAATATATCAGTAGGCATGTAAATAGAACTCCGACTATTATTCGGGAAGTTTAGTTTGCATTCGCTGAAGCTACAGAAGACTTGAGCCTGTTCTCTGTTAAGTACTGATATACATAGGTGCATATTTTAAATTATTTTTGTGACTATTCAGACATATGCCGAAGGCAGCCCAATGCAATGCCGAGGGTAAAAATATACCATGATTTTAATTTATGTAAATGATGATGACCTGTGTCTGGTTAAATGATGTGGGCAATAGCTATGCAATAAAGGACTACAGCAAATTCTTGATTTTCAAACAAGAAACTATTTAAAAATAATAGACTGTTGAAATATTTAATGGAAAGGATAGGTACAGAAGAAAAATGTTAAGCAACACCTCAGCTCATTTAAACCTTTTCCAATCTATCCCATGTTTACATGACCCTGAGTGGGAAAACTTTTAAAAACATTGTGGGCAAAGGAGAAAATGCTAGTAAAATGTATTTTTCCTTTCCACACAATGTTTTCTACCTTTTTAAAGACCAATTACGGCACCTGACCAATATTACATTAATTGTCTGCAAATGCTTGTGAATGAAAACAAGTTTAAAATTTTGCTGTTTTGTAAAGACCAGTGTAAGCATAATTACAGCTACTGAGCTTTATTGCTGAGAAAAAGTCTCCTATATAACTGTTTAAGCTCTTACCAAACAATCACGTTTAAACAACTCTGAGATGGAAAGTTTCTTTACAACATTGTTGGAAAAAGAGAAAATGCTGCTTACAGCAATTTCTCCTTTTCCAACAATGTTTTCTACCCTGTCAAAGACGCATTCCATCATGTTTGTCATATTCAATGTTTTGTCTAAAAATGCTTTTAAGGTTGATAAGTCTAAAATTGTGTCGTTTGGTAAAGAGTTATCCCTTTACCAAACAATCCCCATGCTTTAAAGACTCTGCAGAAACATTGTGGGAAAAAAAGAAAATGCTGGTAACCAGCATTTTCTTCTTTTCCCATTATGTTTTTTATCCATGCTGATCAAAATTCCATCATTTGTGCCTTATTTAATTTGTTATCTGCAAATGCTTTCATTTGGACTAGCCTAGAATTTTGTTGTTTGGAAAAGAGTGAAAGACATAATGAATCTGCACACCTCTCAAGTGTCATGCATCACCTCTTGTGTGTCCCACAGATCTTTTTTACTAAATCAGACTCACATGCTTCTGAGTATAGGACAACTGCACTCTGGGACAATTGCCACTTGGCCATTTGCCCACCCAGCCATTTGCCACATTTGGCAATTGTCTGCTTTTCAAATAAATGAGCCATGCTCTGTGAAAAGTTTTGACCCAGGTCAGCCTGCGCAGCCTGCACAGGCTGACCTGGGCCGAAACTTTTCACTCTTGGTCAATGGAGCAGTCTACCTCATGATTCAATGAGCTGTTAGACAAAATGTATTTTATGGATCCATAATTAAGTGATGACTTGCTTGGAATCATGCACCACGGAGGTGCATTAAGCCCTCTTTTGCCAGAGCATGGCCCAAATCCAAGTGACAAATGTCAAGCTGGCAAATGTCTAGGTGGCAAAAGTCTTAGAGGGCAAACCTCCAGAGGGCAATTGTCCATATGGGCAGGCTTATCTAAATTTGCCCTTAAAGTGCCAAGTAAACCCTACTGATTTTTTCAGTTGAGAAATAACACTAAATAGGTTCAATTTCAAGGTAGCTTTTGTTCAAAATGTCTCAGTAAAACCAAAACACATAAAAAATCAGACTGTTTGGGGCTGCAAAAACAAATGATTGGATTTGTTTCTGAAAGGTAACAAAACATTGTGGGAAAAGAAGAAAATGCTGGTAACCAGCCATTAAAACTCATGATTGGGTGGTAAAGGGTTAAGGAATGAAATACAATGACTAAGTTCTGATAGACCATTTGATTGATCAATTGACTGAATAATTCATTGATTGGTCTGGATGGATGGATGGATGGATTGAAAAATGGGTACAAAGATTGTTTCACTGAAAATTTGTTTGTAATACACATCAAGCTATTTATTGGCCTAAAGCAGTTTTCATCTTTCGCAAGTCTTATAACTTACAGAAATGTCATGTTCAACTGTTGTTGCTTTTTTGGAAATTATGTTAAAGGTATTTCATCTTTTGCAAAATAAATCTGGTTACCAGCATTTTTTCCTTTTCCAAAAATTATTCTAAAAGCCTTTTTCCTCGGTCATCAAAACTCTGGATTTTGCAGTAAAAGGTTTTTAAATGATGTCAGAGGTAAGATTTAGAAGCCATTTCTTTATTCAAACCTTTTCCTACCACTTTACAGTCTATTCAACCTTCTTCTATTTATATTAACTCTTTACCACACCATCCCGAGTTTTAACGACCTTTAGCAAGAAGCCCAATGAAAACATTGTGGTAAAAGGAAAAAATGCTGGTAACCAGCATTTTCTCCTTTTCCCACCATGTTTTCTACCCATTCAAAGATGAGGTCCGTCACTTGAGCCACATTTTCATCGTGGTCTGCAAATTTGTTCAATTTTAGACAAGTCTAAGATTTGTCATGTGGTAAAGGGTTAACCAACTCTCCAACGAGATCCACATAATGAGCTACATTTTCCCACAAATTTCTTATGCTTTGATTATATATGCACCATAATCTGAACACAAAAGTATAAGGCAGTCTCTCGCACTTAAGTTTATGGGTTTGATTCATGTACTGCATGAGCAGGGTCATCCTTTTTAACTGGATCTGCAACATTTTGTTGAAAACCGCATTCACCAAAAATGATCCTAGCCCTGACCCTTGCCCTAAGCCAGAGGAATTGTGGCTCAAATTTTCCTGCCAGGAAGAGCTTTTTATGAAATAAATCTAGGAATTTAGCAATCGGTATTTTAAAACATACAGGGATTTTGACGAAAAACACTTTTGACGAAATGCCGTGCACCGTTTTTAACTACCCATACCTTGGATTGAGTACAGGTTAGGTTTAAAAGAAGCTATCATTATGAGTAATTATCATAAGCTGAATAAATTTGTTTCATAATTCTTGTAAATAAATTATGTTTAAACGAAGTTAGCTGATAAATCAACAGTCAGCTTGGTAGAATGGATTTTATATGTACATGTATTTCCCCCCCTCCCTCCCATAATTTAGTAATGGCTGTCTAACTGGTCATGTGACCAGGACCTGTTCAACAACTTTTCTTACCCTAAAGCTAAGGAATCTGAATATGAAATTTTATTTGACCCTATAGTTTCAGAAAAGGAATTGTTTCAGCAAATATGAAAGGACAGACTGATAGCTGATAGTAAGTGATCACAACAGTTCATCTAAGCACAGGTAACCCAATGATGTGATCCTTTCTTTCTTCACCTTACAAACACTAGTTCTTCACATTCCACCAATACACAGGTTTTAAAAATATTATGACAAAAGGAAAAATTGTATGTTATTAGTAGTTACTCCTTTACCCTCAATGTTGTCAATATCATTACATAACCCACTTCCTTCTCTCCTACTTTTGTCTGTTATGTAACAGCTTATGGCTAGGTCTAAAGTCACCTTCTTCAGTTCACTCTTAACCTTCACCGAAAAATCCTGTGTTTTGACAAACCTTATGAAGAGGGATTTTGGAAATACTGTGGAAAAGAGAAAATGCTGGTAACCAACATTT
Source organism: Tridacna gigas (assembly GCA_945859785.2). NCBI lineage: Eukaryota > Metazoa > Mollusca > Bivalvia > Cardiida > Cardiidae > Tridacna > Tridacna gigas. The sequence continues at coordinate 37,143,495 of OX244037.2, read as the reverse complement.
TCTCTTTTGCCTACAATGTTTTTGACTCTTTCATTACTTTAGTCACATTTAAATCATCCTTTGCACAAGCTTTCAATATGGTTGTGTCAAAAATTTTGTAGTTTGGTGAAGAGTTAAAGTAAATAAGAGCACCTCCTACACGTGCCAACGCTCGGCTGCAATCACTTGGTTCATAGTGAAAATTTGGAAAAGGGGCATAACTGTGTTAAATTACTTTAATAGTTACCTGCCCCTGTTACATGGGTTCCCTTTTGATAGTGAACAATTTGTTTGAGTTTGAAGTAAATAAGTAATAACAGAGATATTATACAATGTGACAACACATACGATGACAACGCCAAGGGCTACAACAATAACTCAATATTTTCTTCGAAAACAGCTGAGGTAAAAATGGATCACTGTGATAAATCAGTTTTCTTATACTTACAATACCGGTGTACCGGTGGATCTTCTTTGCAAGGCCTTGTTTCTAATAAACCATCTGTAACCACCCATGAATTAAAATCCTGTAACAATTATCAGATATGTCTATCTCAAATAGAGGTGAAACTGGCAAGTTCCTGCTATTACATGACAGCATTTTCTACTTTTCCTCAAGTGTTTTCAAAAGCTTCCTTACTTAGGGTCATTAAAACTTGAGAATTTCTGGAAAAGGATTGAACTTATAGCACACCATCCCAAGTTATAACGACCCTATCAGGGAAGACTTTCGAAAACATTGTGGGGAAAAGAAGAAAATGCTGGTAACCAGCATTTTCTCCTTTTCCCACAATGCTTTCTCCTTTTCCCAAAATGTTTTCTACCCTATCAAAAAGAGAAATCATCACCTGAGCTATATTTGTCATATGTAAATGCTTTGAATTTGGACGAGTCCAGAATTTTGTTTTTTGGTAAAGAATTAATTGCTGTTGGAAGCAGGGACATATAGCCTAGTCACATGATAGTCAGTGGTTCTATTGCATAACAGATAGGAAAAAAATAAAACATCAAAATATCTTTGGTGAAAATCTTTTACAAATATGTAATGTGCACTGCTAAAGAAATTAATTACACTTTCCTGAATGTCAAATACCCCTTGCATGTTGTCTTTCACAAAATAATAAGCAAAAAGCTGTACTTACACCAACATATGAGAAAAGTGAACATGGGATTTAGGAATACTAGACAATGCCCAATATACTGTTATTTATTCATCGAAATATTCCAAATTAGATCAAAATTAATGCTCTTGTATGTCTCATGAACATTTATTGAGGAATCTACATGATACTTAAAGAGGTTACTATACCCTGAATGATTTTACTGCATCCACGCCAATAGGTGACATAAAAGTAGGCCCATAGCCATACCCGTATGGGGAGCCAGGAGCGTGCGGTGCTAGAAAATAAAAGACTGTGTGAAAAAGGTATTTTTTCAAATTTAGAATTAACTCTGAATTTCATGTAGTAATTTTGACACATGACAGGACAATGGATGGCTTTTGAAAACACTGAGGCAAATAGAAAGACTACGATAAGATGTGTCACTGAGAAGTGACTAATGCCCCCGAAAATATATATGACCTTGCTCTGACGGACAGGACTCTTGCACATGACACATCGTCTCAATGTGGTTAACATTTGTGCAAAGATATTTTGAAATTAAGTTAAAGGGAAAAAAGCTATGGCCCGGACGAAAACCAGCTACCCCCAGCACATTTGACCTAGCTGTGATCTTGACCTTTAATCCATGAACATGACTCATGCATGTGGCAGACCATCTTTATGTAGTTAACAATTCTGCAAACTTATGCTAAAATTCATTCATAATTAAAAGTTACAGGCCAGACACAAATATTATATCCTCCACACACATATGACCTTGCTGTGACCTTGACTTTTAACCTATAGACATATCTCTTATATATGAAACATCGTCTTGATGTGGTTAACATTTGTGCCAAGTTACTTTGAAATCGGGTAAAAGAGAAAAAAGTTATGGCCAGGACACTAGAACATCATCCCCAACCACATTTGACCTTGTTAGAACCTTGACCTTGAATCTACAGACATGAGGCTTGTGCATGACACATCATCTTTTTGTGGTTAACAATTCCGCAACGTAATAATGAAATTCATTCATAAGTAAAAAAAGTACAGGCCGGACACAAATACTACCCCTCCCCCCCTCAAAAAAAAAAAAAAAAAAAAAAAAAACACATTTGACCTTGCTGTGACCTTGAACTTTAACCTATGATCATGACTCTTGTGCAGGACACATCCTCTTGATTTGGTTAACATTTGTGCCAAGTTATACTGATACTGAACAATTGGAAAAAAAGTTATAGCATGAAAACGACTACCCCCCTCCTCCCGCCCAAAACACATTTGACCTTGCTGTGACCTTGACCTTTAATCCACGGACATGAATCTTGCCCATGACACATTATGTGTGATTAACAATTCTGCAATGTGATATTGAAATTCATTAATAAATAAAAAGTTACAGGCCAGACAGGCCCCCCTGCCCCTCCCCCCGCAAAAAAACCCCACATTTCACCTAGCTATCACCTTTAACCTACGGACATGACTCTTGCGCATTACACATTGTCTCAATGTGGTTAACAATTGTGCCAACTTATACTGAAGAGAACAATAGGGAAAAAAATTAAGACCTGGAGACAAAAAGTGGATGGATGGATGGACTGACGTATGGATTAAACAAAAACTATATGCCCCCGAAAATTTTTTTCAGGGGCATAAAAAAGGGCAATTTCTTTTCTAGTATCTGTCACAAATAAGCAGTGTTTTGCTCAAATTAGTGTTTAACACTGTTTTCAACCTTTCTTTACTCATGTCAAGTGAGTTGCATAACACTTTTCCCAAGCCACCAGTTTATGCCTGACTACCAGGCTAGGATAAAGAATGGAGCAGCATTGCGATCCAACAGATGAGAAGGGTGAAATGAGCAATCCATATGCATGTATAAATGAGCAGGGTTCTGGCAAATGGAGATACAACTCTTTCCACACAATCATGACTTTTAATCACCCAGAGAAAGAAGCGTTTTGAAAACATTGTGGGAAAAGGAGAAAATGCTAGTTACCAGCATTTTCTCCTTTTCCCATAATGTTTTCTGCCCTTCCCAATTACTCATTTTTCAACAGTAATTTAAAATTAATTCATGCTTTTCTGTAGGTTAGCAGAAAATAATGGTGAATCATGGTTTGTTTTACTGAAAGCTCCCCTGTACTTCACAAGTTCCAGCTAAAAAGGGGAAATAAATAGAATATTTGTTTTTTCCAGTGACAGATCAAAATTGTTACCAGCATTCTCTCCTTTTCCCACAATGTGTTCAAAAGGCTCCTTCTTTAGGATTGTTAAAACTCAGGTTTGTATGGTTAAGGGTTAAAAGGCTTCTATTTCTGGGTGGTTAAAACACAGGATTTTTTTTTTTTTTTATAAAGGGTTAATTCGTTTGCAAAAACAGTTCTGATTTTTCACAAGTGTTTTATGTGTTCATGTACTTACTATCTGGATATTTTCTGCTGCAATAGCTGTTGTCTTCCCTCCAGTATGACACCCAGGTGTATGGTCTGGCCACCTCCCTCACTTTCGCAAACACCTTCAACAGAAATAAAATGAGAATGAAATTTAGTACAGTATGTAGAACAAACATTCAAACCAATATTGCATGTGCTGATCCTGATTCAATGAAAAAAAAAAAAGTTTTGATTCTGGCAGCCATTTTAAAACTTGGTGGCCATCTTAGTGATCTTGTTTTTGCTTTTCAAAGACTAATACTTGTGTCGTAACCTGGTTAATGTAATGAACTATAGGTGAAAATGTTGAACCCTTTACCACAAAATCCTTTAAACAACCCTAAAAAAAGAAGCCTTTTTAAAACATTGTGGGAAAAGGAGAAAATGCTGGAAACCAGCATTTTCTCCATTTCCCACAATGTTTTCTACCCTTCAAAAAGCATATTTCAATTTCTAAGTCACATTTATTTTGTCATCTGCAAATGCTTTCCATTTGGACTAGTCACTTCCTGCCCTACAGGCCCAAGAAGTTAGTTTCAATGATCATTTGATACAAATCATCAAAAAAAGAAAATGAACCATGCTCTGGCACAAGTGTGTTTAATGTAATTCAATGATATGTTATACCATGGAAGTAATCACATAATTATGATATTATATCAATACATTACATTCATTTTCTCTAACAACCAAATGAATCCTAAGGCAGAAGGTCCTTTGACATGAAAAAAATTTACCAAAAGCAAAAAGTTTCGACCCAGCTCAGCCTGTGCAGTCTGCACAGGCTGACCTGGGTCGATACTTTTTGCAGCTACATCAATCCCACCTTTTCCCAGGGCATGGCTCAAACATATTCAAAGCTTCAATATGTACTTTGAAAAGGTAAACTAAGCCTTCCAATAGACTATCATGGGTTTTTTTACAATCCTGATGGAGAAGGCTTTTGTAAACATTGTTGTAACCAGCATTTATCTCCTTTTCCCACAATTTTTTCACATATTTTTTTTTCTTAGGGTTGTTAGAAAATGGGATAATTTGGCAAAGAGTATCAGACTCTATAGCTATTCAAAGAAATCAAACATAGTGGTTATTAAAACTTAGAGTGCCTTTCACAACTACGGAGGTCTTTGCAGCCCACATAAATCAAGATCAGACTGGACAAAAACTGCAGTCTGATCTTTGATCTATACTGTGCACTTTGATGAATGACAATAGACAAAAACAAGTATGAAAATGCAATTATTATTGTCTTATTTCTCGACTCAACCCTTACCACACAATCCTGAGTTTTAATGACCTTGGAGAAGAAGGCTTTTGAAACACTGTGGTAAAGGAGAACATGCTATTAATCTGCATTTTCTCCTTTTCCCACCTTTTTTTGCTATCCTTTCAAAAACAGTGCTCATCATTTTATCCACATTTTTTTGTTCTCTTCAAATGCTTTCTATTTGAACTTGTCTAAAATTTTGTTGTGTAGTAAAGAGTTAAAATAATATGAGCCATGCTCTGGCAAAAGGGGCCTAATGCATCTCTGTAATGCATTGTACCAAGCAGGACATCACATAATTAGGGATCTATAAAACCAGCTTTGCTAACAACTAATTGAATCATGAGGTAGACTGGTCCATTGACTTGTAGAAATCTGACCGATAGCAAAAAGTTTCAGCCCAGGTCAGCCTTCGCGGACTGCGCAGGCTGACCTGCATCGTTACTGTTTGCAGATGCATTAAGTCCCCTATTCACAGAGCATGGCTCAAATGTTGTTTTATTTGGCAGTCATAGGATTAACTCTTTACCAAACAATCCTGAGTTTTAACGACCCTGAGGAAGAGACCATTTGAAAACATGGGAATAGGAGAACATGCTGGTAACCAGCATTTTCTCCTTTTCCCATAATATTTTCTACCCTATCAAAGACAAATTCCAATTTGGATGCATCTAAAATTTTGTCATTTGTTAAAGAGTTAACCCTTTACCAAATGGCAAAAGTTTGGACCAAACTGAAAGCATTTGCAAACAACAAAATAAAATGTAGCTCAAATGATGGTTTCTATCCTTAATAGGTTAACAGCATTTTCTCCTTTTCCCATAATGTTTTCAAAAGCCATCTCTTTAAGGGTCTTTGAAAAATGGCATTGTGTGGTTAACAGTTAAGCATTCTGTCTCAGCCATTCTAATGTCTAGTCATGATAAGCAAGAACTAGAATTGAATTTGAAATGATTGTTGAATAAGGACCCTAGAGTATCCTAGACTCTGAGACCAACCTTTGCAGGGGTCAGCTGGTTTTGACCACCAAGGAGGTTAATACTTTTATCCACCATTCCGACAAAGCAAGTAGACGAGGGTGACGCTTTCAGGGTAAATTCCGTCTCAGATCCCGGTTTCAATTTTTCCTCTTTGAAGCTCATCTCAACCTGATGTAAAACAAAATCAATTGGACAAATAAGCTTCTAAGTTTTAATCCATTACCACACAATGATGAGTTTTAAAGCCACTGGGAAATTAGATTTTTGAAAACATTGTGGGAAAAGAAAATACTGGTAACCAGCATTTTCTCCTTTTCCCACAATGATCTTTTACCATAATGTTTTCTTCCCTTCATAAAACAAATCCAATTATTTGAGTCGCATTTAATTTATTGTCTGCAAATGCTCTAAATGTAGACCAGTCTAAAATTTTGCTGTCTGGTAAAGAGTTAACTTTTTGTCACACGACAAAATTTCAGACACAACCAAATTGAAAGTATTTGCAGACAACAAAATAAATATGACTCAAAAATTGAAATTTGTTTTAAGAAGGGAAGAAAACATTGTGGGAAAAGACGAAAATGATGGGTTAACAGCATTTTCTCCAATGTTTATAAAAAGGCTTTTTCCGCAGGGTTGTTAAAACTCAGGATTTTGTGGTAAAGGGTTAAACTGACAGATGTTCTAGTATCTAACTTGATGGTTTGTTTTTAAAAAGAATTTGACAAGACAGTGAAAACAATTTACATAGTAGAACTGTCAAACACTGACCAATATGCCTCATGTTCAATGGGCAAGAACTTCTGTTATTGTCAAGCAATCATGATGAAAACTGCAGGTGCACAGGTTCCCATGGTAGAAAACTGTGGAGGGAAAAGGGGACACAATATTTTCATCTACAAATAGAAGGGAAATCTGATTCCCGTATCCCCTCACCCTTTCGACTTCTTTGTGGGAAGTGTAAATAAAAATGATTTGTCTCTGCCTAACATTTACCGAACGACCAAATTCTATACATTTCCAAGTTGTTTTTCTCTGATAAGGTAGAAAACATTGTAAGAAAGGAAGAAAATGCTGATTATCAGCATTTTCTCCTTTTCCCAGAATGTTTTCAAAAGCTTTCTCAAACAAAGCTGTCAAAAGTCGAAATTGTTTGGTGAAGGATTAAAACACCTTTTATAACTATTGTTGCTTTTGCAGTCAATGTAGATCAAGATCAGGCTGAACAAAACATGCAGCCTGATCTGTCATCTACGCTGTCTGCCTTGCTGAAACACTGTAGATAAAAGCATCCATGAAATTACAATTATTTGGGTCATACTTCTAGGATGAAAATGTCTAATAGGTTTATTTGGCACTCTAAGGTTGCCTACTAGAATTGGTCACTACAACAAGTCTGTCTGTACCTTATTTCTAAAGCACTTCTGTATGTTGAATTTTATAGCTGTAGCAATAATTTCTCCATCATTCCTCATGTAATAGACCAGTAGTTGAGCATCTGGACTCATGTCATGTGTTACAGGTACTTTTAATACAAATTTTCCTATTAGCCTCTCTTCTTCTTCTTCAGCTAAGTAAAAAAAAAATGACCAATTACTTTAGATGTACAAATTTCAATCCCTTGAACTAAAGTCTTTACCACAAAATAAAATTTTAGACCGTTCATAATGAAAACAACAGCATTACCAATTTCATTAATGTGTTTTCACACATATTCTTTTAGGCTGTTGTTACAGGGTCAGAAAACATTGTGGAAGATAAGCAATTAGGCTAAATTAATTTTTTTGGGGGGTACATTGAGAAAAGGAAAAACAATGCTGGTAACCTAGATTTTCCCCTTTTCCAACAATGTCTTGAAATACCATTTGGAATTTCTCCTCTGGTCACAATGTTATCACATTTCAGTCTGCTTTATCCCTTTACCAAACAATCCAGAGTTTTAACTACCCTGAGAAAGAAAGCTTTTGAAAACATTGTGGTTTTCTGCCCTTTCAAAGACAAATCCCTTCATTTTAGTCACCCTTCAATTGTCCTCTGCAAATCGATGCTCTCAATCTGGACAAGTCTAACGTTCTGTCATTTGGTAAAGAGTTAGGACAAAAAACAGTCTTCTGCAAGCAGTTTTATGTTTAAGCCCTCTGCAATACCCTGGGAACTATCTATCTTCCCTTTGTGGCAGTCCTGTGTAAGAAGTACTTGCAACCAAGAGCAATGGCTTCTCCTTCTCCAATAATTCATACTTAAGTCCACAAACTGAGAACAACATTAACCCTTTACCACACCATCCCGACTTTTAACGACCCTGAGAAAGAAGCCTATAGAAAACATTGTGGGAAAAGGAGAAAATGCTGGTAACCAGCATTTTCTCCTTTTCCCACAATATTTTCTATCCTTTTACAGACAAATGCAGATATGTATTTTCAAAGCTTTTCTTGTTAGAACATCTAGCAAAGTTGCAGACAGAGTAGATCAAGATCAGACATATTTTTGATCTACCTTGTCTGCCTAAGCAATTAACCCTTTACCACACAATTACGACTTTCAATGGCCATGAGGATGAAGCCTTTTGAAATCATTGTGAGAAAAGGAGAAAATGCCGGTAACCAGCATTTTCTCCTTTTCCCACAATGTTTTCTATCCTTTTACAGACAAATGCAGATATTGTATTTGCAAAGCTTTTCTTGTTAGAACGTCTAGCAAAGTTGCAGACAGAGTAGATCAAGATCAGACATATTTTTGATCTACCTTGTCTGCCTAAGCAATTAACCCTTTACCACACAATTACAACTTTTAATGGCCATGAGGATGAAGCCTTTTGAAATCATTGTGAGAAAAGGAGAAAATGCCGATAACCAGAATTTTCTACTTGACCCACCATGTTTTCTACCCTTCCAAAAACAAATTTCAGCTATAGATTCACATTCATTTTGTTGTCTGCAAAAGCTTTCAATTTGGACTGGTCTAAAATTGTGTTGTTTGGTAAAGAGTAAAATCTGAAACATACCCTCAGGCTCTGGTTCCACTTCGTTTCCCAAAGTTTTAGCAACCTCTGGTACAATTATCTCCTCCTTGACTGGTTCCCCCTCTTCAGCACCAAGTGGAGTATAGGCCTGAAATAAGGAATCCTTCATGATACTGAGTTTCCTATTATCATAAAAATTACAAATTTATATTCCTACATAAGACACCCATTAAAAATACTATTGGGAAAGAGAATCGATTGCTTTGTAAAATTTTGGGGAGGGAGAATTTGCCCCATTTTAGATCACCACTAACACAGGCATTCTTGGAACCAAACAGAATATAACAGAATAGAATCTTTCAGAAGTCAGTGATTCATATTACATTTAAGTCCTACAGAGCCATTCTGAACTCCGCTCAATCCAACTTTGTCATGGCAATCCCCTACAAAAAGTCACTGGCTGTAAACACTTTATACATAAAGTTGCATAGAAATATGTGCTAGAAATTCAACACAAAAAATGCTATAGCAATACAATAACATGGATAGAACTAGTAGCTTGAATAGATTTATTGACTGACTGAATGGTGTTTTACCCTACTTTCAGCATTATTTCAGTCATATCACTGCAGCTTATTCATTCATGTGTGTCCTGGGTTTGACCAGTATTCGGCTAGGGCTCCAAAGTGTCTTGCCTAAGGCAACTCCCATGAAAAACCTAGTGCTTCCAGTGAGGTTCAAACCCAGGCCCTCCAGGTTACAAGTCCCTCACTTTACCACTGAGCTAACTAAATCAAAGACAGACAATTTAAAAAGATGTGCCTTATAAATTCAAGTCAGCCAAAGAATCTCAGTCTCCATCCCCAACACCCTATCAATGTGTGATTAACTCTCAATAAAACAACAAGCTTTAAGACTGGTTCAAATTGGAACAAATGATTGGATTTGTATAAGAAATGGTGGAAAATATTGTGGGAAAAGGAAGAAGTGCCGGTTACCAACATTTTCTTCTTTTCTCACTCTATTTACAAATGCCTTCTTCCCCAAGGTCATTAAAACCCAGGGTTGTTTGATAAAGTGTAAACCATTCACCAGATGACAAAGTTTCAGACCTATCCAAATCAAAACCATCTTCAGATAAAAGATAGAATGCTGGTGAAGTGTTGGGATTTTTCTGTGAAAAAGAAAGAAAACACTGTGGGAAAAAGGAGAAAATGCTGGTTACAAGCATTTGCTCCTTTTTCCCACAGTGTTTTCAAAAGCTTTGTGAGTCAGGGCTGTCAAATCTTTTGACTGTGTGCTAAAGGGAGGAAAGAGGTACTTACCTCTGGAAGAATAGGTGGCTCATCCACTTCCACAGGCTCAAAAACTAACAAAACAAAAATGAAAAATATAAAAACAAATCTAACACAAATAACCTGGACAACACTAAGCGCAACTTGTGATTCTTTTGAGGACAGTGTAAATCAAAATCAGACTGTGCAAAATTGGCAATCTGATCCTTTATCTAAACCATCTATTTCTTTTCTACATAATTTACCAAAAATGACATGGAAAATACAATATCATGGCTGCTGTTTGAAAAGGTTTGTTTTAGTAATTTGGATATGCATGGTGTTAAATACTGTTTTCAGTTCATGTATTATTTCATTTACATGAGGGTAGCCTCATCCATGCTTCCCTGGAGTTTTTTTACCAGTACTTTGCACATTGTTCTTCCCAAGCCACTACCTGTTTTCCCACAAAATCATCTTTGCAACAACAGTCAGCTGTGAGAGAGGTAAGAATCTTGTTGCAATGGCTATCATCAGTCCTTGGAAAGAAATTGTCCAAGCTGGGTATTCAAATCAGTGACCCCCTGGTCTTCAGTCCTGTAGGCTACTTGACTGGGCTAATAGGCTAGGCAAGGATTCTATACATGAAAATTTTTAAAATATTTTGACAGAGGGAGAAATTACTCATTGTGAGTAATTTATCCTTTCAACAGTGGTAAGCTAAGAAGTAAAAAAAAAACCTTGTCTGAAGGTGAAATTTACTTGGTTAATCGAGTGATCCAAGCAGAGATGCCTGTAAAATCATTGTTCAAATGTTTGGCAGGTGACTTAGCTGTGGCTTGGGCCCTTAAACTTTTAACACTCAATCCCAAGTTTTAAAGACCTTGACAGGGGAGGCATTTGAAAATATTGAGAGAAAAGGAGAAAATGCTGATAAGCAGGATTTTCTGCTTGTTCAACAATGTTTTCTATCCTTCAAAACAGATTTCAATACTTGAGTTACTTTTATTCTGCCATCTGCAAATGCTTTCAGTTTGGACAAGTCTAAAATTTTGTTGTTCAGTAAAGAGTTAACCCTCTGCTCTGCTTGAAAACATGATCTGTGAGTATTTAGCAATAACAGAGAAAAGGCAAAAGTAATACCTTTAACTTCCTTCGTCAACAGCTGGTCAGGATCAATGGCTATTATGTCAAAGTTTGTTACCCCATCAAATGTCACTGGTTGAATGTATGTATAAACAACACGATCACCTGCTTTCACCTGGAATAAAATAAAATTAAATAATGTGAGAAGTATAACAGCAAGCAGGCAAGTACCATAAAAAGTTCTTTGAAGGAAATTGCAATAAATGCAGCAATTTCTCCATTACTCACATTGCTTTCTTGGTTGTGGAGAACATTGAGACTGGGTCCATATTCACACAACATTCTCAAAAGCAATCTTTGTCTTATTTTCTAGAATTTTCTAAATTTGAAAGTAACGCAATTTCTGATAGGCTATACCAAATGGTTTACCCAATCAGAAATTGCGTTACTTTCAAATTCAGAAAATCTCAAATACAAAGACTAAGACTGGTCTTAAAAATGGTTGGTAAATATGGCCCAGATCCAAAATTATCACTTCACTTTCTTTTGTAGCCTTGATGTTGCAACAACATAGGTTGTTGTATTGAATGAATATAGTCTAAACTGTCTTAGAGACTGCCTGTATTAATGCTTTACAAACCAACAAATTTTTAGACTCGTCAAAATTCAAAGCATTAGTAGATGAAAAACTCAGATTTGACATAGATGTTGAGATTTGTTAAGGAACAGGTAGAAAACATTGTGGCAAAAGGAGAAAATGCTGATTACCAGAGTTGACAAACCATCCCATGAGAAAAAATATCTTTTGAAAACATTGTAGGAAAAAGGAGAAAATGGTGGTAACTTTATACTCTATGTTTTCTATCTTTTCAAAGACAAATCCCATCATTTGATCTACATTTAACTCTTTACCAAATGACAAAATTTTAGACTGGTCCGAATTCAAACCATTTGCAGACAACATAATAAATGTTATTGAAAAATTGAAATTTGTTTTGGGAAGGGTAGCAAACATTGTGGGAAAAGGAGAAAATGCTGGTTACCAGCATTTTCTCCTTTTCTCACAAGGTTTTCAAGTCTTCTTTCACAGGGTAATTAAAATTCGGGATTGTGTGGTAAAGAGTTAATGTGTCATGTGCAAATGCCTTTAAATTGGACAAGTCTAATATTCAGTTGTCTGGTAAAGGATTAATCCAAACTTTTATTACTTTTATTGTGTGGCCTAAGGAGCGAGAACACTTTATCTTTATTTGTTAGAGAATTATGCCTACGTGTTTCAGCTTGATAGTTGTTTCTCATGTCTGTTTTAGAATGAAATTATTTAAACAAAAGCTCACAAAAAGTTGGATAAAATATTGCTAGATCTAGACAAAGTGTGTAGTATTTCTGAACGATCCATTTGCAAATCCTTGCAAAATAATAGTAATTAATCTGGTTCAAGCTTTCAAACTGCTTTTTATTGAAAAGGCAAAAAAAGTTTGTACATTAACTCTTTCCCTGCCAATTAAACGAAGCCGACTTTTCATGTGGTCTATTAGAATCCTTTTCATTTGAATCGAATCTGTTTTTGGTTGAAGACTAACACCAGATAACAGACGGTGTACATCAAAGATCAGACTGCACGTTTTGTGCAGTCTGATCTTGATATATGCTGTCCACAAAGTCTTTCCCAATGCGACCTTGGCAGTGAAAGTGTTAAAAACAATAGTCAAGGTCAAACTTACCATTGATTTAAAATTATAGGTTGATTCCTTTGGTGTAGTGTAAAACACTTCAAGTTCCAACTCTGATCCACAGGCAACCTCTTGGTCTACGTCTGGTATGTAAATATAGCTGTTTGAAGCTGAATGCCATCTTCTAATTGAAGAATAAGCTCTTGGTCTGTATGTTGTGATATACAATTCATTAAAATTGTATCGATCATCAAATAAAACAGCCTCAGCCTGGAAACAAAAAATGTTTTCACAACTCTTAGTGAGCCTAAACCACTTCACATATTTTGCTGTGAAAATCTCTTGGGCCATAGTAATATAGACAAATAAGTGAATTCTTCTCTGCAAGCGTAAGTAAAATTGATGGTCACAGAATTATAAAAACATGCAGTTTTTGTCTTTAGCTCTTTACAAATTGACCAAATTTTAGAATTTTCCAAATTAAAAGCATTTGCTGATAACAAATTAAATAGAATCATGAATGGCTCGATCATGAGATGGAATTTGCCTTTGAAAGGATTTCTCAATATGTTTTTAAAAGCCTTCTTTCTCAGGGTCATTAAAACTTGGATTTGTTTGGTGAAAGGTTAAGGAAATGGGGTTCACCTATCTCTCTGGTTTCTTTGTGGTTTGACAAAACAAATTCAGTGATAAAACATTCTTGAAGTTTGGTATGATTATACAAGAGGGCCATGATGGCCCTAGATCGCTCACCTGAGTCAATAGGCGAAATTTCACTCCAGGGTCATAATGACCCAATTTAAAACTCATCTGAGATATTATTGAGACAAACATTCTGACCAATTGTCAGGTCAAGTGAGCTGAAAATGTGGCCCCCAGAGTGTCCAAAATGTGTTTCTTCAATTTGATCGAGTGACCTAGTTTATGACCCTATGTGACCATATTTCAAACTCATCCGAGATATTATCAAGACAAACACGCTGACCAATTTTCAGAGCAATTGAGTAAGAATTGTAGCCTCTAGAGCGCCCACAAAAAATTTCTTTTATTTGACCTAGTGACCTAGTTTATGACCCAAGGTGACCAAAATTCAAACTCATCTGAAATTTCATCAAGAAAAACATTCTGACCAATTTTTAAGTCAATTCAGCAATAAATGTGGTCTCTAAAGTGCCCACAAGGTATTTCTTTAATTTGACCTTGTGACCTAGTTTATGACCCAAGGTATCCCAAATTCAAACTCATCCGAGATTTCATTTAGACAAAGATTCGGACCAATTTTCAAGACAATTGAGCGATAAATGTGGCCTCTAGACTGCCAACAAGGTATTTCTTTAATTTGACCTAGTGACTTAGATTATGTCCCCAGGTGAACCAATTTTGAAATTATCCAAGATTTCATCAAGACAAACATTCTGACCGATTTTCAGGTCAGTTGAGCAATAAATGTGGCCTCTAGAGCGCCCACAAAAAATTTCCTTAATTTGACCTAGTGACCTAGTTTATGACCCCAACTCGTCCGAGATTTAATTAAGACAAACATTCTGACCAATTTTCAAGTCAATTGAGCAAACAATGTAGCCTCTAGAATGTCCACATGGTATTTCTTTGATTTGACCTAGTGACCTAGTTTATGACCCCAGGTGACCCAATTTCAAACTGATCCGAGATTTAATTAAGACAAAGATTCTGACAAATTTTCAAGTCAATTGAGCAAACAATGTGGCCTTTAGAGTGCCCACAAGGTATTTCTTTAATTTGACCTAGCGACCTACTTTATGTCCCCAGATGACCCAATTTCAAAGTCATGTGAGATTTAATTAAGACAAACATTCTGACCAATTTTCAAGTCAATTGAGCAAAAAATGTGGCTTCTAGAGTGCCCACAAGGTATTTCTTTAATTTGACCTAGTGACTAGTTTTTGATCCCACATGACCCAATTTCAAACTCATCCGAGTTTTTATCAAGACAAATATTCAGACCAAGTTTCGTGAGTATCGGACTGAAAATGTATCCTCTAGAGCACACATAAGGTTTTCCTAAGATTTGACCTGATGACCTAGTTTTTGAACTGAGGTGACCCAGTCTCAAACTCTTCCAAGATATCATCAAGACAAAGATTCTGACTTAGTTTCATTAGTATGGGACTCAAAATGTGGCCTATAGAGCACACACAAGGTTTTTCTAAGATTTGACCTAGTGACCTAGTTTTTTGACCCTACATGACCCAATTTCAGACTTGTCTGAGATTTTATCAAGACAAACATTCTGGCCAATTTTCACAAGTGTCTGACTGAAAATGTGGCCTCTACAGCCCACACAAGGTTTTTCTAAGATTTGACCTAGTGACCTACTTTTTGACCCCTCATGACCCAATTTCAAACTCATTCGAGATTTTATTAAGACAAACATTCTGACCAACTTTCACAAGTATCTGACTGAAAATGTGGCCTCTAGAGCGCACACATGGTTTTTCTAAAATTTGACCTAGTGACCTACTTTTTGACCCCACATGACACAATTTCGGACTTGTCCAAGAATTTATCAAGACAAATATTCTGACCAAGTTTCACAAGTATCTGACTGAAAATGTGGCCTATAGAGCGCACACAAGGTTTTTCTAAGATTTGACCTAGTGACCTACTTTTTGACCCCACATGACCCAATTTCAAACTCGTCCAAGATTTTATCAAGACAAACATTCTGATAACATTCTGATCAAGTTTCATGAGGATCGGAATGAAAATGTGGCCTATAGAGCGCACACAAGGTTTTTTTAAGATTTGACCTAGTGACCTACGTTTTGACCCCACATGACCCAATTTTTAACTCGTCCAAGATTTTATCAAGACAAACATTCTGACCAAGTTTTATGAGGATCAGACTGAAAATGTGGCCTCTAGAGTATACACAAGGTTTTTCTACGATTTGACCTAGTGACCTAGTTTTTGTCCCCACATGGCCCAATTTCAAACTCGTCTGAAATTTTATCAAGACAAACATTCTGACCAAGTTTCATGAGGATCGGACTGAAAATGTGACCTCTAGAGCATACACAAGGTAAAAAGTTGACGACGGACGCCCACGCCGCACGCCTGACGCTGGACACAGCACGATCACAATAGCTCACCAGAGCTAAAAACTTGGGATTGTTTGGTAAAGGGTTAACCCTTGGCTGCATAAAACATTTTCTAATCTGTGATTATACCTGCCCTTCATGTTGTCTGAAAAATAGGTATTGCAAACTTAAACTGATGTAGGCCAACAAACATTCCCCACCAGTTGCCTTGCAATTTGATCAGGACAAATATCACAAGGGCAACTACTTGTACAACTTTTTACCAAACAGTCCCAAGTTTTAACGACCCTGGGGAAGAAAACTTTTGAAAACATTTCAGGAAAAGAAGAAAATGTTAGTAACCAGCATTTTCTTCTTTTCCCACAATGTTTTCTATCCTATCACAGACAAATCTGACTCTTTTTAGCAATATTTTATTTGTTGTCTGCAAATCCTTTCAATTTGGAACAGTCTAAAATGTTGTTGTGTGGTAAAGAGATAACAGAAGGCCAATTATAATGAAAATTGCAGGTATAGAAGCTCCTACTGTAGGAAGACTTCAATTAACTCTTTACCACACAATCCAAAGTTTTAACAACCCTAAAATAGACGGCTTTTGAAAACATTGTGGGAAAAGGAGAAAATGCTGGTAACCAGCACTTTCCCCTTTTCCCATAAGATTTTCTATCCTGTCAAAGACAGAAAACATCATTTGAACTACATTTTTTTTGTTGTCTGCAAATGCTTTCAATTGGGTCAAGTCTAAAATTTTGTCTTTTGGTAAAGAGTTAAAACTTAAACCAAATTGGTTGAAAACTGTGGGAGAAATAGTGGATATTTGTTTTTCTTTGTGAATG
This sequence comes from Tridacna gigas, assembly GCA_945859785.2. NCBI lineage: Eukaryota > Metazoa > Mollusca > Bivalvia > Cardiida > Cardiidae > Tridacna > Tridacna gigas. Next base: position 37,126,817 of record OX244037.2, on the reverse strand, counting down.
ATCAAAATTTATTTTATCGAGTGAACATCATTGGTAATATTTTCACGAGTGGCACAGCCACAAGTGAAAATATCACCGATGGTGTTAGGGAGATGAAATAAAATTTTGATCTTTCACCAAAAAAAACAAATATTCTATTTATTTCATGCTTTTAACCCCCATTTTGTTGGAACTTTCATCAAAACCCAGTACAGTTGTTTTCGGTAATTCCCCGTGGCATATCCCCCTCACATAACAACGCATGATAATATTATGTAAAGGGCGAGAAATATAGTGTAAATTATGTCATATTTCCCTCCCTTTGAATGGCATGCACTGATTATTTAGGTAACTAGTGCGCTGGAACTACTGTTTCCGCCTTCAATTGAAGAGTTAGAAAATCTAAAATCTGTATTTTCACTGGTTGGAACCATGAAATATCAAACCATAATCCACCATTATTTCTCAATATACTACAAAAAGCATGAAATAAATAGAGGAATTTTTTTTTTCGGTGAAGGATTGAATTTATTTCATTGAGTGAACATCATATGTAATATTTTCATGACAGGTGCAGCCACAAGTGAAAATATTACTGTATGATGTTCATGAGAGGAAATAAATTTCGATCTTTCACCTAAAAAAATAAATATTCTGCCTATTTCATGCTAACCCCTTTTTTACAAGTGAGTTTATCCATCGGTAAATTCACTGCTCGAAACGGTGAAATTATCAAACCATAATCCACCATTATTCCACGATAAACTAACAAAAAGCACAAAATGAAAAATAATATTTGATCCAATCTCTGTGAAAAGGGGCTTTAACCCTTTACCAGGCAATCACAACTTTTAATGACCCTGAGGAAGAGAGCTTTTGAAAACATTGTGGGAAAAGGAGAAAATGTTAGTAACCATTATTTTCTCCTTTTCCCATGTTTCCTATACTTATATAGACTTATTTCATACTCTGAGTTACATTTAATTTTAATTTACTAAACAAAATAGCTTAGTCAATCAGAAGTTGTCTTACATTCAAGTTTAGAAAATTCTGGAGAACAAGACAGAATATTCTGAAGAACGGTTAGTGAATATATGGACCCAGTTAAAAATTACCCCACCCAGTCTACTGTTGGAAGCATAATTAGTTATTTACCGTCAGACTGAGATACCCGATAGTGGGATCAACATCAGTTATCACAAAGTGGACAACACCATTTTCATCTGATGTGAAAATCCTCTTCCATAAGTATGCCTTTTCATCACGAGGTGGTCTGATCCCGACAAATGGACTGTAGATGTACATTTCATACCTGCTACTGGCTGAAATCTGTATTTCCTCTCCTGGTGCTGGTGAACCATCTGTATTCTTAACTATCAACTGAAATAAAAACAAACAAGATGAGCAGTTCTGTTTTCATATTAACCCTTTACCACAAGATTTTGATTTTTCATGACCCTGAGGAAGAAGCCTTGTTGAAACATTGTGGAAAAGAAGAAAATGCTGGCAACCAGCATTTTCTCCTTTTCTAACGATGTATTTTTACATTGTTTGATACAACTTCCATCATTTTGCCACATTTCTTTTGTCCTCTGCAGATGTTTTAAATTTGGATACGGCTGAAATTTTGTTGTGTGGTAAAGAATTAACTCTTTACTCTTTTTAAATGACAAAATTATGGACTGCACGCAGTTGACAGAGACAATGCAGACAATGACAGAGCTATGACAATACCTCAACATTTTCCAAGAAAACAGTTGAGCTAAAAACGCCAAGTAAACTTTTCATATTTAACTCCTTACCACACAGTCCTGACTTTTAATGATCCTGAGGAAGAGGGCTTTTGAAAATATTGCAGGAAAAGGAGAAAATGCTGGTAACCAGCATTTTCTCCTTTTCCCACAAGGTTTTCTGCCCTTTGAAAGATGTATTTTACATTTAAATAACATTTAATTTGTATTCTGTATGCTCTGAATTTATACCAGGCTGAAATTTTGCCTTGTGGTAAGAGCAAGACAAGCAGGGAAATCTATAACCTTATAATTACACTGTGAAGACTGAACCACTAACTTTTGTAGATTTTCATTTAATGATTTTCAGCTAAATTTTCATAATCCATGATAAAGCATGCAAGCAGGGAAAACCTGGGTCCATATTCTAGATTTAGTTAGTAACACAACTTCTGATTAGCTAAACCATCTGGTTTAGCGTTGTTACTTTCAAATTTTGAAAACTCTTGAGGATAAGACAGAGAAAGTTCTTAACCCTTGAAGCGCCTTTCATGACTATAGTTGCCTTTGCGGCCAGTGTAGATTAAGATCAGACTGCACAAAATGTGCAGTCTGCTATGTAATCTACACTGTCCATTTTGCTTAATATTGCTTAATATTTATAAACAAAAGCAGTCGTGAAACTGCATTTATTTTGGTCTTATTTTTCTACTAAGGCCGGTAGGTTTATCAGGCACTCTAAGGGTATGGAATGGTTGGTGAATACAGACCCTGACAGAGGATGTTGTCTTACCCTGCCTCTGTAAGGAAATCCTGGTTTATAGTAGAAATCTGAATCATCTTCAAAATTCATGTTGAGTACTTCTGTGCTTAACCTTGGCCCAACTGAAAATCCTGTTTGCTGAATATCTATAGAAAAACAAAAAATCTTGGGCCATATTCACTAATCATTCTCCATTGAATTCTAGTGTAATTCTAGACTTAGAGAGTAACAAAACTTCTGAAATGCTAAATCATCCATGCCATGGTCTGTGAAATCAGGACTTAATGCATCTGCAAAAAAGTCTCAACCCAGATCAGACTGCACAATCTGCTGACCTGGGTCAACACTTTTTGCTATTTGTCAATTATCTGCATGTCAAAGGATCAGTCCATCTCTTGATTTAGTTTGTTGTTAGACAACATAGATTTTTATGGATCTATAAATTTGAGATGACTTGCTTGGTACAATGCATAACAGGGATGCATAAACCCCCTTTTGCTAGAGCATGGTTATTTGGTTTAGCCAGACAAAAAATGTTACTTTCAAATTTAGAAAATCCTTTAGAGTTAAAATAAAAATATTATCAAAAATGGTTGGTGAATACTGGCCCCAGATTGATATACAAAAATTCAAAACTTTGTTCTGATTCTAATTCCAAAACCACCTGATTGGTTGAGTCTTTGTGACTTGTATGTTTTGCAGAGGCAGATTGGCTGACCATTTCAACCAACAGGATAGTCTGCCTTGCTGTTTATAATTAGAATTTAGTTAACCCTTTACCACACAATTCCAAGATTTAACAAACTAGAAGAAAAAGGCTATTGGAAACATTCTGGTATAAGGAGAAAAAGCTGGCAACCCCTATTCCCAAAAATTTTTGCTGTTTTATGGAGAAGCCCCATCATTTAAGTGATTGATTGATTGCATGGTGTTTAACGCTGTTTTCAACATTACTTCAGTTATATCACGGCGACCAGTGCACCTATCCATGCTTTCCTGGAGTTTCATTTACCAGTACTCCGCACAATATTCTTTCCAAGCCACTGGCTGCTTTCCCACATAACCATTGTCGAAACAATGGTCAGCGGTAAGAGAGGAATGAATCCTGTCGTGACAATTATCATCAATCCTTGGAAAGAAATTGGCCAAGCCGGGGATCGAACCAGTGACCTCCGGTTCTCAAGTCCTGTAATCTACCGACTGAGCTACGGGGGCTTGGCCCATCATTTAAGCCCCATTTAAAGTCTAAAATCTTCCCATGTGGCAAGGGTTATTAAGTATGACTGGTAAATATAGCCACACAAAAGATCTATAAGTATTAAATTTTTGCTCTAAAAACAATGCACCAAACCACAAAAAGAAGACTTTTCAGTAAAATTTTATGGTAGCAATTGTGGCTTAAACTAAAAGAGTAGGAATAGCCATCAAGATACATGCTCTAAACTCTAAGAGAGCCAAATAACCAGATAACTCTTTACCAGACTGCAAACTTTTAAACTTGTCCTAATTTGAAGCATTTCTACATGAATCATTAAATATGTCTCATTTGATGGGATTTGTCTTTGACAGGGTACAAAACATTGTGTGAAAAGGAGAAAATGCTGGCTAATAACCGACTGAATCTTGAGGTCAAATGGTCCTTTGACCTGCAGAAAATTTAACAATAACAAAATGTATCCACCAAGGTGGACTACGCAGGCTGACCTGGGTTGATACTTTTTGTGTATCCATTCAACTCCCATTTTCACAGAACAAAGCCTATATAAATAGGATAAAATGCAAGTTACCAGTATTTTCTCCTCTTCTAACTTGTTTTCAAAAATAGGTTTCCAAAGGGTCCTGAACCAAAAGGTTTGTTCGGTAGAGGACTACGCCCAGAAAATTACCAAAATATTGCAAATATTTTTCAAGGCTGTCTTGGCATATTTAGCACAAAATTGTGGACCAAGTAGACCTAAGATAAGACTGCATTTATCCACAAAAACATACTTGACACTTTCAATGTTAAGTTATCAGTTCTCCATCAAAACCCACATTGTTGGTACCCTCAGCTAATCTCAAGAAGACGCACAACATAAGTATCCATCCTCCCAATTAAACGGCATACTGTTGAAAACAATACATACTTGTGCCTTCTTCGGTGACTGTGGCATTGATTTTCAATTGCCCCCAATAGTAATAGTCACGATACCGAAGTTTCAGCTCTTCTGAATTAACATAGATCTCGTAGCAACCATCGGTTAAGGACTGAAACCAAAGCATTTAATACATTTTGACCTTAAACATTTACCAAACAATCCTGTGTTTTGACAACCCTGAGAAAGAAAGCTTTTGAAAACATTGTGGGAAAAGAAGAAAATGCTGTTTACCAGCATTTTCTCCTTTTCCCATAATGTTTTTAACAAATATATTTTTCATTGTTGTTAAAACAGGGAATTAATTGTCTTGTAAGTTATTTCATGTTGATGATCCCTATTTTCCAAAATCTTTTAAAAACCTTTTACCAAACAATCCCAAGTTTTCATGACTCTGAAGAAGGCTTTTGAAAAGCATTTTGGGAAAAAGAAAAATACTAGTAAACAGGATTTTCTCCTTTTCTTACAACTTCTACAGACAAATCTTATCATTTCAGGGATATCAAAGTTGTGGTCTGCAAATGTTTTCAATTTGGACAAGTCTACATTTTGGACGTGGTAAAGAGTTATATTTGTCATTGCCATTAAAACACCGGATTGTGTGATAAATGATAAATTCAAATCAATGATCCGTATTTTTCAAGAATCTTTTAGCCCTTAACTGGATGACAAAATTTCAATCTTAAATTGTCCAAATTGTCTAATCATAGACATTCAATTTGTCATCTATAAATTGTTTCAATTTGGTCAAGTCTAAAATCTATATACTGTTTCAGGTTTTCAATTGAAGTATTCCAATATTTATCCCTCACACCATATTATATCAGTAATTTTTCTATGTTTACACAGTTGTCTAATCCAGGGTTTTCATTTTGAAATGAAGCAACAGATTGATTGACAAAAACAACAGGTTGGGAGTCAAGGGGGCCGCCTAGGCTTTGGCGTCCATGATTACCAAATGGAGATCGGAGAATTGTATTGTCGCGTACAATTGGATAATTGGATGCAAGTATCCAATGAATGACCGCGTAACATTCATTAACCAATTGTTTCTGGTTTCGCGGTAAAATTGAACCGGTGTCGCAGTACAGTTACCAACGCATGAAATATTTTCGATATAAACAACGCGATAGATTTTTCAGAGATCCAGCAAAAACAACCGATTAAAGGCCCATTTCAACTGATGTTTTTGATCGGCAATTGGCTTTAAATGAAAACCCTGCTAATCTCAAACCATTCTACAATCTATCAAATTTTAACAGTGGTTTTTTTTTTTCTGGCTGTAATGATGTATCTGTAAGATGTTACATCTATTGCCACCAATATTAGTGAGTTATCTTGTCACCTCTTATAAATCCCATCATATAATACATGGTCATATAAACTACATACACAGTCGCTCAACCACATGACTAGGTTTATTATGTCAGGTGGTCATGTGATCAAGGTTTTTTGGGCTAGTTGGTCATGTGACCATCAAGAACTACTTTTTTAATTGCCAGTACATGAAATCAAAATTTTACAGTAAAATTTCACTTAACCCTTTACCACACAATCCCGACTTTTAACGACCCTGAGGAAAAAGACTTTTGAAAACTTTGCAGGAAAAGGAGAAAATGCTGGTAACCAGCATTTTCTCCTTTTCCCACTATGTTTTCTAACCTTTCAAATTTAAATTTCGATTTCTGAGTCACATTTATTTTTCGTCTGCAAATGGTTTCAATTTGGACCAGTGTAAAATTTTGTCGTTTGGTAAAAAGTTAAAGTATGATAGCCATGTTGATTTTTCTAACTTTTTAGAATAAAATAGAATTCTTCGCTACAAAGTTTTCCCAAGGGTGAAAGTTAATTTTTATGACATAGTCAATATCATTCATGATGTCATTATTGCAGCTGCATAATCCAGAACATTTTACATAGATCTAGTTCTTTATTTTTTTTGCATAGTGATAAAGATAGAGATAGATTCCAGGTGTGTTATTTCCCGTGAAATATTCAATTAAGTCAGATAAAGATTATAGATGAGAAACAGGATGAATAAAATAGATGGTTGGTGTCGTACATTGGTTAAGTTATTGGGCTCAGCTCCAGAATTTATCCGGTTTGCAGTTGCCCCACCTTGCTCAATCAACTTAACCCTTTACCAAACAATCCCCATGTTTTCACATGCCCAAGGAAGAAGCCTTTTGAAAACATTGTGGGAAAAAGGAGAAAATGCTGGTAACCAGCATTTTCTCCTTTTCCCACAATGTTTTCTACCCTGTCAAAACACCTTAAGTTCATGCATACCACTTTCAAATTTGTCGTCTGCAGATGCTTTCAATTTGGAAGGGGGCTAAAATCTCGTTCGGGAAAGGGTTAACCCATCCAAGATACAAACCATCTGTTTTCCATATATTCTTACCCTCATAAAGCAATACATGAGTCATGCTGTCAAATGGGGGCTTAATGCATCTGTGAAAAATATCGACCCAGATCAGCCAGCACGGGCTGACCTGGGCCGAAACTTTTCGCTTAGGTCAATTTTCTGTATGACAAAGGACCAGTCTACCTCATGTTTAATACAGTTGTTCAACAAAATGGATTTTATGGATCCGTAATAACATGAAGACTTGCTTAGTATCATTCATCACAGAGATCCATTAAGCCCCCTTTTGCCAGAGCATGGCTCACATCATTGGTCTGTGAGGATATGATAATGAATGAAAAAAAAGGGTTTACCTTATCAGTTAGTGTGACAACTGGTCTTTCCTTCCGATACCTGTTATCCCCAAAACTGACTACCAGTGAAACTTTTCCTTTAACAGGTTCCCCATAGGTGTATCTGGATAATAAAAAACAATTAACACTTTAACCATTTACCAGACAACAAAATTTTAGCCTTGTCCAAATTGAAAGCATTTGCAGATGACAATTTCAATGTGGCTCAAATGGTACAATTTTTCTTTGATAGAGCAGAAAACATTGTGGGAAAAAGAGAAAATGCTGGTTACCAATGTTTTCCAAAGGCTTCTTTCCCACGGTCATTGTGCAGTAAAGGGTTAACCCTTTCCCAAACGACAAATTATGGACTGGTCCAAATTGAAAGAGTTTGCAGACGACAATTTTAAACTTGATGAAAATGGCAGAAAGGTCTCAAAAAGGGTAGAAAACACGGTGGGAAAAGGAGAAATTGCTCGTTACGAGCAATTTCTCTCTTTTCCCACAGTGTTTTCAAAAGACTTGTACTGCAGACACATGAAAACCAGGGCTTGTTTAGGAAAGGGTTAATCCTTTTCCACATAATCCAGAGTTTTAATGACCCAACAAACACGTTTTTTTAAAACATCGTGGAAAAAGGAGGAAATACTGGGATCTACATTTTCTCCTTTCCCCATAATATTTTCTACCCTATCTGATACAAATCCTATTGCTTTTCTCAAATTTAATTTTATGCCTGCAAAAGCTTTTAATTTGGACAAGCCTAAAATTTTAAGATATTTTGAGAAGAGAACCAATTGCTTGGGACACTTCTCTTCCTTAAATGTTTTCCATGCTAATAAAAAAGCCTCATTTCCTTACACTATAATATTTAAGCTTTATAAATGTCACTTGCAATAATTTTCAATAGGTCTGAAACCCGTCTGAATGGTAATGGCTTTTAACCCTTTGTACTGGTATTCAAAAAAAAAAAAAAAAAAAGAAAGTCTCAGACCATAGAATATTTTACTAAAAACACTACTTTGTGGAAATATTTAACCCTTAGACTGCTAAGCGCAACTCACTGACCTCTTGCAGAATGATCTTGGATCTACACTGTTCAATAAGAAGATATTTTTCTCCAAAAAATAAGTTTGAAATACCATGATTCTGACTTTTACTATTGGCTTGAAGGTTTCACATCACTTATTTAGCAGGATAAGGGTTAATATTTACATATGACATTTTGAAGAAGAAAAGGATGTTTTGACTTTGGGATGTTTTAACAGGACACCTTTCCAACAATATTTTCAAAAGCTTTCTTTACTAGGCTAGGGGACTGTTTGGTAAAGCGTTAACTCATTACCAAACAACAAAATTTTAGACTTGTCCCAATTGAAATCTTTTGCAGACGACAAAATAAATGTGACTCAAAAATTGAAATTTAAATTTGAAAGGTTAGAAAACATTGTGGGGAAAGAAAAAAATGCTGGTTACCAGGATTTTCTCCTTTTCCCACAATTTGATCAAAAGGCTTCTTCCCCAGGGACATTAAAAGTTGGGATTGTGTGGTAAAGGGTTAACCATATTCAAACTACCCAGAAAATAAAATCCATTGTTCTTACATTAAAAAGCAGATTTTTGGAACCTGCAGAAAAAAGTGCTTATATGGTGTTTTTTCTCTGAATATTAATGTCTGTTTATTATGATATCTTCATGTCTCGCACTTCGGATCCTATCATATCATATACTTAGGCAGGTCCAAATTAATAGCTTTTTTAAAAGTGAAAACGTAGATTTAAACCTTACTTGGCACAAACTGTTCCTTCGATGAATCTAGTAGTTGGCAGCAAATATGTTGGTGGAGTCACTACAACTTCATACTTTGGTAAAACTAGTAAAAAAAATATAAAACTAAAAATATTTGAGCCATGCTCTGGCAAAAGGGTTTTTTTATGCATCTCTGTGATGCATTATACCGAGCAAGTGATCATATAATTATGGATTAATAAAATCCAGTTTGTCTAACAACTGACTGAATCCTGAGCATGAATGGTCCTTGAACATGCAGAAAATTTACTACAAGCAAAAGGTTTCGACCAACGTCAGCCTACGCAAACTGCGCGTGCTGAGCTGGGTTGATACTTTTCGCAGATGCATTAAACCCCTTTTCCACACAGCATGGCTCATTTATAATGTAAGTCAGAAAAAAATAAAACAAAGTTTAATTGGGAGTATTTTGAACATTTTCACAATTGCTAACAAAGGTTCTACATTGCTACTCACTAGATATTGATCTTCAATGTAGTAAGGTTGGTTGGTTGTATTTGGGTTTAACGCCACTTTAACAGCTAAGGTCATATCATGGCGGTCGGTGACGCACATGTGTTTCCTGGCTTTCTCACACCAGTACTAACACAACTTTCTTTCCAAAGCCACCGACTACTTTTCTCACATGCTTCAGCAGAGGTGAGAGGCGAAAATACGCCGGAAAGAAAGTTCGCCTCAACCGGGTATCGAACTCACAACCACCAGGTCATGAGTCCGACACGCTCACCACTGAGCCACCCAGGCGGGCTCAATGTAGTAAGGACACCTTTGGTTACTTTTACAAAGAGTCAAGCTCAAGATCAGACTGTATGAAACATGAAGTCCAATTTAAGAGCTACAGTGCCCAATATAACTCTTTGCTACACAATCCTGACTTTTAATGACCCTGAAGTAGAAGCCTTTTGAAAACAGTGTGGGTAAGAGAAAATGCTGGTTACAAGCATTTTCTACTCTTCCCACAATGTTTTCAGAAGCCTTCTCTGTTGGGGTCATTAAACTTTAGGATTGTGTGGTAAAGGATTCAACACCATACATACAGACTAAAAATTTGAGTCATGCTTTGGTAAAAGGGGGTTTAATGCATCCCCGTGACCCATCATACCATAAGGTGATCATGGATCCATAATGTCCATTTTGTCTAACAACCAACTTAGTCATGAGGTAGACTGGTCCTTTGACATGCAGAAGATTGACCAAGAGCGAAAAGTTTTGGCCATGATCAGCCTGCCCGGACTGTGTAGGCTGACCTAGGTCGATACTTTTTCCATGTGCATTAAGCCACCTTTTCAAAGAGCATGGCCAATTTGTATTTGACTTTTTCAGCTCTGTAAGATTTACCACATGAACCCTAGTTTTAATGACCCTGAGAAAGAAGCCTTCGCTCCTTTTTCCACAATGTTTTCTACCCTATCAAAGTCAAATTCCATCATTTGATCCACGTTTAAAATTGCCATCTGTGAATGCTTTCAATACGAACATGTGTATATCTTTATTTTGTGGAAAAGATTTTGAAATGTAACAACTTCAACATATGCGACTCAGGGAACTACAAACAAGAAATTTATCCCTGTCTTTGTCACTGCCTTACCGTATTCCTCCACTTTGAATGAAGCCTCAGATTTTCCGTAAGAATGTTCTGCTTTTATTTTCCACTTCCCAAGGAATGGATCTTCACCCAAGGGCATTTCCAGACTAATGAAACCTTTAAAAGAAGAAGCATTTAGAATTTATATTCACATGCAACTGTTTTTAGGACCCCAAGGAAGAAAGCTTTTGAAAATATTGTGGGAAAATGCTGGTTAACACATTTTTTCTCTCTTCCAACAAAGTTTTACTGGCTTTTCAAAGACAAATCTTGTCATTTTAGACATATTTAGTTAGTTGTATGCAAATGCAGTCATGATGAACAGGTTTCCATATTTGTCATCTGGTAAAAAAATTAACTTTCTTGGCTATGCAGGTAACCAGCATTTCTACATTTCCCACAATGTTTTCTGTCCTTCCCAAGACAATATTTCACAGACAAATATTTGAGCCAGACTCTGGCAAAAGGGGGTTTAATGCTTATGGATCCATGAAAATCCAGTTTGTCTGACAGTCAACTGAATAATGAGTTACAATGGTCCTTTGACATGCATTAAATTGACCAAAAACAGAAAGTTTCAACTCAGGTCAGCCTGCGCAGGCTGACCTGGGTCGATACTCTTAATGCAGATACTTTAAGCCCCCTTTTTACACAGTATGGTTCATTTTCATTTGCGCTACATTTAATATGTCATCTGTAGATGCTTTGAGTTTGGATCTGCCTATCTTTTTGCTGTTTGGTAACAAATGAACTATGAAAGAACAAGAGATGTTTGTAAAACATGTATGCCCCCCTAATGGCATCCAATTCTACATATAACATGTGATTATAAACTGTTAAGTTCAAAGTGTAAAAACGAACAAAGGGTAATCACTCAAAAATTATTAATGATAAATTAACAATTCTTGGGCACTGCACTTCCCATTTATGTGAACTATCAGCTTATAAGGTTTCATGATTTTACCTCACATACTTTTTGAGTTATGCTCCGGAAAAAAATTAAGTATGAAAATCAACAAAGGGCAATAACTGCAAAAATATAATGGGCAGAGTTATGGTTCTTGTGCAACGCACTTCTCCTGAATAAGATCTATCCACATGTAAAGTTTCAAGATGATAACTGAAAAACCTTTTGAGTTATGCTCCGGACAAAAATTAAGTATGAAAATCAACAAAGGGCAATAACTCCAAAAATATGATGGGCAGAGTTATAGTTCTTGTGCACTGCACTTCTCCTTAATAAGATTAATCCACCTATGAGGTTTCAAGGTGATATCTGAAATACTTTTTGAGTTATGCTCCGGACAAAAATTAAGAATGAAAATCAACAAAGGGCGATAACTCCAAAAATATGATGGGCAGAGTTATGGTACTTGTGCACTGCACTTCTCCTTAATGAGATCTATCCACCTATGAGGTTTCAAGATGATACCTGAAATACTTTTAGAGTTATGCTCCGGACAAAAATTAAGTATGAAAATCAACAAAGGGCAATAACTCCATAAATATGATGGGCAGAGTTATGATTCTTGTGCACTGCACTTCTCCTTAATGAGATCTATCCACCTATGTAGTTTCAAGATGATACCTGAAATACTTTTTGAGTTATACTCCGGACAAAAATGTGGTCTACGGACCGACCGACCGACGGACTGACCGACCGACGGACCAACGGACCGACCGACGGACCGACCGACAAGTGCAAAGCAATATACCCCCGCTTCTTCGAAGGGGGGCATAAAAATTGTTGCAGTCATGCAGGTGCAGCTGAATCTTATTTTCAGACAGTATCAGATAATATCTCCTTTTGTTGTAATGTTTTCACAATGTAATCATGGATTATACACATATTCATGATGATTACCATTATCTGTCTTTCTCCAGGATGTCTTCAAAGTTGTCTGCTAAATTTCATTACAGGAGTAAAAGAAGAGTTATCTTTGATACTTTTTTTTACTCTTTAACCTTTGCATTGCTGGTACCCATTTAGTTGTTGTTGTAGATAGTGTAGATAAAGATCAGACTGCACAAAACATGCAGTGTGCTCTTGGATAAACCATTTCATATTCAGGCAAAAACATGAGTGACATGGCAATATTTCCGCCATCAATTTCTAAACAAAGAGGTTCATTTTATTAATCAAGCACTTTAACCCTTTACCAGATGACAAAATTGTAGATTTTTCCAAATTGAAGGATGTAGCAGAAGACTCCTTTACCGAAAATGTTTTTAATGGCCTTTTTTGTCAGGGTCATTGAAACGGGGAATGGTTTAGTAGAGGGTTATGATCTACCTTTGCCAGTCCGGTTAACTCAGTGGATAGCATGTCTGATGTGTGACCTGGTGGGTGTGAGTTCGATACCCGGTTGAAGCAAACTCTCTTTCAAATGATTTTTCAACTCTAACTTCTTTGTGGAAACATATGCATAGATGCATGGACAGAAGTGATATGAATTAAGCTGTTAAAAATGGTGTTAAACTTAATACAAACAAAACAAAATAAGATCTACCTTTACCTTTTGTGCTTTGTACATCTCTCCACTGCATTAAACGATGTCCTTGTGGTGACTGGATGTAAATCTGTGTGTACTGAAACAAAAGAAGAAACAGTTTGATATGTATTCTGGATGGAAGTGTTACTTGAGTCCTTTATCACAGAATCCTGAGTTTTAACAAACCTTCATGAAAAGGCTTTTAAAAACATTGTGGGAAAGAAGAAAATGCTGGTAACCAGCATTTTCTCCTTTTCCCACAATAGTTTGTACTCCATCAAAGGGAAATTTGGCTATTTGAGATACCTTTAATTTGTTGTCTGAAAATGCTTTCAATTTGGAGAAGCCTAAAATTGTGTGGTCGGTAAAGTTTTAAGAGTGCCATGTACACTAATATTGCATTTGTGTACAGCATAGAAGAAGATCAGACTGCACTGTGGACCTTACTGCGTATTTCAGACTGCACAGAATAAACAGTCTGGTTTGTACACCATTCTTTTACATTTATTCATGTATTAAATCTAAATTCAAGTCCACTCTTTACCAGACAACAATTTATTACACTCTGCCATACTGACAGCATTTGCAGACAAGTTGTCTTTGAAAGTGAAAAAAACATTATGGGAAAAGGAGAAAATGCTGGTAATCAGCATTTTTCCCACAATGCTTTTCCACAGGCTTTCTCAGGCAGATCGTTGAATTGTTTTGAATTGTTAATGACCCCTATTTCACAAGGTTTTCAATGTTGTTCGCTGCAGAAATTGTTATCCGAGTTAAATGTGCAATGCTCAACAGTACCAGAGCCATGGATATTGAATAGATGTAATGAAACTCCTACAAGAATTGGCAATAAAGTCGGGATCTGCAAATCCTGAAACCACAACTACCTTCCTTCTTTTGCTTCTGTTTTGGAAATTGTGGAGAAAAAATTATTCTCTTCAGTTTATGACAGCTAAGATTAAGAGCAGAAAGCTGAAAATGGGCAGTTTGTTATTCAATACAGAGTCCAGCCTGTATTGAGCAAGCACCAAGGGAGTACTTAAAATGTGCCCAATTAACCCTTTACCACACAAGCCCCAGTTTTAACGACCTTGAGGAAGAAGGCTTTTGAAATCACTGAGGAAAAAGGAGAAAATGCTGGTAACCAGCATTATCTATTTTTCCCACAGCATTTTGTATAAAAAAAATATCAATTTTTGAGTCACACTTATCCTGTTGTCTGCAAATGCTTTTAATTTGGACAACATCTAGTTGTTTGCTAGACAACATATTAAAATGTCATTTCTCATCAAAGTTTCAGTTTAACTCTTTACCAAATGACAAAATATTAGAATTGTTCAAATTGAAAGAATTTGCAGACAACAAAATGAATGTGACTCAAAAAATGAAATTTGTGTTAGACAGGGTAGAAAACATTGTGGGAAAAGGAGAAAATGCTGGTAACCAACATTTTCTCCTTTTTCCTCAGTGATTTCAAAAGACTTCTTCCTCAAGGTAATTAAAACTGGGGCTTGTGTGGTAAAGGGTTTTCCCACAATGTTTTCAAGAGCTTTCTTTCTTAGGGTCATTAAAAGTCAGGATTGTGTGGTAAAGGGTTAAAGGTAATGTTGACTATTAGTGTGTGACACATGTACTGAATGATTAGATAAAAACAGTATCAGCAGCCGCAAATATGACGGAAATGTTTTCGGAATTTTCATCTATCTTCCATACATTATATGTATTTGCTGCTGGAGTGTTTGGGCGCATAACAACAGTAACCACGGTAGCTAATGCATCTCATACATTGTAGCTATGGATCCATGTATTGCTTACAAAGGCAGGTGAAAAGGCTCAGAATTTCTTACATTAACTAGTTTAGGGGTTAACTGATAGTCCATAACCATGGCCCTGAACTTGACTGTTTGTCCTGGCTTGTAGATTGGTTTGTCTGTCTGTATTAATGTTATGTAATCAGGTTCTATCACTTTGACCTGGGTGCTTTCATTAAACAATACTTGCTCTTGCCCATCTTTGGATATAATGAGAACTTCTGCATTGGCTGTGTATTTTCCTCTCTCTTTAGGGACTGGAAATTCACCACAGTAGTTTAAATCTGCAAAGAAATAATATCAACAAAGTCTTGGCCTTCTATCTATCCATGACCTTCAGGAGCTGGAAATTCCCTAGAATAATTAAAACCTGACTTTTAGCGACCCTCAGAGAGAAGAGTTTTGAGATCATTGCGGGAAAAGGAGAAATTGCTGGTGACCAGCAGTTTCTCCGTTTCCAACAGTATTTTCTACTCTATGAAAGGAAATTGTCATGTTTTGAATTACATTTGATATGTCGTCAGCAAATGCTTTCAATTTGGACAAGGCTAAAAATTTGCTGTTTGGAAAAGAGCTAACACCTTACAAAACAAACATTGAAAAACATGGGAAAAGGAGAAAATGCTGGTAACTAGCACTTTCTCCTTTTCCTACAGGGTTTTTCTGCCCTTTCAAAAAGGAAATCCTTCCATTTGAGGCACATTTGTCATCAGTAAATGCCTCCGATTCAGAAAAGTCTAAAATTCATCATTGTGGTACAGAATCCAATTGACAAATACATGAACTGTGCTCTGGCAAAAGGGGGCTTAATGCAACTCTGTGATGAATAATACCAAGGGACTCATCATTTGGTAATGGACCCTTAAAGTCTGTTTTGTCTGACAACCGACCTAATCATACAGTAAACTGGTCCTTGGACTTTCGGAAAAATTTAACATTAGCGAAAAGTTTCGGCCCAATTCAGCCTGTGCAGGCTGACCTGGGTCGATACTTTTCACAAATGCATTAAGCCCCCTTTTCACACAGCATGGCTAAAATAATAATAACAACAACTGCTAAATCAGCCCTGCATTTATAACCCTTTGACACACGCTCCTGGCTTTTAACAACCCTAACAGAAAAGGCTTTTGAAAACATTGTGGGAAAAGAAGAGCAGGAAAATGATTGCTTGTTTTCTTCAAGTGTTGGGCTAAGTTATTGTAAATCTAAATGACATACTGGTATCTGTAAAAAAAAAAAGTAAATCCTAAGAGTACTAAATCAGCAAATGCTAGTATATATTTTATATACATTCTCATGAAAGAAATATAGACTAAGTACTGTAATCTCATTTAAACCATAGGCTGCTAAGCGCAACTCAATGCTCTTTTTGCAGACAGTGTAGATCAAAATCAGACTGCACAGAATGTGCAGTCTGATTTTGAATCTACACTGTCGAAAGTATAAACTATGGGCTGGAAGTCTTCCTTCCATTTATTTAGCAGTGTAAGGCTGAAGCAAGAATATCTAAACAAAGCAGAAAATGTTGATTAAAGATCAGACTGCATGGGATTGTCCAGTCCTATCTTGTCCTATACTGTTTGCAAAAGCAATTTCAGCTAATGGCAACCAGCATTTTCTCCTTTTCCCACATTTTCTAACCTTACACAGACAAATACCATCACTTTAACCACATTTCATATCTTGCCTGCAATTTGCTTTTGACCCTTTACCACACAATCCCGAGTTTTAATGACCCTGAGGAAGGGGCCTTTTGAAAACATTGTGGGAAAAGGAGAAAATGCTGGTAACTAGCATTTTCTCATTTTCCCACAATGTTTTCCACCCTATAAAAAACAAATTAGATCATTTGAGCCACATTTGATTTGTTGTCTGCAGAAGCTTTCAATTTGGACATGTCTATATATTTTGTCGTGTGGTAAAGAGTTAACCCTTTACCATAGGTTAAAATTTTAGACTTGTCCAAATTTAAAGCATTTGCAGACGAAAAATCAGATATAGCTCAAATGACTGAATTTGTCTTGGAAAGGGTAGAAAAAAATTGTGGGAAAATGAGAAACTGCTGGTGACCAGTATTTTCTCCTTATCCCACAATGTTTTCAGAGGCCTTTTTCCTCAGGGTCATTGAAACCTGGGGTTTTTTGGTAAAAAGATATGGATGGGTAAAAAATTTTGTCATCTAGTGAACAGCTTAATACCTTGGACAAAGCATCTAGTGAGAAAGTAAAAATCAACTCACCTTGTGAAGTAATATGTGTCACAGTGAACACCATAAAATGCTTTATCCGCGTTAGGAAATCTTCAGGTACTGGTTCCTTAATCCCGTGTTCTTGTAATATATTCCGTTCCAAAGTCAGGGTAACATTAACATCATATCTTTCTCCCAATATAATAAAATCAATGCTGTCTAGGGAATTGGAAAGACAGAAAGATGTGAACTTCGCAGCTTCCAGACTCTTTGGAAATGTAAATATGTATTCCCTATAAAGAAATCAAAGTATTGACACAATCTATTTTTTTCTTAATTTAATCTTTACCTTGCTAAATTAAAGCCTGGCTGGGTATCTCAGTTCTTAGCCTACCTGACATTTGACCTAGGTGATTACAGGCTCGATACCAGGTTGAGGCAAACTTTCTTTCTGGCAATTTTATGAGAGAAAAGTAGTCAGTGACTTGGAAAGAAAGTTGTGTCAGTACTGGTGTGTGCAAGCCAGGAAACACATACATAGGTGCACTGACAGCCGTGTTATGATCTAAGCTGTTAAAACGGTGTTAACCCTTTACCACACGATGCCAACTTTTAACGGCCCTGACAAAGGCAGCTTTTGAAAAAACTGTTGGAAAAGGAGAAAATGCTGGCTTTTCCAACAATGTTTTCTACCCTATTTTGTTATTTGGGCCACCTTCAATTTGCCGTCTGAAAATGCTTTCAATTTGGACCAGTCTGAAATTTTGTCATCTGGTAAAGGGTTAAACTCCAGTACAAACAATAAACAAAATCCAAATTAAAACAGTTACTGTTGATGGTATCAACAATAAGTTTTGATACATCTTGTGACATTGAATTGGCTTATCATGATTGAGTTGATTGAAAGAGTAGCGGAGAGTGTTGAGCAAGTGTAGACTGCACATTGATGCAGGCTGATCTTGTTCCCCATCTCCAAAAAATACACCTAGGGGTCGTGAATAGTAGGATAAGAGTTCATTTTCATTAACCCTTACCAAACAATCCCATATTTTAACGACCCTTTGGAGGAAGGCCTTTGAAAACTTGTGGGAACAGGAGAAAACGCTGGTGGCCAGCAGCCAGAACAGTGATACTAGCCTCTGCATGCTGTTGTATGCCTATGATCAATTTATTTGAGCCATGCTCTGGAAAAAAAGGTTTAATGCATCTCCGTAATGCATTATGACAAGCAGGTCATCACATTAAGTATGGAGCTATAAAATCCATTTTGTTTAACCCTTAAAGCGCTGGAACCAACTTAACTTGTTTTTGCTGACAGTGTAGATCAAGATCAGACTGCACAGAACGTGCAGTCTGATCTCTGATCTACACTGTCAGCTACTTCAATACACCTTCTGGCTAAAACAACCTTGAAATGACAATATTTCGGATGATTTTCTTCACTGAAAAGGTTTATTTCATAAATTCATTGCTCTAAGGGTTAATAACCGACTGAATCATGAGGTAGACTAGTCCTTGGACATGCAGAAAATTAATAAAATGGCAAAAAGTTTTGACCCATATCAGCCTGCGCTGATTGCACATGCTGACATTGGTCAATACCTTTTGCAGATGCATTAAGCTCCCTATTCACAAAGCATGGCCCATTTTAATTTCAAAGTACATGCATATAAACCCTGCAGTAGAGCCTGGTAACACAGGTGTAGAGGACAGAATTTGAGACCAGGAGGTTGCTGGTTCAAATCCTCAGCTCAGTAAATTTCTTTTTGAGGACAGATGATAGCCATTGCAAAATGATTCATTCCTCTCTCACCCCTGATAATTGTTTTAACCATGGTTATATGGCAAAGCCGACAGTCGCTTGGGAAAAGTACTGATAAAAAAAAGACTCTAGGAAAGCATGGATAGGTGCACCTGCTGCAGAGATGAAAAAATATTTTTAAAAAAGCAGCGTTAAACACCATGCATAGAAACAAAAAAAAAACATTTAAAGAGTCATCAATTTTCCGATATCTCTTTTAGGGGACTTTATGGTTGCCAGCATATTTCTCCTTTTTTCAAAAATGTCATATGCCTTCTAAATACAAATCCATTCATTTGAGTCACATTTAGCCCTTAGGTTGCTATGCATGACTCAGGGCTCTTTCGCAGACTGCATAGGTCAAGATCAGACTGCACAAAATGTACAGTCTGAACATGAATCTACACTGTCCTATATAGTATTTTTTTCTGGTGAAACCAACAAGCAATATTTGGGTTTTTACAACTGAATGGAAATTTTTGTTTAATGTATTAAGCAGTTTAACTCTTTACCACACAATCCCTTGTTTTAAATACCCTGAAGAAGAAGGCTTTTGAAAACATTGTGGGAAAAGGAGACAATGCTGGTAACCAGTATTTTCTCCTTTTCTCACATTTTCTATCCTATCGCAGAAAAGTCTTAAGATTTGGTGGACACATGATATATCTTTTGTAAATGCTTTCAAATTGGATGAGTGTGAAATTTTGTTGTTTGGTACAGAGTTAATTCTTTACCAAACAACAAAACTTAAGACCACTCCAAATAGAAAGCAGTTGCAGACGGCAATATAAATGTGACTGAAAAATTAAAATTTGTTTTAGGAAGGGTAGAAAACATTGTGGGAAAAGGAGAAAATGCTGGTTACCAGCATTTTCTCCTTTTCCCACAGTGTTTTCAAAAGGCTTCTTTCTCAGGTTCGTTAAAAGTTGGGATTGTGTGGTAAAGAGTTCAAGGTTAATTCTACAAAGTTACTGCTTACTATATGGGCAAAATTATGCCATATGATCTGGTGAAGACGAAAAAGTGAAATTTGAAAGGAAATAGAATTGGTATATTTAAGAAAAAATGCTGTTATTGTGAAAGACAGTTGCATATCTAACATGCAAAAAAAAGGACAAAATTGTCTGTACCATTAAGTGGTAAAGAAGGTCAAGGTCACATCTCTAAACAAGTGGCTCAGAGACTTGTTGATCCAGAATTCATCAAATAAACTCAATATCAAGTAGGTGATTTGTGACACATCATGAGTCACATACCGTATATCATTGTTTTTCGAAAATATTGAGACAAATAGATAAATTGCTAACATCAAGATAATCAATTTATCAAATGCCACTTTCTTCGATTCTCTTTCACCCTTTTGCTGCCAGCTACCTGATTATATATAAGTGTCATTTTTTGAGTCTATTAATACTGCTTTTGAAAACGTTGTAGGAAAAGGAGAAACGGTTGGTAACCAGCATTTTCTCCTTTTCCAACAATGTTTTCAACCCTTCCCTGGACAAATTTCAATTTTCCGTCCCATTAATTTTGTCATCTGCAAATGCTTTGAATTAAAAGCATAAAATTTTGATGTTTGGTAAAGGGTTGAAACAATTCAGCTGCAAATGAAGAGCGGTGCATGACATTTTGTTGGAAATGTGTTTTGCCAAAATCCATAAATGGGATGTCTTAAAATACCAAATGCTAAATTCCTAGATTTATTTAATGAGAAGCTTTGTCTGGGAGGAAGATTTGAGCCACAATTCGTCTGGTCTAGGGTAAGGATCAGGGCTACAGATTGTTTTGAACATGGTTTTTGACAAAATGTTGCAACCCATGGAGAGCATTGTAGGTTAAAGTTTGTACTCGAATGTGGGTGGTGAGGATCCAAGATGTTACCGTTCTCTCTACTGTGCATTTACATCATAAACAACACCTTTTACCAAGGCTATTTGTGACTATACTGTGTGGTATTAGCATAAACAACATCTTTTGCCATGGCTATTTATAACTATACGATGCATTTTATATCATAAACAACACCTTATGCCAAGGCTATCTTTGACTATACTGTGCATTTGTATCATAAGCAACATCTTTTGCCAAGGCTATTTATGGTTGGAAGACAATTAACTCTATACTAAACAAAAAAATATTAGACATCTCCAAATTGAAATGAACTGCAGATGAAAAAGTAAAATACAGCTCAAGCATTGGAAGCATTGGAATTATTCTATGATTGAGAAGAAAGCATTGTTGGAAAAGGATGTTTTCAAAAGCCTTCTCCCTCCAGGTTGTCCAAGTCAGGATTGTTTGGTAAAGGGTTAATGTTGAATTATTACATTACAGCTTATGAAGAAAGAGGTTAATGAGGCCTACTTGTTTTTCTCCTACATTTCAGAACAATGTGTACCATTATTAAGAAAAGTGGCTTCTTGACCAGGTCTCAATGACACTTGACTTAGCTCCTTAGCACAGGGTTTTTTTTTTTTTCTTATTTACTGAATTCTGTAAAGTTTGCATTATTTGTGCGCTGACTTTAGAAATTGTATCCGCTGACCATGCAAATGGGACCTTTTTAATATGACCCATGCTATATGAAAAGGGGGCTTAATGAATCTGCAAACAATATCAACCCTGGTCAGCCTGCATAGTCCACGGAGGCTGACCTGGGCCAAAACCTTTTCCTATTGGTCAATTTCTGGATGCCAAAGGATAAGTGTACCTCAAGATTCAGTTGAATGTTAGACAAAATGGCTATTATGGATCCATAATTGTTTGATGACTTGTTCCATACAATGCACCACAGAGATGCATTAAGCCCCTTTTTGCCAGAGCATGGCTCATATATGATAAAGTCACTATATATACCCCTCCAGGGAACACTTTCATAAGCACTGAGAAAAAAGAAACATATGCGCCTTTTCATTCCTTTTTCCACATTGTTAAAAAATAATTTGCCTTCATTTCCATTTTTTTTCATTCTCTAGGCTATTATTGGCTTAAGATTAGCCTCTGTAGAAATGGTTGCATATATGATTCATTTATATGGCTGAAAAAAATCCCCGCTAAATCCTCCCCCCCCCCCCATGCCTACGCACCTTTCACAACTTAAGTTATCTTTGTAGCCAGAGTAGATCAAGATCCGACTCTACAATACATGTAGTTTGATCTTTTGTCTTTAGACATGGTCCACTTTGCAGAGACATTCTGGACAAAAGAAACCTTGAAACAGCTATTATTGGGGTTTTATTTCTAGACTAAAAATGTCTAATAGGTTTATTCGGCACTTGAAGGGTTAACAAAGTATTCATCAATCTGTAATACTGTTTTCCTGGGGAGGCAATCTTTCATGTGTTATATTTGCATTGTAAGGCGTGCCTTGTATATATACACATGTATGCAACTTGAGTTAAGTTTTTACTAGACGAAATATTTCAGGCTCTGTCAAAATGAATGCATTTGCAGCAGACAAATGGAAAGTGGTACAAATGAACCAAAATTCTTTGACAGAGCAGAAAATGTTGTGGGAAAATGAAAAAAAATGCTGGTTATCAGCATTTTCTCCTTTTCCCACATTGTTTTCTACCCAATTAACAACAAATACCTCAATTATAGCCACTTGTGATTTGTTGTCTGCAAGGGCTTTTAATTTGGATGAGTTTAAAATTTTATAATACCTTTTACAGATGCACTGAACCCTTTTCACAAGGCATAGGCTCAGTTACATTTGCAGTTTCAAGGTTGCTTTTACCTAGAATCTGTTTCATGGGGATCCGCGAACCCTAGCCCTGACCCTTACCCTAACCCCAAATCTTCCTTCCAGATAGAGCTTTTCATGAAATAAATCTAGGAATTTAGCAATCATTATTTAATAACATACATGGATTTCTACGAAACACCCTTTCGACGAAATGTTGTGCAACGATTTTCATGGTGTATGCAAAGTGGGCACTGCAGGTGATTGATCAGACTGCATGTTTTGTGTAGTTTGATCTTGATCTAAACTGCCTGCAAAAAAGTACATTTGTGATTGGCTTTTCATTGGTTAATAAGCTATTAACTTAATAAGTAGATCACTTGACAATTTTGATATCTGTTCCATAAGTGTTTTTCCCCATTGTAAACGATGACAAGCATATCGTTGTTTATACTAAATCTGGAACCCATCAACTTTTGAAATGCCCTAATTGATGATGGGCGACTTGGTAAACTACTTAAACTTTTACTGCACAATGCTGACTTTTAACTATCCTAAGAAAGGCAGCTTTTGAAAACATTGTGGGAAAAGGAGAAAATGCTGGTGACCAGCATTTTCTCCTTTTCCCACGATGTTTTCTACCCTATGAAAGACAAATTCCATGTTTTGATTTACATTTAGTATGTCCTCTACAAATGCTTTCAATTTGGACAAGGCTAAAATTATGTTGTCTGGTAAAGAGTTAACTCTTTACCAAACAGCAAAATTTTAGACCGGTCCAAATTGAAAGCAATAGCAGATGACTGCTGAAATGATGGTAAATGTAATTGTCTATGAATGTGAAGAAAACCTTGTGGGAAAAGAAGAAAATGCTGGTTACCAGCATTTTCTCCTTTTCCCACAAGGTTTTCAAAAGGCTGTTTCCGCAGGGTCGTTTAAACTTGGGATTGTGTGGTAAAGAGTTAAACCTTTTAGCTCTTTACCAAACAACAAAATTTCAGTCTTGCCCAAACTGACAGCATTTGCAGACGAAAGACACACCACATGTGGCTAAAATGATGTTATTTCTCTCTGAAAGAAAAGAAAATAATGTGGGAAAAGGAAAAAATGCTGCTAATCACTAATCACATATTCTGACAATATTTTCAAAAGATCCTATCCAAGGGTTCGTTTGGTAGAGGGTTAACCCTTTACCAGACGACAAAATTTTAGCCTTGTCCAAATTGAAAGCATTTGCAGATGACAGTTTCATTGTGGCTCAAATGGTGCAATTTTTCTTAGATAGGATAGAAAGCATTGTGGGAAAAGGAGAAAATGCTGGTTACCAGCATTTTCTCCTTTCCCCACAATGTTTTCAAAAGGCTTCTTTCACAGGGGCGTTAAAAGGCGTCATTGTGCGGTAAAGGGTTAATAAAAAAAATTACTCCTTGTACATAACAGATAACCTCTACATTATTACGATAAAGAAAAACTTTTTGATAGGTTGAAATAGGCAGCTGATTAAACCTAACAAGACAATCCCTATGTGCAACGTCCTGGAGAAAGGAGCTGTTGGAAAACACAGTGAAAAAAGGAAACTGGAATTTTCTAGGAAAGGTTAGAAAACATTGTGGGGAAAGGAGAAAATGATTGTTACCAGCAAGGAAAGTCTCTTCTTCAAAAGATGGAAAAAAAAAAACATTATAGAAAAAGAAGCAACTGCCTGCTACAAGTAATTGCTCCATTTTCCGAAATGTTTTAAATCTTTACCAAACAACAAAATTTTAGGCTGACTCAAATTCAAAGCATATGCAGATGACAAATTAAATGTGACTCATATAATTGGATTTGTTTCTGAAAGGTAAGAAAACATTGTGGGAAAAGGAGAAAATGCTGGTTCCTGCATTTTCTCCTTTTCCCACAATGTTTTCAAAAGTCTAATTTCCCAGGGCTGTTAAAACTTGCCATCGTGTGTTAATGGGTTAAGTAGCTATTCCATGACTGGTGTATACAAAGTTGTATTTGACTTGTAAAAGGTTAACTCTTACCACACAACCAAACTGAAAGCAAGTGCAGACGACAAAATAAATGTAACTCACACAATGACTTCTTTCTTTGATAGGGCAACAAAACATCGTGGAAAAGGGAGAAAATGCTGGTCACCAACATTTTCTCCTATTTCCACAATGTTTACAAAAGCCTTCTTCAGGGTCAATAAAACTCTGGATTGTGTGGCATCATTGGAATACAGTTCAATCATTAGACAAAGGTCAAGAAGAGCTTCCTGTGCCTTGGTATAATCGGTAAATATTTGTGTCAGACTCCAAAATCTTGCCCAGAGTCATTACACTGAAGAGTCTTACTACAGTGTTACTCTGGATTTGTTTACTCGCATACAATCAGACTGACAACAAATTTCTTGTTTAATCGTTGTATTTTTTTCTCAACAACTGTGATATTGCCACACTATTTTACCCCTAGAGTGCAGTGTAAATCAAACCAGCATTTTCAGACTGCACATTCAGCATTATTTCATTTATATCACAGCATCCAGTGCATCTACCCATGCTTTCCTGTAGTTTCTTTTACCAGCACTGCGCACAATATTCTTTCCCCAAGCGACTGGCTGCTTTTCCACATAACCATAGTCAAAACATTGGTCAGCAGCAAGAGTGGAATGAATCCTGTCACAATGACAATCATCAAGCCTTGGAAAGAAATTGGCAGAGCCGGGGACTGAACCAGCGACGCCCTGTTCTTACATCCAGTACACTATCAACTGAGCTACTGGGGCTCCACATAATAATTTTGTAACATGGTCCTCAAGGTCGAAACAATTGATGCTTTGCAATGTCTCGCTTATGCTACATCATGTACCAGACAACAAAATTTTAGACTTGTCCAAATCAAAACTACAGATCAAAGGTGGCTGATATGCTGTGATATTTCTTTGAAATGGCAGAAAACACTGAATTTGTGGAAAAAGAAGAAAATGCTGGTTACAATCATTTTCTTCTCCACAAAGGGTTTTAAGAAACCTTTTTCCTCAGAGTCAAGAAACTCTGAATTGTCTCTTGAAAAGTTAAACCATTTGTAGAAAAAGTGAAGGGAATTCTTGAAAAAATGACAAGATCTTCTGATCTGAATCTTATTGTTTCACAGTATTATAATATCCTTCAATATATTTTTAATATATATAATATAAAACTGCACCACTGATTACAAAATTTATTTTTCGCTTTTTGCAACCTAATGATAATTATGCTGCTGATTCTATTAACCCTTTCCCAAACGACAAATTTTGGACTGGTCCAAATTGAAAGAGTTTGCAGACGACAATTTTAAATTTGATGAAAATGGCAGAAAGTTATCAAAAAGGGTAGAAAACACTGTGGGAAAAGGAGAAATTGCTCGTTACGAGCGATTTCTCCTTTTCCCCCAGTGTTTTCAAAAGATTTGTACTGCAGACACGTGAAAACCAGGGCTTGTTTGGGAAAGGGTTATAAAGGTTTTGGCCTTTTCCTTGAATTACAATATTCTGGTATGTGTCTAATTGTCTTCATGTATTTGGTCCATGCTTTTCTGAAGTTCATCAACCAGTACTTGTATAAACCTTTTACCACATAACATAATTTTGGACTCGACCAAATTAAAAGCAATTACAGAAGACAGATTAAATGTAGCTCAACTGATAATTTCTGTCTTTGATACAGAAGAAAACATTGTGGTAAATGGAGAAAATGCTGGTTACCAGCATTTTCTCCTATTCCCACTATGTTTTCAAAAGCCTCCTCTGTCCAGGTTGTTAAAACTCGGGATTGTGTGGTAAAGGGTTAACAATATTTTTCCCAAGCCACTGCCTACTTCCCAATGCAGCCATCATTCAAACAATGATCAGCTGTGAAAGAGGATTGAATCCTGTCACAATGACTATCATTAATCCTTTGAAAGCTGCATGAAGTATAACATGTGTCATGCTCTGGCAAAAGGGGGTTTAATGCATCTCTGTGATGCATTATACCAAGTAAGCCATCATAGTAATTATGTATCCATAAAATCTATTTTGTCTGACACCTGGCTGAGTCATGAGGTAAACTGAGGTCAGCTGGCCTGGGTGGATACTTTTTTTTTTTGCAGATGCATTAAACTCCCTTTTCACAGAGCATGGCTCATATAAGAACATCCAAAGGAATAGATGTAAAATTTGACAATTTTACAATGGAAGTAAAATTAATATGGAAGTACAAAATATTGTCAATCTGCTAGTACATGCTGACAAAATTTTTCATACTTTCAAGCATTTACACAGATTAGAAGCTAACAGAAAGCATTGAAAACCAGGAACACAATGTTTTGACAAAAGTATCTTGATACCCTCTTTCATAACAGGAAATAAAACTGCCATTGCTTTATGACGCAAGTCACAAATGTAGTCAATATTGGCACATGTGTAAACCCCTAGCCGACAACACTAAATAAATCCCACAGATACTTTTTATTCCAGAATTATGACCTAAGGAAGTGCAAGTTGAAGTTTTCTATTGGCCAGAAAAATTCAAAATTGCAGACATTATAGATCAAAGATCAGACTGCACTTTTCTTTTGAGTATGATCTTGACCTACACAGGCTTTAAGTATATAGTGATAGGCACTTTTAGTGTTCAGATAACTATATAAATGAAATGGACACTTTGGAGCTTCAGTCTTAGTAGGACATAGCTCATTTGATGTTATTCATTTATTCATGACTGTTTAACTCTATAACAAATGATCTTGTTACTTCTAAGAAGAAAGCTTCAGAAAACAATATGGGAAAACAAGAAAATACTGTTATAGCATTTTCTCCGTTTGATAAACTTTTTTATATTGTTTTCACCAATGTTTTCCACCCTTTCAAAGACAAATTTCATCATCTGAGCTACATTTTCTGTTGCCTGCAAATGCTTTTGATTTCTGTAGACAAGTTTGAAATATTATCTTCAATTGTTTGTATTTTATGTAATTGTTTAGGATTTTGGTTGGTTATAAAAATAACTGTACAGTGATTTATCAAAATGTAGCCAGTATGCATCAAGATTAGACTGCAAGCAAGATCCATAATCTCAGAGCTCCAGACAGAGAGAGTGATTCAAAACTGAGAATATTAATAACTCTCCACTAAACCCTATGTTACGGGTACTCATTAGAAGCGTCTCATCGACATGATCCTAATGAGTACCCACAACACAGGGTTTGAAAGAAAAATAATGGATTTAGAATACTATCACTCCCTTTTATCCGGTGGCCTGAATGTGATACTTTATCTAGTCTGGTCAGTTCACAGAACGTGTATTCCTTTGTTAATGGCACTTCAAGAACTTAATTTCGTTAACAATTTTAAAATGGAAATGGACCTAATAACCGTATTTGAAAATTTACATGTGTTAAAAGCAATCATGATAACAACTATCAACTTGAAAGAAGTGAATAAACAAATCGATTCGTTCTGAAAAAAACTTACTGAAAATTATAAGAGAGCGGGAATGGAGAAAAAATTCGTCTGCTTAGGTCAAACATTCTTCAGAAAGCATATATTAATTATCAAGTTAAGTAAAAGTATTGATATTAAAAAAATTACACTTACGCGTTAACAGCAGCAGCCAAGAGCAGCACCATCAACGCTGCCATCGTCTCCGCCTTCAGCATTCTCGTTCCTTTCTTTTCGCTCTCACTCAGAATAGACGATTGTTCTGCATTTTATTAAAGTTTGTAAACAAGAGTAGTTCCCTTGTTAGCGTCTCCTGATGTGTTGAGATTCACAGGAGCAAGGAACCATGTTAATTGATTCCTTTTGATTGGTCAAAATTTGGACCAATCGTAAGATTGAATGTGGAGCCTGGAAAACATGTAGATTTCACGTCGTAAACAGTCTAATCCGATTATTTGTTAATGATAATAACACCTGAAGCCCTGTAAATAGATTAACGTGACTTATTACCTAAATGTAGAATGGGTATCAAAGATCTCTTTTATGTTAACCGCGAGATAACCCTAGTAACAAAGCAGCTTTCGGCTAGAAATCAGCAAAGCCAGCGGCGTCAGCGTAATTTAATCCACATACTAAGATAAATCACTTGTACATCTAATCGAAGTATTTATCATTGACACAGATTTTAAACAAAAAAATTCTCATTCTGCATTTTTTGTTTTTCTTAATGTAGGAGTACATATTACTAATTGTTTGTTTGGAATTACATTTTCACCATTACCTCAGTTGTATCACTGCGATTCGCGCGCCACCTTCATGCTGTTGTAAACATTCTTTCCCCATAAACATCGCCGAAACAAAGTCCAGCAGTGAGAGAAGAATGAATGCTGTCCCAAGTAGAATCTTTAACCCTTTACCGAGTTTTAACTGGATCCTTCTAAATGTTTTTTTTTTTTTTTGAAAACTATGTGAGAAAAAGGAGAAAATACCGGTAACCAGCAGCATTTTCTCCTTTTTCCTCAAAGTTTTCTTGTCTTTCAAACCCAAAATTGCATTATCTGAGCTACATTTGTCTTCTTCGACTGCTATAAACTTGGAAAGTTCTAAAATTTTGTCGTTTGGGAAAGAGTTGCCCCTCGGAAAGAATCTGGCTGAGCTAGGAATCAGATCAGCAAGAAATGGGTTTTAAGCCGCCTGTAATGGTTACTAACTGAGCTAACGGACGAGGCAGTGCATCTTAAATGCCCCTCCGCCACCCAGTCATTAATTTAGCACCAACTGTTTTTGGTATAAGAAATAGAATTGATCACCGTTTTTAACAATAAAGTCATATCACGGCAGCCAGCGCACCTACGCATGTGTTTCCTAGCTTTCTCACACCAGGACTGATGCAACATTCTTTTCAAGCCACTTCAGTACTTTTTTCACATGCATCAGCTGTGAGAGGTGAAAAATCACCTGAAGAAAGTTTGCCTCAACCAGGTATCGAGCTCGCAACCACCTGGTCACGAGTCGGGTACGCCTACCACTGAGCTACCCGGCTGGGCCCTTGAAAAGACAACAAACGAGAAATATCTTTTTTAAAAAAAATGGACAACATAAGAGATACTGGAATATGAATATTGAAACCCTTTTGTGTCTCAATATGAAGTAACATATTGTAAAGTAACCTCACGAGCAATTGCCTCTTTTTCCTCACTGTTTTTCATTTTGCTGAAAAGCAGTATTGGTATTATTGGGTAATGCTTATGAAAATATCAAATTTTCAGATAGCAAAAGAAAAGAATCATTCTCTACTGCATTATTTTGCTACGTTATGAATCAAGGCCCGAGGTACTGATTAGCAGTAGGAATGCTTGTTAATAGTGGTTTCAAGTGTGTGAGCAAATATGCCAGCAGTGGCCCGCTGAATAAACATGTGCAAGTTTTTGACCAATTGCAAATTACTATGTTTTAAGGCCTTCATTGTCGTCTGCAAAAGCTTTCAATTTGGATCAGTCTAAAATTTGGTCGTTTGGTAAAGAGTTAAAAGTGTCATTCCAGGTATTTAGCAGGATAAGGGTTAATGGATCGGTGATTTCAGATAGAGATTGATTCTTTACTACACAACAAAATTTTGGACACACCCATGTTGAAAGCATTTGCAGACGACAAATTAAATGTTGCTTCAATGGTGATTTCTGTATTTGACAAGGTTGAAAACATTGTGGGGTAAGGAGAAAATGCTGGTTACCAGCATTTTCTCCTTTTCCCACAATGTTTTCAAAAGCCTTCTTCCTTAGGGTCGTTAAAACTCGGGATTGTGTGGTGAAGGGTTAAGTCTTTACCAAACGACATAATTCTAGATTGAAAGCATTTGCAGAAGACAAATTTAATGTGTCTCAAATGATGGGATTTATCTTTGAACGAGTAATATTAACCATCATGGGAAATGGAGAAAATGCTTCTCCTTTTCCCATAATGTTTTCAAAAAGCTTTTTTCCACAGGGTCATCAAAACACGGGATCTGATTGTGTGGTAAAGGGTTAATGCAGATGATTATGATCAACCACCCTCTTAAAGACAATTACATGTACCTCAGATCCATTCATTCAGGGATTGTACACTTTAACAACATTGGACCATTGGACATCATTCTTTGGTGGGGGGGGCTTAATCCTATAATAATATAAATGTACGCAGACAGTATATGAGTAGCTTTCTCCCTTACACACAAAAAAATGCTTTCCAAAGAAAGGAGGACCCAGTTGCTCAGTTGTTCAATTAAGTTTTACTTCCTTAATGATTTTTCTCATTAGCTGACCAACATGTTTTATACATCTGCCATAGTGTGGCAAAAGGGGGTTTAATGCATCTCCGTGACACAGGTCAACCTGCGGGTACAGTGTAGGATTACCTGATTCCATGCTTTTTGCAAATGCATTAACCCTTAACCTGCTAAATAAGTGAAACTTTTTTAAGTCGATAGTAAAAACCATAAATTTGCTATTTCAAAGTTACTTTTTTCGGGAGAAATATATATCCCTATTGGACAGTGTGGATCCAAGATCCCACTGGACATTCTGTGCAGTCTGATCTTGGTTTATAGTAATACAGTCAGCAAGAGGTTCTTGAGTCGCGCTTAGAAGCCTAGGACTTAAACCCCCTCTTCACAGAGCATTACTCACATATAAAAAAAAAAATATCATGTTTCATATACATGTATTTCAGTTTATGGGGGACCTGTATTGCTCTGTGGTATGGTGAAGGTTTCTAAAGCTAGAGGCCTGATGTTCAATCCTTACTCAAAGCACTGAGTTTTTTTTTTTTGTTCGAATGTCTTTGAGTAAGCCACTTCAGAACCTTTCAAACTGATCAACATGGCGGTCTTTCAATCATTTCACGGTCTATGGGAGAAAACTCCCACATCCCTATAGTAAAAGTTATGAAGAGTGACCTCCCTTGCTATGACATACAATACTTCCGGATCCCCCCCCTTTTCCTTAAAATATTAATTTTAGAGTGTTTGAGACAAATCAGTTAGATCTATCAACTCTTTCGAAATGGGCGCTGTTATTTAGTTAAACTAAGCAGGATTTTTCTAGCAAATACTGATAAGTAATTCGCAAGGATTTCCAACATGAGAACTGAAAAGATCTATTTGGCTTATGAATTGAAGAGAATAAATATCCTCGATACTGCTTTGACTTACCTCCCAGTTCGATGAGAATTTCAAACGTAATATTACATTTCGACCATATTGTCGCCGAGAAAGATTTAATCAATCACACGGGGATCGAGATCCATTTATTGTCTAACTTCTGCCAAAGGTTTGGTAGACGATATTTTTCAATAGCCAACACACCACCTGATGATTTTGACATCGACACGAGTCTTTTTAAGGGTATGTCTATTAATTTAAGCAGTCGCTATTTAACATCTATCTATGTCCTAGGTTAAATTTATGTTCATGGTGAAATCTTACCTTGATATGCGCGAAAAGCAAATCCGTTATTTCCCACTTTAAATTTTGGCGGTAGTTATGTTAGTAAACAAGTGTGATGAAATACAAGGGAGACTACTCCCTGGTTTACGAAATGGTATTATATTGTCTATTATCTTTAAAACTATAGATATTAATGATCCTATCATAACAAAAGAATAGAAGTCATTCTATATGGACGCAAAGAAAACGTTTTCTATACCATCGTCCCTTCAGACTCTGGTTAACGAGCAACACTCTTTTATTCGTCTATCGTTTTATGTTGTCCGCAACTCTAAGGGAGGTGACTCCTATATTAATCAGGGACGAAAGATATGTAAGAGTTCTTTCCCTTAGACCATAAATAGTTCGGTACCGCTAAAAGGCAAGCAGTTAGGGATCTTTATGTGACATTAAGTAACGGGCCGATATACGAGTTTTCTCCCTTCGACTGAAAAAAAAATTAAAACGGGATAGGATACGTGTATCACATTGAGTTATTTGGCAAACTGTGGGCAATCCGTCGTAAGATGTAGAAATGGAGTGTGACGGTTACCAGCATTTTCTCCTTTTTCGAGAATGTTTTCATAAGCCTATTTCCCCAGGGTCATTAAAACGGGATTGTATGGTAAAGGGTCAAGGCTTTGTAAGTGTGAATTGTAAAAATGGGTTGTTCACCATTCGAGCGCCAATCACAAGTTCTGCTGCTCTTGCGGACAGTGTAGATTTAGATCAGACTGAACGACATTAAGAAAATCTTTCATTTAAACTAGATGTTCTGACTAAAACTGCAATGTGTCTTTTTGACGAACTCCTTTTGCAGATTCAATCCTGAACAAGAGCTTTGAAAACATAGATCTAGATCTAATGGGAAAAGTAGAAAATGCTTTTATCCAGCATTTTCTTCATTTTACAAAAATATTTTCTTCCCTTTAACCCTTACCCAAACAAGCCCTGGTTTTCACATGTCTGCAGTACAAGTCTTTTGAAAACACTGTGGGAAAAGGAGAAATTGCTCGTACCGAGCAATTTTTCCTTTTCCCAGTGTTTTCTACCCTTTTGGAGAACTTTCTGTCATTTTCATCAAATCTAAAATTGTCGTCTGCAAACTCTTTCAATTTGGACCAGTCAAAAATTCATGGTTTGGGAAAGGGTTAAATGACACCTGTATCGTATGAGTAATAATTTATACATCATCTGATGGTTCGTTTAGACCACTGCCGTTATCAATTTGCTGCTACAACTACTAGTATCTAGTTGTGAACCTCTGTGTGTATAGCTTAACAAAAGCGACAACAGAACTGCCAATAGCTCTATCACTCAACCTTTTCTTTTTCATGAAAATATCTGCAGTTTTGGAAAGATTAAACCTTTACCACGGCGAAATTCCAAGTTATAGCAAACCCAAGGAAAATGCTTTAGATATAGCAAAAAGGAGAAAATGCAGGTAACCAGCATTTTCTCCTCTTCTCACAATGGTTTCTACTCATTCAGAAACAAATGCTATCATTTGAGACACAAATGCATGTACTTTGTTTTTAAAGATGATTTCAAATTGGATGTCTGAAAAATTTCCATCTGATAAAGGGCTAAGAAAAACGATGGTTGGCTCAGTGGTAAAATGCAGGGCTTGTAACCCTGAGGTTCCTCACACAGCAAAAGCTCAAAAGTCCATATCAAAGGACAAAATTGTAAACCTGTCTAAATTGAAAGCATTTGCAGATGACAAATCAACTGTGGTTTCAGTGATGTGATTTGTCTTTGATGTGTAGTAAATATGGGAGCAATCTTAAACAAATTCAATAGTTTTTAGTGTAGTTACCCTTAGTTGGACCTGTATCACCTAGCGAAATTATATGCTCTCCTAGGAAAGGTCACCCTTGTTTTGAAATGTCCAGTATTTCACTTTCAAGTATCTGTATAAACAAGAATTGTAGATTTACAAAAGATCACTGCTGTAACTTACTGTTAATGGATCGGTGATTTCAGATAGAGATCAATTCTTTACCAAAGACATAATTCTACACTAATCCAATTTGAAAGCATTTACAGAAGACAAATTTGATGTGTCTCAAATGATGGGATTTGTCTTTGAAAGAGTATTATCAACCATTCTGAGAAATGGAGAAAATTCTGGTTACCATTTTCTCCTTTTCCCCTGATGTTTTCAAAAAGCTTTTTTCCACTGGGTCATCAAAACACAGGATCTGATTGTGTGGTAAAAGGTTAACCCTTTACCAAACAATAAGGGTAAATTTGAAAAAATTGTGGGAAAAGGAGAAAATGCTGGTAACCAGCATTTTCTCCTTTTCCCACAATGTTTTCTGCTCTATCAGAGAGCTTAAGCCCATTTGTTCTGAAGTTGAATTTGGCATCTGCAAATGCTTTGAAACTGGACTAGTACAAAATGTTGTCATGTGGTAAAGAGTTAATGCAAATGATTACATGATCAACAACCTTCTTAAAGACAATAACCTCAATTCTATTCTTCATGGGATTGTACACTTTTACAACACTTGACCATTGGACATCATTCTTCTTTGAAGGGGGGGGGGGGGAAGGAGGCTTAATCCTACAGTGCAAGTAGTTTTCTCCCTTACACACAAAAAAATGCTTTCCTAAGAGGGGGGGCAGTTGCCCAATTGTCCAATTAAGTTTTACTTCCTTAGTGATTTTTTTTCTCATATCACTGACCAATATGTTTTATACATAAGCCATAGTCTGGCAAAAGGGGGTTTAATGCATCTCCGTGATGCAGGCCAACCTTCAGGTACAGTGTAGGATCAACTGAGTCAATGCTTTTTGCAGATGTATTAACCCTTAACCTTCTAAATAAGTAAAGTGAAGTCGATAGTTAAAAAAAAAATAAATTTGCTATGTCAAAGTTACTTTTTTTCTTGCGAAAAATATCTCCTTACCAGACAGTGTAGATCCAAGATTACACTGGACATGGTGTGGTCTGATCTTGGTCCGTACTATCCGCAAGAGGTTCTTGAGTCGCGCCTAGCAGCCTAGGGATTAAACCCCGTCTCCACAGAGCATGGCTTGCATATCAAAAAATCATGTTTCATATATTTCAGTTTATGGGGGCACTGTATGGCTCTGTGGTATGGTGAAGGGTTCTAAACCAAGAGGCCCAATGTTAAATCCTCACTCAAAGCACTGGAGTTTTTTTATTCAAGTTTCTTTCAGCAAGACACTTCAGTACTTCTCAAAATGATCAACAAGGTGTTCTTTCAATCATTTCGCCGTCTATGGGAGAAAACTCACACATCCCTATACTAAAAGTTATGATGAGTGATCTCCCTTGCTGTGACATACAATCCTTCCTGACGCCCCCTCCCTTTTCCCATAAAATGTTAATATTAAAATGTTTAAGGTAAATCAATTATCAGCACTTTCGAAATGAAATAAATGAAACTTAGATGAATTTTCTAGCAAATATGGATAAGAATTTGTCAAGGATTTCCAACGTGAGAATAAAAGATGTAGCTTGGATCAATTTGGCTTACGAATTGAAGAGAATAAATATGCTGCTTTAACTTAGCGCGCACCCCGCAGTTCGAGGCGAATTTCGAACGTAATATTACATTTGGACCATATTATCGCCGAGAAAGATTTACTCTATCACACGGGGCTCGAGATCCATTTATTCTCTTACTTTTGCCAAAAGTTTGGTAGACGATATATTTCAAAAGCCAACACACCATATGATGATTATGACAACGACACGAGTCTTTTCTATTAATTTAAGCAGTCTCGATTAAACATCTATCTATATCCCAGGTTAAATTTGTGCTCAAGGTGAAATCTTACCTTGATATGCGCAAAACAGTACCGGTGAAACCGTTGTTTCCCACTAAATTCTGGCGGTTATGTTAGTAAACAAGTGTAATGAAATACAAGGGAGGCTACTCTCTGGTTCACGAAATATTTCATTTTGTCTATTATCTTTCAATCTATAGAAATTAATTATCCTAATATAACAAAATAATAGAAGTCATTAAATCTGAATGCAAAGAAAACGTTTTCTTTACCTGTACCACACAATGATGACTTTCAACAACAATCTTTTATTCGTCTGACGTTTTATGCTGTCCACGACTCTAGGGGAGCTGACTCCTATATTAATCAGAGACGGAAGAATTGTAAGAGTTATATCCCTTAGACCATAAATTATTCGGTACCGCTAAAAGGCAAGCAGTTAGGAATCTTTATGCGACATTGAGTAAACGGCCGATATACGAGTTTTCTCCCTTAGACCAAAAGAAAAGTGACACAAGAAAGAATAATTAACTGTATCACATTTAAGTAAAGGGGCGATGTCATCGGCAAACTTTGGGTAATCCGTCGTGAGATGTAGAAAGGGATTATGAAGGTTACAAAATTTTCTCCTTTTCGAGAATGTTTTCGTAAGTCTGTTTCCTCAGAGTTATTTAAACGTGATTGCTTGGTAAAGGGTCAAGGCTTTGTAGGTGTGAATTGCAAAAATGGGTTGTTTACCATCCGGGCGCCAAAAACAACTTATATTGCTCTTGTGAACAGTGTAGATTTAGATCAGTGTAGATACAGATCAGACTGACTGACATGAAGAAACTCTTTCATTTAACTTAGATGTTCTGACTAATACTGCTATGTGTCTATTGGCGGACTCCTTTTGCTGGTTCAATCCTGAACGAGACCTTTAAAAACATAGATCTAGATCTAATAGGAAAAGAAGAACATGCTTTTATCCAGCATTTTCTTCATTTTACAAAAAAAAAAAAAAAAAATCTACCCTTTAAATGACACCTGTATCATATGAGTAATAACTTATAATTTATACATCATCTGATGGTTCGTTTAGACCTTTGTTATTATGTTAATTTGCTGCTACAGCTACTAGTATCTAGTTTTGAGCCTCTGTGCATATAGCAAAACAAAAGCCACGACAGCCAAAGCTCAGAACTCCATATCAAAGGACAAAGTTTTATACTCATCTAAATTGAAAGCATTTGCAGATGACAAATCAACTGTGGTTTAAATGATGTGATTTGTCTTTGATGTGTAGAAAACATGGGAGGGGAGGAGAAACTGTTGGTTACCAGTATTTTGCATATTTTTTCCCCCAATGTTTTTCAAAGTTATTTTTCTCTGGGTAATCAGAACCTGGCTTTGTGTATTAAAGCATAAAAGGTCTGATGTGACATGAATCACTTCTCCCTCACTGGGGGACATAATATTGACTCTAAAATTTTAGTGAAGAAAAGGCTATCAGTGACTCGGAAAGAATGATAGTAATGGTAGAATGGTAATGGGAAAGTAATGGCAGCCATTACATAACTGATATACTGTCAAAAAATTGTGTTAGGCATTATGCAAGCCAACAAAGCTCCGCTTAGGATCAGGGTAAAGAAAACAACACATTTTCCATGACAGTATTTCGCTCACATGAATCTGAAGTTTTCAATACTTTTATATTTTCTAATCACATGGTATTTTCAGTTAGACCCAAGATGAAACACCTCGAAGAGATACGGACTGTAAAGAAACTGACAGTTCTCTGCAAAACAGAAAGACGAAAATCCAAACCTCTTTCGGCTACAGTTGCTGACAAGAAAACAGGCTATGTACGTCCAAGATCAGATCTTTGCAATCTGAACTTAACCTATACCTACCACAGCATCACCTAGTGTCACCTTTAGAATGCCTATTAGCTAATAAACAACAACACAAGTGCATAAAATACAACAATTTACTGTAAATAAAAATCCTCTTAAATACAAAAGAGTTAAGCAAAATAATGTAAAAAACACATTAAAAATGTGTAAAAGCACAACCAAAATTTAAAGCATGTGCAATGAATATATAACCTTGAAACAAATTCAAATGCAGAATTAAAGCATTTTCTGGGATGGAAAAAGTATTGTAAAATAGTTGTAGCAGCATTTCTATTAGATCATAAGATAAATCAGTATAGCCATACTGTGGTTTTCTCATGCAAGAATATCATCAGCGAATCTATCAACCCATAACCTGCTAAATAAGTTAACATATTTCCAGACAATCATGACTTTTAATGACCCTGAAAAAAAGGCCCTTTGAAAACAATGTAGGAAAAGGAAAAAATGCTAGTAACCAGCATTTTCTCCTTTTCCCCCAGTGTTTTCTACCTACCCAAAATCAAATTTCAGTTTTTGAGTCACATTTATTTTGTTTTCTGCAAATGCTTTCAATTTGGACAAGTCTAAAATCTAAATGGTAACGGTAAATGTAACTTTCAAGCCTATACTAAAAACCTAAATGTTGCTATTTCGAAGTTATTCTTAGTGGAAAAAATATCTCAGATCCAAGATCAGATTCAAGATCAGACTGCACATTCTGTGCAGTCTGATCTTGATCTACACTGTCTGCAAAAAGGTCCAAGAGTTGCACTTAGCAGCCTAAGGGTAAAGACTAAAAATCTTAACCCTTTCAGTGCCATTTGTAAAGAAGAGGGCTTTTGTGGATGGCATAGACCAAGATCAGACTGCACAAAATGTGCAGTCTGACCTTAGATTATAATTGTACGCTTGTAAATCAAGCCTAAAACCTATGACTCGTAAGTACTTGCCTTTGAGACAGACCAATGAAATATAAAAAGACACCATCAATCAAACCTGAATCTGCTCTTGTGCATAGCATAACCCTAATTACAATACAATCTCAAATTTTAACAACTTTGGGGAAGAATGCTTTAGAAAGCATTTTGGGAAAAGGAGAAAATGCTGGTAACCAACATTTGCATCATTTCCCATAAGTTTTCTACCTGCTCAAAGATAATTCTCACTGAGATACATTAAATTTGACGTCTTTTATGCATTGGATTTGGGCAAGTCCAAAATGTTGTCATTTGGTTAAGAGTTTAAAAGATACATCCTTACAGCCTGAGAGAAAAAACACTGTAAAAATTTGATGGACTGTAGAATGGTTCAGAATTTAGTAAGCTGTGTAAACATAGATAAAGTACTGATATATATGGTGTAAGGAATAAAAACATATATCCGAAATCTTCGACTCAAAACCAGAAACGTCACAACTGTGATTTCTTCGATGGCCCCACAAACATGAAATGCATTTTCTATCGGTCGTTATCTATGCTATCTTGCAACCTTCTGGGGAAACATTTGGCATGAGCATACAAGAATGATATAAAATATGAAATGGGTTAAAAACTGGCTTAAAATGAATATAGATGTGTCTTTAACTCCTTTAATACAAAATGCCAACATTTTAGGCTGGTCCCAAACCGAAACCATTAAATTTTGTAGATGACCAATTTAATTTGGCACAAAGGATGGGACTTTTATCAGTAAAAGTAGAAAACATTGTGCAAAAAGGAGAAAATGCTGGTTACCAGCATTTTCTCCTTTTCACACAATGTTTTCAAAAGCTGTCTTGCTCTAAAATCTAAATATACCTTAAGAGGCTATGTAGTGCTTTCAGGAAATATTAAGTATTTTCCCTTACACTTCTCTTCTTACTTTTTCATGTTTTGCATTACTTTTTCATCTTTTGCAAGCTTTTCCCCTCACTAAAATGTGTTTTTAAAAGTTTGATGATCATGAAAATCTGAACAACCTCTGTTAAATATTGACATAATATCCGTTTAATTTCAGTACATGTAATTAAACCCTGAAAATCATTCAAAAGTAAAATTTCACAAAAGCAACCCAAATATCAACCAACTCTTACAATACTGATAAAAATTTGAACAAAAAAGATTTTTGAATACAATCGACAACAAGAGCACTGCATGTGGGTGCCAACGCTCGGGTGTGCTTGCTTGACTGTAAGTGAAAATAAGTTGAAAAAGGGGCATGACTGTGTCAAAAATACTTTGATGGATACCTGCCCCTCTTGTATAGGTTCCCCTTTTGATAATTAACAACTTGTCCAAGTTTGAAGCAAATATCTTCAGTAATAACAGAGATATTATAAAATGTCAAAGTTTTCGCATGTCGACGCAGACGACGCCTGGGCTATGACAATACCTTGAAGTTTTCTTCGAAAAGAGCTGAGCTAATAATGCATAAAACAATGTAATAACTAAATAGTTATACATTAAAGTGAACACAAATAATACATTACAGTATATAACAAGAGGGCCATGATGGCCCTGGGTCGCTCACCTTAGTAGCGTGCCTTGAAGGTTTTTCTTTAATTTGACCATGTGACCTAGTTTTTGACCGCAGGTGACCCAATTTCAAACTCATATTTCATGAAGACAAACATTCTGACCAATTTTCAAGTCAATTGAGCAAAAAATGTGGCCTCGAGTGCCCTAAAGATATTTCTTTAATTTGACCTAGTGACCTAGATTATGACCCCTGGTGACCCAAATTTGAACTGGTCATTGACTATATCAAAAGAAACATTTTACCCAATTTTCAAATCAAATGAATAATAAATGTGGCCTCTAGAGTGCCCACTAGCTATTTCTTTAATTTGACCAAGTGACCTAGTTTATGACCCCAGTTGACCCAAATTCAGACTCATGTGAGATTTTACAAAGACAAACATTCTGACCAATTTTCAAGGCAATTAAGCAAAGAATGTGGCCTCTAGAGTGCCCACAAGGTATTTCTTTATTTTGACCTAGTGACCTAGTTTATGGTTCCAGTTGACTAAAATCCAAACTCATCTGGTATTTCATCAAGACAAACATTCTGGCCAAATTTCAGGTCATTTGAGCAATAAATGTGGCCTCCAGAGTGCAAACAAGGTATTTCTTTAATTTGACCCAGTGAACTAGTTTATGACCCAAGTTGACCCAAATTAATCTTATGTGAGACTTTATAAAGACAAACTTTTTAACTAATTTTCAAGGCAATTGAGCAAATAATGTGGCCTCAAGAGTGCCAACAAGGTATTTCTTTAATTTGACCTAGTGACCTAGTTTATGACCCAAGATGACCCAATTTTGAACTCAATGAACTTGTTGCGCTTAGATGGGCAAACAAACTTAGAAGAGAATACCAAATATCAAAGCTCTATGCCTTCCAGTTTTAAAGAAGAATTTAAAAGTTTTCCTTCTTTGTTCCTATGTTCGAACTTGTGACCCCCCGGGCTGGGCCAGTTTTGACCCAGGGGCATCATATGAACAAACTTGGAAGAGGTCCACTAGGAAATGCTACATACCAAATATCAAAGCTCTACACCTTCCCGTTTAAGAGAAAAAGAAATTTAAAGTTTTCCTTCTTTGTTCCTATCTTCAAACTTGTGACCCCCTGGGCCGGGCCAGTTTTCACTCAGGGGCATCATATGAACAAACTTGGTAGAGGTCCACTAGGAGATGCAACATACCAAATATCAAAGCTCCACACCTTTCGGTTTCAGAAAAGAAGAATTTTAAAGTTTTCCTTCTTTGTTCCTATGTTCGAACTTGTGACCCCAGGGGCTGGGCCAGTTTTGACCCAAGCAGCATCCTTGGAACAAACTTGGTAGAAGTCCACTAGGAGATGCTACATACCAAATATCAAAGCTCTATGCCTTCCCATTTAAGAGAAAAAAAAATTAAAGGTTTCCTTCTTTGTTCCTATGTTTGAACTTGTGACCCCC
Source organism: Tridacna gigas (assembly GCA_945859785.2). Taxonomy (NCBI): domain Eukaryota; kingdom Metazoa; phylum Mollusca; class Bivalvia; order Cardiida; family Cardiidae; genus Tridacna; species Tridacna gigas. The sequence continues at coordinate 37,085,156 of OX244037.2, read as the reverse complement.
AGGGCAGGGCCAATTTTGACCCCAAGGGCATCATATGAACAAACTTAGTAGAGGTCTACTAGGCAATGCTACATACCAAATATCAAAGCTCTAAGCCTTTCAGTTTCAGAGAAGATAATTCTTAAAGTTTTCCTTCTCTGTGCCTATGTTTGAACTTGTGACCCAGAGGGCAGGGCCAACTTTGGCCCCAAGGGCATCATATGCACAAACTTGGTAGAGATCCACTAGAAGATGCTACATACCAAATATCAGAGCTCCATGCCTACCTGTTTCAGAGAAGAAGATTTTTAAAGTTTTCCTTCTTTGTTCCTATGTTGGAAATTGTGACCCCCGGGGCGGGCCCAGTTTTGACCCTAGGGACATCATATGAACAAACTTGGTAGAGGTCCACTAGGCGATGCTACATACCAAATATCAAAGCTCTACGCCTTCAAGTTTAAGAGAAGAAGATTTTTAAAGTTTTCCTTCTTTGTTACTATGCTCAAACTTGTGAGCCCCGGGGCGGGGCCAGTTTTGACCCCAGGGGCATCATATGAACAAACTTGGTAGAGGTCCACTAGGCAATGCTACATACCAAATATCAAAGCTCTAAGCCTTCCAGTTTCAGAGAAGATGATTTTTAAAGTTTCTCCTCTTTGTTCCTATGTTCGAACTTGTGACCCCCGGGGCAGGGCCAGTTTTGACCCCAAGGGCATCATATGAACAAACTTGGTAGAGGTCCACTAGGAGATGCTTCATGCAAAATATCAAAGCTCTATGCCTTCTAGTTTTACAGAAGAAGATTTTTAAAGTTTTACTTCTTTGTTCCTATGTTGGAAATTGTGACCCCCGGGGCGGGGCCAGTTTTGACCCCAGGGGCATCATATGAACAAACTTGGTAGAGGTCCACTAGGAGATGCTACATGCCAAATATCAAAGCTCTACACCTTCAAGTTTTAGAGAAGAAGATTTTTAAAGTTTTTCTTCTTTGTGACTATGCTCAAACTTGTGACCCCTGGGGCGGGGCCAGTTTTGACCCCAGGGGCATCAAATGAACAAACTTGGTAGAGGTCCAGTAGGAGATGCTACATACCAAATATCAAAGCTCTGCGCCTTCTAGTTTCAGAGAAGAAGATTTTCAAAGATTTTACCTTTTTTTCCTTTTTGTTGCCATGGCAACCAGAGTTGTGGGTGGAATTCAATTCTTTGAACAATTTTGGTAGAGCTTCACCCAAGGAACATCCCTGCCAAGTTTCATCAAGATTGGCCCAGTGGTTTAGGAGAAGAAGATGTTTAAAGAAATTGTTGACGGACGACGGACGCCCGACATAGGGCAATCACAATAGCTCACCTTTTAGCACGTTGTGCTAAGGTGAGCTAAAAATTATTTCATACTCATTTATGGTATAAATAAATGGCTAAAATGACCAGAGCTGCTGCTACAATAAATGAAAAATTTATCATGGTTCCTAAAATAAGCACAGACAGTAATGTTGAAGTCAGCATTGCCCCTGAAATAATGAATAGTCGGGTTACATTGCTGCCATGTTTTATCACAACTGACATGATCAGTCCATTGAGAGCCTGTAAAAAAAAAAGACCCAATTGTTTATATATCATCTTTGATAGTGTCTGAAATAAAGTGAATATAACTTCTTTGTACAAATTAGCGACTTCTTTAGTTGTCATGTTTCTGGACTAAGTAAAAGAAAAGAACTAATGAGAAATGGGTTGTGTAAGTTTCATAAACACTGGACCACAAATGTGGAATTAATAGCCTAAACAAGAAAAGGTCCCACAAATGAATGACAAAAAGCCATGCCTGGACATAAGCTCTTCTGTTAAGGCGACATTAAGATTCTTTACACTGATACATGTGAAAACATTCTAGCAAAGTAAACAGCCTATAATCATAGTTACTCATCTGCATGTTCACAGATTTCTTTGTAGTACTCTATAAAATATAAATTTTTGAGCCATTCTCTGTGAAAAGAGGGCATCATGCATCTACAAGAAGTTTCTACATGGGTCGAAACTTTTTGCTATTTGTAAATTTTTTGCATGTCAAAGGAGCATCGACTGTTACACTAATTTGATTTTATGGGTCCATAATTATGTGATGACTCACTTGGTATAATGCATCACGGCAGAGTATGAAGCCTGCTTTTGCTAGAGCATGGCTCAATTATGTATAAAACTTCAACAAAAAATTATTAAGTTACCTGTGTGAAAACAATCAACCATGTGTAGGAAGAGAATCCTTGGAAGAAATCATGTGAATGGTCATGTGATATATTGCTGTTCCACCACGACGAAAAAAGATTTAAAGCTACTCCATATGTATATAACAACATGTTTTGTATGTGAATGGAGACCTACAATGACAGTTGTACAAAAATTCTGTTACAATGGGTCATTACAGAAAAACCCCTAACATGTTTTGTGTTTTACTCTGTAGCAGACATGCAAAACAAATGCTCAAAAAGCGATTTGCTTTTTGCAAAGTCTGTGTTGCATTTTATTTCATTTTGCCAATTATTGCTCTTCTACATATGACATTTTGAAAGAGCCAGTGTGTTAATAATGTGATCTACTACCTCCAGTAGACCACTTTTTTCATCTTGAAGCAGACAACTTGACACAATGCACAAATTAGATAAATCACTCCTGACCAGCAATGTAAAATATTTGATGTTAACCCTTAAAGTGCCTTTCACAACTAAAGTTGCTTTTGAGGCCAGTGTAGGTCAAGACCAGACTGCACAAAAAATGCAGTCTTATCATTGATCTACACTGTCCACCTTGCCGAGACATTTTAGGCAAAATTGACCTTGATATTGCATTTATTTGGTCTTATTTTTAGATTCAAAATGTCTTTTAGGTTTCTTCAGCACTCTCTGGGTTAATTCCAGTTAATTTTCTTTATTTTGAAAATATGCTGTCAATGTTTTCTGCAGAAAATTTGTTTCAGAAGTAAAATATTTAAGAAAAAATTGTGTATTTATGTGACCCATAGACAGGGGTTTTTTGATGACAATGAGGAAAAAGGGAAAAAAAGAGTGCTGATTGTCAACATTTTCTCTCTTTTCCTGCTATGTTCTGTAACATTTTTAATGACTAATCAACTCACTGGAGCAATAATTGATAAGGCATTTACATATGAGCTATGCTCTGTGAAAAGGAGGCTTTATGCATCTGTGAAAAGTATCGACCCTGGTCAGCCTGTGCAGTCCACGCAGGCTGAATTGGGCCGAAAAGGACTAGTCTATCTCATGATGCAGTTACCGTAGTTGTTTAAAAAATTGGCTATTACGGATCCATAATTATGTGATGGCATTATGTATTACAGAGATGCATTAAGCTCCATTTTGCCAGAGCATGGCTAATATGCTTTCAATATGGAAAAGTCTACAATTTTGAAAACTAGTAGTAAAGAGATAACAGAGCAGAGAGGAAATTTAACCACTGAAGTGCTACACAGATAAACAAGTACTTTTCATAACACCATTTTTCCTTTCCCTACAATATTTTCAAAAGCCCTATTTTGTCAGGGTCATTAAAACATGGGACTGTTTGGTAGTTTGGTACAGGGGTAGGAACAGACTGGCTAAATGGTAGAAAATCTAAACAGGGTAATATCAGAGATATACCTCTTTCTTCTTGTTTTCGATCACCTTTTCTTTTAAAAACATTGTGGCAGAGGACATATTGATTATCCTTATTTTACATGAATGTTTATTGCAACTTTGTGTCTGGTGTAATTAATAAATAAAATATCATCATACCACTGACCTTCAACTGTTTTTTCATAATATACTCTGTATAAACAGCAGCAAGTCCAGATATTGATGTGGATGTAAAGATCATTACCAGACCTTCTGCTGTGATAAAAATCTTTTCTGTATTTGGCACATTGGAATGGAAACTACCATAGCTGAAAAAACAAAGCAATAAAAGCCATGAGAACCGTGGGCCCTATATAACTCGCACGAGGACGTGAAAAAATATGAAAGTATCGGGTATTGCCCATTTGCTTTTTTTTTTACAGAAAGTATGAGTAACACCCTACCCTCCAAGGCTGTGCAACTGATTAACTCTTTACCAAACGACAAAATTTTAGACTTGTCCAAATTGAAAGCATTTGCAGACGACAAATTAAACATGACACAAAAATTGAAATTTGCCATTGGAAGGGAAGAAAACATTGTGGGAAAAGAAGAAAATGCTGGTTACCAGCATTTTCTTCTTTTCCCACAATGTTTTCATAAGGCCTCTTCCTCAGGGTCGTGAAAACCCGGGATTGTGTGGTAAAGGGTTAAATGGGGATCATGATTTAAACAATTTTAATAAGGAATTATGTTCCCTATAAAGTACAGTGTTTCTGCTTATACACTGAAACATCCTACCATTATCACATAAAACCTACCACCTTTAGCAGTGCATTACACAGATGACTTATTTTTTTAAAATACACTAGTGTATTATCGTTTTTTTGCTCCTGTTTCTAATTCGTGGTTGTGAGCGCTTGAAGCCAGTGAAACCAATCACAGCACACCAAGGCTCCCGTCATAGAAGTTCAGTCAACTTATTTGATTCTTATAATAAACACCTTTGTATAATGCTCCGTATTTCGCTTCAAAAATGCAGGGTTGCTAGGAAAATTGGTCGAGTCAGGCAAAATGATAGGTTCTAATGTTCTTATTTTAATCATGAAATATATGAGTCTGTGACTGGAAAAAAGGGTCAGTTTGATTAACCCTTTCATTGCCATGGGCGAAAACAGAGGCTTTTATGGATAGCACAGATCAAGATCAGATTGCTAAGAAAGTGCAGCCTGATCTTGGATCTATACCATTCCCTTGTTTAGTCAAGCCTATAGAGTAAAAATCTTTATGACGTTCAGCGAATTGTATTTTCTGCCATCAATACAGGTTGATTTTATATATTTGGCAGTGAAAGAATTAATGGAAAGAGGACCTGTATTCATCTACCCCACAAAAGTGCATCTTTAGTCTTCATTTTGAGGGAAACTCAAGTTCTGATTGGCTATTGGTTTAGCAATATGGTTTCAACCAGAAGTTGTGCTACTTTGTTATTTAGAAAATTCTTAAATAGACTAAGAATGTCATTGAGCATAATTAGTGAAAACAGGCCCAGTGCTATTTTTAGGGGCCTCATTTGATGATGCTACACTTAAAACCTTATCATTAACCCTTTCCCAAACAAGCCCTGGTTTTCACGTGTCTGCAGTACAAGTCTTTTAAAAACACTGTGGGAAAAGGAGAAATTGCTCGTAACGAGCAATTTCTCCTTTTCCCACAGTGTTTTCTACCCTTTTTGAGACCTTTCTGCCATTTTCATCAAATTTAAAATTGTCATCTGCAAACTCTTTCAATTTGGACCAGTCCAAAGTTTGTCGTTTGGGAAAGGGTTAACTCTTTACAAAATGACAAAATTTTAGACATGTCCAAATTGAAAGCATTTGCAGACAACAAAATATATGTGATTGAAAAACTGAAATTTCTTTTGGGAAGGGTAGAAAACATTGTGGGAAAAGGAGAAAATGCTGGTTATCAGCATTTTCTCCTTTTCCCACAGTGTTTTCACAAGTTGTCTTTCTGAGGGTTGTTAAAACTCGAGATTGTGTGGTAAAGCGTTAAGGCCTATTTCTCTGATGCTACATCCCATACATATTTTCCCCTGGGCAGGAAAATTCTTTACCCAAGGACATCATTTAAGAAACTGTTTCAAATGACCATTAAATGATGTTTGATACAAAATATCAATGTTTTCTACTCTTTCACAACAAAATCTCATAATTTTGGCCACATAAAAATTGTCTTCTTGGAATGCTTCCAATTTAGATGACTCCAAATTTTTGTCATTTGGTACATAGTTAATGACTGATAAAAGACTTGTAGAAGATGAAACAAGAGGACCATGATGGTCCTATATCGCTCACCTGAGTACTAAGCAGTACAGGTTAACAATGAAGATAAATACCAAATACTGAAGTTCAAGGCCAAATGATTATGAAAGAGAGACAACTCACAACTTTAACAGAGGTCTAGGCCTTTGGTTACCTAGGAAATTTTCTTATAATTGCACGAAAGATACCTAAGTACAAACGTCTAAGCCCCGCGGCTGGACCTGTAATGATTCCAGGGGCATCTTGTGTGCAAAATTTCTTGAGGTCCACAAGGTGATGTTTCATGCAAAGTATCATAGCTCTAGGCATTTTGGGTTTAAACATAAAGATTTTTCAGTTTGCATTATATATACATGTAGATGCTACAGAGTAAACCAAGTCAAATACAGCAACTCTAATTGAAGGGCAAATAACTCATGCTGTTTGGGTCTAATAAGACTCATAATCAAAACCCATCCAAGATCTTATGGTCATATAAATTTTTACCAAGTTTGGTACTGATTGGTATATATTTGTAGATGCTAGAGTGTAAACAAAGTCAAATATGGAAATTCTGTCCAATTCAAGGGCAAATAACTCTGGATGTTCTGGTTCAATTTGACCCATAACTGAACTCTTCCGAGACCTTATGGGAATATATATTTTGACCAAGTTTGGTACTGATTGGTCAATATTTGCAGATGCTAGAGTGTAAACAAAGTCAAATATGGCAAATTTTCTAATTCAAGGGCAGACAACTCAAACAGTTCTGGTCCGATTAGATCCATAATTGAACTAATCTGAGATCTTATGATCACACACACTTTGACAATGTTTGGTGCTGATTGAGTAATATTTGTAGATGCTAGAGTGTAAACAAAGTCAGATTCAGTAATTTTTCCAAATTCAAGGGCAAATAACTCCTGATGTTCTGATTGGATTTGATCCAAAATCGAACTCATCCGAGACCTTATGGGTATATACATTGTGGCCAAGTTTGGTACTGGTTGGTCAATATTTGTAGATGCTAGAGTGTAAACAAGAAGATTTTTAAAGATTTCCCTCTTTATCTCTATGTGAAATCCGAGAACCCACAACATAGGGCCAATTTCAACAACAGCGCCATAATTTGAAGTATTTTGGTAGAGGGCTATTAGATGATGCTATAGTGGTGAAACGGTTTACCGATTAACCGATTAACCGCGGTCTATTCAAAGAAAAAACCGAAACCGGTTCGAATTTTACCGTATCGGTATTTCTGCAATATGTCAACTTCTCTTAATTGCATCAGAAAGTCCGGTTTTCCCAAAAATTCTGTCAGAAATCGATCGTTTTTCAACTTACAGTTCTAAAGATTTCCGAAAGCGAAAGTTGTTTATTTTTTTCCACAGGCGGTGTCACCGGTGTTTAGGTAAAACTATGACCACATAAAATTCACGACATGAACTCCAAATAAACGTCGAGCTTTAATGCTTTTGGATCAATGGAGTTTGTATGTTATTCATTTCTTATAACTTTGCTCACACTTATTTTTGCGTTTTCCAGTAGTTAAGCTGCAAAGTATTAGTGTTAGTGCAGTATGCAACTGAGTAAGTTAGTGCATCGCACTGTCTACTCTGTTGAGCCATGTCCCGAAGTTCGGTATAGTAGCGCTGGTTTTTATATAAACAAGTACGCTCTTGAAGAAAAAAAATGGCAGACGAAAATCGTCAAGATAGCGAGTGTTAAAGACTAGTCAATTTCAGTTTGTTTTTATTTGTTCATGCGAAACAATTGATTTTTAGTTCATTATCTTGAAAGAATGGAAGAGTTCCAAGCACATGTACTAGTTTTCTTTATCACCTTTTGAGCATATGCTACCCTAACAGTGACTACAAGTGGTCAGATATGCTAAATGTCAGCATATACAGCATATTGCAATACGTATTGCAATACGGGTCAGCCGTATTGCAATATATTGCAATACGCTTTTTACCGTATTGTTTCACCCCTATGATGCTACATGCCAAATATGAAAGCTCTAGCCCTTACGGTTTGGGACAAGAAGATTTTTAAAGTTTTTTCTCTCGGTTGCCATGGCAACCAGAGTTCTTCATGGAATTCAAATCTTTGAAGTATTCTGAAAGTGCATCACCTAAGGATCATTTCTGTTAAGTTTCATTGAAATCTGTTGGGCTATTTCAGAGAAGAAGATTTTTTAAGTAATTGTTCACGGACGGACGGACGGACGGACGCCGAACAACGATCGATCACAATAGCTCACCCTGAGCACTATGTGCTCAGATGAGCTAAAAAAGGGGGTCAAAAAAAAATAGCGGGGGAGGGGGATGGGAAAAGGGGAGGGAGTCTGTCCCGGAAAATCAACGCAAATCCCGGAAAATCAAGTCCATTTTCCCGGATTTGTCTGAAAAAATTATGGCATGTATGTGTACTAATATAAGATGAAAATCTGACATTACTTCATAATCCTTAAATTTTCCAATCGAATTTCATAGTTTTGTACAACGTTTTACTCAAGTTCAAGAGAACTCTTTTTACCAACATGGCCAGTGGCTCATGAATGCCAAAATCTAATATTTTACTCTAAATACATATAGAATATTATGACAGCATGTATTTCCTGTCAACTGTATTTCACTTCCACATGCGTTGGAAAATTTGATATCTCACAAGACCGAAGGTCGAGCAAGATGTCAGCATTTTCAAACCCATCATGAAGTAAATACAGCCAACAGGAAACACATACTGGCATAATATTCCATTCATTATATACTTAATAGATCTAATGCTAAATAAAAACAGAAAGAATACAATCAGTGCCATATGTATCGAAAAATACAAATAAATTGTAAGAAAAACCTGGTTCAGTGGGCGTTAATATCTTTTTACGAATGGCGCATGAATATTATGCAGTGTGTAATAATTGTACTCTTTCTCAGTGATGGGCAAACGAAAAATAAATATTATTCGTATAGTTTGTTTAGGAAAAAGAATATTGCCATAAAAATCTTCATAAGGCGATCTACACAAGGATTATAATTTATAGGTACAGGTACATGTATATAGCTGATCTACGCTCATTGGAAATAAATATGCACTTCTAAAAATAGACTGAAAATGCAATCGCCTCCTCCCTTCATGATTCTTACTATGTTGCGTAAAAATAAAATTTGGAAAAAGACTGAAAGTAGTTCGCTCGTGGAACACATCATCATACCATATTTGAAACCGTATTTCACAGTGAGCAGATACAATTTTTTTTTCCTTCATGTTGTATTTCAACGGTGTGAAAAGCTTGTATTTGAGTCAGAAAAATCACAGGTATATAATAAATCAAAATATGTGATATCACCATATGGCACTCATCCGGTACAGGTTGACATTAGCCTAACAGTCCTACTTTTAGTCAACAAGTCTCTGACTGGCATTAAAAAGCAACATAAGCCACTGATGTTTATATATATTTAATCAACTGATAGCTCTGGCAATAATAATAATTCATTATATTTATCAAATCGAAGTTACAATATGGAGTGCCCATACAGAACACAAATCAAACACAAGGGGCATTACTTTAATAAATTTTGTAGACTGTTTCAGTTTAAAGGTAGTCTTCCAAAGAACTTCTTCAAATTTTTAGAAAATGTAATACTCATCTTTTTAACGCATTCCCACACAATGACTCCTTTTGACGCATCTGGAAAAGAAGCCTTTTGAAAACATTGTGGAAAAAGGAGAAAATGCTGGTAACCAGCATTTTCTCCTTTTCCCACAATGTTTTCTACTCTATCAAAGACATAAATTATCATTTATGTTACATTTATTTTGTCGTCTGCAATTGCTTTCAATTTGGACACGGTCAAAATTTTGTCATCTGGTACTGGGTTAAGCAGTATATGTTTGACCTTTCACTAGAAAATCATGCATTTCCCATTTTGTGAGCAAGAAATATTCTTAAATTGCAACCAAAAGTTTTTAATTTATATGAAATAGGAACCTATCGGGTGACGCTACCCATCACATTTCAGTGCTACTGAAGCCAATTTTTCATAATCAAAAAAATTATTTTCAATTCCAATTCATGCCATTCTTTCATTTTTGTGCACATCTAGTCGAACAAGTTTAAAATTTGTGAATTGAAGAAAAAAACTTTTTTCCAAAATCTGCTGAAAACTACCTTTAATGCCACATTGCAAATGATAAAACTATAGGCCTCATGGTTTGTCACAACAAAATCTTCACATATTTCCCTGTTTATTTGTTTATTGTTCTGTCTTTCTTTTTTTTCCTTTTTGTAAAATGTTTTCAGCCCGTTTGACTTATGATTTATTACGAGAAGATCTTTAAGGAAATTGTGAACAGGCAGCTTTGGTATAGGCTAAAGACAATGATGCTATATACAGGGTTTTCCATGACCCCTTGTTTCTTTGAATTTTGAGGGTTTTGACCCCACAATTTTTCTAAACGATCCCAAAAATTTCTTGTTTAGCTTCTTAAATTCATATGAAGGGGGTCATTGTGACCCCTTAAACAGAAGGTTGAGGAAAAAATACCGTATATACCAGATACAAATAATAGTATATCAAAGCCAGAAGCCTTTCTCATTTGATTGGTTGGCTGGTTGTATTCGGGTTTAACGCCACTTTAACAGCTAAGGTCATATCATGGCGGTCGGTGACGCACATGTTTTCCTGGCTTTCTCACACCAGTACTAACACTACTTTTCTTTCCAAAGCCACCGACTACTTTTCTCACATGCTTCTGCAGAGGTGAGAACGCATACCCGGGGCACTGGAGGAAAGCCATAATGTGACCCCAATAAGAATTACTCTAACAACTTTTGACAGAGGGTCCCCAGAACTTTGCTACAAAGAAAACATGAAAGTTTTAGTCTCTCACTTGTCACATGTAATTTTCTTCCTTTTCAATGTTAAATAGGGTGCGCCCGCGCAGAGCCCAAACTCGACCCAAAGGTCAATTTTTAAACTTTTGGTACAGGGTCTCAAGATCATGTTACATACAAATTAAGATTGCTCTAGCCCTTATGATCTGTCAGAACGAGAGTTTTAAAAGATTTTCTTCTTTGTTTCCATGTAAAATTGGGTGCACCCGAGCAGAGCCCAAATATGACCCAAAAGAGATAATTTTAACAATTTTTATAAAGGGTCACCAAATGATGCTACATGCAAAATATGAATGCTTTGGCCCTTATGGTTAGTCACAAAAAGATTTTAAAAGATTTCCAACTTTAATTCTATGTAAAGTAGTGTGTGCCCGGCCAGAGCCCAAATATGACCCCAAAGGGATAATTATAACAATTTTTGTAAAGGGTCACTAGATGATGCTACATGCAAAATATGAATGCTCAAGCCAATATGGTTTGTCACAAGAAGATTTTAAAAGATTTCCTTCTTTGTTTCCATGTAAAATAGGGTGTGCCCTGGCAGAGCCCAAATATGACCACTGAGGTTTAATTTTCACAATTTTGGGAGAGGATCATCATATAATGCTACAAACCAAATATGAATTCTCTAGGCATTATGGTTTGTCAGAAGATGATTTTTTAAAGATTTCCTTCTTTGTTATTATGTGAAATAGGGTGCGCCTGGGCAAAGCCCAAATATGACCCTAGGGGATTAATTTTAATAATTTTGGTAAAGGGTCACCCAATGATGCTTCATACAAAAAATGAATGCTTTCGGCCTTATGGTTTGTCACAAGAAGATTTTTAAAGATTTTTTCCATTTTCAGCCATTTTGTTGCCATGGCAACCACAGTTTTTCATGGAATCAAATTCTTTTAACAATTTTTGTAGAGCTTCATCCAAGGAACATTCCTGCCAAGTTTTATCAAGATTGGCCATCTGGTTTTGGAGTAGAAGATTTTTAAAGAAATTGTTAACGGACGGACGGACAGATGGACGGACGGACGGACGATGGACGATGACCGGTCACAATAACTCACCCTGAGCACTTCGTGCTCAGGTGAGCTAACAAACAAATATGTGTAACATTTTCTTTTTTTTCAATTTCTCTTCTTTTGAAAAAAGAAATAATGTGTTAAGTACCTGTCACAAACTCCAGCAAACATCAACAAACCTAGATCAATCCACTGATAGCTTGTCAGTCATTAGGTACATAGTTAATGACTGATAAAAGTCTTGTAGAAGATGAAACAAACAAACATGTGCAATGTTTTTTTTTTTCTTTTTTTTTTTTTTTCAATTTCTCTTTGATTGAAAAAGAAATAATGTGTTAAGTACCTGTCACAAACTCCAGCAAACATCAACAAACCCAGAGCAATCCATTGATAGCTTGTCAGTATCCTGAAAAGACAGATTGGCGTATGGTTATTGCACAAATCTTGGTGGGTTTTTTGTGTCCCTTCAGTTTTTGACACCATTCAGGAAAAGAGGCACAGTTCCTAGCTAACAGCAATCACTCTAACTTTCCAGGAGGGTTCACCAAACATTCACAGTCTTATTCTCTAAGATTTTCTAGATTTGAAAGTAAAACAACTTCTAATTGGCTAAATAAAATGGTTCAGCCAATCAGAATAAGACTAAGAATGGTTGGTTGGTAAATACCCACCCAGATGTTCTCAATTCACTTAAAATTCCTATTTTTCTTCACTTCAGATATTTCATCTCTGGATATGTTTCATAGGCAAGTTTCTGGTATTCCTAAACTTATCTTGTATAATAACAGATTAACTCTTTACTAAACAATCTACCATAAGGAATATGGTTTTGAAAACATAGTGGGAAAATGAAAAAAAAATGCTGGTAACCATCATTTTCTCCTTTTCTTACAATGTTTTCAATCCCATCAGATACAGAAATGACCAATTAAGCAACTTTTGTTTCTGCAATGACTCTAACTATTCAAATAAACAAGAGTACCGCATGTGGGTACCAATGCTCTGCTGCAGTTGGTTGATTTTATTCGAAGTTCTAAATCAAAGAAGGGGACAACTGTGTCAAAAATAGTTTGATGGTTACTTGCCCTTGTTGTATGAATTCCCCTTTTGATAGTTAACGCCTTGTTCAAGTTTGAAGTAAAAATCTTCAGTAATAACAGATATTACAAAATGTCAAAATTTTTCACATGACGAGGCAGATGCAGACAATGACAGGGCTATGGCAATACCTTGATGTTTTCTTTGAAAACTGCTAAGCTGAAAATGCTACTTCTCTTCCCTTCAAATATTATTTTTCTGGACAATATGTACTAGTGTCTGGTATTTCTAAACTTATCCTCTGTAATAATATAGATTAACTCTCTACCAAACAATCCTCTGTTTTAACTCCTTACAAAACAAAAAATTTTGGACTTGCCCAAATTGAAAGCATTTGCAGACAACAAAATAAATATGATTCAAAAATTTAAAATTTGTTTTTGAAAGTGCTGAAAGCATTGTTGGAAAAGGAGAAAATGCTGGAAAACATGTATTCTGCTTTAGGGTTGTTAAAAGTCTGATTTATGAGGTAAATGGTTAAGGACTCTAGGAAATATTTTTTCTATCCTTTGAAAGGCAAAATCAATCACTGGAACCTTTCTTAAAATTTTTTTTTGCTGTCACTTTTCAGATGCTTGCTTTCAAGCATTTAAGAATCATTTTCCCTTGTCAGTCCTTCACAAAACAATCTGGCATGTTCATGACACTGAGGAAGACAGCACTTGAAAAAGCAACATTTTCTAGCCTTCCAAAGACAAATCTGATAAATGGAGCCAAAATTCATCTGAAGTCTGCAAAAAGTTTCAATTTGGATAAGTCTAAAATTTTGTCGTCTGCTAATGGGTTAATGAACATTTGGTTGAACAACTATCTTAAATTACTAGAAGGGGTATTAACTTTTTCCAAAAACGACAAAATTTTGGACTTGCCCATTTCGAAAACATATCCATTATCCAGTTGACAAATAAAATGTGGTTGGCGAAAGCATTATTTTCAATGATTTTTCGAAAGGTCTTTGAAATTCAGGATGGTGTCATACAGGGTTAAGACACTTTTTGTGACAGTCCTAGTCTTTAAATTAATAGTGAAAGGCTTGCAAACCTTTCATTTTTCAATGTGTTACAGTATTTCAATGCTATTTTAATCATTCTAACTTTAGTCAGCCATATTCTTTATTTCCTCTACCAACTGGCTCAACCTATCCTATACAAGCTAATGTCAGACAAGTAAAGATGACAGAAAGGGGATTCACAGATCTGAACCTGGAACCTTCCATGTGAGAGGACAACGCTCTACCTCTAAACCACTGTCTCCCAGGACAGCGAACCTAAAGCAGGGGAGTAACCAGGGGTTCTGAATCATTATGCACTCTGAATCGAGAGCACTATTTCACCCTTGGGCCCCAAAGCACACTGCACTGTGCTTTTGCAGACACTGTAAATCAAGATCAGGCTGCACAGAATGTGCAGTCTGATCTTGATCTACACAGCCTGATACATGGAGATTATCCATCGAAAAGAAATAGGATGGATATTTGGCTTTTTACTATTGGGTAGAAATTTTCACTTTTTTAACAGTTTTAGGATTACATGTAATCAACCCTTTACCATATAATCCCGACTCTTAACGACCCTAAAGAAAAGGCTTTTGAAAACACTGTGGGAAACGGAGAAAATTTTGGTAACTAGCATTTTCTCCTTTTCCCACAATGTTTTCTACCGTATGAAAGACAGAAATCATCATTTTAGCAACATTTAATTTGTTGTCTGGAAATGCTTTAAACTTGGTCCAGTCTAAAAGTTTGTCGTTGGTAAGAGATTAAAGAGATGGAGTTGTCTTATAAAGTGATAATGTTTTGCCCATTCCCATTTTTTGCTACATTATGAATTTGCATAGTGTGTGTCATTGACGCTATGCCTTTGTGAAATGGGAGTTAGCCACACACACCTATGTACATGTTCACATACAAACAGATGGGGAGGGCTTATTCCAATATAATAATAAACACTAAAATATTTGTTTTTCAGTGATTTAACCCTTTACAAGACAGTCCCTTGTTTTAACAAGCCTGAGAAAAAGGGGTATTGCAAGCACGATGCAAAAGGAGAAGATGCTGGTTGAGCAACATTCAATTTGTAGTCTGAAAATGCTTTCAATCTGGACAAGTGTAAAATATGATGTTTGGTAAAGGGTTAACTTTTTACTAAATGATAAAAATTTTAGAAGAGTTGAAATTGAAAGCATTTATAGACAACAAAATAAATGTGACTCAAAAATTAAAATATGTTTTGGGAAGGGTAGAAAACATTGTGGGAAAAGGAGAAAGTCTTGGTTACCAGTATTTCCTCCTTTACCCAAAATGTATCCAAAGTTTCTTTCTCAAGGTCATTAAAAATTGGGATTGTGTCATAAGGGGATAAAGGGTTGAGCAAATTTTAAGAAAATATATTACCTTTTGATTATAATTCTATACAGAAAAGCAGTTGTAGCAATTTTCAAGTTACTTAATACCTGTAAATGAAAAATGTCTTAGTCATATCATATCAAGTCATATCATTTGTGGAAGCTGTTGATATTCAGATTGCAGCACTTGAAATTACTTACTAAGCTCACAATTCAAAATAAAACATCCTTTAATGTACATGTATTTTCAGTAATGTGAATTTTATACTTTAAAACTATATGCCACCCTTTTCATACAAAGAGCATAGATGAAATTAAAAAAAAAATTGTCAGAATATGCCATAATTTCATATACAGTATATGCAAAACAACTGTTAAAAACTAAGTATATATGAGCCATGTTCTGTGAAAAGGGCACTTAATGCATCTCCAAAAAGTATCGACCCCTCAGCCTGCGCAGTCCACACAGGCTGACCTGGGTCGAAAGTTTTTGCTATTGGTCAATTTCCTTTATGTCAAAGGACTAGTCTACCTTATGATACAGTCAGCTGTTAGACATAATGGATTTTATGGATCCCTAGTTATCTGATATCTTGCTTGGTATGATGCATCGTGGAGATGCTTTAAGCCCCCTTTTGCCAGAGCATGACTCATGTAATATTGACCTAACTTCATGGGAGGGTAACTCTGCCATGCATTTTGATAATGCCTCAAAGGTACCCCTTGCCAAAAAAACATTCATTGCCATCATTGTAATCAGGTTCAGACAGAACTGAAAGAGAACTGTGAAAGGAGTTTGCTTTGCCAAGGGAAGAGTTTGCCACTCAAAAAAAAAAAAATCTAAATGGCATTATGCATAAAAAGGTCTCAGTGTAAGGGGAGCTAATTATTCAATGCTAAATGACAGGTACATGTATCTGCAAAATACTAGTCTTTCACATCAGTTTCGAAACAATGACAGTAAAACTGAGAAACTTCAAAATGTTTTCTAGTCTTTCAAAGGCAAATCTGATCCTTTATGTCACATATAATTTGTCTTTTGCAAATACATGTACTTTCAGTACCGGCAAGTCTAAAAATGTTGTTTTACAGTAAACAGTTAAAGGGTGGTGGTGACTAAAGTTATGAATTCTACAGTAACCTGGTAAGTAGTTGGGTCCATTTGAGTTTGCATATGTAGCCCCAAGTTGTTGTTCAACATATATAGTACTGCAGGAATACTGTAGGAAGCACAGGTTTGGATGGAAAGTCTTGGAATTCTTATCTTTTTGTTCATGAACTGAGATAAATACATTGCTGCAGAGAACACAAGCTGAAAATATAAAAAAAAAAAATAATATACAAAGTCTGCAAAGAAATACACAATCTAGATTCACCTGTACAATCCTTTCTTATTAA
This sequence comes from Tridacna gigas, assembly GCA_945859785.2. Lineage (NCBI taxonomy): Eukaryota > Metazoa > Mollusca > Bivalvia > Cardiida > Cardiidae > Tridacna > Tridacna gigas. The sequence continues at coordinate 37,068,511 of OX244037.2, read as the reverse complement.
CTCTTAGGCTGCTATGCGCGACTCTGAGTGCTTTTGCGGACAGCATAGATCAAATCTGCACAAAATGCGTAGACTGATCTTGGATCTGCACTAATACATTGTTTTCTTTCCTGTGAATTCAACTTTGAAATAGCGATATTTGGGTTTTTACTATTGAGTGGAAACTTTCGTTTCATTTATTTAGCAGTTTAACTCTTTACCAATCGACAAAATTGTAGGCCAGTCCAATTTGAAAGCATTTGCAGATAACATGATAAATGTGACTCAAAAATTGAAATTTGTTTTGGGAAGGGTAGAAAATATTGTGGGAAAAGGAGAAAATGGTGGTTACCAGCATTTTCTCTTTTTCCCACAATGTTTTCAAAAGCTGTCGATCGCAAGGTCGTTAAAACTCCCAATTGTGTGGTAAATGGTTAAGGGTTAAGATGCATAATAATTTTATCAAACAGAACCTCCTTCAGCAGTGTATTAAACCAATGACTTATTTTCGAAAATACATTAGCGTGTTATCGTTTCCTGGGTCCTGGCTCAGTTTATTTTTGTAGTTGTGAATGCATGAAGCCGGTGGAACCAACCACAGTATGTGCCGGAATTTGTACTCCATTTCAACATCATTGTTGCTATGGCATATACATGTGGAAAATGCTACGATTTTCCTGTTTAATAACAAAAAGAAATGAAGTAGCAGTTGTTTAAAATCAACAAAACTGAGGAATTGTGTTGATTTATACCCTCTATAAACTGTTTCATCCTACTTTCGATTAAAATGTCACAGAGCAATTTCCTTGTGTATATAAACATTTCAAACCGAACTACATCTGTAAACATGGACCTGTGAATGGTATATAGGCTGAAGGTGATAATGCAGGATATGTATTTGTATTTCATTTAATTCATATGATAAATAGAATCTCACACTCGTTGACTAAAATGTATATGACTCTTACCAAGGCTCGTGTCATATGATTTTAGTCAACTTGTTTGATAAAAATGGTAATGTATAAACACTCATGTAAGATCCTCTAATATGTATCGGATTTTCAAGAAGACAATATATAATTAAAAGATAAATATACAACAAAAACTATTTCACTACGAGAGTCTTTTGTATAACAGACATACATGGATACTCTTAACCCTTTACCAAACAGTCCCAAGTTTTAATAACAGTAAGAAAGAAGGCTTTTAAAAACATTGTGGGAAAATGCTCAACACCAGCATTTCCCCCTCTACCACAATTTCCTACCCTTTCAAAGGCAATGTCATCAATTTTAGCCATATTCACTTTATGGGCTTCAAAATTTAATGCTTTGGACTTGGACAAGTCCAAAATTTTGTCATCTGGTAAAAAGTTAAAGCAATGATAGAGTATACTATGTTAAGTTGATCAAAATAATAAAACTTTCACAAAACTGTACTGGTCAAAATTGTAACCATTTGAAATACAGTATTCTAGTAAACTCTGGCACATATGATGGGAATTGTCTAGAGTTGAAAACATCATGGAAAAAGGAAAAAAAAGCTGGTCATTAGCATTTTCTCTCCATTTTCTACAATGTTTTATAAAGCCTTAAAGGCTAAATAGATGACTGTATGTTACTGAACAGTTGGTCCATGTGTTAGTTGCTGGCAGAAAAATTAATTTTAAAATTAGGTAAAACGTAAACAAAAGATAGAGAGTCTGGCAATTTTTGACCTTGTTTTAAAATCTATTTTTTTCTGCCAGTGACAACCACTTGGACTAAGTGTTCAATAACAGTTTGTCATCTTCACAATAATTGCAATACAATGTGTGGTAAAGAGTCAAAGATACAGCTGAACTCGTTTTCAGCCAGGTTTGAATCCATAGAATCTTTATCTAATGAAACAATAATAATTCTTATATCTCATTGCCAAATGTTGCCCCTGACGATTGCAAGTTTGCACAGATTACAACAGATAGACAAGAGGACCATGATGGTCCTAAATCGCTCACCTGAAATGCAACTCAGCTGTCATTGTTATGGCCACTTGCCTCTTGTTTTTTGCTCTGCATATAAGCCACTGTTCACAGATATGGCCTTCATATTCAGTCTTAATATTGTGATTATACCTTTTTTATGAGTAGGTCCAAAAATAAATTAGATATGCAGTGACCTTTTGATAGACAGGCAAATAAAAAGTTGACAACAATTAGACAATAATTGCAGAAAGCAGTTAAAAGACTCAGTGTTTCCCAATAGTGGCACATACCTGGTACGGGTTGACATCTGCGACAGCCCAAAATAGGGTTCCACTTACAATGATACTCAGGGGACCAAAGAAATCATATCGTTTTATCTGAATATCGTTTTAACTGATGTATATTCTTATAAAAAGAGACCCTGTTGGGACCAAGGGATTAATGTCATTATAAGCAATATATCGTATTAAGCAATATAGTAATAAGCAAAGTTTACTGTAATTGTTGCAGAGATGCTCAAGAATTTAATTAATATTTTAGCAGATCAGTATTGAGTTGACTCTTTCAAGATATAATGGTGATCAACCTCTTTCCCACAACCACCTGCAAGAAGACTCAACACCATAATGCTACATGCCAAATATGAAATCTCTAGCCCTTACGGTTTGGGACAAGAAGATTTTTAAAGATTTCCCTCTTTATCTCTATGTGAAATCCGAGACCAACAAAATATGGCTAATTTTCACACCAGGGTCATAATTTTACGTGTTTTGGTAGAGAGTCACTAGATGATACTACATGCCATATATGAAAGCTCTAGCCCTTACGGTTTGGGACAAGAAGATTTTTAAAGATTTCCTTCTTTATCTCTATGTGAAATCTGAGAACCCACAACATAGGGCCAATTTCCACACTAGGGGCAAGGGCCATTATTTGAAATATTTTGGTAGAGGGCCACTAGATGATACTACATGCCATATATGAGAGCTCTAGCCCTTACGGTTTGGGACAAGAAGATTTTTAAAGATTTCCTTCTTTATCTCTATGTGAAATCCGAGAACCCACAACATAGGGCCATTTTCAACACTAGGGCCATAATTTGAAGTGTTTTGGTAGAGGGCCACTAGATGATGCTACATGCCAAATATGGAAGCTCTAGCCCTTAGTTTGGTTTGGGACAAGAAGATTTTTAAAGATTTCCTTCTTTATCTCTATGTGAAATCCGAGACCCCACAACATAGGGCCAATTTTTAACACAAGGGCCATAATTTGAAGTATTTTGGTAGTTTGATTGAAATCTGATAGTTAGTTTAGGAGGAGAAGATTTTTTTTGTAATTGTGAACGGACGGAAGGACAGATGGACAGACAGACGATGGACATTGACCGATCACAATAGCTCACCTAGAACACAGCGTGCTCAGGTGAGCTAAAAATGCATCTCATTTTCTGGAGGCCTTCAAAGAAATCACTGTTGTTTCCGGTTTTAAATGACAAACCCCTTGAGTTTCTCTATCCCTTACACCATACATGTATTAGATTGGTAATTTATCTATGTTTACACAACTTACTAAATTCTGGGCCACTATACACACTATTGAGTTTATACAGCATTTTTTTTCTCTCTGGCTGTAAGGATGTATCTTTAAGACAACAAAAATTTGAACTGTACATATTGAAAGCATTTGTATACAACAAATAATGTATGCATTAAAGATGAAAATTGTCTCTGAAAAGGTAGAAAATATTGTGGGTGATAGAAAAAATGCTGGTTATCATCACTTTCTCATTTCCATTGACAGTTTAACCCTTTACCACACAATCTTGACTCTTGACTTTCCTGTGAAAGAAATTAAGCTTTTGAAAACATTTGTGGGAAAAAAAGGAGAAAATGCTGGCAACCAGCATTTTCTCCTTTTTCCCACAATTTTTTCTACCCTTTACAGAGCAAGTTTCATTTCTTTTGTTGTCTGTGCATGCTTTCAGTTTGGACAAGTCTATAATTTTGTTGATTGGTAAAGAGTCAAAAAACCTTCTACCTTAGGAATGTAAAAAATATAGGTTTGTACGGTAAAGGGTAAATCAACTGGAAGACCAGCACTGAAAATGACAGGTAATATGTAACAATGAACCTCACTACATGTTTGTACTTTCTACAGATTCTCCATACCTTTGTAAACTCAATCAACAAGACAACTGTTGATGTACTGTATGGCAGTTTCCTGTCTACTTTACTCAAATTTACAAGAATGGAGAATGAACCATAAATCATGACTCTGAAAGAAAAGAATGAGTTTGTTTGTTTGATTGGAGTTTATTGCAGTCAAATAAAGATATTCTGACATCTAAAAAGACCTGTACAACTGCAATTTCAAGCTTATCTTTGCTCAGAAATCTCACAAAGTTGATGACATTGTGGATCAGAAATATACAATGTAATTGTATTTTCTAAATCTATCTCAAACTTAAATAGAGAACATGAATTATCTGAAGTCTAGACTTTGTCACACAAAATGTCGGGTATGTATTCGCTGGTACATTTTTAAATTGTCCAATTTAAAAACCACATATAGGATCTGAGACAATCAGCATTCAGGCTGGTTTCCACTATTTGCCTCTAGGTTTTTAAAAGCCATTTTAATCTAATTATTTCAGAAAATATCCAATAGTTTAATTCCAATATCAGGCTGAATATTCTTTGAGCTCAAATTTTATCTACAATGTCTGCTAAATCAACTGGAATTTTTATCCAGCACTTTATGGCTTAAACCTTTACCAGACGACAAAACTTTAGCCTTGTCCAACTTGAAAGCATTTGCTAACAACAGTTTCAATGTGGCTAAAAATGGTGCAATTTCTTTGATAGAGTAGAAAACATTGTGGGAAAAGGTCAGCATTTTCTACTTTTCCCACACTATTTCCAAAAGGCTTCTTTCACAGGGTCTTTAAAAGGTGGAATTGTGAGGTAAAGGGTTAAAAGAACAATTACAAATTAATTACTGGACAATCCATTTTTATACTTACAATAGTAGTGCATGTAATCATACAAACATAAAGCCATGAATCAACAAGCTATTTTTAAAAAGAGTAGAAATGATACTGGGAAAAGAAGCATTTACCTCTTTCCAAAAAGTCTTCCAAATCTGCAAGCTGCTTGGAGATAAAATGTTATATTTTTATACAATGGGTTAACCCTTTACCTCACAATCCTGAGTTTTAATGACCCTGAGGAAGACAGCATTTGAGAACAGTGTGGGAAAAGGAGATAAGAGGGCCATTTGCCCTAAAGCCCTCACTTGAGTAAAGGCATCTACACTGGATAAAGCTAAAGAGAGCCTCTTTTAATGATGTAAAACAAGTGAGTGTAAGTGACCTACACAGTGCACACAAAGTTTTTCTATGATTTGGTCCAGTGACCTACTTTTTGACCGGATGTGACCTACTTTGGAAGTTGTCCAAGATATCTCAAAGAAAAACTTTCTGACCAAGTTTCACGAGTATCAGGCTGAAATGTGGACTCTTCAGTACACACAAGGTTTTTCTAAGATTTTGTCCAGTGACCTACTTTTTGACCAGACATGACCCAATTTCGAACTTGTCCAAGACATCATCAAGACAAACTTTCTGACTAAGTTTCAAGAGTATCAGGCTGAAAATGTGGCCTCTAGAGTGCACACAAGGTTTTCTAAGACTTAGCCCACTGACCTACATTTTGACCAGATATGACACACTTTTTATCTTGTTTGAGATATCATCAAGACAAACATTCTGACCAAGTTTCATGAATATCTGGCTGAAAATGTGGCCTCTAGAGTGCACACAAGGTTTTTCTTAGATTCATTCTAGTGACCTACCTTTTGACCCGACATGACCCAATTTCCAACTTGTCAGAGATTTTATCAAGACAAACATTCTGACCAAGTTTCATGCATATCTGACTGAAAATGTGGCCTCTAGAGTGCAAACAAGGTAAAATGTTGATGCCACACGACTGACAAAGCACGATCACAATAGCTCACCTTCAGCACTTCGTGCTTGAAGGTGAGCTAGAAATGCTGGTAACGAGCATTTTCTCCTTTTTTCTACAATGTTTTCTACCAGTACTCTTCCCAAAACAAATTTCAATTTACAGTGTCATTTATTTTGTTGTCTGCAAAATTAATGCTTTCACTTTGGACTAGTCTAAAATTATTTTGCCATTTGGTAAAGAGTTAATTATAAACTTACTCCAAGATGAGCATAAAAGCCCAAACAGCACCATTTGTCTTTCCAGGAGTCTGTTTGTTATACATAGGTAAATGTCCATCCTCACTGTTCACTTTCATACCAGCATCTGTAACTTAAAACACAACAAATTAGCAATAACTCAGCATAAAAACTTCTTGTATAACTGCCTCTTATTCTTTTATCTGAAAATAAAAGGAGATCTTAAAGGGACTATTCAGAGTTTTGTATTTCACCAAACTTCAAAAATGATTCATCACTGAACTTACTGAGGCAATAGCTGGCAAACCAATTGCAAAGAAGAAAAGGTAAAACATAGAAAAATATTTTTCAGATTCATGAAAGAAAATCACATCGATTTGTGGGAATGTACCTTGATAAATAACAATTTAGTGTGCATATGGGTTTGCATCCAAATAAGTAGGATGACCTACTTTTTGACCCAGTATGTCAGAGACATTATCAAGACAATTGTGACGAATGTTTAGGAGCATCTGACTGAAAATGTGGCCTCTAGAGTGCATACAGGGTTTGTTTAAGATTTGTCATATGGACCTACTTTTTGACCAAATGTGACCCAGTTTCAAACTTAATCAAGCCATGTGTTCCGACCAACTTTCATGAGAATCAGGCTAAAAATGTGGATTCTAGATTACACACAAGGTTTTTCTAAAACTCGTCCCTGTATGACCTAATTTTAGTCCCGACATGACCCAATTTGGAACTTGTCCGTGATATTACCATGGCAAACATTCTGACCATTTTTTTTTTTTAATGAAAATGTTGTTTCTAGTGTGCACACAACAAGGTTTTTCAATCAAGGATTTGAATCTGTGACCAACTGCTTTACCTGATGTGATCCAATTTTGAGCTTGTCCAAGAATTATCAAAAAAAAAATCCTACTAACCAATTCTTACGAATATCTGACTGAAACTATGGCCTCTATATCATTAAGGGTTCGAAACCAGGTACCCCACGAAAATCGGTACGTCGACCATACGATTAATACCGTGTGCGGAAAAAAAAACACTATCTTTCTGATGTAGTATTTTTGAATAATTCTGCTGAATTTATTATTTCTTCTAAAGTAGAGTATAATAGTAAATCTTACAAAATTACCATTTCAGACAGAAAACAGTGTTTCACTTTTAAACGCAACTATCACTCGTCACAACTCGGCCGATTCCGTACCTACATATGATCACCGGATCACCCCGGGGTATGCCGCAGCGGTATGCAGTCACTTCGTACCATAACCATTTCGTACCATTTCGTGTATAACCATTTCGTACCATAGATTTACCATTTCGTACCATAAATTTACCATTTCGTACCATAGCGTTACCATTTCGTACCAGGGTAGAACCTTCTCATACTATGACCAAACATGTAATTTAATGTGACAAAAAGTAGTATTTAATATATTTACTTGGTATAGACCAATGCTTTGGACCTTATGTTATTTACGGGATATTATCATAAATCAATTTAAAGAATCAGTATGGGATTGAGAAGATAGGTGTTTGGTCTGTTTGTCTGTAATGTTTGTCGCAAGTTGGATAATCAGAATTAGAAACAAACTGATCACATTAAATTGAACAATTAATCAAAGAATTATAATTGTTTGATTACCTTTGATTGTAAATTGTCTATTTCCTTTTTGTCTTCTTTTTTGTATGTTTGTTTATGGGTATGTTTTGAAATTATGTGGGCCTTGTATGATGCCACGACAGGGACAGGGTCAAACGTCAAGGTCAATATGACGATTTTTTTTTCTTGTAAATACATCATTTTGCACAATATTCATTTACTTAAATTACACACCTTACAAAAGCAATTCGTTTTTCAACGACTCTTGGAGAAACTGCTATGAAATCATCTTGGGAAAAGGAGATAATCAGAAAGTGTTATTGGTATAACTTCTTGAATAAATATCTAACTTGAATAAATAGCGGTTTTTTTTTTTTGTCTTCTTCTTCTAATATCTTCATAGTAAAAGTTTTCCTTAGTCGAAACTTTGTCATAGGTCTCAAAAAAAATGGTACGAAATGGTATGACTATGGTACGAAGTGGAAAAATTAAGGTACGAAATGGTATAAACTATGGTACGAAATGGTAAAATCATCGTACGAAGTGACTGGTATGAAATGGTTATGGTACGAAACGTCCGTATCTTCCACTTTTTCTGTTTATGTAATGGTTCCCTTACACTGATAATTAGCGGGCAAAAAACAAGTTGCCTGGTTTTCCATTTTGTAAACAATATGGAGGATTTTCGTTGACAGACATCCAATTTTGAAAGGTAACATGACGCAGTTTTTGATCGCGAGTTTAACTGTACCTGCAAGAAAATTTGCCTGATCAACACAAACTTCTGTCATATAGGATTAATCGATCTTAGTGCATAAACCATGAGCTAGGGCGAAATTTTTCAACTTCTGAGCTTTGTGCATAAATTGTGTTGATTAACACAGGCACTTTCATTTCATATTTTAGGAATCAATATGAGACGACTGTATACTTTCTGAACTAATTCAGATTGCTTAATGTCATAGATCTAGAGTGAAAGTAAAGATTTATTAAAATTATCATAAAGTGTTACAGTAATGTTATCTTCTGTTTCCAAATCGTTTTATTACAGTGCTCATTTAATTAGATACTTTTGGCAAGGCTACTCCTTTAGACTGTTCTACTGTTTGATTTACTCTCTTTATTTACGTATACTAATCACCCAGTTATAATTACTGATTGCACCAATCACATTATCTGCCATTTTTGCTTGCACCAAATATGTTACATTCCATTTTTGTTTGTACATGACAAGGTGTTTCCTTATTGTCTCATCGCATTTATACATCAATCTAAATACAGGTAACTATTTCATATCATTTGTGCCACATTATCATGCCTTTAAATATTCATTTTTGTAAGAATTATGTATGTTTTTATTTTTTTTTTTTTGTACTTGATTTCATGATTGTTCACATTTTTTTACAGAAAACCATCAAATTACACCAACATTGCAAGGAACTGAACATTTCTGTTGTCTTTGCTTTGCCCCTACTACCAAGTTAATAAACCGGCTGGCTGGTAATATTAACCATGTATTTCATAGCTAATTCCGCTGGCTATCAAATTTATTTCACCAGATTGAATTTGATATTTTTTTATCCTTGAAATGACAAAAAGTATCAGTTGAACACATTAAAACCACAGGTAAAACCCAGCTGATGCAATCATGCATTTTCAAAGTTCTTTTCTTTTCCAAAAAAGGAAAAGAAAAAAATCCCACCATAGCAGACAGTATAGATTCATGAGTACACTGTTTACTGTGTTCAGTGCAATCTATTCATAGGTCTAAATTGTTCGCAACAGGATAAGGGCACTGAATTCTGTCTAGCAGCGTATAGGGTTAGATATATATCAGTATCACGGATCACTCATCAAAATCTTATATATTTCATAGATGGTTTTTTTCCCAAGTTCTCTTCTGTATCCTTTACTTCTAAAGATTACTTTTCAAGTTATAGAGGCAAAAGAAGAAATTGCATTTATAAAGCCATTTTTCCTCCTACATATACATTTGGGGGACCTTGTCATATTTGATTACTTCCCCCTTGCCATTTTTTATTACTAATTTCATTTTGATTAGATGGGTCCCTATTTTATTTGGATATTTGCAAACTCTTTCAGGAAGTATGTGAGTTAACTCTTTTCCACACAGTCCTGACTTTTAACGACCCTGAGAAAGAAGCCTTTTGAAAACATTGTGGGAAAAGGAGAAAATGCGTGTAACTAGTATTTTCTCATTTTCCCACAATGTTTTCTAGCCTCCCTAAGACAAATTTCAGTTTTTAAGTCACATTTATTTTGTCGTCTGCAAATGCTTTCAATTTGGACTAGTCTAAAAGTTTGTCATTTGGTAAAGAGTTAACCCTTTATCACACCATCCAGAGGTTAATGATCCAGGGATAGGCATTTTTTTTAAAACATAGTGAATAAAGGAGAAAATGCTGGTAACCAGCATTTTCTCCTTTTCCCACAATGTTTTCTACCCTTTCAACGACAAATTTCATAATTTGATCAATGTGAAATTTGTCATCTGCAAATTAATGTTTTCAATTTGGACCAGTCCAAAATTTTATCATGTGGTAAAGAGTTAAAAGGCAAATTCCTATTTGCACCACACTTAATTTGCTGCCTGCAAATGCTTTCACTAGGACTTGTTCGAGGATTGTTGGCCGGTAAAGATCGAGTTGAACTGTAAGCATACTTTTGGAAAAATTAGATACCTTTCAGGGCACTGTAGATCAAGATAAGAAAGGACAGAACATGTGGTCTGATCTGGGACCTGTAATATTCAGTTTAACCCTTTACCACTCAATCCCAACTTTTAATGACCCTGAAAAAGAAGGCTTTTGCAAACATTATGGGAAAAGGAGAAAATGCTGTTGACCAGCATTTTCTCCTTTTCCCACAATGCTTTCTACCCTATCAAGGATAAGTTTTATTATTTGAGTTAACTTTCATTTGTTTTCTGCAAATGCTTTCAGTTTGGACAAGTCAAAAGTTTTATCGTATGGTAAAGGGTTAACACTTTACCACACGACAAAATTTTAGACTGGTCCAAATTGAAAGAATTTGCAGACGACAATTTAGATGTGGCTGGAATTATGCTTTTTGGCTGTGGAAGGGTAGAGAACATTGAGGGAAAAGGAGAAAATGCTGGTTACCAGCATTTTCTCCTTTTCCCACAATGCTTTCAAAAGGCTTCTTCTTCAGGGTCGTTAAAACCCATGATTGTGTGGTAATTAAAGAGTTAGTAGAGCCTTATAATACCTGTATGGATCTGTGTCTGTCATATTGACTGAAAGTGTCCGTTTCATTTATACTTACATGTTGCAGGTTAATCCTTTTCCATAAAACAAGGGTTTCTAAAAGCTGAGAGTAGCTTTTAAAAACATTGTTGAACAGGGAGAAAATGCTTGTAACCAGGGTTTTTTTTTTTCTTATAATTTCCCACCTTGCACAGTGTAACACGTATCCATCCTTTGAGCCACATTTAATTTACAGTCTACATATGCTTTCAACATGGACTATAGCCTACAATTTTGTCATCTGTTAAAGTGTTTAACTCTTAGGCTGCTAAGTGCGACTCAAGAACCTTTTGTGTACACTGTAGATCAAGATCAGACTGCACAGAATGTGCAGTCTGATCTTGGATCTACATTGTCCAATGAGATTATTTTCCCCACTAAATACAATTGAAAAAGCAACATTTTGGTTTTTACTGTCAACTTGAAAGTTTCATTTCATTTATTTAGCAGGATAAGGGTTAAGATTCTATTAATTTATCAGAATAAGGGTTAACGTGGTATTCTTTTAACTCTTTACCAAACGACAATATTTCAGACTGGACCAAATTTAAAGCATTTGCAGACGACAAATTAAATGTGGCTAAAATGATTGCATCATTTTGTTTCTGAAAGGTTAGAAAACATTGTGGGAAAAGGAGAAAATGCTGGTTACCAGCATTTTCTCCTTTTCCCACAATGTTTTCAAAAGGCTTCTTTCTCAGGGTCGTTAAAAGTCGGGATTGTGTGGTAAAGGGTTAAGTTTACTAAGCGCATGCACTTTAATTTGAGGACAATTAAAAATATAATTATGCAGGCATCATCATGGAAATGGAAACAGGCAATCATGAGCAGATCAGGTCGGAAATTCATCAGTTGGCACAGAGGGCAAGACGGGCTGAACAAACAGATACTGCTGAAGCTGTTAGACTTTATGAAGAGGCATATAAAAAATCACAACTGGTTGACGATGACAAGTTGGAGAGGGAATGTGCATTGAATCTCGGTGCTGCTCATTTAGCCAGGGAAGGAAATGCTCAAGTTGGAAAGAAATACCTTCATAAGGCTACACCCGAGAATAAACAGGATGTCCCCGACTCCTATTTGGGATTTTTATATTTCCATAAAGGAAAGGCCCGTAAAGAGCTTGGTGACACAGAGAAAGCGCTGAAAATGTTTAATAAGGGAAGGAAGGCTTACAAAAACAATGCTGTTATGGAAAAGAAGTGTATTATTTCAATGGGTGAAATTTTCTGTGACATGGATATACATCAGCAGCTTGACCCAAAAAAGAAAAAAAAAGCAAAACGCTTTGCGGATATATGTCTTGAGCTAAAATTACATTGCCCACCGCTGGAAAATACAGATTATATTCAATTCATGAGTAAGTGTATTCCTAGACTGAACTCTCTTGGCACTCAGAGCTGTGTTGTGGCAAAAGGGGGCTTAATGCATCTCTGTGATCCATGATAGCAAGCAAGTCATTACATAATCATGGATCCATGAAATCTATTTTGTCTAACAACTGACTGATATATGAACAGCACTCGATCATCAGGATCTAAAACCATATGGGGGTAGTATAAATCAAAGAAAAGATTACACATTGTGTAGTGTGATCGTAATCCAGATCATCCCCAAAAGCTATATTATTTCCAATGGTAGTAAAAGATTTACCTATAAGCAGTCCTAGCAATTAAGTTGCAGATAATGTGAGGTGGTTATAATGAACTTCACAACCTGTAACGATCATGCATGGTTAAGTCCTTAACAGACAACAAAATTTTCTACTTGTTTGTATTGAAAGTATTTGTACAACAAATTAACCATAGCTGAAATGATGGAATTTGTCAATTTGAAGGTATCCGCAGAGAACTATCTCTTATTGGTTCAACCCTTTACCAAATGACAGAATTTAGACTGGTCCAAAGTGAAAGCATTTGCAGACAACAAATTAAAGGTGGCCCAAATGATGAAATCTGCCCTTGATAGATTAGAAAACATCGCCAGAAGAGGAGAAAATGCTGGTTAACAACATTTTCTCCTTTTCCAACAATGTTTTCAAAAGCCTTCTTTCTCAGGGTCGTTACAACTCGGCATGGTGTTGTAAAGAGTTAATCCCAAGTTTTAATTAAAGACCCTGAAAAGGAGGGCTTTTGAAAAATTGTGGGAAAAGTATTTTCAAAAGGATTTTTCCTAATGTTTGTTACAACTAGGTATTGTGTGATAAGGGAATAATCAGAGTCAAGGTTTTAATTAAAGCTTTAATTCAAGGTGTCAAGGCTATACTGGAAAATGAACATTAAGATTAGACTACACACTCAGCAGGAAATGATCTCCCCATCCTTTGAGCCACATTTGTCATCATCAGATGCTTTTGAATTAGACAAATTTATCCAGAATTTTGTCATTTGGTATTTTCTACCTTTTTTAAAGACAAATCCCATTGTTTAACTAAGACAAATTTGGTTTGTTGTATGCGAACAGACAATTAATTAGGGCTAAAACTTTGTTTGGTAAAGATTTAATCATAAAAAGTTATACCGGTAGGTCTAATTTTCAGAATGTTACCAATTAAAGACAACAAATGTGTCAAAATATCTAACCCTTTACCACACAATCCCAAATTGTAATGACCTTGAGGAAGTAGGCATTTGTAAAACATTGTGGGAAAAGGAGAAAATGCTGGTAACAAGAATATTGTCCTCCATTTAAGCCTCATTTGTTTTCAGAAAATGCTTTGACTTTGGACTGGTCTAAAACTTTGCTGACTTGTTAAAAGTTAAAAAAGAAGTCATCCTTGTGTTATAAATGGTAAACCCATTGAGTGCCAAATATTTTCAGCCAGTAGATATCTCACAAAATATCCAACATCCTCTGCAAAGGCTGCTGTGGGTGTGTTTGATGTCTTGAGGATTTTTAATAGTTTTTCAACTTGCGTTTCCATTCAAAGAATGGGTCGAGTACCGGTTCCTTGAAATATTACTTGATATGTAACTTTTCGACTTTCAAAAGGAAAAGAAAGCTTAAAGGAAATGTGTCAAATAAAACTGCTCATATGAAAAACTTTTAAGCTTAAAATACTATATGCATGGTTATGGTTATCTGATATCACCAGGCAAATCTTAAATTAATTTTACTTTGGAACATGTAGATCAAGATCAGCCTGCGCAAAATGTACCTTCACTTCTGTCTCTTTTGTATTACCTGTGATCTATCGAAGATGATTTATGTACGGTAATTGGTTTAAATTTAAAATTATTTTTTAGTTTTCATTTCTTTTGGTAGCTCACCTGAGCATGAAGTGCTCATGGTGAGCTATTGTGATCGTGCTGCGTCCGTCGTCCGTCATCAACTTTTTACCTTGTGTATGCTCTAGAGGCCACATTTTCAGTCCGATCCTCATGAAACTTGGGTCAGAATGTTTGTCTTGATAAAATCTCGGACAAGTTCGAAATTGGGTCATGTGGGGTCAAAAACTAGGTCACTAGGTCAAATCTTAGAAAAACCTTGTGTACACTCTAGAGGCCACATTTTTAGTCCGATCTTCATGAAACTTGGTCAGAATGTTTGTCTTGATAAAATCTCAGACAAGTTTGAAATTGGGTCATATGGGGTCAAAAACTAGGTCACTAGGTCAAATCTTAGAAAAACCTTGTGTATGCTCTAGAGGCCACGTTTTCAGCCAGATACTTGTGAAATTTGGTCAAAATGTTTGTCTTGATAAAATCTCGGACGAGTTTGAAATCGGGTCATGTGGGGTCAAAAACTAGGTCACTAGGTCAAATCTTAGAAAAACCTTGTGTATGCTCTAGACGCCACATTTTCAGTCCGATCTTCATGAAACTTGGTCAGAATGTTTGTCTTCATAAAATCTCGAACAAGTTAAAGAAATACCTTGTGGACACTCTAGAGGCCACATTTTTCGCTCAATCAACTTGAAAATTGGCCAAAACACGTCTTAATTAAATCTTAGATGAGTTTGAAATTTGGTCACCTGGGGTCATTTTGCCTATTGGCTCAGGTGAGCAATCCAGGGCCATCATGGCCCTCTTGTTTACTTTGCTTTTCAGTAATTCATTGACCCAGTGCTTCATGACCTTTGTAGTTCAATATGGACCCAAGTATTTGTCTTTTGGATATTTTTATTAATTTCTTATGGGATCTTTTTTTACAGGTAAGATTTACAATGAGGTTGGATTACTTTACACTCGGCTACAGTGCTATGATGAGGCACTTCAGTGCTTTGAAAATGCTGCTAAACTATGCAAACAGAATGGAGAATCCCAGAGGGACCAGCTAATGGCAGTAATCTGTCAGAATCAGGCTGCTGTTTATAATTTTCAAGGGAAATACAAGGAATCCATAAAGTTTCATAAGGAGGCAGACAAAATGTACAGTAAGTAGAACAATTAATACCATGACGTAAGTATATAACTGGTAGATGTCTCTGATGGCAAAGATCAAGATCAGACTGCAAAGGTATAAAATCTGATCTTTGTTTTCTATCATATTTGCTTCTTTATTCTAAACCATGACCAAAGATCTCTTTGTTGCAGCTGTGTTTATATTGTTAGACCTTGAAAATTTGGCAGTGGAAGAGATTAATCCTTAGTTTTCCAGACAGACCTAGATCAAGATCAGATCACATGAAAATGCAGTCTGATGCTATTAGTCTTCTATTTTCTAAGCAAATATGGTCTTAGATATTGGTGGATTGGTGCTATTAGCTTGAAGAAAATTATTAATGAATGGCTTTCTAAATTTGTCAGCTCAGAAAACAGTACATGTACAGGTTTTATATATGCAAACTAAAAAAACTCCAAGTATACTTTTAACTGAAAAACATTTTTAGTCAAGATACAACTTTTCTGTAACCCTTTACCACACAATCCCCACACAATCCCAAATTTTAACGACCCTGTGACTTAAGCCTTTTGAAAACATTGTGGGAAAGGGAGAAAATGCTGATAACCAGCAGTTTCTCATTTTCTCCCAATGTTCTCTACCCTTTCTGATAAAAAGTCCATCATTTGAGTGTCATTTTATTTGTCATCTGCAAATGCTTTGAATTTGGACCAGTCTAAAATTTTGTCATTTGGTAAAGAGTTAACTGTATAAAGAGAGTGTTGAAAAAGGACCAGTTGGTACTACAGGAAACTACTCTTTTGACCGTGGTGTTTTCAAAATCTGGCTTCCGAAGGAAAGTTATCATTCTAGTTATGGTGTAATTTTCAAAATAACCCTAAGGCAATATCTTTTGTCAAATCAGAACAAATACAAAGTAGAAGCAACATTTTGTTTTTCTGCATTACAGCAAAGGTTAACAGTTACACTATTGCCCGCGATGGCCAAGGTCAGTGCTATATAAACTTGGCCTTTGCCTATTTCCAGCGACATGTAGAAGAAGGTGATTTCTTGATGGATGATGCATTCCGTACTTTTAATGATGCCAAAAAGGCAGCAGAAGACACAGGTAAACTAATTAATAAGTGTTTCCCACTTGACTAAAATTTAGACTTTTGCAATCTGAAAACATTTGCAGACGACACAATTAATGTGCATGAAATGATGGAATGTATCTGTTTAAGAGTAGAAAACATTTTGAGAAAAGGAGAAACTGCTACTTACGATCATTTTCTCCTTTTCATGTAATGTTTTCAAAGGCTCTTTCTTTAGGATCACTGTGACAAGGGATTGTTTGGTTAAAGGTTAATTTGATTCACATTGAAATAACTTTCTTGGAGGAAAGTCCATATTGAAAGCCTTTAGTAAGTGATAATTTAATATTGCTCAAATACTGGTAAAGGACAATTTTTTGAAGAGTAGAAAACAGTACTCGGAAAAGAAGAAAATGCCGTCAGCCATTGCTCTTGTTCTCACATTCTTTTCAGTACATGTATTGGTCATTGGCACATGCATGTAAAAGTCATTTTGTACAGGAAAGAGTTACGAAGCTAGGCACACATTTAACTCTTTACCAAACAACACAATTTTGGACTCTACCAAATTGAAAGCATTTGCAGTTGACAAATTAAATGAAGCTCAAATGATGATATCTGTCTCTGATAGGGTAGAAAAAATTGTGGGAAAAAGAGACCATGCTGGTTACCAGCATTTTCTCCTTTTCCCTCAATGTTTTCAAAAGCCATCCTTTCCAGGGTTGTGAAAACCAGGGCTTGTTTGGTAAAGGGTTAAATCTTTCCAGCACAATAAAATGTTACCCTTGTCCAAATTAAAAGCATTTGCAGATGAGAAATTAAGTATTGCTCAAGTAATGGAATTTGTCTTAGAAAGGTTAGAAAACATTTTGGGAAAGGAGAGATATGGTGGTTGTCAGTATTCTCTCCTTTACCCACAATATTTTCAAAAGCCTTTCTCTTTTAGAGTTGTTAAAATAAATCAGTTTGTATGCAAGCTTAGTTATATTTTTTTTACCTATAGATGTAAATCTTTTCTTTCTCAGTTTGCAGCACTGTTCAGTTTGCAGCACTATTCATTTCTGAGTGCCCTTAGGCAAGGCTTTGAAAACCCTCTGCCTTAAATTCTTAACCAAGCAACCTGTGTTTCATTGACCCTGTGGAAGAAGGCTTTTGAAAATATTGTGGAAGAAGAAGAAATTGCTGGTAACCAGCATTTTCTCCTTTTCCCACAATATTTTCTACCAAAGAAAAATCCCATCATTTGAGCAATGTTTAATTTATTGTCTGCAAGTGTTTTTGATATGCAAGAGTCCAAAAACTTGTTGTTGGGCAAGCAGTAAAATGAATAAAATACTGTTGAAAGCAGTGTAAAACAACATTTAACTCTTTACCACACAATCCCAATTTCTAACAACCCTAATTACGGAAAGAGATGTTTGAAAACACACAGGAAAAGGAGAAAATGCTGGTTACCAGAATTTTCCCCTTTTCCAACAATGTTTTCTACTTCATCAAAAATAAATCTCATCTCCTGTTTACCCGTTTTCTGTTAATGTTCTAGGCGACAAGAACATGTTATGGCAAGCGTATGAAGGCCTTGGAGTAGTTTATTTCCATAGACGTCAATATCATGAATCAGTGAAACAATACAAAGAGGCAGTCAGAATAATCTCAGATGAAGATAATAGCAACAGAGTGGTAGATAAGTTGGAGCAAGCATTAGAGTACAAAATGGCCCAAGAACAATCAGGAGCATTTCACCGCAAATTACTCAGATCTAAACTTCCTATCACACATCTACAGCCTAGACAAACACAATATATGCAGAGTGTGAGTCATACATGGATTACTCTAACTCTTTACCACAGAACAGTATTTAAAATTGGTCCAAATTGAAAGCACTTGCAGACAAACGTGGCTCAAATGATTGGATTTGTTTCAGAAAGGTTAGAAAATATTGTGGGAAAAGGAAGAAATGCTGGTTACCAGCATTTTCTCTTTTTGCCTCAATGTTTTCAAAGGTCTAATTTTCCAGGGTCATTAAAATTCGGGATTACGTGGTAATGGGTTAATCCTTTACTGAATAATTCTTACCTACCCTTTGTAAGAAATATTGTTGGATAAGGAGAAAATGCTGTTTCTCTGGTTACCAGCATTTTCTTCTTTTCCAACAATGTTTTTTACCCATTCAGAGACAGATCCCATCATTTGAACCATATTTTTTTGTCTTCAAATGATTTCAATTTCTTTTTTTTTCCTTGGTAAACAGTTAAATTTATTCAGCTATGTGGTCCTCTGTGGCCTGAAGGTGTAATTAGCACCCTTGGACTGGACCCCTATCCCAAAAACTGATGTGTCCTTTGGCAAGATACTTCACAGCTGCAGCATAGTTACTGGTGTAACCCAGGATATGGATGAATAAGTGAGCTGTTGCAGTGATATGAAGAGAATGGTGTTGAAAGTGGGGTAAAACATTGTTGGAATAAATGGATTTTATGAATCCTGATGACTTGCTGGGTATAATGCATATCAACGATTCATTAAGCCCCCTTTTGCCAGAGCATGGCTCATATTTAATCATCCTGCTGAATTACAGAAACCAATAGATATACCTATTGATTTTAAACTGAAATACATTGTTTCAAAATTCAACCCTTAACTCTTCACATGACATAATTTTAGGCTCAACCATATTCAAAGCATTTGCAGATGGCAAATGACTCAAAAGATGAAATTTGTCTTTGAAAGGGTAAAAACATAGTAGAAAAGGGAGAAAACATGGGTTGCCAGCATTTTCTCCTTTCTCAAAATGTATTCTGAAGCAATCTTCCTCAGGGTTGTTAAAACACAGAGATAAAGGGTTAGTGTTTTTCATAGCTGCAGGTGTCTTTTGGCAAATCTTCAGTCTGACAGTAGAAAAGTCAATGAAATTTTGTCAGCCCTTTACCACCAATCATGACTTGTGCCGACCCGGAAGAAGAAAGCTTTTAGTTTCTAAGCTGAACTCAGACTGCACATTGTGTGCTGGCTAAACTAGATGTAGCCTGGGTTCCAGTCCTTCCATGTTTTTCCTTTTCTACCATTATGATGTTACTTTGTCAAAAATGATGAAATGGTAATATGGTAATAATAATGAAAACAATAAACAGATAGCTGCCAAAAATGGATAGCAGACCACGATTTTAAGGAAAGCATGATACAGAGCAATTACAATTATTACTGCCTGAACCCAGGCTAAAATAGGTGTACATTGTCTGCAAAAGTTATTTAATCCTTTACCAAATGACAAAATTGTGCAATTTGTGTAATTTGTTAAAGTTGTCAGCGGTTGCAAACAAAACATTACATATGACTCAAGTGATGGGATTTCTTTAAGAAAGTATACAAAACATTGTGGGGACAGGAAATATACTGGTAACCTGTATTTTCTCCTTTTCCAACAGTGTTTTCAAAAGCTTTCTTCTTGTAGGTTCTCAACACAAGGGATTGTTTTGCAACAGATTAAAGTCATTCTCAACCTGTTTTATGTTAAGGACTGAAAAAAAAAAAAGGAAGAAAAACTATTAAATTGATTCTTTCATTTTGTAGGCTATGGGTGGTGCAGAAGGCCCTATAACCTTTCGCAGAGCAGAAGTTCCAATGCCCACTGATAATAAGAAAATGGAGAGCAATGTTACTTGTAATGAAAGGAGTTAGAAGGTGGGTAAGGACCTAGGTTGATGTATATAGAGAATTGATGGTAAGCCTTTTACCAAGGATGTGTCCATGATCTTGAGGAAGAGATGTTTTGAAGATATTCACAGAATAGGGGAAAATGGTAACCAATAATGTGCTATGTTTTCTATGCTTTCAACATTTACTGTGCCACCTGCAAAATTTAATGCTGACAATGAGCAATTTTGCCTTTTGTCACAATCTATTCAAAACTGGTCATCTTCAAGACAAAAGAAATGATTTGCAAGACATAACATGCCATCTGATTATTACATGTCTCATAAATTTGAGCCATGCTTTATGAAAAGGGGATTTAATGCATCTGCAGAAAGTATCGGCCCAAGTCAGGCTGTGCATTTCTTGCTGGCTGACCTGGGTCAACACCTTTTGCTTTTGCTTAATTTTCTACATGTCCAAGGACCACTGTACCTTCTGATTCAGTCAATTGTCATACAACATGGGTTCTATTGATTCATAATTATGACTCACTAGGTATAATGCATAACCTACATCAATTAACCCTTTACTACACAATTCCAAGATTCAAGGACCTGGTGAAGAAGGCTTCTGAAAACATTGTCAGAAAAAGAGAAAATGCTGGTAACCAGCATTTTCTCTTTTTCCCACAATATTTTCTACCATATCAAAGACAGAAATCATCATCTGAGCTACATCCAATTTTGTCATCTGTAAATGCTTTCAGTTTGGTTGAGTCCAAAATTTTGTCATTTAGTAAAGACTACTCTTTACCAAACGACAAAAATGTACAGTTGTCCAAATTGAAAGGATTTAAATGTGACTCATGGGAGGAAATTTGTCTTTGATAGGGTACAAAACATTGTAGGAAAAGGAGAAGATGCTGGTAACCAGCACTTTCTTCTTTTCCCACAGTGTTCTAAAAAGGCTTTTTCCTCAGGGTTGTTAAGTCAAGATTGTGTGGTAAAGAGTTAAACCTCTTTTTTCCAGAGAGCCACTCATTTAGATTTCAATTGCTTCTGTACTTCCTACAGTAAAGAACTAATGAGAAATGGGTTGTGTTAGTTATATAAAAATTGGACCACAAATGTGGAATTAATAGCCAACACAAGAAAAGGTCTGACAAATAAATGACCACAAGGCATGCCTGGACATAAGCTCTTCTGGCCGAGTGATAGGCGACATTTTTTTTACACTGATGTATGTGAAAACATTCTAGCAAAGCAAACAGCCCATAATCAAGGTAACTTACTTGCATGTTCACATATTTCTTTGTAGTACTCTATAAAATATAAATTTTTGAGCCATGCTCTGTTAAAAGGGGGCATAATGCCTCTGCAGGCTGATATGGGTAGAAACTTTTTACTGTTTGTAAATTTTCTGCGTATCAAAGGACTATTCTATCTCCGGATCCAGTTGACTGTTAGACTAAACTGATTTTATGGGTCCATAATTATGTGATGACGCACTTGGTATAATGCATCACGGCAGAGTATGAAGCCTGCTTTTGCTAGAGCATGGCTCAATTATGTATAAAGATTCAACAAAAAATTATTAAGTTACCTGTGTGAAAACAATCACCCATGTGTGGGAAGAGAATCCTTGGATGAAAACATGAGATAGGTCATGTGATATATTGCTGTTCTACCACGATGGAAAATGATTTAATGGAGTATATCATAAATGTTCACCCGCATCCATACTGCACATGACTTTTTGTCATGGGTAGTACATCTTTAACATTGCATGTGTGTATTTTTCGCACTAATGGTAATACTAACATTGTTGTGATAGAAGTAACATTTTTTTCGGATAATAACTGGCTTGCCAGAGTAAGAATGATAGGTCAAATACTGGTTGAACAAGATTCCAGGCAAAAATGGATTTGCAGATCAGCAAACAAAGGCAGGAAATTTGAAGCTGTAGATGCATAGCTATTTCTGCTTTCGAAAAAGATGCGGGAAAAGGAGAAATCAAGCCTAATGAGCAATGTCTCTCCTTTCCCAGCCATGTCTTCTGACCTTTTACCTATCTATTTTTCCCAGATGTTTTGTATAAGCAATGTTCAATTATTTTGAAGCTGTAGAGGGTCCACCTCAGCTTATCAGCCTAGATAAGATAAAACTTATTGAAAAACCAGGAAAGTAAACTCTGCACTCGACCTCAGAAAAAGTCATTTCTCCTACAAACATTGACAGCGACTAAGTGAATGGAACACAGTGGCACTAAAATATCAAGGACCAAACCAAGCATGAGTCAATATGCTTTTGAAAACAAATTATAAGTGATATCGTTGCTTACATGAGCAAGGACTTCTTTTATCACAATGTTTTCCACTCTAAGGTATGCCTCAAAACCAAAGTGGAACTGGAGCAGAACTGCCAAAATATTGCTTTCTCAGAGGTTGAGCACTGAAACGTTTGAAAACATTGCAGACAAAGAAGCCACTGTTTATGTGGGCAATAGCTCTTTTTTACACAATGTATTCCAGTTTTGCGTTGAAAAAGATAATTGGCCGCAGTGCTGCAAATTCTTATATTCAGTTGTCGCTCATTAGGCTAAGAGTCGTCTAAAAATACGATGTTTTTTTTTTTTTAAAAGAGTGAGTCCTAATTTTCCTTGAAAAATGAACTTCCACAGCGAATTTCATCACTATTTTCTGAAGAAATAAGCACGGATAGGTACCAATTTTATTTCTTCTTATTGTTCAGAATTATAAATAGAACAACTGTGGCAATTTTAAGAAAAATCTGTCTGTAAGAAAGTATGTATTTTTAAAGAAATTAACCCTTAATTTGATCAAATTATCTCCCTTTTTTACTCAATGATCTATATGTGACATGTATATCTGTACATTACCATGCTCAAAACCATGCTTTTATATATTTTTTGTGCACAACTAAATGAATTTTCATTAAAATGATGTATGTTTGTATATTCTTCTGGACTTTTTTCTGCTTAACCCTTTACCACACAATCCTGACTTTTTACGACCCTGAGAGAGAAAGCCTTTGAAAACATTGTGAGAAAAGGAGAAAATGCTGGTAACCAGCATTTTCTCCTTTTCCTACAATGTTTTCTACCCTTCCCAAAACAAAATTCAAATTTTGAGTCACATCTGATTTGTTGTCTGCAAATACTTTCAGTTTGGACCAGCTGAAAATTTTGTCGTTTGGTAAAGAGTTAATTGAATATTACAGAAAGGTGGGTAAAATCTAATATATGTTAATTTTGGACCTGTATATACCTTTTTCAAAAGCAAATTTCTCAAAAATGAACACATTGACCCATATTTTTGTTTATTGTAATCTCCTTGAGACATGATGAGCTATGTGCAAAGTTTAAAAAAAAAATCCATCTGTCAGAAAAGTTATTGATATACTCCCTTAGAGCTACTCCATATGTATATAACAACATGTTTTGTATGTGAATGGAGACCTACAATGACAGTTGTACAAAATTTCTGTTACAAAAGAAAAGCCCAACTTGTTTTGTGTTAACCGTTTCAGAGAGGTAAAACAAATGCTCAGAAGGAGATTTGCTTTTAGTAACATCTGTGTTGCACGTTATTTCACTCGCCAATGGCTCTTCTACATGTGACATTTTGAAAGCGAGTGTTTGAAAGCGAGTGTGTTAATAATGTAATCTACTATCTCCAGTAGACCAACTTTTTCATCTTGAAGCAGACAACTCTACACAATGCACAAATTAGATAAATCACTCCTGACCAGCAATGTAAAATATTTGATGTTAACCCTTGAAGTGCCTATCCAAACTATGGTTGCTTTTACGGCCAGTGTAGGTCAAGACCAGACTGCACAAAAAATGCAGTCTGATCCTGGATCTACATTCTTGCCGAGACATTTCTAGACAAAATTGACATTGGTATAACTGCATTTATTTAGTGTTATTTCTAGATTTAATAGGTCTGTTGGGTTTATTGGGCACTCTAAGGGTATTTCAAGTTGGTAATCCCTATTTAACAATTGACCCATGCTCTGGCAAAAGTGGGTTTGATGCATCTCTGTGATGCTTTATACCAAGCAAGTCTTCACAGAATTAGGGATCCATAAGTGCAGTTTGTCTTACAACCAGCTGAATCATGAGGTAGACTGGTCCTTGGACATGCAGCAAAGTTACCAAAAGAAAAAGTTTTGACCCAGGTCACTCAGTCTATGTGGACTTTGCATGATGACTTGGGTAAATGCTTTTTGCAGATGTATTACAACCCACTTTTCACAGAGCATGGCTCAAATATGTTGTCAAAGTTTTCTGCAGACATTTTGTTTTGGAAGTAAACTTTTTACCAAAAATGAAAAAAATCTGGCAACATGTACAGACATTTCCTCTCTTTTCCCACCAAGTTCTCCCACATTTTATATGACAATGTAGAAGAAAGAAAAATAAATGCTGATTACAAACACTGATGTGTTGTTTACATATGCTTTCAATATGCAAAAGTCTAAAGTCTTCAAGACAATAAACTCTTTACCACACAGTCTTGAATTTTAACGACCCTGAAAAAGAAGGCCTTTGAAAACACTGTGGGAAAAGGAGAAAATGCTGGTAACCAGCATTTTCTCCTTTTCCCACAATGTTTTCTCATTATCGAAACAGAAATCATCATTTGAGCTTCATTTAACTTGGTGTCTGCAAATGCTTCCAATTTGGTCCACTCCAGAGTTTTGTCATTTGGTAAAGAGTTAAAGAGATAATAGAGCAGAGAGCAAATTAAAGCAGTGAACTGCTACACAGAAGAAACAAGCACTTTTCAAAACCGCTAAATTTAAAGTTATGGCACATTGTATGGCTTTATCAGCAAGAAAATCTTTCAAAATATCCATCTCAATCTACACTGTACCCTAGACTGCTCAGATACTCCTCAGTACACTTAACCCTTTACCAGATAACAAAACTTTAGACTTGTCCAAATTGAAAGCATTTGCAGACAATAAAATAAATGTGCATCGAAATTTAAAATTTCTTTCTAGAAGGGTGGAAAACATTGCGGTAAAAACTCAGCATTGTGTGGTGAAGGGTTAAACATAGACATTGTGACGCTTGTTTATACACAAAAAATCCAAAACAACAACACAGAAAGGGTATTATAAATTTCAGAATTATTGCACATGCACGTCTAAGAAGTTAGATTTTCATTAATGAGGTTTATTTTAAGTTATGTTTTATCTATTTCCATTGAAAAACAATTCTGTGTAAGCCTTTTGGCACCATAGACGAAAAGAGGGTTTTTTGCGTACAATATATATCAAGATCAGATTGCACAGAACATACATTTTACATGTTCTTGTCTGCTTCAAAATTTGTTTCTAGTGTAGTGAACACAACACAAAACAGAATACTACCGACCTTTAACTGTTTTTTTCATAATATATTCTGTATAAACAGCAGCAAATCCAGATATTGATGTGTATGTAAAGATCATTACCAGACATTCTGCTGTGATAAAAATCTTTTCTGTATTTGGCACATTGGAATGGAAACCACCATAGCTGAAACAAAAAAGCAATACCCCACAAGAGGACCATAGGCCCTATATTACTCATTTGAGGACATGAACAAATATAAAAGTACCATGTAGTGCCCAATTTGCGTTAAGCCAGAAGTAAAACTTGGAAAATACAAGGTGACAAAGGACCCATAGCTGATGGTACATATATAATTTCAAAGCTCTTGCTGTTTCAATCAAGACAAAATGAAAAATGTTACAAAAAGTATGCATAACACTCCACTCTCCAAGCCAATGCCACTGATTAACTGTGGATCATGACTTAAACAATTTTAAGAAAGATCTATGTTCCTTATAAAGTACATGTACTGTGTTTCTGCCTATGAAATCTTATTATATCACATAAAACCTACCCCCTCCAGCAGTTTAGAAAACCCATGACTTATTTTTGATAATACTTTACTTCGCCATTTTGCGGGAAAAAAAGATGTCATTGTTGCTAGGACTTATAGTTATGGAAAGTTTTATGATTTTCATGTGTGATAACAGCAAGAAATTCAGCAAAAGTTATTCAAAATGAACAAGCATGCAGTCTGATCTTGGATATATACCATCCCCTTGTTTTGTTAAACCTGTAAGATAAAAATCTGTATGACTTTCAGATAATTGTATTTTCAGCCGTCAAAAGGGGGCCGAGTTTACATGTTTGGTGCTGAAAGATTTAATAGAAACAGGACTTGTATTCACCAACCAGTCTAAAGTGCAGTTTTAGTCTTACCCTGAATTTTGAAACAAAGTGCTAGTTCTGATTGGTTTAACCAGTTAGTTTAACTAATCAGAAAATGGTTGCAATCAGAACTTGTGTGACTTTGAAATTGAAAAAATTCTTGAAGATTAGACCAAGAATGTCATTGAGAAAAGTTGGTGAAAACAGGCCCAGTACTGTTTTTAGGGGCTAGTTTTCTGATGCTACATTAGATACATATTTTCCCCTGGGTTGGAAAATTCTTTACTCAAAGGACATCATTTAAGAATTAGTTCAAATGACCAATAAATGACGCTTTATACAAAACATCAATACCATAGGCATTGTGCCATTTTTTTCCCTAACTTACTGTAAAACATAGCAATCCCACAGCAAGTCCATCTGTGAATAACTGAATGCAAGTTTAATGACTAATAAAAAGAGCTTGTAGAAGATGAACAAAATGTAATATGAATACCCCCCCCTTCCCCAAACAAAAAGGCGAAATATGAACATTTCCCTTCCCTAAACAAAAAAATGAAACAGTTGTGAAATACCTGTCAATAACTCCAGCTAACATCAACAAACCTAGAGCAATCCATTTATAATTTGTCAGTATCCTGAAAAGACCGACTAGTCTATGGCTATTGCACCAAACTTTGTGTGTGTGGTTTTTTTTTGTCCATTCGATGAGTTTTTGAAACCATTCAGGAAAGTAGGAACAGTTGCTTGCTAATAGACATGTGTAACCCTAGTTGGAGATCAGAGTTGGAAATGGGACTTTGTAACTTTAATAGAGATTGTCTCAAAATATACATGCATCGTCAATGTCCATTTTTAAATGCTGTCAAGTACCTTTCAAAAATACTTGGAAGAAATTAATGACTGAAAAAGGCAACTTTTTTTTCAAAACTAGAACTGTCGCAAAGCAGACAAAATTACCCCCCACTGGCACTTTGTCACTGAAGCAGCACCATCAGAGCACAATCAGAGAAAACAAAGTTCACCTGTAACCTTGACCTTTGACCCATGTGACCCAAAAACAAACCTCCTTGGGTCAAAAGGAACACATGTATAAAGCTTCAGAGTCCTAGGTCAAACTGCTTTTGAGTTCGAGCATGGAAACGAAAACAAGACGGATGGAGAGGCAGACATGGTGAAACCAGTATATCCCCCCTCTACTTTGCAGTTGGGGAATATAAATAACACAGAAATTATTAAAGCCAAGGGACAAAATTGCTGTTTAAGACCATAAGAATACAAAATAGAGCCAACACTCTACCCTTAAACCATTGTCTCCCAGGACAGCAAGGGCACAACCCATGGTTCAGAATCAGTATGCACTCCAACTGGCGAATGCTATTTCACCCTTGGGCTGTTAAGCAAGACGCAGTGAGCTTTTGTGGACACTGTAAATCAAGATCTTGATCTACACTGTCTGATACAGTGAGATTTTCCATCGAAAAGAAGTGTGATATATATTTGGCTTTTTACTATCGTATAGAAATTTTCACCTTTTTTAAACAGTTTAACGATGGTGTTGCCTTATGAAGTGATAAAAAAGTGTTTTGCCTGTTCCCACTGTGGCAAAAGGAAAAGATGCTGGTCACCAGCATTTTCTCCTTTCTAACGATGTTTTCTACCCAATCAAAGAAAGCCTCCAACACTTGAGTAACATTCAATTTGTAGTCTGTAGATACTTTCCATACGGAAAAGTCTAAAATATGGTGTTTGGTAAAGAGTTAAAGGATTGAGCAAATTTACAGAAAATATGTTACCTATTAACTATAATTCTATACAGCAAACCAGTTGTAGCCATTTTCAAGTTACCTAACACCTGTAAATAAAAAAAAAAAAAAAAAAAAGTCTTGTAGTTGTATAAATCACATCATATAATATCTGAAACATGCTGATACATGTATTAGAATTATAGCAGTTATTAAACTCGCAGTTTAGCATATATCCTATAATAACAATTTTACCATTCAAAACTACATGCCAAAAAAGACTATGAAAATGCCTTCAAATATTAGATCCGGAGACTGAAACTTTGTATATCTGTTGGAGGTGAATACTTGAGGGAACACAATAAAAATTTCAGTGAAACTCGTGAAGAATCAAATTTTAGGTACTTAGATGCATTCATATTTAAACACTCCTCGTAAATCTAGATTTCGAATTCAACATGAGAGCTCAAACAGATGTCTGTTTCTTCCAATGGACAAATAGCCTAATAGAATTTACTGTCAAAATTTGTATTACTGTTACAGAAATTCTTATCTAACCAGTCCTTGAAAAATGGACCTGTAGCCAAAGAACCCCAAGTTTTAATTATCTTCAGGAAGAAAGCATTTCAAAAACATTTTGGAAAAAGGAGGAAATGTTGGTAACCAGCATATTCTCTACTTCCCAAGATATTTTTTACCCTTTAAATGACTATCCCATTTTTTGAGTCACATTTTTCATTTGCAAATGCTTTCAATTGGTTAAGTTTGGTTAATCCTTCACCAAGGAGTGTACAATTTTTTAACCCCTAGAGCAAAAAGCTTTATAAAGAGCATTATGGAAAAAGGGGAAAATGCTGGTTATGCTCTCTAGCCCTTCAAAGTGAAATCCCATCTTTTCTGCTGAAATTTTCAATAGGCGAAGGTCTAAAAATCTGTTGGTAACCAGCATATTCTAGGAACATTCTGTATGGTAACGAGTTAAAGGGTGGTGGTGAATAAATTTATAAATTCTACAGTAACCTGGTGAGTAGTTGGGTTCATTTGAGTTTGCATATGTAGCCCCAAGTTGCTGTTCAACATGTATAGTACTTCGGGAATACTGTAGGAAGCAAAGGTTTGGATGGAAAGTCTTGGAATTCTTGTCTTTTTGTTCATGGACCGAGATAAATACATGGCTGCAGAGAGCACAAGCTAGAAGTATGAAAAATAACATGCAACGTCTGCAAAGAAATCCACAATTGAGATTCACCTATACAACCCTTTGTTATTAACCCTTTACCACACAACAAAATTGTGGACTTGTCTAAATCCAAAACATTTGCAGATGATAAATTAGATGTAGATCAAATTGAAAAAAATTGTCTTTAAAGGGAAGAAAACCTTGTGGGAAACAGGGAAAATGCTGGTAACCAGCATTTTCTCCTTTTCCCACAAGATTTCTTTTAAGAGGCTTCTTCATCAGGGTTTATAAAACTCGGGATTGTGTGGTAAAGGGTTTTCATAAATCTTTATCCGACTCTCATTTGGACAGTACAAGGTATAACCAAAAGATAAATCGACAACAGAACATATTTAAATATGAGAGTTTTTTGCACAACAGACAATACATGTCTACACTTAACCCTTTACCACACAATCCCAAGTTTTAACAACCCTGAGAAAGAAGGATTTTGAAAACATTGTGAGAAAAACACTTCCGCTTTTTGCCAGAAAGTTTTCCACCTTTTCAAAGACAATATCCTCAATTTTAGCAATATTCAATTTATGGTTTGCAAATGCTGTGGATTTGGGCAAGTCCAAAATTTTGTCATCTTGTAAAGAGTTAACCCGTTACCACACAGTCCTGACTTTTAACAACCCTATAAAAGAGGCCTATTGAAAACATTGAGGGAAAGGGAGAAAATGCTGGTACCAGTATTTTCTCCTTTTCCCACAATGTTTTCTACCCTTTCTCAATTTCAAGTTTTGAGTCACAGTTATTTTGTCATCTGCAAATGCTTTCAATTTGGACAAGGCTAAAATTTTGTCATTTGGTAAATAGTTAAAGCAAGATAGAGTATATTATGTTAAGTTGATTATTTTTAAGTTGATCAAAATAATCAAATTTTCACAAAACTGTACTTGTCAAAATTGTAACCATTTGAAATGTTCTAATGAACACTGGCAAATAAGATGGGAATTGTCTGGTGTTGAAAACATCATGGAAAAAGGAAAAAAGCTGGTTACCAGCATTCTATACATTGTCTATAATGTTTTCAAAAGCCTGAATTAAAGGCCATATAGATGACAATATGTTCTTAAATGGTTGGTTCATGTGTTAGTTTCTGGCAGAAAACTGTATTTTAAACCAGGTAAAAGGTAGACTAAAGATAGAGAGACCTGGAATCTTTTGACCTTGTTTTAAAATCTATTTTTTCTGCCAGTGACAACCACTTGGACTAAATGTTCAATAACAGATTGTCATCTTCACAATAATTGCCATACTTTTAAATGAATTTTATCACCCATATTGTTTACTTTTGGCCACTACTGGGATATTAATAGCTTGTAACTCTAAATGAACTTATTTAAAGGTACATGTATATCCGTACTCATTTTTAGCCAGTTTTTAATCCATATCATCTTTACTTTATGAAACTATAACCTTTTTTATA
Organism: Tridacna gigas; assembly: GCA_945859785.2. NCBI lineage: Eukaryota > Metazoa > Mollusca > Bivalvia > Cardiida > Cardiidae > Tridacna > Tridacna gigas. The sequence goes on along the minus strand of OX244037.2, from coordinate 37,037,787 downwards.
TTCTCATTGCCAAATGTTGCCCTGACGGTTGCAAGGTTGCACAGATTACGAGAGATAGAAAATTCATTTCATTTTCTAGAGGTCTTCAAAGAAATCGCTATTTTTGTTTCTGGTTTCTAATGAGGACAGACCCCTTGAGTTTCTCTATCCCTTACACCATAATATATTGGCAATTTACAAGATCTATGTTTACACAACTCACAAAATTCTGAGAGATTATACACACTATTGAGTTTATACAGCATTTTTTTTTCTCTCTGGCTGTAAGGATGTATCTTTCAGCCAACAAAACTTTGAACTGTACATATTAAAAGCATTTGACTACAACAAATAACATATGCCTTATAGATGAAAATTGTCTCTAAAAAGGTAGAAAATATTGTGGGTGATAGAAAAAATGCAGGTTATCATCACCTCTTTTCCATTAACAGTTTAATCCTTTGCCACACAATCCCGATTCTTAACGTCCCTGAGAAACAAAGCTTTTGAAAACATTGTGGGAAACCGGAGAAAATGCTGGCAACCAGCATTTTCTCCTTTTTCCCACAATTTTTTCTACCCTTTACAAAAGTTTCATTTTTTTTGTTACATTTATTTTGTTGTCTGCACATGCTTTCAGTTTGGAAAAGTCTACATTTTTTTTGTTTGGTAAAGAGTTAAAAAGCCTTCTTTCTACCTTAGGGATGTAAAAAATATAGATTTGTATGGTAAAGGGTTAATCAACTGGAAGACCAGCACTGAAAATGACAGATAATATGTAACAGCAAACCTCACTACTGGTAACCAGCATTTTCTCCTTTTCCCACAATGTTTTCTATCCTACCCAAAACAATTTTCAATTTTTCAATTACATTTATTTTGTTGTCTGCAAATGCTTTGAATTTGGACCAGTCTAAATTTTTGTTGTATGGTAAAGAGTTAATTTGACCTAGTGACCTACTTTATGACCCCAGGTGACCGACCCAATTTCAAAGAGATTTAATTAACTAGTTTTTGACCCAACATGACCCAATTTCGAACTCATCCGAGTTTTTATCAAGACAAACATTGTGACCAAATTTCATGAGTACCAGACTGAAAATGTGGCCTCTAGAGCACACACAAGGTTTTTCTAAGATTTGACCTAGTGACCTAGTTTTGGCCTGCACATGATCCAATTTCCAACTGTCAGAGATTTTATCAAGACAAACATTCTGACCAAGTTTCACAAGTATCTGACTGAAAATGTGGCCTCTAGAGTGCACACAAGGTTTTTCTAAGATTTAACCTAGTGACCTAGTTTTTGACCCCACATGACCCAATTTCGAACTTGTCCGAGATTTTATCAAGACAAACATTCTGACCAAGTTTCACAAGTATCTGGCTGAAAATGTGGCCTCTAAAGCGCTCACAAGGTTTTTCTAAGATTTGACCTAGTGACCTAGTTTTTGACCCCACATCACCCAATTTCAAAATCGTCCAAGATTTTATCAAGACAAACATTCTGACCAAGTTTCATGAGGATTGAACCGAAAATGTGGCCTCTAGAGCGTACACAAGGTAAAAAGTTGACGACGGATGCCGGACGCAGCACGATCACAATAGGTGACCATGAGCACTTTGTGCTCAGGTAAGTTAAAAACATAAGTCAAACAAGAGCACCACATGCAGGTGCCAACAATTAGGTGTTGTTTTTCGACGGATAAAAATTTCCCTAACAATTTTTGAAAAAGGTCACCCTAGGAACATTTCTGTAAATTATTTCAAAATCTGACCAGCCATTCTAGAGAAGAAGAATTAAGAAATTCCTCTTCATGTCCCTATAGTGCAAATAGCCCCCACCACCAGAGCCATGTTTCTTGACAGATCACAATTTTGTGGACAATTTTTGAAAAGAGTAGCCAAGGAACATTTCTGTAAAATTATTTCAAAATCTGACCAGCAGTTTCAGATAAGAAGAATTTTTAAGAATTTCTTCATGTCCGCGGATAGTGTAAGTAGCCCACAACCATCAGAGCCATGTTTCTTGACGAATAAATATTTCTCGAACAATTTGCGAAAAGGGTAACCCAAGGAACATTTCTATGAAATTATTTCAAAATCTGATCAGCCATTTCAGAGAAGAAGAATTTTTAAGAATTTCTTCATGTCCGTAAAGTGCAAGTAGCCCCACCCGTACCCCCATTTGAGCCATGTTTCTTGATGAATCAAAATTTTGTGAACAATTTTTGAAAAGGGTCACCAAAGGAACATTTCTGTGAAATTATTCCAAAATCTGACCAGCTGTTTCAGAGAAGAACTTTTAAGAATTTCTTTATGGCCGTATAGTGCAAGTAGCCCCCAGTCACCAGAGCCATGTTTCTTGACGGATCATAATTTCGCGAACAATTTTTGAAAAGGGTCACCCAAGGAACATCTTTGTGAAATTATTTCAGAATTTGACCAGTTGTTTCAGAGAAGAAGAATTTTTAACAATTTCTTCATTTCCATATAGTGCAAGTAGCCCACATTCACCAGAGCCATGTTTCTTGACGTATCAAAATTTCGAAGAAGTTTTGAAAAGGGTCACCCAAGGAACATCTCTGTGAAATTATTTTAAAATCTGACCAGCGGTTTCAGAGAAGAAGAATTTTTAAGAATTTCTTCATATACATATAGTGCAAGTAGCCCCCATTCACCAGAGCCATGTTTTTCAACAGATCAAAATTTCGCGAACACTTTTTGAAAAGGGTCACCCAAGGAACATTCCTGTGAAATTATTTCAAAATCTGACCAGCGGTTTCAGAGGAGAAGATTTTTTAAAGAATTTCTTAGAAAATTCCATTTTGTTGCCATGGCACCCAGAGTTTTTGATGGAATCAAATTTTGTGAACAGTTATTAAAGAGGTCCTCCCAGGGAACATTCCTGCCAAGTTTGGTCCAAATTGGCCCAGTGGTTTAGGAGATGATGTTTAAAGAATTGTTAACGACGAACGACGCACGGACGAACGACGCACGGACGCACGACGGACACCGGGTGATCCTACAAGCTCCCTTTGAGCACGTTGTGCTCAGGTGAGCTAAAAAAAACGTTCTAACTAATTCTCATGAATATCTGACTGAAATGTGGCCTCTGGAGGGTGCACACAAGGTAATTACTGACCACTGCACAACAGGCGATGGACAGAGTACGATCACAAAAGCTCACCTTGAGCACTTTGTGCTGAAAACAAGGTTTTACTATCAAACGCAGCTCTCTTGCTGTTTATTTATTAATGGTTCCGCTACCCTGTTAATTTGCGGAGAGTTTGGAAATCGGAAACCAACAAGTTGCTTGGTTCCATTTTGTAAACAATATGGAGGATTTTAGTTGACAAACATCCAAAGGTAACTTGACGAAGTTTTTGATCGCGAGTTTAACTTTACCTTCAAGAAAATTTGCCTGATCAACACAGACTTCTGTAATATCGAATGTATAATCCCATTAATCGATAATTTGTGCATGAACCATGAGCTTGGGCGAAAATTTTCAGCTTCTTAGCTTTGTGCATAAATTGTGTTGAATAGCACAGACACTTTCATTTCATATTCTAGGAATCTATATTATGAGACTACTGTATACTTTCTGAACTAATTCAAATTGCTTAATGTCATAGAGTGAAATTAAATATTTATTAAAATTATCATAAAATTTTACAGTAGTGTTATACAGTGCCCATAGTTTTATTTTATTATTTACAATAATGAATAAGGTGTTAGGAGAAATCGTACCCTGGACAAATCGTCCCCTGGAGAAATCGTCCCCAAATTGCTTGGGGACGATTTAATTCTCTAGAGAAATCGTCCCCAAATTGAATTTTTGAGAAATCGTCCCCACATTCAAAATCTATATATTCAGTATTGTTGTTGAAGTTGTCTTTGGAAAATATTTTTGAAGTTTAGTAGCATGTACCTTGTGTTACTTTTGATGTATATTGCATTGTTAGAAAAAAAATATATATATATTTTTGCTTTTTTTATTTACTTTGTGTAACTTTAGATGTATATTTCATTGTTAGGTAAAATTTTGAACTTTTTGCTTTAATTAAACTAGTACTCATATTTACATTGCGTGTGTTATGATGTATGTTGCATAGTTAGAAAAGAAAGTTGGAATTCTTTTTGCTTTTGCATTCACACTGCGTATGTCCTGATGTTTATTTCATTGTATTAAAATGTACACAGAGCAGTAGATAATTGTCACTTTGTAATATTATGTGTTTAGATGTAATTGTTAATGAAACTTTAATAGTTATACTTTGCATCTGCTTGTAGCAGATAAGGAAGATGAAATTGCGGAATTACTCTCAATACACAAAAATATCAACAGCTGATATTGATAAAACTGAAGTTTGACAAATACTCATGAGAATGTCTTGAGTATTGAATCCAATTCTTGAGTATTGCTTCCAAAAAACATAATTGAATTCCATTGAGGAAAAAGGTCATACCCGTAGCTGAAATATATTTTTCATAAAGAGGTACCTGTTTAAAAACACACACACACACACATATAAAAAAATTAAATAAGGATGTGTTTCCGAAAATTCAGCCTAATGAAACACATTTTGAGTTGATAATTGATAATGTGCTCTATTGTCAATTATTTTGTAACACCTGCACGTGTTGATTGCCAATGGTACTAAAGTTGTTTAACCCTTTACCAAAAGACAAAATTTTGGACAGGTCCAAATTGAGAGCAATTGCAGACAACATATTCATTGTGGCTTAAATGACAAGATATGTACTAAAAGAGGTAGAAAACATTATGGGTAAAAGAGAAAATGCTGGTACAAGCATTTTCTCCTTACCCTACAATGTTTTCAAAAGGCTTCCTTTTCAGGGTCGTTAAAACTCGGGATTGTGTGGTTAAGGGTTACTAACCACTTTATTTGTCAATCAAACCATTTAGGTAATCCCCTTTATTGTTCCATGGGTATTTGAACTGAATTTAGTCATCACTAATTAATAGGAGATTCTTGTATATAATAAGGATAAACAATTCAAAGCTCTTGTAGATAACGATATGGCTGTGGCTAAAATGGAAATAAAAACTCACATCATTTTTACAGTACAAAAAAAGCATTGGTGGGAAAGGAAAAAGCCCTGTTAATCAAATGTATTTCCCTCATTTCAGAAACATTTTCAATATTTCTAGAAAATATTGTTGGGAAATTTACGTTTACAATGGGTGAAAAAAAAATGTTGAATATGTTACAATCAAATCAACCTTTTCAGTCCATGTTTTCAACATGGATCTGTCTAGAAAATGTTTACTTATACAAAATGTAGGGATCTGATTTCAATTAACACCCTCTCAGGGATCGAACCAATGAACATAATCACGATCGAGCGGCCGGAATCAAACTAAAGAACATGCAAGGCCACCCCTAATGCAGGAATTGGATTCAAATACCATGAAACATAAATCCAGCTACATGTATGTATTTGGAAAGAATATTAATTAACCACCTAGTGATACAGGAAAATCACTCATGTGCAAAATGATCCAAGAAAGAGAGAAGTATTGATATACGGAGAGATGATAAAGTGAGAGAAAGAGAGATCTTCGGACAAAAAACAATTATAACACATATATAGATAGCCATACAAAATGATTGAGACAGAGAGAAAGGAAGGGGCTGTACAGAGACAGAGAGAGAGATCGAGATCTACAGACGAAAAATCAAAATCAGTAAAACGCAAAAATTTATTTCCCTTGTCCAGTGGTTCAAGAGAGAGAGACAGAGAAACAGACAGAGAAAGAGAGATCTATGGATGGCAACCATTATAATACATAAAAACATTTACTAAGTCGAGTGAGAGAGAGAAGAAAAAATAGAGAGAGGGAGAGATACAGACTCATTATGACAACATGAAAATACATTTTATGATTGAATGACTCCTGACACATTTTACGAACATATTTATAAATTGTATAATTGGATTTAAATCAAATTCAAACAAATAAAAATCTTACAGGTGTAAGCTACCTGTAACAGGCGTAAAAGGTGTTAACAACAACCTGTTAGCGTGAAATTTGCTGTATAAACGATGACAGTGTAATTAAAAAAAACTTGAAATAAGAAAACCTTTACAAAATGAAACTACTAAAGCAAAAAAACTTCAGAGTTTTATTTTCAAGGATAACTTTAACAACTATGTTTATGAATTTTGAATATGGGGACGATTTCTCCAAAATTTAATTTGGGAATGATTTCTCCAGAGAATTCGTCCCCAGGGGATGATTTCTCTAGGGGACAATTTCTCCAGCATTCATAAATAATGGTGTCAGGAGAAATCGTCCCCTGGAGAAATCGTCCCCGAACTGCTTGGGGACGAATTCTCTAGAGAAATCGTCCCCTGGGGACGAATTCTCTGGAGAAATTGTCCCCAAATTTATTTAGGAGAAATTGCCCTCAATTCAGAAATTTATATGCATAGTTGTTAAAGTTGTCTTCAAAAAATATTCTTGAAGTTTTTTTTTTAACAGCATGCACACTGTGTCACTTTTGGTGTATTTTTCATTGTAAGAGAAAAAAAGTTCGATTTTTTTGCTTTTGTATTTACGTTGTGTAACTTTTGCTGTATGTTTCATTGTTAGGAAAAAAAAGTTGGAACTTTTTTTGCTTTGATTAAAATAATATTTACATTATCACATTTGCTTTGATTAAAATAATATTTACATTATCACATGTGTTATGGCGTACATTCCATAGTTAGAAAAAAAAAATGAATTCTTTATGCTTTTGTATTCACATTTCGTATGTCCTGATGCATATTTCATTGTAATAAAATGTACAGAGACTGGTGGATATTTTCAATTTGTAGTACTATTAAGTGTTTGTATAAAATTGTTACTGAAACTTTAATAGTTATACTTTGTTTCTGCTTCTAGCAGATAAGGAAGATGAAATTGCAGAATTACTCTCAATACGCAAAAATATCAACATATCAAATATCAATCTTGATAAAACTGGAGCTTGACAAAAACTCATAGAAATGTTCTGAATTCTTCACCAAATACTTAAGTATTGCTAATATGATTAGGCGGAATTTTCAGAAACACATCCTCATTTAAAAGTTTTTTTTTTTTTTTTCTTGTTCTGCCCATTTTAATAAACAGGAAGTTGGAACCTTTTTATGAGGAATGTGATTCAGGTATAGGTATGACTTTATTTTCAATGAAATTCAATAATGTTTCAAATACATTTTGAGTTGATAATTGATAATGTGCTTTATGGTCAATTATTTTGTATCACCTGGGTTGATTGGCTATGGTTCTAAAGTCGCTTAATAACCACAGTCAAATCATTTAGGTAATCCCCTGTATTATTCCACCTGTGTTTGTACTGAATTTAATCAACAATTAATAGGAGATTAGTGTATATGATAAGGATAAACAATTTACAAGTAATATACTATTAAAAGCTGAACATTGTAGATATATAACGATATAAATGTTGCTTAAATGGGAGAAAAAAACTCATTTTTACACTACAAAAATCATTGGTGAGAAAGCCCTGGATAAGTGTATTTCCCTCTTTTTAGTAACGTTTTAAATATTTCTAGAAAACATTGGTGGGAAATTTACGTTTACAAGGGAAGAAAAAAATGTAGCATAGGTTGCAATTGCATCAACCTTTTCAGTCACTGTTTTCAATAATGGTCCTTGGAACATGGAATCGTCTAGAAAATGTTTACTTATACAAAATCTATGGGATCTGATTCAATTACATGTACCACTCTCCCGGGGATCAAACCAATGAACACGGTCACGATCAAACAGCCTGAATTGAACCCAAACACCATGAAACATAAATCCAGCTACATGTATGTATTTGGAAAGAATGACATTTCTCAAAAAAAATGTTAATAACCCATATCTAGTGATCGATACAGGGAATTACCCATACGAAGTGATACAAGAAAGGGAGAAGTGTCACTGTACGAAGAGGTAATAAACATAGAGAGATCTACAGACGAAAAACAATTACAAAACGTATATAAATACCCATACAAAATGACTGAGACAGAGAGAAAGAAGGGGCTTCTACAGAGAGAGAGAGAGCTCTACGGACGAAAAATCAAAATAAATAAAACATAAAAATTCATTTCCCTCGCCGAATGATTCAAGAAAAAGAGACAGACAGATAGATGGTAACCATTATAATACATAAGAATATTTACTAAGCCGAGTGAGAGAGAGGAGAGAAAAAAATAGAGAGAGGGAAAGAGATGCAGATGCATTATCATAACATGAAAATACGTTTTAATGACCGAATGACTCTTGACACATTTTATGAACATAGATAATTTATAATTGTTTTGAAATCAAATTCAAACAAAATAAAAATCTAACAGGTGTAAGCTACCTGTAACATGACAGGTGTGAACAACAACCTGTTAGTGTGACATTTCCTGAATAAACAATGACTGTGTAATCAACTAACATTTGAAATAATGAACGCTGCATGCAGACAGTGAAAATACTAAAGCAAAAAAAAAAACCTTCAAAGGTTTTATTTTCAAAGACAACTTTAACAACTATATTAATGAATTTTGAGTATTGGAACGATTTCTCCAAAATTTAATTTGAGGACGATTTCTCCAGAGAATTCGTCCCCAGGGGACAATTTCTCTAGAGAAATCGTCCCCTAGCAGTTTGGGGATGATTTCTCCAGGGGACAATTTCTCCAGCATTCTAAATAAAGAATAAAAGAAATTTAACAAAAAAAAAAATGTAAAACTGTGCTTTGTGCGGACAATAATATTTTTTTCCTTTTCTCACATGGCAGCAAGGTACAGCTTGATTATCCAAACCTAGATTATATATCAAAGGGCATATTTAATACCTGGAGACTTAATTAGAATTCTAATCAAACAATAAATTTGGCTATCAAAAGATTATTTTTTTATCAAAGAAAGTTTACAGTGCCCAGAGGCAAAATTGAAGCATTGATACTGTGCTAACAACAAGTGTAAGCAAAGGAAAAAAATATTACTGTTGAAAATAATAAAATAACAAAAACATGGGGCATTATAGTTATCTTCCATTTCCAAAAACTTTTATTACAATGTTCATTTGATTACTTTTGGCAAGGCTACTCCTTTAAGACTGTTCTACTGTTTGATTTACTCTCTTTATTTACTTATACTAATCACCCAGTTATAATTACCGACTGCACCAATCACGTCACCTGCCTTTTTTGTTTGTACATGACAAGGTGTTTCTTTATTGTCTCATCATATTTATACATCAATCTAAATACAGGTAACTATTTCATATCATTTTTGCCACATTATCATGCCTTTAAGTATTCGTTTTTGTTAGAATTATGTATATATAGAGGTTTTTTGTACTGGTTTTTATGATTGTTCACATTTATTTACAGAAAACCATCTAATTGCGCCAACATAGCAAGGAAGTGAGCATTTCTGTTGTCGTTGTTTTGCCCCAACTACCAAGTTAATATGTGTATTTCATAGCTAATCTGCTGGCTATCTAACTGTTTCACCAAATTGAATTTGATATTTGTTTTTATCCTTAAAATGACACAAAATATCAGTTGAACATGTGCACATTAAAACCACAGGTAAAACCCAGCCGATGCATTTTCAAAGTTCTTTTCTTTTTCCAAAAAAGAAAAAGAAAAAAATACCACCATAGTGGACAGTATAGATCCATGATTACATGGTATACTATGTTCGGTGCAATCTATTCATTGGTCTGCATTGTCTGCAACAGGATAAGGGCACTGAGTTCTGTCTAGCAGCTCATCGGGTTAGATAATATCAATATCACGGATCTCTCATCAAGACCTTATATATTTCTTAGATGTTTTTTTCTAAGTTCACTTTCATATCCTTTACTTCTAAAGATAACTTTTCAAATTATAAAGGCTAAAGAAGAAATTGCTTTTATAAAGCCAGTTTTCCTCCTATAGAAACATAACATTTGGGGATCCTTGCTATATTTGATTATTACTAATTTCATATTGATTAAATTCCTATTTTATTGGGATAATAATTTGCAAACTCTTTCAGGAGGTATGTGAATTAACCCTTTATAACACAATCCAGAGGTTTAATGATCCAGGGATAGCCAGTTTTTGAAAACATAGTGAGTAAAGGAGAAAATGCTAGTAACCAGCATTTTCTCCTTTTCCCACAATGCTTTCTGCCCTTTCAAGGACAAATTTCATAATTTGAGCAATGTGAAATTTTTCATTTGCAAATTAATGCTTTCAATTTGGACCAGTCCAAAATTTTATCATGTGGTAAAGAGTTAAAAGACAAACTCATATTTGTGCCACACTTAATTTCCTGCCTGCAAATGCTTTCACTATGGACTTGTCTAAAGCTTGTTGTCTGACAAAGAGTTAAACTGTAAGCATGCTTTTTGAAAAATTAGATACCTTTGTGGGCACTGTAGATCAAGATAAGAACAGACAGAACATGTAGTCTGATCTTGGACCTATAATATTCAGTCTAAAAGAACATATAATACCTGTATGAATTTGTGTCTGTCATAATGACTGAAAGTGTCTGTTTCATTTACTTACATATGTCGCAGGTTAATCCTTTTCCAGAAAACCAAGGGTTTCTTAACTCATTACCACACGAGAAAATTTTGGACTGGTCCAAATTGAAAGGTTTTGCAGACGACAAAATAAAGGTGACTGAAAAATTGAAATTTGTTCTGGAAAGGGTAGAAAACACTGTTGGAAAAGAAGAAAATGCTGGTTACCAGCATTTTCTCCTTTTCCCACAGTGTTTTCAAAAGGCTTCTTTCTCAGGGGCGTCAAAAGTAGGGATTGAGTGGTAATGGGTTAAAGCTGAGGGTAGCTTTTAAAAACATTGTTGAAAAGGGAGAAAATGCTTGTAACCAGGGTTTTTTCTTTTCCTTATAATTTCCCACCCTGCACAGTGGAATATGAATCCATCCTTTGAGCAACATTTAATTAATTTACAGCCCACAAATGCTTTCAACATAGACTAGCCTACAATTTTGTCATCTGCTAAAGTCTTTAACTCTTGGGCTGCTAAGCATGGCTCAAGAACCTTTTGCAGACACCATAGATAAATATCAGACTGCATAGAATGTGCAGTCTGATCTTGGATCTACACTGTCTGATAAGGAGATATTATTCCCCATAAAATACATTTGAAAAAGCAATACTTGGGTTTTTACTGTCAGCTAGAAAGTTTCCTTTCATTTATTTAACAATATAAGGGTTAATATTTCATTATTTAGCAGGATGATGGTTGAGTTGGTATTTGTTAAAGTTCTTTAAGTGCATGTACTTTAATTTGAGGACAATTTTGCAGGCATCATCATGAAAATGGAAACAGGCGATCATGAGCAGATCAGGTCCGAAATTCATCAGTTGGTACAAGGGGCTAAACAGGCCCAGGAAACAGATACTGCTGAAGCTGTTAGACTTTATGAAGAGGCATATAAAAAATCACGACTGCTTGATGATGACAAGTTGGAGAGGGAATGTGCATTGAATCTCGGTGCTGCTCATTTAGCCAGGAAAGGAAATGCTGAAGTTGGAAAGAACTACCTTCATAAGGCTATGCCTGAGAATACACAGGATGTCCCCGACTCCTATTTGGCAGATTTATATTTCAATAAAGGAATTGCCTTTGAAGAGCTTTGTGACACAGAGGAAGCTCTGAAAATGTTTGATAAGGCATGGGACACTTATAAAAACGATGCTGTGATGGAAAAGCAATGTTTTTTTTCAATCGGTAGAATTTTCTGTAAAATGGCTATACATCAGTGGCTTGACCCTGAAAAGAAAAGAAAAGCAAAACCCTATGCGGACAAATGTCGTCAGCTAAACTTAAGTCGACTATCACTTGGAAATAAAGATTATGTTGAAGTCAGTAAGTAACTAAGTGTATCCCTAGACTGAACTGTCTTGGCGCTAAATAATTATAATTGAGCTATGCTCTGGCAAAAGAGGGTATAATGCATCTCCATGATCCATGATACCAGTCAAGCCATCACATAATTATGGATCCACAATAGCCACTTTTTCTAACAGCCGATTTAATCAGGTGGCAAACTGGTCCATGGACATACAGAAAATTGACCAATAGCGAAAAGTTTCGGCTCAGGTCATCCTTCATGGACTGCGCAGGCTGGCCTGGGTCTTTACTTTTTGCAGATGCATTAAACCCCCTTTCACAGAGTATTGTTCATTGAATTTTTTTTTTTTTGAGGTCTGCTAAAGAAGAGACCCGTTTTTTCAGGATCTAGAACCATGTAGGGGATGGTGTATATCGAACATCAAATTACACATTCTATAGTCTGATCTAAATTAATCCACCAAAGATATAAAATATTGCCTATGGTAGTAAAAGATTTACCTCCTAGCAAGTTGCAGATAACACTAGGGCTTTATGAACTTTACAGCCAGTAAAGATCGTGGTTAAGTCTTTACAAAATGACAAAACTCTAGACTTTACCAAATGACAAAACTTTGGACTTTACCAAATGACAAAACTTTGGACTTTACCGAATGACAAAACTTTGGACTGTAAATTACCCAGTCATGAAATTTGTCTTTCGTAGGGTAGAAAACATAATGGGAAAGGAGAAAGTGCTGGTTACTAGCATTTTCTCCTTTTCCCACAATGTTTTTGAGAGACTTTTTTCTAAGGGTCGTTAAAAGTCGGCATTGTCTGATAAAGGCTTAAGTCCTTACCAGACAGCAATTTGTTTTACTTATATTCAAATTCATATTGAAGGTATTTGTATACAAAAAATTAAACACGGCTTAACTCTTTACCACATGACAAAATTTTAGACTGGTCCAAATTGAAAGCGTTTGCAGACGACAAAATAAATGCGAATGAAAATTAAAGCTTGTGTTGGGAAGTGTAGAAAACATCGGGGGAAAAGGAGAAAATGCTGGTTACCAGCATTTTATCCTTTTCCCACAATGTTTTCAGAAGGCTTCTTTCTAAGGGTCGTTAAAACTCAGGATTGTGTGGTAAAGAGTTAAATGATTGAATTTGTCATTATGAGAGTAGAAAGCATTGTGGAAAAGAGAGAAAATGCTTGTTTCCAGCATTTTCTCCTTTTTCAACAATGTTTTCAAAAGCCAACTCTGCTAAAGAGTTTAAAAAGCAGGATTGTTTGGTAAAGGGTTAATTTTCAACTCTGTACAGTTCAACTACCACTGAAGTTGCAGTGCAGACTGTAACATGAATATACAGGGTGTCCCAGTTTCCCAGTTTAATTTTGCTACTATAAAATATTCAATATAAATAGATGATTCTTTTCATATAATTAAAACTCTTCATTCTCTTCATGTCCACCCATTTTTTGCTGTACAAGTCTTGTACGACATCAAAACTTGTTAATGACGTTTTGGCAGATGCCCTCCTGTAATCTTCTGTATTTCCCTTCAAACAGCAGTTCTGAGTTAAGAACTTTTTTTCGCCATGCAGAGGTATATGACAACGGTTATGACTATACCTCAGCATATTTAACTGAACACAGAGCTGCTATTCGTACGGAAATATGGAAGGTTACAGAGCACACCTGCCAAAAACGTCATTAACAATTTGCGATGCCGTGTAAGACTCGTACAGCAGAAAATGGGTGGACTGTGCGAAGAGCATGTGCTATGATGAAATGAAGGTAATCTAATACCTTAAATTACTGTTTCTACAAAATTTTATATGTCTTTTAATTATATATGAAAAGAACCATCTATTTTTATTGAATATTTAGTAGCAAAATTTAGCTTCGAAACTGGGACATATATTTTGGGACACCCTGTACATTGTAACATTTTGAGTCGACATATATATTCTTTTGAGGTAAATTATCTGGATATTACAAGCACATGTATTGTACCATTATATCTATAAGTGTTTCGATAATATTATAATTTGGCAACTTGATCAGTTTGTTTAGGAGTGCTGATCAAATATCAACCCTTTATGTCATATATATATGCAGATTTAAGGATGATTTTTAAATACACAGATATCTTTTTTTAAGAGATGAAGAGAACATACTGAAACATTTTGCCAAACCGATTTATTGCTTTACCTGTTTCCAATTAATTAGACCTTTTCGATTTGAAAGCATCTGCAAAGTGCTATAGCTGTTATTGGTTTAATCCTTTACCACACACTCCCAAGTTTTAACGACCCTGAAAAATTGTAGGAAAAGTATTTTTAAAAGCGTTTTTCCTCAGGTTTGTTAACCCTTTACCACACAATCCCGACTTTTAACAACCCTGATAAAGAAGCCTTTCCAAAACATTATGGGAAAAGGAGAAAATGCTCCCTGATAACAGGCATTTTGTCCTTTTCTCACAATATTTTCTACCCTTCCCAAAACAAATTTCAATTTTTCAGTTACATTTATTTTATCATCTGCAAATGCTTTCAATTTGGACAGGTCTAAATTTTGTCGATTTGTAAAGAGTTAAAATTGGGATTGTGTGATAAGGGAATAATCAGAGTCACAGTTTTAAGATTTCATGGTGTCAAGGCTGTCTAGCCAGATTAATTGTCTCACAATATACTGGAAAATGTGCATGTAAGATTAGATTACACACTCAGCAGGAACTGATCTTCCCATCCTTTGAGCCACATTTGTCGTCTACAAATGCTTTTTTTGAATTTGACAAATTTATCCAAAATTCTGTCTTTTGGTATTTTCTGTGTTTTCAAAGACGAATCCCATTGTCGTCTGCGAATAGACAAGCAAAGGCAAAACTTTTTGTTTGGTAAAGGGTTAATCACAAAAAGTTATGTCTAATTTTCAGAATGTTAATTATCAAAGACGGCAGATGCCTCAAAATATCTAACCCTTTATCACACAGTCCCAGATTGTAATGACCTTGAGGAAGTAGGCATTTGTAAAACATTGAGGGAAAAGGTGAAAATGCTGGTAACCAGCATTTTATCCTCATAGTGTCATGTTCTCTACCCTTTCAAAAACAAATTCCATCATTTAAGCCACATTTGTTTTCAGAAAATGCTTTGAATTTGGACTGGTCTAAAATTTTGCCAACTGGTTAAAAGTCAAAAAGATGTCATCCTCATGTTAAATGGTAAACCCATTGAGTGCCAAATATTTTCAGCCTGTAGATATCTCACAAAATACTCTGCAAAAGCTGCTGTGGCTGTGTTTGATGTCTTGAGGATTTTTAAATAGTTTTTCAATTGTTTTGTTTCCATTTAAAGAACGGGCTGAGTACTTGAAATATATTACTTGATATGTAACTTTTCGACTTTCAAAATGGAAAGAAAGCTTGTCAAATAAAACTGATCATATGAACAACTTTTAAGCATAAAATATTATATGGTTGAGGTTATCTGATATCACCAGGCAAATCTTCAATTGATTTTACTTTGGAACATGTAGATCAAGATCACACTACGCAAAATGTACCTTCACTTCTGTCTCTTTTGTATTACCTGTGATCTATCGAAGATGATTTATGTACGGTAATTGGTTTAACTTTAAAATTAATTTTTAGTTTTTATTTCTTTTCTTTACTTTGCTTTTCAATAATTCATTGACAGAGTGCTTCATGACCTTTGTAGTCCAATCTATGGACACATGTACCTGTCTTTTGGAGATTTTATTAATTTCTTATGGGATCTTTCTTTACAGGTCAGATTTACAATGAGGTTGGGTTATTTTACACTCAGCTACAGTGCTATGATGAGGCACTTCAGTGCTTTGAAAAAGCTGCTGAACTATGTAAACAGAGTGGAGAATCCCATAGGGACCAGCTAATGGCAGTAATCTGTCAGAATCGGGGTGCTGTTTATAATTTTCAAGAGAAATACGAGGAATCCATAAAGTTTCATCAGGAGGCAGACAAAATGTACAGTAAGTAGAGCAATGCCATGACATAAGTATAAAACTGGTAGATGTCTCTGATGGCAAAGATGATCAGACTGCACAGGGTATAAAATCTGATCTTTGTTTTCTATCATTTGCTTCTTGACCAAAGATCTCTTTGTTGCAGTTGTGTTTGTATTGTTAGACCGTGAAAATTTGGCAGTGGAAGAGATAATCCTTAGTTTTCCACACAGTGTAGATCTAGATCAAGTTAAGATCACATGAAAATGCAATCTGATGCTATGAGTCTTCTATTTTCTGAGCAAATATGATCATAAATATTGGTGGATTGGTGCTCTGAGCTTGAAGAAAATTATTAATGAATGGGATTTTAAATTTATGTCCGCTCAGAGACACTACATGTACAGGTTTTATATGCAAAGTTAAAAAACTTGAAGTACTTTTAACTGACTTACATTTTAAGTAAAGAAACAAACTTTTCTTTAACCCTTTACCACACAATCCCAAATTTTAACGACCCTGTGACTTAAGCCTTTGGAAAACTTTGTGGGAAAAGGAGAAAATGCTGATTACCTGCATTTTCTTCTTTTCCCACAATGTTTTCTACCCTTTCTGATACAAATCCCATCATTTGAGTGTCATTTTATTTGTCTTCTGCAAATGCTTTGAATTTGGACCAGTATAAAATTTTATAGTTTGGTGAAAAGTTAATTGTATAAAGAGAGTGTGGAAAAAGGACCAATTGGTACTACAGGCAACTACTCCTTTGACCACATTGTTTTCAAAATCTAGCTTCTGCAGGAAAGTTGCCATTCTATTTATGGTGTAATTTTCAAAATAACCCCAATAATTTTTGTCACAATAGAACAAATACATTGTAGAAGCAACATTTTATTTTTCTGCATTACAGCAAAGATTAACAGTTACAAAATGGCCCGCAATGGCCAAGGTCAGTGCTATATAAACTTGGCCTATGCCTATTTCCAGCGACATGTAGAAGAAGGTGATTTCTTAATGGATGATGCATTCCGTACTTTCAGTGATGCCAAAAAGGCAGCAAAAGACACAGGTAAACTAATTATTTAGTGTTTCCAACTTGACAAAAATTTAGACTTTTGCAATCTGAAAACATTTGCAGACGACACATTTAATGTGACTGAGATGATGGAATGTATCTGTTTCAGAGTAGAAAACATTTTGAGAAAAGGAGAAACTGCTACTTACAATCATTTTCTCCTTTTCATGTAATGTTTTCAAAGGCTTTTTCTGTAGGATCATGGTGACAAGGGATTGTTTGGTTAAGGGTTAATTTGATTCACATTGAAATAACTTTCTTGGAGGAAGGTCCATATTGAAAGTCTTTAGTAGATGATAATTTAATGTTGCTCAAATACATGTACTTGTAAAGGCCACTTTTTTGAAGGGTAGAAAACACAGTGGGAAAAGAAGAAAATGCTATTAGCCATTTCTCTTGTTCTCACATTCTTTTCAGTACATGTATTGGTCATTGGCACATGCATGTAAAAGTCATTTTGTACAGGAAAGAGTTATGAAGCTAGGCACACATTTAACTCTTTACCAAACAACACAATTTTGGACTCTACCAAATTCAAAGCATTTGCAGACAACATATTAAATGAGGCTCAAATGATGATATCTATCTCTGATAGGGTAGAAAACATTGTGGGAAAAGGAGAAAATGCTGGTTACCAGCATTTTCTCCTTTTCCCACAATGTTTTTAAAAGCTGTCCTTTCCAGGGTTGTGAAAACCAGGGCTTGTTTGGTAAAGGGTTAAATCTTTCCAGCACAATAAAATGTTACGCTTGTCCAAATTAAAAGCATTTGCAACTTGTCCAAATTAAAAGCATTTGCAGATGAGAAATTAAGTATTGTTCAAGTAATGGAATTTGTCTTTGAAAGGTTAGAAAACATTTTGGGAAAGGAGAGCTATGGTGGTTGTCAGTATTTTCTCCTTAACCCCCAATACTCATATTTTCAAAAGCCTTTCTCTTTAGAGTTGTTAACATTTGAGGTTGCTTGTGAAAGGTTTAATGAATCAGTTTGTATGCATGCTTAAATATATTTTTTACCTATAGATGTAAATGTTTTGTTTCTCAGTTTGCAGCACTGTTCAGTTTGCAGCACTGTTCATTTCTGAGTGCACTTAAGCAAGGCTTTGAAAAGCCTCAGCCTTAAGCTTGCATCATAATTATTATATCCTTTACCAAGCAACCTGTGTTTTATTGACCCTGTGGAAGAAGGCTTTTGAAAATATTTTGGAAGAAGAAGAAAATGCTGGTAACCAGCATTTTTTCTCCTTTTCCCACAATATTTCCTACCTTTCCAAAGAAAAATCCCATCATCTGAGTCACATTTAATTTATTGTCTGCAAATGCTTTCGATATGCAAGAGGCCAAAAACTTGTTGTTGGGCAAGCAGTAAAATGAGTAAAATACTGTTGAAAGCAGTGTGTAACAACATTTAACTCTTTACCACTTACTCCCGATTTTTAACGACCCTAAGGAAAGAGATGTTTGAAAACATAGGGGATAAGGAGAAATTACTGGTTACCAGAATTTTCCCCTTTTCCCAGTGTTTTCTACTTTGTCAAAAATAAATCTCATCTTTTGAAACATCTTTGGTTTCTGCTGTACAATTTCTTTCACCCTCCATGGGTCGAAAATTTTTTTGAGTGGTAAAGGGTTAAACAAACTCTTCCAAATTCTCACCCTGCCCTACCTATCTACCTGTTTTCTATTAATGTTTTAGGTGACAAGAACATGTTATGGCAAGCGTATGAAGGCCTGGGAGTAGTTTATTTCCATAGAGGTCAATATCATGAATCAGTGAAACAATACAAAGAGGCAGTCAGAATAATCTCAGATGAAGATAATAGCAACAGAGTGGTAGATAAGTTGGAGCAAGCATTAGAGTACAAAATGGCCCAAGAACAATCAGGAGCATTTCGCAGCAAATTACTAAGATCTAACCTTCCTATCACACAGCTTCAGGCTGGACAAACACAACATATGAAGAGTGTGAGTCATACATGGTTTACGCCAACTCTTTGCCACAGGACAGTATTTAAGATTGGTCCAAATTGAAAGCACTTGCAGACGACAAATGTGGCTCAAATGATTGGATTTGTTTCAGAAAGGTTAGAAAACATTGTTGGAAAAGGAGAAAATGCTGGTTACCAAAGGTTTAATTTCCCAGGGTCATTAAAACTCAGGATTATGTGGAAATGGGTTAATCCTTTATTAAACAATTCTTACCTACTCTATGGAAGAAGCCTTTTGAAAACATTGTTGGATAAGGAGAAAATGCTGGTGACCAGCATTTTCTTCTTTTCCCACAATGTTTTTTACCCCTTCATGGACAAATCCCATCATTTGAGTCAGATTTTTGTTGTCTTCAAATGATTTCAATTTTTTTTCCTTGGTAAACAGTTAAATTTATTCAGCTATGTGGTCCTTTGTGGCCTGAATGTGTAATTAGCACCCTTGGATTGGACCACTATCCCAAAAACTGATGTGTCCTTTGGCAAGATACTTCACAGCTGCAGCATAGTTACTGGTGTAACCCAGGATACAGATGTATAAGTGAGCTGTTGCAGTGATATGAAGAGAATGGTGTTGAAAGTGGGGTAAAACATGAGGCATAGTCTGTGAAAAGGAGTCTTAATGCATCTACAAAATGTATCGACCCAGGTCAGCTAGGGCAATCTTCCCAGGCTCACCTGAGCTGAAACGTTTTGCTATTGGTCAATTTTCTGCATAGTAAAGGACCATTTTACCTCCAGATCAAGTCAGTTGTTGGTATAAATGGATTTTATGAATCCATAATTATGTGATGACTTGCTGGGTATAATGTATATCGACGACTCATTAAGCCCCCCTTTGCCAGAGCATGGCTCATATTCAATCAACCTGCTGAATTACAGAAACCAATAGATATACCTATTGATTTTAAACTGAAATACATTGTATCAAAATTCAACCCTTAACTCTTTACATGACAAAATTTTAGGCTCAACCTATTCAAAGCATTTGCGGGTGGCAAATCAAAATGAATCAAAAGATGGAATTTGTCTTTGAAAGGGTGAAAACATAGTGGAAAAGGGAGAAAACATGGGTTGCCAGCATTTTCTCCATTCTCACAATGTATTCAAAGTCAATCTTCCTCTGGGTTGTTAAAACACAAAGATAAAGGGTTAGTGTTTTTCATAGCTGCAGGTGCCTTTTGGCAAATTTTCAGTCTGACAGTAGAAAAGTCAATGAAATTTTGTTAACCCTTTACCACCAATCATGACTTGTGCCGACCCAGAAGAAGAAAGCTTTTAGTTTCTAAGCTGAACTCTGATAGGGTAGATCAAAATCAGACTGCACATTGTGTGCTGGCTAGACTAGATGAAGCCTGGGTTCCAGTCCATCCACGTTTTTCCTTTTCTACCATTATGATGTTAGTCAAAAATGACAAGATGGTAATATGGTAATAATGACAAAAACGATAAACAGATAGCTGCCAAAAATGGACAGCAGACCACAATTTTAGGGAAGAGCACAACATGGAGTAATTAAATTATTACTGCCTGAACCCAGGCTAAAATAGGTGTACACTGCCTGCAAAAGTTATTTAATCCTTTACCAAATGACAAAATTGTGTAATTTGTTAAAGTTGTCAGCAGCTGCAAACAAAACATTACATATGACTCAAGTGATGGGATTTCTTGAAGAAAGGATAGAAAACTTTTGTAGGAATAGGAGATATACTGGTAACCTCCATTTTCTCCTTTTCCAACAGTGTTTTCAAAAGCTTTCTTCTTGTAGGTTCTCAACACAAGGGATTGTTTTGCAACAGATTAAAGTCATTCTCAGCCCGTTTTTTTGGTAAGCACTGAAAAAAAAAAAAAGGGGAAGAAAAACTGTTAAATTGATTCTTTCATTTTGTAGGCTGTAGGTGGTGCAGAGGGCCCTATAACTCTCCGCAATGCAGAAGTTCCAATGCCCACTGATGACAAAAAATTTAAGGGCAATGTTACTGTAATGAAAGGAGTAAGAAGGTGGGTGGATAAAGGACTTAGGGATATTTATATAGAGAACTGATGGTAACCCCACACACCAAGGGTGTGTTTATGATCTTGAGGAAGAGATGTTTTGAAGATATTGACAGAATAGGGGATGATGGTAACCAGCAATGTGAAATGTTTTCTATGCTTCCAACAACAAATTGGATTAAGCCATATGAATAACTGTGCTACCTGCAAAATTTAATGCTGATAAAGAGCAGTTTTGCCTTTTGTCACAATCTATTCAAAACTGGTCATCTTCAAGACAAAAGAAATTATTTGCAAGACATAACATGCCATCTGATTATCACATGTCTCATAAATTTGAGTCATACTCTGCAAAAAGGGGATTTAATGCATCTGCAGAAAGTATTGGCCCAAGTCAGGCTGTGCATCTCTTGTTGGCTGACCTGGGTCAACACCTTTTGCTTTTGCTTAATTTTCTACATGTCCAAGGACCACTGTACCTTCTGATTCAGTCAATTGTCATACAACATGGGTTCTATTGATTCATAATTATGTGATGACTCACTAGGTATAATGCATAACCTACATGCATTAACCCTTTACTACACAATTCCAAGATTCAAGGACCTGGTGAAGAAGGCTTTTGAAAACATTGTTGGAAGAGGAGAAAATGCTGGTGACCAGCATTTTCTCCTTTTCCCACAATATTTGCTACCATATCAAAGACAGAAATCATCATCTCAGCTACATTCAGTTTTGTCATCTGTGAATGCTTTCAGTTTGGTTGAGTCCAAAATTTTGTTGTTTAGTAAAGATTTAAACCCCCATTTGCCAAAGCACTGCTCAGTTAGATTTCACTTGCATCATTCTGTACTTTGCTAGAGGACAGATAAGGATGAGGAAAAAGGACTCCTTTGGACCTCATCTTCCCAAAGTAGCCCAAGGATTTGGTGTCCTTTCTCAGAGGCCCAGTACACTGACCAGCAGAGATGTAGCTGAAAGTCCAACGCAAAGGCCAACAAGTGGGCTGGATACAGAAAATATGACGGAAGAGTCTTCATTAGGGGAGTCAGAGACAGTGACTGACAGCTCGGAAGATGATGATGTAGAAACAGATGATAAGAAGTCAGTGTTTAACCCTTTACTTCACAATCCCGACTTTTAACAACCCCCAGAAAGATAGCTTTTAAAACATTATGGGAAAAGGAGAAAATGCTGGTAATCAGCATTTTCTCCTTTTCGGACAATGTTTTCCACCCCACCCTAAAAAAATTCAATTTTTAAGTCACATTTATTTTGTCGTCTACAGATTTTTATTAGTTTGGACAAATCTAAGATTTTATTGTCATAATGGGCTTCTAGTTAAGTTACAGCATTACCATTATGACTATTTTATTGACTTACAAATGCCTAGTACAAGCACATGTAGGAGAAACATTTGAATTAACCCTTTACCTCACAATCACAATTTTTAACAGCCCTGTGGAAGAAGCCTCTTGAAAAAATTGTGGGAAAAGGAGAAATTGCTGGTAAACAGCATTTTCTTCTTTTCCCACAATGTTTTCTACTCTGTTTTGGACAAATTTCGTCATTTGAGCCACCTTTAATTTGTCGTCTGCAAATACTTTCAGTTTGGACCAGTCTAAAATATTGTCATTTTGGTAAAGAGTTAAACAAAAACACTTCTCTTAGACTCTGTGGTAAACGTTATGGGAAATGCTTGATGTAAGCAGTAATTAAATTTTGCTCTCTTTTTTAAAATTTTCTTACGTGTTCCAGTGCAGGTATGTTTGAAAGAAATATTTGTGTGAATTTGTCTCAAATCTATACAGGATAACAGAATTTCCAAATTGAAAGCATGTGCAGATAAAAGATGATGGCTCCAATGATTTTAAATGGGTAGAAAACATTGAGGAGGAAAAAGAGAAAATTTTAATTGCCAGCATTGTCTCCTTTTCTTCACAGTGTTTTCAAAATCTTAATTACCAAGGGCCATTGACTGTTTACCACATGACACAATTTTAGTCTGGTCCAGTTTCAAAGCATTTGCAGACAACATATAAAATGGTACTCAAATGATCTGATTTGTATCAGAAAGGGTAGAAAACATTATGTGATATGGAGGAAATGCTGGTTACCAGCATTTTCTCCTTTTCCCACAATGTTTTCAAAAGCCCTTTCAACCAGGGTTGTTGAAACTTGGGATTGTGTGGTAAAGAGTTAAAAACACGGGTTGTTTGATAAAGGGTTAACATACACATGTAAATGTAATTACATGTCATGGGCAAACATGAAAAGTGAGAGAATTCCATACCTACTCTGTAGGTACATGTCTTGGTCTTGCTACTGCGTTTAGTATGTAAACACCTGAAGATGACATTCTTTACCTTGCATCCGACCACTTTTGAAACATTGTAGAAAATGGAGAAATTTTTCATAATGAACCAAATTTTCAATTTGCCTCAATGTTTTTACGGGTATTTAACCTTGTTCATTTTGATTATCAGTATTATACAAAAGTGTTTTCAAAGTCATTTCCTTCAAAGTAGTTTAGAAGGCAGTTAGTTAACCCTTTCCCACACAATCCCAGGTTTTAACAACCCTGAGAAAGTAGTCTTTTGAAAACATTGTGGGAAAAGGAGAAAATGCTGGTAACCAGCATTTTCTCCTTTCCCCACAATGTTTTCTACCCTATCAAAGACAGAAATCATCATTTTAGCTACATATAAATTGTTGTCTGCAATTGCTTTCAATTTAAGCCAGTCTTAAATTTTGTCATTTGGTAAAGAGTTAAGTAAAAGATTTCTGTTCCTTTTTAGTGTTGGCACTTCATCAAAAGTTCAGGAAATATTTCGTAAACCCACAGCAACGGCAAGTGGGATGTCTCCAGTCAGAGAGTGAGTGCTTTAACCTTTCACTAGACAGTCTGGAGGTTTAATGACTCTGCTAGAAAACGCTTTTGAAAACATTGTGGGAAAAGAAGAAAATGCTGGTAACCAGCATTTTCTCCTTTTCCCACATTTGCTACCCTATCAAAGACAAAAAAATCATCAGTTGAACAACATTTAATTTGTCGTCTGCAAATGCCATCAGTTTGATGCAGTCCAAAATTTTGTCATTTGTTTGGAGTTAAGCAAACTCTGTGATCAAGTATTTGTGCTAGTTCCCTATTTATCAAATGATCAAATGGTTTTGTAGACTGTTTTGGAAAATATTGTGGCAAGGGGAGATAATGCTGGTAACCAGCATTTTCTCCTTTTCCCACAATGTTTTCTTTCCTTCTGAGACAAATACCATTACTTGTGTCACATCAAATATGTCCCCTGCAAATGCTTTCAATTTGTTCAATTTAAGTCTAAAATTTTGTAGGTTGATTAAAAATTAAACATGAAGAGGGCTATCTGCAACTTTTAGTAGCATCTGTTGACAGTGTAGATTAACTCCTACCACACCACAATATTTTAGACCAGTCCAAATTCCAAGCATTTGAAGATGACAAACATGGCTCAAATGATTGGATTTGTTTCTCAAAGGTTAGAAAACATTTTAATGATTTTGGGAAGAGGAGAAAATGGTGGTAACCAGAATTTTCTCCTTTTCCTGTAATGTTTTCAAAAGTCAAATTTTTCAAGGTCATTGAAATTCGGGATTTTGTGGTCATGGATTAGGATCAGCCTGTCTGTATAGAATCTTTGTTTAGAACTAGGATGTACACTGTTCATCTGCAAAGTTCTGGCCTAGGTCAGGCTGACCTGGGCTGACACTTTTCACGATTGGTCAATTTCCTGTATGTCCAACGACTAGTCTACCTCATGATTAGGTTGGTTGTTAAAAAAGTGACCTTTATGGGTCCATAATTATGTGATGTCTTGCTTGGTATCATGTATCACAGAGATGCATTAAGTCCCTTTTTGCTAGAGCATGGCTCACTTTTATTTAACGCTCTTAAATCAATTTCGTATTATTTGGTTCGTTAAGGGATTACTAACATTTTTCTTGAGCCTGTTTGAGGGAAAGACAGTTATGACTTCCTCAGTGTGGTGTATATGCTTGTTTGCTTGCTTGTTTCTATCTGTCCAGACCATAACTTTTACATTTACTTATTATAGTCTTAATTCATTACTTTACCTTTTCAGAGCCATAGTCAAAAACACAGTTTTTTGCAAACAGCATAGATGAAGATTAGACTGCAAAGAATATGCAGTTTGATCATAGATCTGGATCAAATGCTTGTTTAGTCAAACCTTCAAGAAAAAAATTCATTCTTAGTTTCTGTGGGTTGTATTTCCCACATGCAAAAGAGGTCAGGGTTATATACATGTATTTGGTACTGTGAGAGAGAAGTTTATTGTTCAATTTTCATTATTTGTTCTATTTCATTTTTAGTGAAACACAGCGAGATTTAAGTTTGAGACAATATGAAAATATGCTGCAGCAAAAGGAAGCAAATGAAGGTAGTAATATTGATTAGCTTAATCAGTCAGTATTTGTTAGCCTGTAGATAATTCTTTTTTTCTCCATCTCTATAGTGGACAGCCTTTGAAAGCAATGTTAGTGAAGGAGCTTGCAACATGAAATAAAAGTTAATATATTTGGGCCATGCTCTGTGAAAAGGGGGCATAATGCATCTGCGAAAAGTATCGACCCAGTCTGTGCAGGCTGACCTGGGCCGAAACTTTTCACTATTGGTCAATTTTCTTTATGTCCAAGGACCAGTCTACCATATGACTTTGTCAGTTGTTAAAAAAAGTGGCTATTATGGATCCATAATTCTGCGATGGCTTGACTGATACAATGCATCACGGAGATGCATGAAGCCCCCATTTTGCCAGAGCATGGCTCATTTTATTTTTTCTGATATATATATGAACATGAAACATTACACAGTGGCAGTGACAGACAGTTAGATTTTAACTAAAATCACAAACTCTGTTTCTTCTGCAAATAGACGATTATTGAAAAATGGTGAAATTTTAAATCAATCTGCGGTTGAACTTGTGTGTTACTATATATTGCAGAAAATCATGAAACCTATGAGTACAAGAACGAGCTCTAGACCAGGAAAGTTAAACTTATTTCCTACTAGTAGAATGTGGCTAGAAAACATTGTTGGAAAAGGAGAAAATGCTGGTCACCAGCATCTTATACTTTTCTCACAATATTTTCAAAACCCCCTTCCAGTCAGGGTCGTTAAAATTCATGACAGTGTTGTAAAGAGATAAAGGTAAAACCAGATTTATTGCTCATCAGGAGAACCTATTTTCATCCATTTTAGCTCATTTTCCTTTCATTTTTTCAATATATATATTTTTTTTTTTTTTTTTCGTTTGTTTTAGATCAGTCAAAAGATGGATCTGAGGTAAGACCATGTTTATTTAAACTGTCATCTACTTTAACCCTTAACCAAACAACAAAATCTTAAGACTGGTCAGAATTACAAGGATTTGCAGACGACAAATTAAATGTTGCTAGGATAATGGAATTTGTGCATGAAAGAGTAGAAAACATGGTGGGAAAAGGAGAAGACGACGGTTGCACAATGTTTTCAACCCTTTCAAAGACAAGGCTCAATTAATTTGTCGTCTGCAAATGCTTTCAATTTGGACAAGTGTTTCAATCTGACCAAGAGCTAAGCAGACTATAACAGTTGTTCTGTTTTACATGTGACAGGATGATTCTGATGAAGACTCAGAGGAGGAAGAAAGTACAACAGATGATGATACTAGTACTGATGATGATGATGATGATGAAGATGGGGAAGTTAAGAAATCAAAAAGGTAAGATGGGTGAGATACTTCACCATGGTTGATGTTCAGCCAATTAAAATTTTAGGATTAGGATTTCTTTGATGGATACATTTGAGCCATGCTCTGGCAAAAGTGGGCTTATTGCATTTCCATGATGCATTATACCTAGCAAGTCTTCACATAATTATGGGCCAAGCCCCCATAGGTCGGTCGGTAGCGTACAGGACTTGAGAACAGGAGGTCGCTAGTTCAATCCCTGACTTGGCCAATTTCTTTCCGAGGATTGATGATAGTCATCACGACAGGATTCATTCCTCTCTCGCCACTGACCATTGTTTGGAGGATGGTTATGTGGGTAAGCAGCCAGTAGCTTGGAAAGAATATTTTGCAGAGTACTGGTAAAAGAAACTCCAGGAAAGCATGGATAGGTGCACTGGCCGCTGTGATATAACTGAAATAATGATGAAAACAGCGTTAAACACCATACAGTCAATCAATCATAATTATGGGTCCATAATAACAAGTCTGTCTAACAAACGACTGTTTCATAAGGTAGACTGGTCTTTTGACAAACAGAAAATGGACCAATAGCGAAAAGTTTCGGTCCAGGTCAGCCTGCACGGACTGCGCAGGCTGACCTGGGTTAATACGTATTGCAGGTGCATTAAGCCCCTTTTTCACAGAGCACAGCTCATTTACATTGAACTTGAAATTCATCTGTGAGAACTTTCAAGAAGGTTAATTTCAATAGGAAATGGATATAGTGTTCTTTTATATAACCAAGCTTATATATTCTTTTCATTTCTTCAATTGTTGTGTTTTGGTAGCAGTTGCTTTTTTTCTATCCCATTTTTCTTTTATCCTTCCAGAACTTCCCAGGCTCCTCCCTCCCAGTCTCAACCCCAAACTGCTCTTAACTCAAAAGTTATTGGCACTTATGAAAAGCCTCACACTCACTCTTCCAGCACAACACATCCAGGTCAGAATGATGCAAACAAACAACAATCACCAATAGCAACAACCAGTGATACAGACCCACCATATGCCACTATTGGAACATTTACATGGACCAGAGATGACGACACTGCAGGTAATGGCAACAATAAGGAAGGTATCTATAAAACCAGGCCAGCTGAGCATGAAAGAGAAAAGTCTGGCGCAAAACATAAAAGTGCAAATTTTTTTGACAGTGACACTGAAGAAGAAGGTGACTCTATTCAAAGAAAGGGAGGTAAATTATGGACCAACCATATGCATGCCAGTTAAATGTAAAATAGCAGAAAAACCATAGTTAGAGCACCTGTAACCTTTTTTCTGTACATTTGTTGTAAATTGCCAGCCTTGGTCCAAGATAAGATGAAAAGTAAAAAAAAACCATAAATACAGTGGTCATCAGCCTTTATAATAGCCTTAATTCTCACCTTACTGTTGACAGCATAAGAAGCTTTTGCGGACAGTATAGATCAAGATCAGATTGCACAGAATGTGTGGTTGTCAGCCTTCGTAATATCCTTAAACCTTGGACCCTTCAATGAATAAAAAGAACCAAACTATTGCCATTTGATTCTTTACCAAACAGTCTTGTACTTTAACAGCCTTGTTGGAAAGAGCTTTTGAAAACAATGTGGTAAAAAGAGAAAATGGTGGTTACCAGCATTTTGAGCTCACCTTAGCACAACGTGCTAAAGGTGAGCTATTGTGATCACCCTATGTCCGGCGTCCGTCGTCTGTCGTCCGGCGTCCGTCAACAATTTCTTTAAACATCTTCTTCTCCTAAACCACTGGGCCAATCTTGATGAAACTTGGCAGGGATGTTCCTTGGGTGAAGCTCTACCAAAATTGTTCAAAGAATTGAATTCCACCCACAACTCTGGTTGCCATGGCAACAAAAAGGAAAAAAAAAGCAAAATCTTTGAAAATCTTATTCTCTGAAACTAGAAGGCGTAGAGCTTTGATGTTTGGTATGTAGCATCTCCTAGTGGACCTCTACCAAGTTTGTTCATTCGATGCCCCTGGGGTCAAAACTGGCCCCGCCCCGGGGGTCACAAGTTTGAGCATAGTAACAAAGAAGGAAAACTTTAAAAATCTTCTCCTCTGAAACTTGAAGGCGTAGAGCTTTGATACTTGGCATGTAGCATCTTCTAGTGGACCTCTACCAAGTTTGTTCATATGATGCCCCTGGGGTCAAAACTGGCCCCGCCCCAGAGGGGTCACAATTTCCAACATAGGAACAAAGAAGGAAAACTTTAAAAATCTTCTTCTCTAAAACTAGAAGGCATAGAGCTTTGACATTTGGCATGAAGCATCTCCTAGTGGACCTCTACCAAGTTTGTTCATATGATGCCCTTGGGGTCAAAACTGGCCCTGCCCCGGGGGTCACAAGTTCAAACATAGGAACAAAGAGGGGAAACTTTAAAAATCATCTTCTCTGAAACTGGAAAGCGTAGAGCTTTGATATTTGGTATGTAGCATTGCCTAGTGGACCTCTACTAAGTTTGTTCATATGATGTCCCTGGGGTCAAAACTGGCCCCACCCCGGGGGTCACAAGTTTGAGCATAGGAACAAAGAAGAAAAACTTTAAAAATCTTCTTCTCTGAAACTTGAAGGTGTAGAGCTTTGATATTTGGCATGTAGCATCTCCTAGTGGACCTCTACCAAGTTTGTTCATATGATGCCCCTGGGGTCAAAACTGGCCCCGCCCCGGGGGTCACAATTTCTAACATAGGAACAAAGAAGGAAAACTTTAAAAATCTTCTTCTCTAAAACTAGAAGGCATAGAGCTTTGATATTTGGCATGAAGCATCTCCTAGTGGACCTCTACCAAGTTGACCCCTTGGGGTCAAAACTGGCCCTGCCCTGGGGGTCACAAGTTCAAACATAGGAACAAAGAGGGGAAACTTTAAAAATCATTTCTGAAACTGGAAGGCGTAGAGCTTTGATATTTGGTATGTAGCATTGCCTAGTGGACCTCTACTAAGTTTGTTCATATGATGCCCCTGGGGTCAAAACTGGCCCCACCCCGGGGGTCACAAGTTTGAGCATAGTAACAAAGAAGGAAAACTTTAAAAATCTTTTTCTCTGAAACTTGAAGGCGTAGAGCTTTGATATTTGGCATGTAGCATCTCCTAGTGGACCTCTACCAAGTTTGTTCATATGATGCCCCTGGGGTCAAAACTGGTCCCGCCCCGGGGGTCACAATTTCCAACATAGGAACAAAGAAGGAAAACTTTAAAAATCTTCTTCTCTAAAACTAGAAGGCATAGAGCTTTGATATTTGGTATGTAGCATTGCCTAGTAGACCTCTACCAAGTTTGTTCATATGATGCCCTTGGGGTCAAAATTGGCCCTGCCCTGGGGGTCACAAGTTCAAACATAGGAACAAAGAAGGAAAACTTAACTTTTTTTTTTCTCTTAAGTGGGTAGGCATAGAGCTTTGATATTTGGTATGTAGCATCTCCTAGTGGACTTCTACCAAGTTTTTTCCAAGGATGCTGCTTGGGTCAAAACTGGCCCAGCCCCTGGGGTCACAAGTTCAAACATAGGAACAAAGAAGGAAAACTTCAAAATTCTTCTTTTCTGAAACTGAAAGGTGTGGAGCTTTGATATTTGGTATGTTGCATCTCAGAGTGGACCTCTACCAAATTTGTTCATATGATGCCCCTGGGTCAAAACTGGCCCCGCCCCGGGGGTCACAAGTTCGAAGGTAGGAACAAAGAAGGAAAACTTTAAATTTCTTTTTCTCTTAAAAGGGAAGGTGTAGAGCTTTGATATTTGGTATGTAGCATTTCCTAGTGGACCTCTACCAAGTTTGTTCATATGATGCCCCTGGTTCAAAACTGGCCCAGCCCCGGGGGTCACAAGTTCGAACATAGGAACAAAGAAGGAAAACTTTAAAATTCTTCTTTAAAACTTGAAGGCGTAGAGCTTTGATATTTGGTATGTAGTGATTCTCTTCTAAGTTTGCTTGCCCATCTAAGCGCAACAAGTTTATTGAGTTCAAAATTGGGTCATCTTGGGTCATAAACTAGATCACTAGGTCAAAATAAAGAAATACCTTGTTGGCACTCTCGAGGCCACATTATTTGCTCAATTGCCTTGAAAATTAGTTAGAAAGTTTGTCTTTATAAAGTCTCACATAAATTAATTTGGGTCAACTTGGGTCATAAACTAGTTCACGGGGTCAAATTAAATAAATATCTTGTTTGCACTCTAGAGGCCACATTTATTGCTCAAATGACCTGAAATTTGGCCAGAATGTTTGTCCTGATGAAATACCAGATGAGTTTGGATTTGGGTCACCTGGAACCATA
The DNA here is from genome assembly GCA_945859785.2 of Tridacna gigas. Classification (NCBI taxonomy): domain Eukaryota; kingdom Metazoa; phylum Mollusca; class Bivalvia; order Cardiida; family Cardiidae; genus Tridacna; species Tridacna gigas. The sequence continues at coordinate 37,006,846 of OX244037.2, read as the reverse complement.
AACTAGGTCACTAGGTCAAAATAAAGAAATACCTTGTGGGCTCTCTAGAGGCCACATTCTTTGCTTAATTGCCTTGAAAATTGGTCAGAATGTTTGTCTTTGTAAAATCTCACATGAGTGTGAATTTAGGTCAACTGGGGTCATAAACTAGGTCACTTGGTCAAATTAAAGAAATAGCTAGTGGGCACTCTAGAGGCCACATTTATTATTCATTTGATTTGAAAATTGGTTAAAATGTTTCTTTTGATATAGTCAGTGACCAGTTCAAATTTGGGTCATCTGAGGTCATAATCTAGATCACTAGGTCAAATTAAAGAAATATCTTTACGGCACTCAAGGCCACATTTTTTGCTCAATTGACTTGAAAATTGGTCAGAATGTTTGTCTTCATGAAATATGAGTTTGAAATTGGGTCACCTGCGGTCAAAAACTAGGTCACATGGTCAAATTAAAGAAAAACCTTAAAGGCACTCTACTAAGGTGAGCGACCCAGGGCCATCATGGCCCTCTTGTTTCATTTTCCCACAATGTTTTCAAAAGTCTTTTCTATCAGGGTCGTTAAAACTTGGGATTAACTGCTGGTAACCAGCATTTTCTCCTTTTCCCACAATGTTTTCTACCATTACAATAACAAATTTCAATTTTTCAGTCCCATTTATTTTGTCGTCTGCAAATGCTTTCAATTTGGACCAGTCTAAAATTTTGTTGTTTGGTAAAGAGTTAAGGGTTAATTCATTCTTAAAGTGCCGAATAAAAAGAAAATCAAAATACTAGTGACAGGCAAGAAATGACAAAGGTTTTAAAATTGTTTTGGTCACAATATTTTAGCATAGCAAACAGTATAGAATCGAGATAAAACAGCACTTTTAGAGTAGTGTGATTCCATTTCACATGAACCACAAAATATAGCTGTTAAGGTAAACATAGGGTGCAAAATAAGATAAAATTTTTCAGCCAAGTGACATATCTAGAAAGATGTGTTCTGTCAGCAGAAAAATTGAATTATTGCAATTTCAAGGTCACTGTAGCCTGAACATCTGGCAAATATGAGACTGTGTACATAGATTCAGGATCAGACTGCATGTTCTGTACTTTCTAGTCTGAAGCAAAGTTGACCAAAGTATCTGTGGATGGTCCTTCTCATTATTCTGAAGGTTAAACTGACAAACATAATGCTTTGATTGTAAGGCTGGTTATATAGATTTTTCTTCTCTTCTGAACCAACAATAGCAAACTGACAAGTTGTTGAATTTGACTTAGTCATAAGGGCATTTGTCTTCATCTTATCCTGGGCCTCTTAACTCTTTACCAAATGACAATTTTTTAGACTAATTAAAATTGAGAGCATTTGCAGATGACATATTAACAGTGGCTGAAACGATGGAATTTGTCTGTTAAAGTGTGGAAAACATTGTGGGAAAAAGAGGAAATGCTGGTAATCAGCATTTTCTCTTTTTCCCACAATGTTTTCAAAAGCCTTCTTTCTCAGGGTTGTTAAAACTTGGGATTGTATGTTAAAAGGGTTATACAAGATTTAGCCTATATCTAACTCTTAGAGTCCAATGGACATTTTCAGTCTAGGATTTAGACCGTAATAAGGGCAGTTTGATGGTTGCCTTTTTCCAAAATATCTCAGTAAAGTGGACAGTGTAGATCAAAGATCAGACTGCACATTTTGTGTTGTCTGATCTTTGATTTTTGCTGATTGCAGAGGCATTTTAAGTTGCAAAAGGCACTGTAAGGGTTAATACATGTAGCACTGTTCTTTTTTACTCTAATTTTTTGTCACATGACACATATCATAGCAGAATAATCTGTTAACCTTTTACCACACAATCTCAATTTTTAACAGTCCTGAGGAAGAAAGCTTTTGAAAACATTGCCAGAATAAGAAGAAAGCACTGGTAACCAGCATTCTCTCCTTTTCCCAAAGTGTTTTTTGGCCTTTCAAAGACAAATCATTTGAGCCACATTTCATAAGTCGTCTGCAAATGATTCGAGTTTGGACAAGTCTAAAATTTTGTTGTCTTGTAAAGCATTAAAATATTGTGTAGTGCATACACAAAGATCATTAAGAATTTTTGTTGGGAAAATTATGCATAAGAAAACATAGTGGAAAGGGACAGTTGCCAGCAATTTCTTCTATATCAATGAAGTTTTCAAAGTGCTGTGCTGCGAGACAAATACAGTTGTCTGTAGGTGATAAGGGGTTAACTCTGTACCAAACGACAAAATTTTAGACTGGTCCAAATTGAATGCATTTGCAGACAACAATTTAAATGTGGCTCAAATGATGCAATTTGTCTATAATACGATAGAAAACATTTTGGGAAAAGGAGAAAATGCTGGTTACCAGCATTTTCTCCTTTTCCCACAATGTTTACAAAAGGCTGTTTCCTTAGGGTCTTTAAAACTTGGGATTGTGTGATAAATGGTTAAAAAATGAATAAGCCATGGTCTGTGAAAAGGAAGCTTAATGCATCTGCAAAAAGAATTATCAGCTTATGCAGTCCATGCAGGTTGACATGGATTGAAACTTTATGCTTTTTGTAAATTTTCTGCATGTCCAAGGACCATCATTACCACATAATCTAGTTGGTTCTAAGACAAAAAGGTTTTTTATGGATCCATAATTATGTGATGACTTGCTTGGTATCACTGATCCTGGAGATGCATTATGCCCCCTTTTTGCCAGGGCATGGCTCAAATGCAAGTTAACCCAGTAGTCACAACCCATAGTGTACCCTATAATTTAAACCTTTAGTTCTATGGAATAGACATTCTCAGACAGTTCTTAACTCTTTACCTAAGAACAAATTTTTGACTCTTCTAATTGAAAACAAGAAAGTCTGTACCATTAGAAATGAATTGTAGTTCTTTTACAGAGTAGCAAGCCCGGTCAGAAAAGAAAAAAATGCTGGTTACCAGCATTTTTTTCTGTTGCAATAATGTTTTAAAAAGGCCACCTTATCAGTGTAGTTAAAACATGGGATTGTTTGGTAAAGGGTTAAGATGCAGATATTGCTATTTTAAGGCTATTTTTGTCAGAATATCTGGTAAAGTGGCAGACAGTGTAGGTCCAAGATCAGGCTGTTCACATAAGCAACTTTTTACAGATTTATTGCTTCATGGGTTCAGTGGACAAACTTAGCAAGTTAAAGGTACCAGGGTCCATATTCACTAACCATTGTTAAGAATGTTCTCAGTCTTATTCTCCAGGATTTTTGAAATTTTAAAGTAACACAACTTCTGATTGGCTAAACCAAATGGTTTAGCCAATCAGAAGTTGTGTTACTTTCAAATGTTGAAAACCTTGGAGAATATGACAAAGAATGTTCTTAAGAATTGTTGGTGAATATGAACCCAGGCTATTACATTTCAAGTTTGATTAGGACCTCTAACTCTTACAATATGACCTTGATCCACCTGACCAGTTAAAGCAGTTTGAGACAGTAATAGGCTCACTTTGGGGTAGTTTTACTTATGTTATGTATTAGTCTGTGTTACTATATTAGTTGCTTCTTTATTATTAATATTCTTCTATGTTTAGGCTGGCTGCTTTTGTTTTAGACAGTTACTACATGTATATAGACAATTTTTAGATCTATCTGTAAACAGGTAAAAAAGGGAGAAAGTTTGAAGTAAATGTAAGTTACTCTTTATGTGACATACAGAACCTACAGGTAAGAAAGAAAGAAATTGCTTGTGAGATGCAATTGGTCTGTTTTGCGGAGTGTTTTCAGTGGTGGATTTAAAGTTATTAACTCTTTACCACCGGTCAAAATTTAAGACTAGTCCAAATCAAAAGCGTTTGCAGACAACAAATTAAATGTGGTTCAAATTGTAGGATTTGCCTTTGAAAGGGTAGAAAACATTATGGAAAAAGGTCATAATGCTGGTTACCAGAATTTTGTCCTTTCCCATGATGTTTTCAAAAAATATCTTCCTCTGGGTCGTTAAAACACGGGATTGTTTGGTAAAGAGGTTAAGTGCCGTTTGCATCTCAATTAGTTGTCCATCGCTTTTCTATATTAGGTTTTACTAAATCCAATACTAAATGATTTTGATTTTTCACAACTTTACAGCTGAAAGCTTTTGGAAACATTGAGGGAAGAGATTAGCAGATTGGAAGAAGCAAAAACTCTTTTTCCCCTGATGTATTCTATCATTTGAGACAGTTTTAAGTTTCCTTCTTTTTTCTCTACCTTATGCTCAGCACCTTCTACAGTGACCAAAAGATTTGTTCCAGTTGTCTATCCAACCTTTTTTCCTACAAATTTTACGTCAGATCCTTTTCCATTTCATCTGTCTTAACTCTTTACCAAATGACAAAATCTTTGCCTTGACCGAACTGAAAGCATTTGCAGACAACAAATTGAAATGTACTTTTAACCCTTTACCACACAATCCCAACTTTTAACGACCCTGCAAAAGAAGCCTTTTGATAACATTGTGGGAAAAGGAGAAAATGCTGGTGACCAGCATTTTCTCCTTTTCCCGCAATGTTTTCTACCCTTCCCAAAACAAATTTAATTTTTTAAGTCACATTCATTTTGTCATCTGCAAATGCTTTCAATTTGGACCAGTCTAGAATTTTGTCGTTTGGTAAAGAGTTAAAGATGAAATTTGTCTTTCATAGGGTAAAAAACATTGTGGGAAAAGGAGAAAATGCTGGTTTATAAAAGCATTTTCTCCTTTTCCCACAAGGTTTTCAAAAGCCTTCTCCCGCAGGGTCCTTGAAAGTTGGGATTTGTGGTAAAGAGTTAACTTACGGGCCAAAGAAAAATGAATCCATCACATGATTCAAACAGCCAAAATTAAAACTAACCCTGTGGAATTCCTCAGAGAAGTATTATACAAAGTAGATCTAAGATAAGACTTAAGATTCTGGTTACCAGCATCTTCTTTTCCCATTATACTTTCATTAGTGTTTATTTTGCTTGAGGAAGGTACTTTGCCCTGTTCTTTTTATTAAACAAAACAAAGAGGGCCATGATGGCCCTGAATTGGTCATCTGAGCCTATTTATCCCTTTGACCTTCTTTTTGAACAGACATAACCCATTTTCAAATTACTTGTCAAAAATTTCATCAAGACATAGATTTGAATCAACTTTCATGGGTATTTGGCCTATAATTAGGCCTCTTAGAGCTTCCACAAGGTTTTTCAAAAATTTGTCCAAGTGACCTACACTCTATGGTAATAAATTTGGAATCTGCTGAAGGCATCGTCCAGACAAAGATTTAGACCAGCTTTCTTGAGCATTGGGCTGAAAATGTGGCCTCTGCAGTATATGCAGTGGTTTTTCAAAGATCTGTTCAAATGACCTTTTCAACAACCCTATATACTTATTCAGAATGTTTGTCTTTATGATAGCTTGGACTAGTTTTGAAAATGGGTCATGTTGGGTCACGCAGTAGGTCACTGGGTCAAATGTTAACCCATTACCAGATGCCAAAATCTTAGACTGGTCCACACTGAAAGCATTTGCCGACAACAAATTAAGGGTAGCCCAAATGAAGAAATTTGTCTTTGATAGGGTAGAAAACACCATGGAAAAAAGGACAAATGCTGTTTACCAAAGTTTGCAAATGGATATGTTGGTTCAAAAAGTAGGTCACTGGGGCAATCTTATAAAAATTTTGTGTATGCTTTAGAGCCCACATTTTCAGTCCAGTACTCATGCAAAGAGGTGAAAATGTCTGGCAGGCTGATATCTGGGACAATTTTGAAAATGGGTTGTGTCTAGTCAACGAGAAGTTCACTGGAACAAATCTTTGAAAAACCATGTGTACACTCTAGATGCCACATTTTCAGTCAAATACTCACAAAAGTTTGTCAAAATGTTTGTCTTGATGTTTTCTGGGATGAGTATGAAAATGGGTTATCATTAGTACTGGGCTGAAAATATGGCCTCTGGAGCATACACAAGGGAAAAGGTCACAACAGACAAAGCACAATCACAAAAGCTAACCTTGAGCACTTCGTGCACAGGTGAGCTAACAATAAGCTCTAAACTTACAACTCTTAATACACTATTTCAAGTTTTTTACAGGTGTAAAGTATTTATGAAAGTATGCAAGAAACATGTCATTCCTTTCTAGACAAGACAATAATAATGGTCATAATTTTTTTTCTATTTTATTGTGTAGAAGGTTCCAGAGGATTTCATACTGTGAAAAATGATGGAAATCAAGGAATAGGTGATGACGATGACAATGTTATGTTGGAAAATCTACCAAGAGGTGAAAGGTAATATGTTTAAAATATGCTCTACCATTCCCTATCTCCTACAAGCAATCCAGAGTGTTAATGATCCTGAAAATGAAAGCTTTTGAAAACATAGTGGAAAAAGGAGAAAAGTAGGAGACTATGAGAAGTCCAGAATTTTGTCTTTTGGTAAAGAGTTGAACCTGTTACCAAACCATTACAAGCCTTTTTACCCTTGCAGTTGGAGATTTCTGAAAATACTGTTAGAAAAGCAATGGTTACTTGTTACATATTAAACCTCTAACATTCCAAGTAACCATTTTCTCAAACTCGGCTTAATCACTTTAAATTTAACTTGTTACCTCCTGAAACAGCATTTTCTGATTTTCCCACAATGTTTTCACGGTAAAATATTCTTCTTTGGGGTTGTGAAATAGGGGCTGTTTGTTTACCCTTTACCAAACAAATAAAATTTCAGACTGGTCAAATTTGAAAGTATTTAGATGTGGCTTAAATGATGGAATATGTTTTTGGTGGAGTATAAAACATAGTAGGAAAAGGAGAAAATGCTGGTTACCAGCATTTTCTCCTTTTCCTACTATGTTTTCAAAAGCCTTCTTTGTTAGGGTCGTCAAATCCCAGGCTTGTGTGGTAAACGGTTGAAGAGTTGAAGTCACAATCCCAGCCAAGTTATAGCCCACCTTGCAAGCCAGTAGAGCGATAGCAGGCATCATAACCTTCCTGTCTACATACATGTACCTTGTTTAATATTTGTTTGATTATTTACGAAACAATCCAGACCCTGGGAAAAAAGCCTATGGAAAACATTTTGGAAAAAGAAGAAAATGCTGGTAACCAGCACTTTTCCTCTTCTCACAATTTTTTCCACCATTTTGCAGACATCATTTTACTATGGTGTAGCACCCATTATGCACCATATGCATGTGCGTAATCCAAAAATCTCACAAATAGGTGGAAGTTTCTGTAAGTTGTATTTTTCAAATGACATGGTTGATGTTATTTTCATGAAATTGTTTCAAAAGCAAATCTGATCAGATTTGTAATTACTCATGCTTTAAAAATGTAGAGCTACAGCTGATTATCAATAGTCCATTTGTGTGTTTGTGAATTTCATTGACATCATGATCGATTCTGGCCGTTGTACATGCCGTTGGCACATGTAATACTTAAACATTCCTGGCCACACCCCCATCTCAGTTACATCTACATTGTCATCTGCAATTGCTTTCGATTTGGACAATTCAGAAATTTTGTAGTTTGGTAAAGAGTTAAAACTTTGGTTCATTTCACACCATGAGAATCATTTTTTCCTGATAAGATGTGTTGTCTTTTGCAGAGAACGGATCTTACATGAACAGCATGTAAAGCGTAGAAAAGAAGAAGACGTTCCACCACCATTACCTGATAGAAAAGAAAAATCTAAAACTTGTGTCATTATGTAGACCACAAATATAAATAGCAATGTAATTGTATTCCTACACATTCTAAATTTTTCTGGAAATAGAAAATTAGGTTATCTTTAGACTGCTGAATAAACTTGGTACATTTCAGGCAGTAGGAATGAATACCTGTAAAATATCAACCACTCAAGCACCTCTCACAACTAAAGTTGCCTTTGTGGCCAGTGTAGATCAAGATCAGACTGCACAAAACATGCAGTCTGGTTTTTGATCCACACTGTCCTTTTTGCTTAAAACATTTTGAACAGAAGAGGCCTTGAAATTGCAATTATATGTATTTGGGCCTTACTTCTTATCTGAAAATGCTGGTTGGGGCTTTTGGCACATACTGAGAGGGTGATATTCTAGATACTTTTTTAGCAAGAATCTCTATGTAACTCTCATCCTGCTATATTAAAGAATTTAAACTTTCACACCAATAGTATGAACCTAAATTTTCTCATTTCAAATGTCTTTTTTTGGGAGGAAACATATCTCCTTATCGGACAGCATAGATCCAAGATCAGACTGCACAGAATGTGCAGTCTGATCTTGATCTACACTGTCTGCAAAAGGTCAGCGAGTGGTGCTTAGCAGCCTATGGGTTAATAAGTAAGAGACAGGTTAGATCAGTGGCAGATCTACATATTGCAATTTTACCTATCCCATATCCATAAACCATCTGAAAGACTTGCCTGTAAGGCTTTAATAATGTTCTTAGGTGGTGGGTTGTTTTTAAAATGTGTACTCTCAATGAGTCTAAATCTTTTCTTTTTTTCATAAAAAATTACATGTTTCTCGTGAAATTGATGGGATAGTCCATTAAACTGGCAACCTGTTGAAGATCTTCCCATCAACAACAGGTAACACCAAAATTCTTCAGGGCAGAATTACATCTGATATGAGACTGAGCAAGACATGTATCTCAAACTGAAACCTCAAGACTTGGAAATTCAACATGTCACTCATACAATTTCTATATCTTGGCATATTAACTTTTCGTATAATTTTGAGTCTGAAATCATCTTTACAAAAATGTTAGGGGTCCTGCATGGCTAAGTGGTGGAGTGGTCCCAGGTTCGAGCCCCACCTGATCTACTGGGTTTTTTGCAGGAGTGTCCTTGGGCAAGACATTTCAGAGTCCTAGCCTACTACAGGTGAAACTCAGGAAACACATGAATATGTGAGCCGTCACCATGGCATGATATGACTGAAATAATGTTGAAAGTGGCATAAAATAGCATTCAATCAATCAGTCAATCAATCAATCAGAAATATTAGAAGAGCATAGAAATACTTCGACGATAAAAATACATGTACATGCACTGATTTAATGGCACTCTGTCACATGCTGTCTGATTGGTGCATATTACATCACATGTCAGCTGCTATCCATAGGTTGGGTGGTGCCTCAACCTGAACCTGATGTATCTCCCATTATTGCCACATAAACAACAGGCAGTTTATCAGTGGCAGCTATTAGTTGTCATATGCACCAAGTCCACCAATAAGACAGTGCGTAAGAGAATGCCTTAATTTCTGTTTTCAAATAAAGGATTAATTCTTTTTGTGACAAAAATTTTCATCTCAAAGATTATCTAGACCAGAATCAATTGTCAGATTTTTTTAAAGAGTAATCCTTTTCACGAGGACTCTCTTTGTGGTTAAATAATATTTAAATTTCCAAGTCTCGCGTTATCTCATTAAGTCTCGGACTGGACATATTTTGTGTGTTTCCTATTGTTGATATGAGGAGTAGGCTGCCAGTTTAGGTGTTGAATTTGTCTTTCTGAAACTTAAATTTTTACCATTTGACAAAATTTCACACCACTGCTCTTTGAAAAGTATTTCAAGACAACAATTTAAACGTGGATCAAACAGTTAGAGTTGTCTTTGAAAGAGTAGATAACATCATAGGAAAATGAGGAAATGCTATGTAGAAGCATTTTCTCATTTTCCTGCAATGTTTCCAAAAGCCCTTTGGATCATTAGCCCTTTACCCAACAATCCAGAGTTTTAACAAAACCCAGAGAAAGAAAGCTTTTGAAAACATTCAGGAAAAAAAAGGGAAAATACTAGTAACCAGCATATTCTCCTTTTCTCACACTGTTTTCTAACTTTAAATGACAAATTCCAACATTAGAGCCAAATTTAATTTTTCCTCTGCAAATGCTTCCAATTTGGACAAGGCTAAAATTTTGTCGTTTGGTAAAAAGTTACAACACAGGATTGTTGGTAAAGGGTTGAGGTGGATACAGTTAGTACAAGATCAAAAGTCAATGTTGATGTATCTGGGTAGAAATAGCTGTGGCTTTACCCACCACATGATATGAATGCATTTAATTCCCTATTAGCACACCAGTTTCAAAACAATGTAGCAAATGAAGAAATTTACCAAGAGCATTTTTTTTTTTTTATTTACTACAATCTTTCTGTTTTCTGTGTTAATGTGGATATTTTTTACAAATGTTAATTTTGGGCTGTGCTCTATGAAAAGGGGACTTAATGCATCACGGTCTGCACAGGCTGACCTGGGCCAAAACTTTTTGCTTTTTTTCTCTATGTCAAAGACAAGTGTGCCTCATGAATCAGTTGGTTGTTAGACAAAATGGATTTTCTAGGTCCAGTTATATGATGACTTGCCTCATGTAACACATCACAGAGATGCATTAAGCCCCCTTTTGCCAGAGTATTGCTCATTTATCTTTTGCAATGTTTCAACTTATGACATCTAGTGTATAATGTGTATGCTTTAGTTATAGTACTGATCTCATATAGTACAAATGTTACAGCTTTGTTTTTTGCTCTACTCTTTACCAAACAACAAAATTTTACACTCGACCAATTTGATAGCATTTGCAAATTAAATGTGGCTATCATAATGGGATTTGTTTCTGAAAAGACAGAAAACATTGTGGGAAAGGAGAAAAGGCTGGCTCCCAGCATTTTCTATTTTTCCTGCAATGTTTTCAAAAAGCCTCTAACTCAGGGGTCTTGAGAAGTTGGGATTGTTTGGTAGAGTGTTACATTTATCTGTGATAGCTAACTTTAGAAACTGACAGAGATGAAGTAGAAGTTCTATTGTGTTATAAATTGCATGTATAATCATAAACTCATTTTCATTATGCTGTTTCAGGAATGCATACCTATATGAAAACCTTTAGAAAGAAAGAACAAGAGGGCCATGATAGTTGCTCATCTGAGCCTTTTTGACCAAACATGACCACTTTCCAGTATCTTCTGAGATACCAAGAAAAACATTATTAGTAAACTTTCATGAGTATTGGACTAAAAATAAAGTCCTCTAGTTTACAATAACCCTTGTATGAGGATTCATCTCATTGACCTACCTTTTTACCCATCATGACCCATTTTTAGACTCGAAGAGAACGTCAGAATGAACTTTCTGACAGATTTCCATGAGTATTAGACTGAAAATGTGGCCTAAAGAATGTACACAAGATTTGTCCCAGTGACTTACTTTTGACCTGATGTGACCCATTCCCAATACTGTCCATGATATCATCAAGACAAACATTATGTCAAGTTTTATGAGTACTGTATTGGACTGAAAATGTGGCCTCTACAGTGTACACAAGCCTTTTGTAGGATTTATCCTACTTTTTTACACAACATGACCCATTCTGGAACTCATCCCAAATATCATCAAGACCTAATGTACATTCTGACTAACTTTCATGAGTTTTAAAAAGAAAAAAAATATCTACGTGTATGTGTGTATACAATCATGATAATGTTATCCTGATACCCTCACACATCACAGTATGTGTTTAATGTTATCTACATTGTATGAATTTAGACTAACTGAAAATCAGTGTGGCATGTATACACACAACTAATACAGTGTTACTTAAAATTTAAAAATCAATGTAGGGTTATCTGTGAAAACACAATCAATACAGCGAGGCATGTACACTGACACAATCAATACAGAGAGGCATGTGCAGAAATACATTGAAACATGTACATGAATATATGCACACAATTAATTCTAAGTAGCATAGATACAAACAATACAGTGAGGCATTGCAAATCAATAATACAATGAGGCAAATGTTCTATACAATGAGGCATGTACACATGCACACAATTACTGTTGAGTAGCATAGATACATACAAACAATCAATACAGTGAGGCATATACACATGCATGCATACAATCAATTCAGAGACAATTCAGCATGTGCAAACAATCACTACAGTTTTATCTTTACAAACACCACAGTTAAATAGGGATAGTGTGTCATCTGGCAAGGATTAAACTAGTTGTGTGTTAGATGGAGCAGGTACAAAATAACCCTTAATATTCTGAAATAATCCATATACACCAATATTCACAAACTAATTAATATTCTTAACTCTTTTACAATTGTGAAACTGGTTTAACTTGTCAGTACTTTGTTTCTGTGACTGTGTTTGGTTTTCAGATATTTGCCTCGTTCAAAACAGAGTTTAAATGTTTAATATCTTCGTATAATGTAAATGTCATGGTGTAGAGGTAAAATACCTGGAGACATGATCCGTAAGCAAACGTCCTATGAAACGGTAAATCTATTGGAGATCTATAAATGGTTCACATTGAAGGACCGAATATTCATCAAGTGACAAGTTAAAGCAGTTTCACTACACCGTTATGTGTATTTATATCGAACCAGTATTTGTGCACAAATTTAAGGCTTTTGGACTTACTTCCAACAGAATATACATGATTGGTTGATTTTTAGTAAAGAGAAATATTTAAAGGGAAGGATTTAATCATTGAGAGATATAACCAATTGAGTATTCTGGCTAGGCAAAAATCTTAGGTATAAAATTGGTCCAAATTGGAAAGAAATTAATACTTTGTTGAGGTTATTTATTGGAAAACAAAATGTACGAACATAATTGTGCATGTGTTTGATTAGACGATTGATTTTTTGATCAGTATCATTTCTGTATTTTTCATAATTGCCTTCTTTTTAAAAAAAAAAAAAACCAAACAACCTGTTATTTTCCCTGGACTTGCTTAACCCTTTACCAAACAATTCCAGGTTTTCACAACCCTGAGAAAGAAGGCTTTGAAAACATTGTGGGAAAAGGAGAAAATGCTGGTAACCAGCATTTTCTCCTTTTCCAACAATGTTTTCTTCTCTATCAGACAGCTAGAGCTCATCTGTACAAAAGTTGAATTTGTTGTCTGCAAATGCTTTGAAATTGTTCTAGTCTAAAATTTTGTCATGTGGTAAAGAGTTAAACTTCAATATATCACTATTGACTCTTTACCACACAGTCCCAAGTTTTAACGACCTGCAATAGATGGCTTTGGAAAACATTGTTGGAAAAGAAGAACATGCTGGTAACCCAACATTTTCTCCTTTATCAACAATGTTTTCTGCCCTATCAAAGACAGAAATCCTCATTCTTAGCAGCGTGTGATTTATCATCTACAAATTCTTTCAACTTGGTCCAATCCAAAATTTCGTCGTTAGGTAAAGAGTAAAGAAAAAGGTTTTCTAAGATCAAGGTATCAGATGAATGCCTTTTGATACATCACAAGAGATTCGGTACGTTTTTTTTTTTGGATTAGATGAAAATGTAATTGCTTTGGCAATTTATGTATTTGATGACTGAGGAAAAGAGAGGGCAGAACCATGTTTAGTGTCTTAACTGAATTGCATCTATTGAAAAGTTATAGAAAATGAAAAGGTTTGTTTTTAAAAATACCTTCCAGTACTCAAGAAGACAAACATGTCATGAAAAGAAAACTGTACAAAGAAAAGGAAATGCTGATTCAACCACAGTGTCCTGCTTATAAATTTGTGTATTGCCAAAATGTCCATGCTAGACCGTACTTAAGTAGGCCAAAACATCTGGACCCAATTTTCCATGCTCTGCGTTTCCTTATATTATAGACTGATAAGTATCTATGTTTGGAAAAGCACAGGTAATTTAACCCTTTACCAAAGGACCACGTGTTTTAAGTACCCCAAAGAAAGAGGCCTTTAAAAACGTAGGATAAGGAGAAAATACTGGTAACTAATAACTATGTTTTCTATCCTTTCCAAGACTATCCTCAACATGTGAGTCACATCGAGTCGGCTGCAAATGTCCTCAATTTGGACTAGTCTAAATTGTTGTCCTTTGGTAAAGAGTTAAAACTGCCAATTTGTGTGATGATTATGGTAGTTTTTCACTGAGGATTAGAATTTTCTTTTTTGTTGTTGAATGTGATCTTTTTAATTCTTAGCTCACCTGAGCACAAAAGTGCTCAGGGTGAGCATTTGTGTTCGTGCTGTGTCCATAGTCTCATTTGTCGACCTTGCATCAACAATTAGCTTGTGTGCACTCTAGAAGCCATACTTTCAGTCTGATACTCATAAGAATTGGTAAAAATCTTTGTCTCTGAGGCTCATAAGAATTAGTAAAAATGTTTGTCTTGATGTCTGACAAGTATGAAAATGGGTCATATAGGATCAAAGAAAAGGTCATTGGGAAAATCTTTGAAAAACCACTGTGAACACTCTAGAGACCAAATTTTCAGTCCAATGCTCATGAAAGTAGGTCTGAATGTTCGTCTTGACAATATCTCAAAATTTGTTACCATGGAGTAGTGGTCAAAATGTTTGTCTTGATTGTATCTCATACAGGTTCAAAATTTAGTCAGGTGGGGTGAAAAGATGGTCACTGGGACAAATCTCAGAAAATCCTCATGTGCTCACTAGAGGCCATATTTTCAGTCTGATACTCATGAAAATTGGTCATTATGTTTGTCCTGATAATACTATGTATCTTGGACAAATTCGAAATTGGGTCACACAGAGAGAGAAAGTAGGTCACTTGATAATCTTGGAAAAACCTTGTGTGCACTCTAGAGGCCACATTTTCAGTCAAATACTAGTGAAAATTGGTCAGAGTGTTTGTCTACATGATGACTAGGACAAGTTTGATATTGGTTCAGTTAGTCAAAAAAGTAGGTCACTGGGACAAATCTTAGAGAACCATTGTGTGTATTGTAGAGACCACACTGTAACAGTGATATTCATGAAAATAGGTACATAATCACAAACAGAAGCTTTTCAACTTAATCAATCCTAGATGACCTTACTCAGGTGAGCGCCTTAGAGCCAATGACCCAATTTTTTTTGTTACTTTTGTTCTTTGTTACTCATAAACCCTAGGAAATTTGGATCTGAACAGGTCCAAAAGACTTTTTGTTTTCAATTAAAAATGTTTTGATATCATATTAATTTATTATTTCCAACAACCAATATGACTTAATATGTTGCAGCAATAACTGTAGTCTGTTTAAAAAGTGATTGATATATAAAGGTCAATTGCTGTTCATATGTAACTAGGATTTGCAACTTTTTTATCAGTTATTCTTTTTCCATATCACATAAAAGTAATTGTTTGCTTTCCTTCATATCAAGTAGTTGTCTTTTGTGTCACTTGCAATGGTTAGTGGTGTGTCCTCTGATTAGTGGTGAGTTTACCAAACTACAAAATTTTTGACCAGTCTGAACTGAAAGCATTTGCCAGTCATTACATTCTGGATCTATAAAATCCAGTTTGCATGACAACCAACTGAATCCAGAGGTACACTGGTCCTTTGACATGCAGAAAATTTATCAAAAAACCAAAAAGTTTCGACCCAGGTCAGCCTGCACGGACTGTGCAGGCTGACCTTGGTGGATACGTTTTGAACATGCACTAAGCCCCCTTTTCACAGAGCATGGCTGAAGTTTGTATGACAACCAACTGAATCCAGAGGTACACTGATCCTTTGATATACAGAAAATTTACCAAAATCAAAAAGTTTCGATCCAGGTCAGCCTGCACGGACTGCATAGGCTGACCTTTGTGGATACTTTTTGCAGATACACTAAGCCCCCTTTTCAAAGAGCATGGCTCAAGCATAAATTTTTAATCTTGCTTCAAAATCTTTTCTTTTGTAAAGGACAAAGGTAAGTGTTAATCCCTTTAAAAGCTTGTCTGAAACACAAAATCAATAAATCATTTATTCAGTCTTTATTTTAAAATTGTTCCATCAACACCTACCCCTTCTCATCTGCAGGAACAGTGTTTAACTTTACATAGGCTACTAACTCTTCTCCAGATGATTCCATGTTTTTTTAACACTAAAGTAGATTTTTTTTTTTTGGACGTAAATGGAGGAAATGCTGGAATCCAGAGTTTTCTTGTTTTTCCCTGCATGTATACATTTTCTAAAAAGAAAAGTGCCACCACTTGAGAAACATTAAATTAGGTAAACTACAACTGCTTACAGAATGGGAAGTTTAGAATTATGTGGTCTGCTAAAAGTTCAAGACCAACCACAAACCAGTATATTTTGCACTAAGGATGACCATGTAAGTCCTGTCCCCTCAAAACAAACCATTTTGAAAACATCCTCAGCTGTAGTTGCCTTTAGAAATATATAGGGCATGATACAGGACAATGGTATTAATACTACTTCATTACATTAAAATGTTGGAGTTGGAAGTAAATAATTTTCTTTTATGCTTTTCAGTAGTTTATAGAAATCTAACAGTGAATTATATCCTTATAATTCTCTGATGAATGTTATAATTCACTGGTGAATGTTACTTTTATTGTTGACATGCCACAGATATTTATAGAACATGAATGAATTTTAGCAGGTGAATGTCACATTTTATGACGTAATCAACATCACTCATAACATCATTATTACAGCTAGTCCATATTCGACTAGATTGAACAGATCTATTCGCTTGAAGAATGTACATATTTTTTCACACTGCGCAAAAAGTAGACGTAAAAAGATAGAGGTTAAAGTAAAGAGCATAAAAGAAATAGGATAATTGTTTGTTTCAGTGTATGATTGAAATTTCCTTCATCTCATGGAGAGCCAAATCCATATTTTCACTCAAGGCTTTGTCACTCATGAAAATATAGCCTTCGCTTTTCACTCTATGAAAGAAATTTCACTCATACACTGAAACAGATAATGATCCTTTATATCTTTTTTAATTACAGAAATATAAAAGGATGATCTAAATGTTCTGGGTAGAAAAAGGGGCGTAACATGTTGCCATGGCAACCAGAGTTTCCACTAAAATTTAATTCTTTGAAGGAACCCTGAAAAGGACTATGGCAGAATCATTTCTATGAAGTTTGGTCAAAATTGGATAGATGGTATCAGAGATGTTTGGGAAAAAAAGTTAACAGACACACACAAGTAGATGGACAGACGCACACAGGCAGGACAGACTTAGGGCCATGATATAAGCTTGCTGGCCTTCAGCCAGTGAAGCTAAAAAATAACAGATTGTGACCATTGGCTAATTGATGAGGTATCTCAACAACAAATAGTCATGCATAAAATTTGGTTCAAATCTGTTCACAAATAGTTAACTGAAGGTAACAGAAACTTTCTGTATTTTAATAATATCAAGAACTCATTACCATTGTAAATTTCAACAGATTATGGCAACAATCAGTTTCATTAACCCTTTCTTAACCCTTTCCCAAACAAGCCCTGGTTTTTACGTGTCTGCAGTAGAAGTCTTTTGAAAACACTATGGGAAAAGGAGAAATTGCTCATAACGAGCAATTTCTCCTTTTCCCACGATGTTTTCTACCCTTTTTGAGACCATTCTGCTATTTTCATCAAATTTAAAATTGTTGTCTGCAAACTCTTTCAATTTGGACCAGTCCAAAATTTGTTGTTTTGGAAAGGGTTAAGCAGTCCTAACTTTTAGTGACCCTATATAGAAAGTCTTTTGAAATCACTGTGGGAAAAGGAAAAAATGCTGGTTGCCAGAACTTTCTCCTCCACAGTGTTTGTTTTCCAGTCTTTCAGAGACAAATCCCATCAAATGAGCCACATTTACATTGTCTTGTGAAAATGCTTTCAATTCAGACATTGCTAAATATTTTGTCATTTGGTAAAGATTTCATAAGAATGCAAATTCAGAGATGTAAACAGTCATGTCTGTGCTGTAATGGCTAAGAAATAATTCTTGGATACAAAAGCAGCCAGCGCATCAATTCATGTTTTCCTGATGTTTCTTCAGTGGTGTCACAATAGGTCCTTTCACATCTGTCTAAAAGACTCTACTTCTCTATTAAGAAATCAGTGAGTGCTGAGTAAGCCAGGGGTTGGAACCCCAAGCAGCATGTATTTGCTCCTTTTCTAGCAGTGGTTTCAAAAGATGTCTACTGTAGGGATGAGTCTAAATTGTACTGGTAGTCTAACTTATTGTCTTATACAGGCATCACAACACAGTCTGCTGAAAACTGCTTGCTATGGCCAGCTCTAGTAGGGATCAAACTCTTGACACAAATCAAGCACTCAACTCTTTACCAAAAGATCCTATGTTGATGACCCGCATGGATAAAGTGATGGAAAATACCAAAGAAAAAGGGGAAAATGTCGGCTGGCAACCAGCACTTTCTCCTTTAACCTTTCCACACAATCCCAAGTCATAATAACCCTGAGAAAGAGGCCTGTTGAAAACATTGCGGGAAAAGGAGAAAATGCTGGTAACCAGCATTTTCTCCTTTTCCCACAATGTTTTCTACCCTTCTAGACCAAAATCCCACAATATGAGTCATATCTATTTTGTTGTCTTCAGATGCTTTCAATTTGGACAAGTGTAAAATTTTGTTGAGTGGTAAAGAGTTAAACACTATGTCTTATGCCCTTTAAAAGACAAATTTCATAATTTAAGCCCCATTTTTGTATGTTGTCTGCAAATGCATACAATATGGATGAGTCAAAACCTTTGTCACCTGTAAAGAGTTAACCATTCTGCCTCAGAGATTCCCTCATGTCCTCTGACAAGATAAATAACCAACGAGTAATCACTTTATTCTTTCCTACAAGTCTTACATCTGCTAGTCACATGATGCCTGGTTCACGGTAAGATTTTTCTATGACGTGCACAACTGTATCTTCTCTTCACTGTAGGATATTCAGATAACCTGTCAAAAGTCTCGAAGCGAATGAGATTTTCTTTATTCAAAGCAAGCTCTATTTCAAGCAAGCTGGCCTTTAGTTCACTATTGTCACCATTTAAAACCTTTTCTTTCACAGTGTCCAACTGAAACAGATAAAAATATTCAATGTTGGTATACCATTTATCAAACAATACCATGTTTTAAGAACTCTGCAGAAGAAGACTTTCAAAAATATTTTAAAAATGGTAACTAGCATTTTATTCTTGGCCATGTCATTTGCCATGTCATTTTGTTTTGAGCTGCATTTAATTTGTCTTCCACAAATGCTTTTAAAATGGACAAGCCTAAAGTGTGTGGTGAACAGTTATATCTACATATTTAACAATCACTGTGCAATTTTTTTTCCAACTTCTACCAACCTCTCTCCATATTTGTGCCCTGGAAACCAAACATATACTCTTATTGTGATATAAGTAGTTTTGAACAAAGGTTGACCTTTTTACAGGATTCATAAAACCATATCTTCTGTCATATATGAAACGCTGATGTGATAACATTTTGAAAATGCCAAATAGCAAAATGAGCAATTTCTGAATCTGCCACAATTTAT
Source organism: Tridacna gigas (assembly GCA_945859785.2). Lineage (NCBI taxonomy): Eukaryota > Metazoa > Mollusca > Bivalvia > Cardiida > Cardiidae > Tridacna > Tridacna gigas. Next base: position 36,987,623 of record OX244037.2, on the reverse strand, counting down.
TCTTGATTGCCTTTACACCCAAGTTTTGCTTGTACAAACACAACCATTTTCTAGAGGCCTTCATATTGGAGGAGTTAAATTTGAAGGTATAGAGCTAATGCTTAATCTTTCTCCATATTAAATTTGTGTACCCTCTTTTGGGTGCAAAGACTGGTTGGAGTTTTTGCTATTGCAAACTTAAAAATATCATATCAAAACTAGAGGCCCTTGCGGGCCTGAATCACGCTACTGGCTTGGTTCTGCTCAATTTCTACCATACTTCATGAATTTGTGATGCAAATAGGAAAAAGACAAACATGCACACACACACACACACAAAAAAGTAGGAGAGGGGGGAAGAAAGATTGAGAATTGGCTTTGAACCCACTAAGGCAGTATCACAGAAAGCATAAAGTAGGCATGGTGAATTGAACCAATAGTGAAATGATCAAAGTACACTTCTCAAAACAAATTGTTTGGAATCCAGCTGTATTTGATTGGGTTTTATTACTCCTTATATTACACAATCCCTGCAAGTTTCAAAGAAATGGGACCAATAATGTAGACTTGGTTAAGCAAACAAGACAAAGTCATCAAATGACTGCTTTTCCTAAACTGATTTCTGGATTTTCTTAAGTTTCAAAAGGGTTCAATCCCTTGATAATACAAAGTAAGACTTTGTTTCCCAACTCAGTCCATAGACAGGTGAAACACAGTAATCAGACCACCCTGCCAGTAAGACCAGTTTGAAAAAAGTATGAGGAGGTTTACAGCAATCTGTAAAAGTTTCAAAAAGAATTGGATCAAAAACGCAGACTTTATCCTGTAAAAAAGAAATGTAAACTTTCAACTTTAAATGGCCACTTTTCCCTTACAAAGTGTTGAATGTTCTCAACAGGGTTCAAATTCTTAATGATTGAAAGAAGTGGCAAGTTTCATAAAAATCCAACCACAAAAGCAGATTTTATCACATAAACAAGAAATGTAAATTTTCAACATTAAATAGCTACTTTTCCCTTACTAACTGTTGTTTTTTACTTCTTCAAAATTGGTGTGGTTTAAGCTATTGATGAAATAAAGAAACTGCAAGTTTCACAAAAATCAGACCACAGATGTAGACCTTTGTTATGTACCAAAAAAAAAACAAGAGGGCCATGATGGCCCTGGGTCGCTCACCTTAGTATAGTGCCTTAAAGGTTTTTCTTTAATTTGACCATGTGACTTAGTTTTTGACCGCAGGTGACCCAATTTCAAACTCATATTTCATGAAGACAAACATTCTGACCAATATTCAAGTCAATTGAGCAAAAAATGTGGCCTCGAGTGCCCTAAAGATATTTCTTTAATTTGACCTAGTGACCTAGATTATGACCCCAGGTGACCCAAAATTGAACTGGTCACTGACTATATCAAAAGAAACATTTTAACCAATTTTCAAATCAAATGAATAATAAATGTGGCCTCTAGAGTGCCCACTAGCTATTTCTTTAATTTGACCAAGTGACCTAGTTTATGACCCCAGTTGACCCAAATTCAGACTCATGTGAGATTTTACAAAGACAAACATTCTGACCAATTTTCAAGGCAATTAAGCAAAGAATGTGGCCTCTAGAGTGCCAACAAGGTATTTCTTTATTTTGACCTAGTGACCTAGTTTATGGTTCCAGGTGACCCAAATCCAAACTCATCTGGTATTTCGTCAAGACAAACATTCTGGCCAAATTTCGGGTCATTTGAGCAATAAATGTGGCCTCCAGAGTGCAAACAAGGTATTTCTTTAATTTGACCCAGTGAACTAGTTTATGACCCAAGTTGACCCAAATTAATCTTTTGTGAGACTTTATAAAGACAAACTTTCTAACTAATTTTCAAGGCAATTGAGCAAATAATGTGGCCTCGAGAGTGCCAACAAGGTATTTCTTTAATTTGACCTAGTGACCTAGTTTATGACCCAAGATGGCCCAATTTTGAACTCAATGAACTTGTTGCGCTTAGATGGGCAAACAAACTTAGAAGAGAATACCAAATATCAAAGCTCTACGCCTTCCAGTTTTAAAGAAGAATTTTAAAGTTTTCCTTCTTTGTTCCTATCTTCGAACTTGTGACCCCCGGGGCTGGGCCAGTTTTGACCCAGGGGCATCATATGAACAAACTTGGTAGAGGTCCACTAGGAAATGCTACATACCAAATATCAAAGCTCTACACCTTCCCATTTAAGAGAAAAAGAAATTTAAAGTTTTCCTTCTTTGTTCCTATCTTCGAACTTGTGACCCCCAGGGCGGGGCCAGTTTTGACCCAGGGGAATCATATGAACAAACTTGGTAGAGGTCCACTAGGAGATGCAACACACCAAATATCAAAACTCCACACCTTTCGGTTTCAGAAAAGAAGAATTTTAAAGTTTTCCTTCTTTGTTCCTATGTTCGAACTTGTGACCCCAGGGGCTGGGCCAGTTTTGACCCAAGCAGCATCCTTGGAACAAATTTGGTAGAAGTCCACTAGGAGATGCTACATACCAAATATCAAAGCTCTATGCCTTCCCATTTAAGAGAAAAAAAAAATTAAAGTTTTCCTTCTTTGTTCCTATGTTTGAACTTGTGACCCCCGGGGCAGGGCCAATTTTGACCCCAAGGGCATCATATGAACAAACTTAGTAGAGGTCTCCTAGGCGATGCTACATACCAAATATCAAAGCTCTACGCCTTCCAGTTTCAGAGAAGATGATTCTTAAAGTTTTCCTTCTCTGTTCCTATGTTCGAACTTGTGACCCCCGGGGCAGGGCCAACTTTTGCCCCAAAAGCATCATATGAACAAACTTGGTAGAGATCCACTAGAAGATGCTACATACCAAATACCAAAGCTCCATGCCTTCCTGTTTCAGAGAAGAAGATTTTTAAAGTATTCCTTCTTTGTTACTATGCTCAAACTTGTGACCCCCGGGGTGGGGCTAGTTTTGACCCCAGGGGCATCATATGAACAAACTTGGTAGAGGTCCACTAGACAATGCTACATACCAAATATCAAAGCTCTAAGCCTTCCAGTTTCAGAGAAGATGATTTTTAAAGTTTCCCCTCTTTGTTCCTATGTTCGAACTTGTGACCCCCGGGGCAGGGCCAGTTTTGACCCCAAGGGCATCATATGAACAAACTTGGTAGAGGTCCACTAGGAGATGCTTCATGCCAAATATCAAAGCTCTATGCCTTCTAGTTTTACAGAAGAAGATTTTTAAAATTTTCCTTCTTTGTTCCTATGTTGGAAATTGTGAACCCTGGGGCGGGGCCAGTTTTGACCCCAGGGGCATCATATGAACAAACTTAGTAGAGGTCCACTAGGAGATGCTACATGCCAAATATCAAAGCTCTACGCCTTCAAGTTTTAGAGAAGAAGATTTTTAAAGTTTTCCTTCTTTGTGACTATGCTCAAACTTGTGACCCCTGGGGCGGGGCCAGTTTTGACCCCAGGGGCATCAAATGAACAACCTTGGTAGAGGTCCACTAGGAGATGCTACATACCAAATATCAAAGCTCTGTGCCTTCTAGTTTCAGAGAAGAAGATTTTCAAAGATTTTGCCTTTTTTTCCTTTTTGTTGCCATGGCAACCAGAGTTGTGGGTGGAATTCAATTCTTTGAACAATTTTGGTAGAGCTTCACCCAAGGAACATCCCTGCCAAGTTTCATCAAGATTGCCCCAGTGGTTTAGGAGAAGAAGATGTTTAAAGCAATTGTTGACGGACGACGGACGACGGACATAGGGCGATCACAATAGCTCACCTTTAGCACGTTGTGCTAAGGTGAGCTAAAAACCCACAAATTTTCACTTTAAATGGCTACTTTTCCCGAACTGTCAGATTTTTTTTCAAAATCATTAGGGTTCAAGCTATTGATGATTAAAAAAACTGCAGGTTTCACAAAAATCCAACCACAAATGTGGACTTAAATGTGTAAACAAGAAAAACCTAAATGATGGATGGACAAAAGAAACCATACCATGACATTTGCTCTGCTGGCCTTTGGCCAGTAGAGATAATAGTGCTGAAATGAACATCTTGCTTTATCCTAAGATAGTTAATAGACATACACATTTTTTATCTCTGTATCTGAGTCACATAAAATGTGGTAAAGAAAGAAAATTACCTTATTCATTCCAATTTCTGTAATTGTCAACATATTTTCAAAACTCATCTATGGGAGAAATGCCACAATTTCTCCATGGCTCTGACACTTTACCAAATAATCTTGAGTTTCACAACCATGAAGAAAAAGGCTTTCAAAAATAATGTTGGAAAAGGAGAAAATGCTATTAACAAAGCTGTTATCTTGACCTTGGAGCCTGATATCTGATATCATTGAGGTGGATGCAAAATAGTTTTAATATAGGGTTAAGTCACGTTTTCGAGGTTGTTGACATTCGTAGAGGCCCGAAAAATGGTTTAACACCCGAGTGTGAAGCACGAGGGTGTTTAACCATTTTGAGGGCCTCTGCGAATGTAAACGACCAAAAGAACGTGAATTAACGCTATTATTGCATAAAATAAATGTATTTTAGCAATAATTTGCAGCAAAAGCAAAAAATATTTCCATAGAAATGCAAAGAAACGGACTTGAAATGTACCAGACTTGTACTGGTCAAAACCAGAATTCGACGATGAAATTTTTGTTACGCGTAGTGAAGGGCCATAGTCCTGTGCCACTGTTTTGGATTCTCGCTGTAATTCACTTCTAATGATATTTAATGCATAGCGGACTTTGGTTGGATTAACTTGCACATTTTTTGGATCTATTGCAACTAGGATAAATGAGTGGGTATGAAATTTCTGTAACTGAAACACATCAAAGGGATATATCAAGCGAAGGAATTGCCGACCACTTCAGGAAAGTGGGTGGGATGTTGAGTGCATTATGATTGATTTTTTGCTCAGATCTCGGTAATACTGAGATACTGGGTAAGATTTTGTTTGTGGTGTACTAAAATCATCAAAGACAAGCCATAATAAGGATCTAATATGGTACAAGTTCCTACAGCTTTGTTGGTCGGCGCCTGGGGTGTAGGACAAAGACAAACGTTCAGCGTACACTGTTCACAAGGTAGGCTCTGATCAAGGATATTAAAAGTACAAAGCCGGGTGTTAATGGCACATGATTTTACTGATTAATACATGTTTTCTCCCGTTAACGCCCGGTCTTTCCCCGTTAATACATGTTTATGACGGAACGGACACTTACATTGTATGCAATAATGTAAGATCAGGCATTATAGAGATATACATAGGAAAAAGTTCAATAGCATATGGCAGCCCCTGCTGTGACCTTAACCTTGAAACATGGTATTTGAAACCTCTGCTTTTCAAACTGTCTAATCAAGGTAGACACAACAGTGAAATGTTTTTGAAATTGGACCAGAGAATCAAGACATATGGATACGAAACTAGAGGCCCTTGAGGGCCTGAATCGCTTCACTGGCATGATTGTGCTGTTTTTTATAGCATACGCTATGAATTCATGATGCAAAAAAGAAAAAAAAGCAAACGCACAAAAAAATTGTGGGAAAGGATTGTTGCAACTGGGCTTGAACCCACTAAGACAGCACAAGTAGGCATGGTGAACTGAACAAAATTAAAAGTGAAAAAAACTGATTTGTTTTAAGAATTGGTTTTCTCAAAACCAATTGTTTGGAATCCAGTCAAATTTTATAAGGTTTCAGTACTCACTGTTTTAAACAATCCCTGCAAGTTTCAAAGAAATGTGACCAATAATGTGGACTGTGTTGAGTAAACGATACTAAGTCATCAAATGGCTGCTTTTCCTAAACCGATTGCTAGATTTTCTTCATTCTTAATAGAGTTCAATCCCTTATGATACAAATAATCTTTGCAACTTTCAAAAGACTGAATTAAAAATGAGACTTAATTCTGTAAACAAGAAATGTAAATTTTCAACTTTAAATGGCTCCTTTTCCCATACTGATTTTCAAATGTTTGGTTTTTTTTAAATCCATACGGTTCAAGCTGTTAATAATATACAGCAACTATGCAAGTTTCATGAAAATTCGACTATAAATACCGACATTATCACATAAACTAGAATTGTAAATTTTCAAATTTAAATGGCTACTTTCCCATACTAATTGTCGAATTTCTTTTCAAAATCAATAGGGTTCAAGCTGTTGATGATACAAAACAATTGTGCAAGTTCAATGAAAATCTGACCACAAATACTGACTTTATTGCATAAATAAGAAAAGGAAATTTTGATCTTTAAATAGCTACTTTTCCCATACTGATTGTCAGATTTTTTTCAAAATCAATAGGTTTCAAGCTATCAATGAGATAAAAAAAACTGCAAATTTCACGAAAATTAGACCACAAATGCGGACTTAATCACATAAACAAGAAATTGAAATTTTGAACTTTAAATGGCTACTTTTCCCACACTGATTTTCAGATTTTTTTCAAAATCAGAAGGGTTCAAGCTATTAATGAGATAAACAAACTGTGCAAGTTTTATTAAAATCTGACTACAAATGCAGACTTTATCGTGTAAACATTTTGAAATTTAAATGAGTACTTTTCCCACACTGATGGTCAGATTTTTTTCAAAATCAATAGAATTCAAGCTATTGGTGAGATAAACAAACTGTGCAAGTTTCATGAAAATCCGACCACAAATGCAGACTTTAATATGTACACAAGAAATTGAAATTTTGAACTTTACATGGCTACTTTTCCCACACTGATTGACAGATTTTTTTCAAAATCAATAGGTTTCAAGCTATTGATGTGATAAACAAACTGTGCAAGTTTTGACCATAAATGCAGACTTTATCGCGTAAACAAGAGAAACAGATGGGCAGACGGACGGACAACGGAAACCACACCATGACATAAGCTCTGCTGGCTTACAGCCAGTAGAGCTAAAAATTAGCTACACTCGTCGAAAAGAGGACAAATACTCCCCACCAGTACCTTGTCACTGAAGCAGCACAATCAGAGAACAGAAATAACTTTCAAAACAAACATGACAAGTGACCCTGACCTTTGACCCATGTGACCCCAAAACAACAGGGCACCTCCTTGGGTCATGAGCTACACTATAAAGTTTCAGTGTCCAAAGTTAAACAGCTATTGAGTCAGAGCACGGAAATGATTTTCGAACAAAATTCACCTGTGACCTTGACCTTTGACCCACAAGACCCCTGAAACAATAGGGCTCCTTGGGTCATGAGCAACACTTGTATAAAGTTTCAGTGTCCTGGGTCAAACAGCTTTTGAGTTAAAGCACGGAAACAAAAAAGTCTACCGACAGAGGGATTGATGGACAGACAGAAATGGTGAAACCAGTTTAACCCTCTACTTTGTAGGTGGGGATATAGTGGACCTTTGGATCCATACAGTGTCCTTGAATCTGGGCCTGGTGCCTGAAATCTACACTATGAAAATCGGCTCAATGAGGTTTATACATGTTTGAAAGATTTTCTATAATCAGACCAGATCTTTAGCTGCAGAAGCTATTTAAAGACATTCAGATAGAAAGATGGAAGGACAGACAAATGGACAGATGGAGCAATACATTGTATCCTTTTTCCTTTCGGTGGGAATAAAAATAGGCTATTCTCTAACTTACCACATCTGAATATAATGGACCAGTTGATTTTGTGAGGACAAGCAGAGACTGTAATAGGGAAACAGCTTCCTCTTCACGATCCAAGTGCACATATGCAAGCAACTAGAAAGAAAATTATACCAAGATGGCAATAATGGTCCTGTATTCATACCTAATTTTACAGTACATGAAAACAATGACGTAACTGGAAAAGACAGAGTCATCAATCTCTAAGAAGCACAAAGTTTTGTAGAGAAAACAATGATTTTTTAACATGCAAAGGTTATGTTATGAATACAAAGGGGGTCTACAGAAGAAATATTCAAATCAAATATCTGTGAACTTTGACAAACAGTTTTCTGGCAGAGATTTTAAGTCTTTACCACACGACAGAATTTTAGACCCGTCAAAATTGAAAGCATTTGCAGACAACAATGTCAATGTGGCTCAAATAATGTGATATTTCTTTGATACGGTAGAAAGCACTGTGGGAAAGAAGAAAATGCTGCTTACCATTGTGTGGTAAAGGGCTAAGAAGTTTTGTAGCAAAAAAAAAAAAACCCAGTTTTTCTCTGGCAAAAATGGAAGGAACAAGAGGGCCATGATGGGACTGCATCACTCCAATGCCTAATATATTGAATGTGTCATACAGGTAATTGACCTTTCTGCAAACACGAGTTTGGCATGCCCAGCTAAGTAACGCAGTATTTTGGTTGCTTTGCCCGACAAACCAACCATAAAATGGCGTCGAATACATAAAGAAAGAGAGTTTATTTCAGTTTGATTCTATTTATATTTCGCTTTAATTGAAGCACCGAAAGTTTTTTCCCTAAATTTATCAATCTGAACTAAATCAGCAAAGTAACAGGAACAAATAATTTGAATAATGTCATATTTATAAGAAATCAAGAAGTAAAATCAGCACAAATAAATTCATGATTCCGTGTTCGGTCTCAGCATTTAAAATAAAAATACATTGTGAGCAGCCTACTGTCGGCAACATCCATAATTAGTATTACGGGAAAGAGGCATAACTTTTTAAGACATTTAGTCTGTATATAACATGTCAGTTTGACAGTGAACAATACAAGATGGCCACTGGCCCTAAAGTGCTCACCTGAGAAAGATCATCTAGGATTGATAAGCTGAAAAGATCCTGGTCATGATGATGTAAAATGCATGAATGTAAATGATCTACTTTTTGACCGATTTAGCATACTGTTCAATTCTGAATCTGGCTCAAAACATGGCCTCTAGAGTCACACATGGTTTTTCTAAAATTTGGCCCCAGGACCTACTTTTTGACCCTACATGAACTGATATCATTCTTTTCTGAGATATCATCCAAACAAACATTCTGACCAAGTTTCATGAGTATAAAGCTGAAAATGTGGCTGTTAGAGTGCACACACGGTTTTTCTAAGATTTTGCTCAGTGACCTACTTTTTGACTGACAGTGGCCCAATTTCAAACTTGTTCAAGATTTTATCAAGACAAACATTCTGACGAAGTATCATGAGTATCTGGCTGAAATGTGGCCTCTAGAGTGCACACAAGCTTTTTCTAGGATTTGGCCCAGTAACATACTTTTTGACCCAACATGACCCAATTTCAATCCTGTGCAAGATATCATCAAGACAAATGATCTGACCTAGTTTCGTGAGTTTCTGGCTAAAAATGTGGCCTCTAGAGTGCACACAACATTTTTGTAAGATTTGGCCCCGTGACTTACTTGTAGACCCAACATGACCCAATTTCAATCTTGTCCAAGATTATATCCGAACAAAAATTCAGACCAAGTTTCATGAGTATCAGGCTGAAAATGTGGCCTCTAGAGTGCACACAAGGTTTTTCTAATATCTGGCCCTGTGACCTGCTTTTTGACCACATGTGACCCAATTTTGAACTTGTTCAAGATTTATCAAGAAAAACATTCTGACCAAGTTTCATGAGGATCTGGCTGAAAATGTGGCCTCTACAGTGCACACATGGTAGATGTTGACAACCGCATGACGGACTATGCACTATGGATGCTAAACACAGCACAATCACAAAAGCTCACCTCAAACACTTTGTGCTCAGGTGAGCTAGTAAGAAAAGGACTTACGATTTTACCCTTTACCACACAATCCGGTGCTTTAACGACCTTGAAGGAGGACACTTGTGAAAAACTTTTCGCTTTTTCCGTAGAAGTTTTCTATCCATTTAAGTCAAATCTCATCACTGAAGCAACATTCAATTTGTCACCAGCAAATGTTTTCAAAATAGATGAACCAAATGTTTTGTTGTCTGGTAAAGATTCATTTAACACCTCTAATACCCGTTTTAGTGGAATTCAGTAAGTTTCATTGTCAGTGATCAATGAAGAAAGTGGTTTGTTGTAATTTTAACAGATGCATGCTGTAAAAACTTTTAAATTGGAGGTTTGTTTGGTCAGTTGAGGTGATTATAAGGATTATACTGATTTGGGATGGATGTGCATTTATCAATTATGCGACAATTGTGGGAAAAACAAACAATTGGTTGTATCAGGCCAAAGTGCCTTTAACAGTCACATGTAATCATCTTAATGAAACAAGAATGAAATCTGAATGCCCCCTAAAGTATTACAACAAGAATCATAGGATGATGTTTGCAATGTCAGCTTATTAATGAAACAGCATGACATTTGGCTTTCAATAAAATATACTTCTTCTTGTTGCTCGTTTCGTACAACGATTACAACTGTCTTCGAGTAATGCTTGGAATTTGAAAGATGTTCGTTCAATTAGATTTCAATATGTAGTTTAAGAATGAACTTTGGCAGGTTTGTTCTTTCTTTCCCAAAAAGATTAAAAAAAAAAACTGCTGTTTTGTTGTTTGGTAGAGAGACTGGTTTATTGGAATCCTGCTAAAATCTACCAGCAACATTTATGTGGATTAAGTTTTTGGAATGGAAAAATTAAGTTTACCTTTCAGGATATATTATGTAACAATTACCTTACCACATGGCTCTTATCTGCAACTTTAATCCATTTTGAAATAATTATTCTATAATTCAATCTTCTTTTGGTTTTAATGAAAAGAAAAAAAGGGTGATTATAAGGATTATACTAATTTGGAATGGATGTGCATTATCAATTATGCGGTGATCGTTGGGAAAACAAACAATTGGTCGAACCAGGCCAAAGTGTCATTAACAGTCACATGTAATTGTCTTAATGAAACAGGAATAAAATATAAATGCTCTCTAAAGTATTACAACAAGAATCATAGGATGATGTTCACAATTACAACTTATTTATGAAACAGGATGATGAGTGGCTGTCAATAAAATATACTTCTTCCTGTTGCTCGTTTCAGACATCGATTATGACTGTCTACGAGTAATGCTTGGAATTTGAGAGATGTTCATTCAGTAAGATTTGAATAGGTTGTTTAACAATACACTTTGACATAATTGTTCTTTATTTCCTGAAAGATTTAAACTAAAACCCTGCTTTTCTTTTGTTTAGTAGAGAGGCTGGTTTTTCGGGATCCTTGCTAAATCTACTGGCAACACTGACATGGATATAGGTTTTTTGAATGGATAAATTTAGTTTACCTTTCAGGGTATATAATGTAACAATTACTTTATCACATGATTCTTACCTGCAATTTTAATCCATTTTGAAATAATTTTTCTGTGTTCCAATCATCTTTGATTTAAATGAAACTAGAGCTGTCACTGAATGTCACTTAATACCCCTGCCAGCACTTTGACAGGAAGAAAGTGTCAAGTTCAAGGGGAGATAATTCCTCAAACGGGGGAGTTGACACTTGAAAATTACGTCTTGCAAATCTTCAATATATGATCAATATACGTGCAAAGTTTCAATGCAATTGAAGGAAAACTGTAGGAGGAGTTCGCGACACAAAATTGCTAGTATTTTGTACATAGACAGACACACGGACACATGGACACACGGACGGACAGGCTGATTCCAGTATACCCCCGAAAACATTCGTTTTGCAGGGGTATAATGAAAAAAAATACATTGGCTGTCATTAGTAAAGGCTGTAACTTTGTCTTACCCTTTTGTTTACATAATGCGCTATACTGCGTTTTGATTGACTGATATGACTTGTCAATCAAAATCGGCAGAAAAGTCAATTCTATGCAAATTTGTTGTGAAAAATTGTGACCCTTATGGTCAGCCTTTAATTAGTTGAATCCTGGTAAAAGTGCACTAGATGAAGCTATATACTTAACAAGCTATTTCGTTGAAATGTTATCCCCCATCAAAAAAGCCCCCATTTTCCATGAATATTGGCAAACTACTGTAAGGAACACATATATGAAGTTTCATCAAATTTCATCTAGGATTTTAGAAGATATCTGACCAGATGGAGAGACAAACACATGGATGGACAGACGGACGAGGAAACCATATCCCCTTGCCTTCAACGGGGGACAATGATACAGGTCTAGACTGTATGATTATATATAAGAAAACTTTCAAAGTTTCCTCATTATGTAACCTTTGTAAAAACTGCGACCCCCTAGACAGGGCCAATATTTGCCCTTAGGGCCAAATTTTGGACAAAATAAATAGTGATGCACCTTTGTAGCAAATTTGATAGCCCTGGGGTTTATGGTTAGTAACAAGATGATTTACCAAGTTTTCACTAAACAAGAATTTTGCAAACCTTATGACCCTCCAGGTGATGCCAATTTTGGTCCCGGGCTATAATTTTGAAGATCTTGGTAAAGGCCTACCGAATGATAACACATGCGAAATATTAAAGCTCTATCTCTCACATTTAGGAACAATCAGATTTTTAAGGTTTTCACTGTATAAGCCTATGTAAAACTTGAGATGCTAGGATGGGGCCAATTCTGACCCTATGACAATATTTTGAAAAATCGTGATTTAGGTCCACTCGATAAAGCCACATGTGAAATTTGGTAGCCCTAGGCATTACTGTTTCGGTCAAGAGAGTTTTTAAAGACTTGCTTAATTTCTCCTTCTTTGTTGCCCTGGCAACCAGAGTTCTATATGGAATAATGGATTTTGAACAGCTTAGGAAGAGCATGACACAAGGCACATTCCTGTGATGCTTGGTTGCAATAGGCCCAGATGTTTAAGGAGAAGAGTTTTTACCCTTTAACCACACAATCCCGACTTTTAACGACCCTGAAGAAGAAGGCATTTGAAAACATTGTGTTTTCTACCCAATCATGGACAAATTTCTTCATCTGGGCCACCTTTAATCTGTTGCCTGTGAATGCTTTCAATCTGGATCAGTATAAAATTTTGTCACGGGGTAAAGAGTTGTAGGATAGTTAACCAGTTGCTCATTTTCTAGCATACATCATGAATTCAATGTGCAAAAGGAAAATGACCAACGCACACATAAACAAGAGGGCCATGATGGCCATGTATCCCTCCACTGGTCAATACATGCAAACCATACATACCTAACATTACAATTCTAGGCCGCAAGGTTTCAAACAAGAAGCCTAAACAAAGGTATGCAATAGGCAAACAAGTTTAGCCCAATTATCAGTACACTTAGGAAAATACTGCTCTTATATCCATTTACATAAAAAGTGCAACTTGGACTTTGCTTGGTGTACAATGGGTAATCAAGTGGGGATATCAGTTTCTGAGATATACATTGATCTTGACAATGACAGGGTAGAAAACACTGTGGGAAAAGGAGAAAATACTGGTCACTATTTTCTGCTTTTTCCACAATGTTTCCAAAAGGCTTCTTCCTCAGGGTCGTTGAAAGTCGGGACCGTGTGGTAGGAGTTAAGTAAAATTCAAGATCAAGTAGATTCAAAAAGTCAATAATAAAAACCTTTAGATGATTACAATAGCAGAAGGTAAAAATTCTAATGGAAGAGATCTTACCTTTAGATTGTTTTCTGTTCCCCATACATTGGCATTGAAAGAAAACACTGGTAGACTCTGCATTTCTAACATTGCAGTATAGTCTTGCTGGAAAAAGTAGGCAATGCCAAATATTGGTAAAGATGGCCCTGGGTTGCTCATCCAACAAAGATTAGCTACACAGCTGTCTGCTTGCATATATATGGGCTTGTTTGCAATCGAACATAAATCTCCCAACAGTACAGATGTACTTTGTTGTCAGTGGGAATAGCTCAAGTGGCAGAGCACAAGACTGGTAACTGAACTGACCTGCATTGCCTGAAACTTTGCCAATAGAAGCAACTTGTGGCCACAATGAATGAAATCAAATCATGTCCACTGTAGCAAGTAACTGGGAACAACTGACAATCATGACAGAGCATGACAGAAGATTTCTTCCAGTGTGTAAAAACGCAGATAAAAGCAATGATCTTGGTCTGGCACAAAAACATTTCACTTAAGAAGCCTAGGTTTCAGAGGACCAACTACAAGCAAATTACAAATGAGCCAAATAAAATTGAGCCATGAACTGGAAAAACGGGGCTTAGTGCATCTCTGTAGACCATTATACCAATCAAGTTATCACACAATGATGGGCCCTACAATCCATTTTGTCTTAAAACCAGCTGAATCCAGAGGTAGGATGGTCCTTTGACATGCAGATAATATTCCAGTAGCAAACAGTCTCAACCTATGTCAGCCTGTGCAGACTGTGCAGGCTGACATGGGCCAGTACCTGTCGTAGATGCATTAAACCACCTTTTCACAGGGCATGGCTCAATTACATTTAGCTTAAAATTTTGAGACCAGTAAGGTTGTGCCAAATTTTAGATACTAGTCCTACATTTTACCAGTGAGCAATGCAGGACCCCTAGAAAGTTATTTGCAAGAGAAATGACTAAATGAGAGCATAGAAATGCAGTCCTGGGCAAAACAGGAAATGTTATTGATCTGATATAAATTAATCATATTTCATTTATCTCTTTATCAAATAACAAAATTTTAGACTTGTCCAAATTAAAAGCATTTGCAGACAACAAATTAGATGTGACTTAAAAATTGACATATGTTTTTTGAAGGGTAGAAAACACTGTGGGACAAGGGGAAATTGCTAGTTACCTTGTCCCCAGTGTTTTCAAATGGCTTCATCCTAAGAATTGTTAAAATATGGAATTGTGTGGTAAAGGATTAAACAACCATATCTTTTAATTCTTTACCACATAATCCTGACTTTTAAAGACCTTGTGAAAGAAGACTTTTGAGAACATTGTGGTAAAAGGAGAAAATTCTGTTAACCAGTATTTTCTCCTTTTCCCACAACGTTGTCTAACCTATCAGAGACAGAAAACACCACTTGAGCTACACTTAGTTTGTTGTCTGCAAATGCTTTCAATTAGGTGGTGTCCAAAATTTGTTGTTTGGTAAAGAGTTATACAGTTGGGAACAGTTGCTTTAACATTGAAGGTCTACATTTTTTTGTTCGGAAATTGGTTCAGAGATGTTATTATAACAATTTCTTACTTTTTTTTATGTAAATTACAATGAATGATTATTTAGATTGTTTAACCCTTTACCACAAAATCCCGATTTTTCATGACCCTGAAGAAAAAGCCTTTTGAAAAAATTGCAGGAAAAGTACAAAATGCTGGTAACCAGCATTTTCTCCTTTTCCCACGTTTTCTATCATTCCCAAATCAAATTTCAATTTTTGATCCATATTTGATTTGTTGTCTGCAAATGCTTTCAATTTGGACCAATCTAGAATTTTGTCATTTGGTAAAGAGATAAGGGACATAAGCGAATGAAACCTTGAAAGTTTGAAACTATGAAATAAAGTTTGTTCAATGCCACATGTGGATCTGCTCTTGTTATTCAACCAACTTTGTGCCCTAACTTGTCCAGTTTTTTTTCCGAGACAAAGTTGGTGGGCATTATTTTATTTTGGCCAGAGGTAGCACTGGATAAAGGGTAAATTCTTCACCAAGTGACAAAATCTTAGACTTGTCAAATCGAAAGAATTTGCTGAATTCAAACTGAATGTGATTTAAATAAAGAATCTGTCTCACAAACCTTAAAAAAAAAAACAATGTTGTAAAAAAAGAAAATGCTGGTGACCAGTAATTTATCCTTTTCCTCAATGTTTTCCAAGGCCCTTTTCTTAAGCATCATTAAAATCAGTGATTGTTTGGTAAAGGGTTAAGGTTGAGACATTTACTATTATGTAATAATTGTTATTAATATATTTTTAGCCAAGTGTTGCATTTCTACCTTTAACCCTTTACCACACACAAAAATATCTTGACTTTTACATATTGAAGGAAGTTACAGAAGACAGTTAACAGTATTTTCTCCTTTTCCAACAATGTTTTCAAAAGCCTTCTTTCTCAGGATCGTTAAAACTCAGGATTGTGTGGTAAAGGGGATGAATCATGAGGGACAATCACATGGTTTGTTTTAATACAGTGAACAGAAAAATAGGGGAATTTTAACCAAATACTAACGTGAACAGCTTCTTCTGTCATCTTTGCTTAATTTTGTCAATCCATCATATGCCATTGAACTCGCATTTGGATTTAACGATACCATAACGGTGTCATAGAAATTTATACATTCAGCAAACACTTTGTCATGAAATTTTATCAAAATTAGTTTCCAAATGCTAAATGTGATGTATAGATCAATGCAAAAAAATAATCACAGAAGACAGAAAAAGCCATGTACCACAGATTTAGGTAATAAGTTCACCATTTTTCTGTTCACAGTATAAAAACAAAAATCTGATTGTTCCCTGTTTGTATAGAATTAGAAGAGATGATAATATGAAAGAAGTATTACCAATTTAAATGCTAACATGGATGCCAAAAAAAGGCATCTGTTTCCTAAAGTGATTTCTTGATTTAAAAACTCATTCAATTCCGCCTGTACATGAGAGAGCGCTTCCCTGGTGCCCTGGAAATGAGAAATAAACTTGATCATGTTGGTACCCTGTAATTCTACATACGAAAAACAAGAAATATCTTTAAAAAAGATAGATGGCGTAAGAGATACTGGAATACGAATACTGAAACCCTTCTGTGGCTCAATATGAAGTAAAATAATGAAAATTAATTTCACGACAAGTTGCTTCTTTTTCCTCACAGTTTTTCATTTTGTTGAAAAGGGATACAAATAGGGATATTTGGAAATGCTTATGAAATATCAAATTTCCAAAAAGAACCAATTACATTAATTTGCTATGGTATGAATCAAGGCTCCAGGGTATTGAAAGGATTAAGACATACTGAATTTGTATTCTGCAAAGTAATTTGATAGGGATATTTCTAACATTTTGTTACTGGTAAAAAAATAAATTATAACTACTGGGTACTGTCTTGAATTGGCATACTTTACAAAAACAGTGCAGCAGCAGTCTGGATTGCTCAAACAAATATCAGAACAACTGAAGTACTCTTTTCCTAGAAAAATATCCATTCAGACAATCCATGACTTGACCCTTTATCAAACAATCCACTGTTTCAATCTTTAATACCTTTCACACCTTTAATTGCCTTTGGGTCCAGTAAAGGTCAAGATCAGACTGCATGACACATTCAGTCTGATCTTTGATCTACTTTGTCCACTTGGTTGAAACACAAGAAACTAAAGCAACCTTGAAATTGCACTCATTTTGAGTCCTATTTCTAGCCTGAAAATATCTTTTTGGTTTATTCAGCACTCTATGGTTTAACAATCCTGAGGAAGAAGGCTTATAAAACAAGAGGGCCATTGGTCCTAAAGCGCTCACCTGAGTAAAGTCATCTACAGTTGATAAAGCTGAAGAGATCCTGGTTTTAATGAAGTAAAACACATGAGTGTAAGTGACCTACTTTTTTAACCAATGTGACTAAATTCCAAACTTGTCCAATATATCCTTAAGACAAACATTCTGACCAAGTTTCATGAGTATGACCCAATTTCGAAATTGTTCCAGATATTATCAAGACAAACATCATACCCAAGTTTCATAAGTTTCAGGCTGAAAATGTGGCGTCTATAGGGCACAAAACATTTTTCTAAGATCTGGCCCAGTGACCCAACATGACAAGTTTTCCAACTTGTCCAAGATATTATCAAGACAAATATTCTGACCAAGTTTCATAAGTTTCAGGCAGAAATTGTGGCCTCTAGAGTGCACATAAGGTTTTTCTGAGATTTGGCTCAGTGACCTACTTTCTGACCCGACATGACCCAATTTCAAATTTGTCCAAGATATTATCAAGACAAACATTCTGATCAAGATTCAAGTGTATCAGGCTGAAAATATGGCCTCCAGAGTGCACACAAGGTTTTTCCTTGATTTAGTCCAGTGACCTACTTTTTGACCTGACATGACCCAATTTCGGACTTGTCCGAGATATTACCAAGACAAACATTCTGACCAAGTTTCATGAGTATATGATTGAAAATGTAGCCTCTAGAGTGCACACAAAACAATTGTTGATGCCTGGTTGACGGACATTGCACGACAGACGCCGGACACAGCACGATCACAAAAGCTCACCTGTGGATTCTAGAGTGCACACAAGGTTTTTCTCAGATATATCCCAGTGCCCTACTTTTTGACCCCATATAATAGAATTTCGAACATGTCCAAGATATTATCAAAACAAACCTTCTGACAAATTTTCAGGAGTATCAGACTGAAAATGTGGCCTCTAGAGTGCACACAAGGTTTTTCTAAGATTTGTCCCAGTGAATGACCTTTTGACCCAATGTGGCACAATTTCCAGCTTCTCCAAGATATTATTAAGACTAACAAGTTTCAAGTGTATTGGACAGAAAAATGTATCCTAGAGAGTGCACACAAGGTAACTGTTGAGGCCTGGATGTTGCAAGACAGAAACAGCATAATCAACAAGCATTCTGATAGTACTGCATAGCAATACACAGTCCTCTACTTGCCGTATGTATCGCTGGCATGTCTGTGAAATTTTTTAAGTCCAAGACCCGTAAATGTGTCAAAAAGCAGTGGAGCGGGACGAAACTCGAACTTGATGTGTAAGTCATGGTGGTTGATGTACACACCAACAAGAGGGCCATGATGGCCCTGTATCGCTCCACTGGCTTATAAATATAAACCATAAATACTAAACATTTCAATTCTGAGCCAAATGGTTTCAAAATGAAGACTTACAAAGTTTTCTCTGTAAAAGCCCATGTGAAAGTTGACACCC
This sequence comes from Tridacna gigas, assembly GCA_945859785.2. NCBI lineage: Eukaryota > Metazoa > Mollusca > Bivalvia > Cardiida > Cardiidae > Tridacna > Tridacna gigas. Next base: position 36,968,936 of record OX244037.2, on the reverse strand, counting down.
GCAGGGCAAAGCCATTTTTGATCCCAGAGCTATAATTACTAGAACCCTGGTAGAGGTCCACAAGATAAAGCCACATGCAAAAATAATACAAGTCTATGCTGTATGGTTATAAATTAGGTGATTTTCAAGTTTTGTCCATATGAAGCCTCTGTAAAACATAAGACCCCTGATGCAAGGCTAATTTAAAAAAGAAAATCAAAACAGGAAGATTTCTTAAGTTGTCACTACATAAGCCTATGTAAATTTTGTGACCCCTGTGGTAGGGCCAATTTTGACCCCAGGGCTAAAATTTTGGCCCGCTTGGTAGAGGTCCACTAGATTATAGCTACATGCAAAATTTGGTAGCTCTAGGCCTTATGGCTAGGTACAGGAAGATTTTTAAAGTTTTCTCTATATAAGCCTATATAAAACTTGTGACCCCTGGGGCAGAGCCAATTTTGACCCTACGGCTATAATTTGAAGAAACTTGATAGAGGTCTACTACATAAAGCTACATGCCAAATTTGGTAGCCCTATGCCTTATGGTTTCAGACAAGAAGATTTTTAAAGTTTTCCAATATTTTTCAGTTTTGTTGCCATGGCAACCAGAGTTTTTGAAGGAATCAAATTCTTTCAAGAAATTCTGAAGAGGACCATGGCAGGATCATTTCTGTGAAGTTTCATGAAAATTGGATGGGTAGTTTCAGAGAAGAAGATGCTTGAAATAAAAGTTAACGCACGGACGGATGGACGCACGGAGACACGACGGACACTGGGCCATGACATAAGCCCGCTGGCCTTCGGCCAGTGGAGCTAAAAATCAGATCTATATGTAGCAGCGTTTAGAAAAAAAGTGCGGTAAAATGTTTTGTCAGTGAAATTTTGTAAGTCCAAGGCCCATAAAGGCGTCAAAAAGCAGTGGAGCAGGACGAAACTCGAACTTGACGTGTAAGTTATGGTGGCTGATGTACACACCAAAAATCAGCTCTATATGTAGCAGCGTTTAGAAAAAAAGTGCTGAAAAATGTTTTATCAGTGTAATTTTGTAAGTCCAAGGCCCATAAAGGCGTCAAAAAGCAGTGGAGCGGGACGAAACTCAAACTTGACATGTAAGTCATGGTGGCTGATGTACACACCAAAAATCAGCTCTATATGTAGCAGCGTTTAGAAAAAAAATTGCTGAAAAATGTTTAATCAGTGAAATTTTGTAAGTCCAAGGCCCGTAAATGCATCAAAAAGCAGTGAAGCAGGACGAAACTCGAATTTGATGTGTAAGTCATGGTGGTTGATGTACACACCAAAAATCAGCTCTATATGTAGCAGTGTCTAGAAAAAATGTGCAGAAAAATGTTTTATCAGTGAAATTTTGTAAGTCCAAGGCCTGTAAACGCGTGAAAAAACAGTGGCGCGGGACGAAACTTGAACTTGATCTGTAAGCCATGGTGCTTGACTTACACAGCAAAAGTCAGGTGAATATCTACCAGCATTTAGAAAAAAAAGTCAGGAAAACTGATTTATCAGTGAAATTTTGTAAGTCCAAGGCCCGTAAATCCATGAAAAACCAGTGGACCGGAACTAAAGTCGAACCTGATCTGTAAGTCATGGTGGTTGAGTTACACAGCAAATCTCAGATCAATACCTACCAGCATTTAGGAAAAAAGTCCGGAAAACTGATTTATCAGTGAAATTTTGTAAGTCCAAGGCCCATAAATCTGTGAAAAACCAGTGGACCGGAACGAAAGTCAAACTTGATCTGTAAATGATGGTGGGTGACTTACACACCAAAACTCAGCTCAATATGTACCAGTGTTTAGAAAAAAGGTCCGGAAAACTGAATTGCCGGACAGACGGACAGATGGACAGACGGACAAATGGATGGACAGAGTGCAAACCTAAAGTCCCCTTCGGCTTGGCCGGTAGGGGACTAAAAAAGCTAACTTGAGCAATTTGTGCCCAGGTGAGCTTAAAATGATTTGTAACATTATCTTTGGATAGTCCATGATTTTGTATTGTAATGTATCATGAAGTTGCAGAATGAAAGGGGTCTGTTCCCCCAGCCTCCCACCCTGTCAAATTTTGTCCCCGGATTAAGATGAATCATAAAGCTGATCTTTGGAGTAGTTTGATCTGCAGTAAAATCACACCCATGCATATGTAAGGCCCTTTTGAGAACAGTGTAGACCAAGATCATACTTAAAAGATATTGTGGTCTTTTCTCCAATCTTTAGTTTAAACACATTTACTTTACATCGACTGAAAACAAGTTCTTACAACTTATACTAATCTCTCTCGATTCTGCTTCCTGGAAACTACACCAGTACTCCTGCCGAATGTATGGGCCAATGAACAGTCCCAAAGTTGATATCCCATCCTGTGTATCGAACTCAGGACCTTTTGATTATGAGGCTGACCCTCTACCTCACAACCATGTATACCACACACAACCACGTACACCATATTTTCAGTCCAAAACTCATGAAAGTTGGTCAGAATAGTTGTCTTGATAATGTCTTTGCAATCCAATACTGCAAGATTTTTTCTCCTGTGAAAAAAGAACTTTGAAACTGCAGTACATGTATTTTGGCTTTTACACAGATGCTGAAAATTTTCTTTCATTTTGCAATTCCATGTACACTCAAGAAAATCTTACCAACTGATACTGTGATCCAAAATAGAAATGGGATAACAAATTATTTTCTGAAAGAAAGATCTCTTTGCTCTTGGAGTATAACCAGATCACATCCTCATATCTCTCAGCTCTATACAGCATGTCCATCATCAAGGAAAAACATCTGGTATTTCTATACCTTTGTTCCACTTCCTCTACCTGAAATGTTGGTTTATTAGTCTATCAGCCAGTTAGGGTTTGCCTCCTCCCCCCCCCTCCCAGTATTCCCTCCCCAAAGTTTTATTCTTTGGCATATCATGTGTATTTTTAATGGTTCATGTAGGATCTAACACTAAACAATGCAGCATTGGATTGATGCTTTCACCTCTAAAGGTCTAAACAAGAGGTTTGATGCAGAAGTAAATGCTCCACTGCAGCCCATTTTAGAAATAAAAAAGGACCTATTTCTTTCAAAGCAACAGTACCACTTGAGTATACTGCAAGAGGGCCATAAAGGCCATATGGTCACTCACCTGAGCCTTTTTTACCCAAATTGAACCATTTCCAAACTCTTCGAAGATATCAAAATGTACATTCTAACAAACTTTTATGAATATAGGACGGAAGGTTTTCCTAAGATTTGATCTAGTGATCTAGTTTTTGATCCATTGTGACCCTATTTGGACCTTGTCCAAGTTATCATCAAGACAAACATTCTGAACAGCTTTCATGAGTACTGGACTCAAAAAATGGCCTTTGGTTTTCTAAAGATTGACCTGGTGACCTAATTTTTGACCTAGAAATCATCAAGACAAACATTCTGACCAAATTTCACAAGATTTGAACTGAAAATGTGGCTTCTACAGAGCATGCAAGGTTTTTCAAAGATCTTACATGGCGACCTAGTTTTTGACCCAACATGACCCATTTTAGAACTTATCCAAGACAATATCAAAGTAACTATTCTGACCAACTTTCATGAGTTTTGGACTGAAAATATGGCCTCCAGAGTATACACAATGTTTTCTAAGATTTGATCTGGTGACATAGTTTTTGACCCAACTTGATTCATTTTGCAAATAGTCCAGGACATCATCTAAACAAATATTCTGACAAAGTTTTATGAGTATTGGACAGAAAATCTTGCCTCTAGAGTGTACACAAGATTTTTCTAATATCTGACCTGGTGACCTTGTTTTTGACCAGAAATGACAGATTTCAAACTCATCCGAGATATCATCAAGACAAAGAATCTGACCAACTTTCATAAGTACATGTGAAAATGTGGCCTCTCAATGTACACAAGGTTTCTTAAAGATTTGACACTGTGACCTAGTTTTTCATCTGATTTGACTGATTTTCAAACTCATCAGAGATATTGTCAAGACAAAAATTCTGACAAAATTTCATGAGCATTGGATAAAAAATGTGGCCTCTAGGGTGTACACAAGGTCTTTCCAAGATTTGACCCAGTGACATAGTATTTGACCTGATTTGACATATTTTCCAACACGATCAAGAAATCATCAGCTCAAACATTCTGATAAACTTTCGCGAATATCGGACCAAAAATGTGGCCTTTAAAGCATACGCAAGTGCTTTCAAAGATTTGACCTGGTGATTTAGTTTTTGACCAGATGTGAACCATTTTCAAGCTTGTCTGAAATATTATTATCAAGACAAAAATTCTGACCAAGGATCATGAGTATCAGACTGAAAATGAAGCCTCTAGAGCATAAACAAGGTAAAAGTTGATGACACACCACAGGAGACTGATGCCAGACAGAGCAAAATCAAAAAGTTCCTGCTAAGGTGAGCTAAAAATGTCGAAGTCTGAAGTCAATATCTAGTATAAAGACAAAGAAATCAGAGTAAATGTATGATTTTAAGTGAAAATGCCAAGTTACAAAAGGGGTGAAAATATTTTGAGGGCTACCTCCCCTGTTGGTGATAGGGGCCCTGTGTGGCTCAGTGGTAGAGTGTAGGGCTGGTAACCTGGAGGCTCCTATTTCAAGCCTCACTTGACGCACTGGAGTTTTCGTGGGAGTGTCCTTGGGCAAGACACTTCAGAGCCCTAGCCTAATGCAAGTGAAACCAAGGGCATCCATGAATGTGTGCTGTTACCACAATATTTCTTAAATTTATGTGTGCTGTTACCATGATAAAACACAATTCACATAAAACACAATTCAATCAATCAATCCTTTTGACATTTAACACCTAGCCAGAGTTTGAAGTAAATTTTCATATTAATGACACATATGTATCGGAAAATGTTTTGTTTTATTTTTATTATTATTATTTTACAAAAAAGAAAAAAGACAGCAACAAAACAGCCTACAACAATATTCCAATATTTTCTTCCTACCATATCGCTCCACTGGACCTGTGGGGCAGGGCCAATTTTGACCTCAGGGCTATGGTATGAAGAGTTCTCGTACAGGTTTATTAGATAAAGCTACATGCCAAATTTAGGAGCCCTAGGCCATATTGTTTAGGACTAGAAGACTTAAAGTTTCCACTATGTAAAACTTGTGGCCCCAGAGGTGGGGCAAATTTTGACCCTAAGACTATAAGTTGATGAGTTTTTGTAGAAGTCTATTAGATGAAGCTACATGCCAAATTTGGTAGCCCTAGGCGATATGGTTTAGGACAAGAAGATATTCAAAGTTTTCACCATATACATCTAGGTAAAACTTGTGACCCTTGGGGCGTGGCCAATCTTGACCCCTGGACAAGAATTTTATGAGTTTTTGTAGAAGTATTTTAGATGAAGCTACATGCCAAATTTGATAGCCCTAGGTCATATGGTTTAGGACAAAAAGATATTTAGTTTTCACTATATAAACCTATGTAAAACCTGTGACCCCTGGGGTGGGGCCAATTTTGACCCAGAGGCTGTAATTTGAAGAGTTTTTGTAGAGGTCTATTTGATGAAGTTACATGCCAAATTTGGTAACCCTAGGCCTTATGGTTTCGGACAAGAAGATCTTTAAAGACTTTCAATATTTTTCAGTTTTGTTGCCATGGCAACCACAGTTTTTATAGGGATCAAATTCTTTGAAGAGTTTCTAAAGAGGGCCATGGGAGTATCATTTCTGTGAAGTTTCATTAAAATCCGATGGGCGGTTTCAGAGAAGAAGATGTTTGAAATAAAAGTTAATGCACACACGCAGGGATGCATGATGGACACAGGGCCATGACATAAGCCCGCTAGTCTTTGGCCACTTGTGCTAAAAAAAGCAGCTGATGAAGATCCACAATCAGGCAGATGGTCTGCCAAAGGACTGACCTTAATTTATCTTTATTATTACAACACAATTCTGTTATTCAACAAGTTAAAAATTCATAGGAAACAATAGTAAAATGCTGGTACAGGCTGGTCACTATTATTTCCTCTCTGCACCACAATTTTTTCTACCCTCTCAGAGGCAAATGCCACCATTTCAGCAACATGTAATTTGTCCTCTGCAAAATGCTTTCAGTTCAGACAAGTCTAAAAGTTTGCTGTCTGGTGTAGAATTATGCCATTTAGAAAAGCTACCAGTCATGGTAAAAAGATTATTTTTTTGTAATTTTTCTTTTTTAGTTTGGTCTTTCATTGGACTTAAGTGTAGGTTGTGTCATTGCTGATAAAATTCAGGAAGCCTGTGCAGCAACATTCACTATGGCATAATAAAAAAAAGAGGGCCACAGGGCCTAAAGCCCTAACCTGAGTAAAGTCATCTAGGATTGATAAGGCTGAAGAAATCCTGGTTGTGATAATGTAAAGTACATGAGTGTTAGTGACCTACTTTTTGACCTATGTGATCCTTTTTTGAACTTGTCTGATATATAATCAAGACAAACATTCTGATCACACTTTATGAGTATCAGACTGAAAATGTGACCTGTAGCTTGCACACAAGGTTTTTCTAGAATTTGTCCAAGTGACCTAGTTTTGACCCTATGTACCCCAATTCTGAACTTGTCTGAGATATCATCATGCCAAATGTTCTGAAAAATTTTCAGGAGTATTGGGCTGAAAATGGAGTGCACACAAAGATTTGTCCTAGTGACCAAACAGGACCTAACTTCAAACATGTCCAAGATATCAAGACAAATATTCTGACCAAGTTTCTGGAGTATCAGTCTAAGAATGAATCCTATAGAGTGCTCACAAGGTTTTCCTTAGAGTTGTCCAAGTGATCTACTTTTTGACTCGACATGACCAATTTCAAACATGTTTGAGATATCAATAGGACAAACATTCCGACTACATTTCAGGAGTATCGAACTGACAATGTGGCTTCTAGAGGGCATACAAGTTAAAAGCTGATAACACACTACAGTATATGGACACTGCAAGATCACAAAAGCACTTTGTACTCAGGCGAGTTAGAGAGAAATGAATCAAAATCAAAGTTATACCTCTTCATCATAAAACTGATGCAGAGCTTCATCAATCTCTTGATTGGAAGACAACATTTCTAAAATCAACTCATTCTCAACAAACAAATATTTTGTTCCACTGGCTCTCTGTTGATTTAGATACCTGTAGAGAAGCAAATTTAGATTCATACCTTGGTTTACAATTTACCCTTTACCAAACAATCCAAAGTTTTAACAGCCCTGGTTAAAAAGGCCCTGGTTAAAAACTGATCACTTTCAATAAAACTTAGTGATTTTCAGTCAAGCAGGTATCTAAGGTTTTAATTACTAGACTCCAATGTAAATCCTTTTCTAACATTGTTTACTGTCATAATGGCATGTCATACTGACACTCTGTCTTAACTCTTTACCACACGAGCAAAATTTTGGACTAGACCAAATTCAAACCAGTTGCAGATGACAAAATAAATGTGACTGAAAAATTTAAATTTGTTTTGGAAAGGGTAGAAAACACTGTGGGAAAAGGAGAAAATGCTGGTTAACAGCATTTTCTCCTTTTTCCATTAAGTTTTCAAAAGACTTCTTCCTAAGGATCGTTAAAACTTGGGATTGTGTGGCAAAGAGTTAAAAGAGCAAAAACAATTCATGGAAAAGGAGAAATATTTTCAAAAGTAAAAAAATGGGACTTTGTGACTGGGCATGGAATTGTGAGCATATTCAAGCAATTTTAACTTATGTATTTCTCATAAATAGAGCATTAGTTAAAGTATTTATTCATGTAAAGTCACTTTGCCAATTTAGTAACCAGCATTTTCTCCTTTTCCTACAATATTTTCCAACCTTTCAGAAACAAATCCAATTATTTAAGCCACATTTAATTTGTTGTCTACAAATGCTTTAAATTTGGACCAATGTAAAATTTTGTACAGTGGTAAAGAGTTAAATTATAGATGCTGCTGACAACAAGCTACGTACAATGTAAATTCTTATTTTAAATGGTGTGACCGAGCATGGAACTGGGAGCATATTCAAGCATATTCGAGCAATTTTAACTTCTGTACTTCTCATTAATATGGTGTTAGTTAAAGTATTTACTCATGTAAAGTCACTTTTCCAATTTAGTTTGTATGGGTAAGTAAGTTAAAAGAAAAATAAAAGAGCTTGTCTTCCTTTAATATGAGTGAAATACATGTGTAAGCCAGAATAATACTGACATAAACTCTCTTTCACTATGTATTTGATGCCATTTTCTGAATAGCTTTTCAGGCATAGCAACAAGGATATCGCATTACTGTGATGTGCATGCCAAACAGGTGTTCGAAGAAAGGTCAACTAATCACAAATTACCTTTTCACATAGGCATCCTACATAGCAGCAAGTTTCATTCTTTCAAACAGGAGTTATCAAGGGCAAATGTTTTTTTTTTCTTTTAGCCCTTAGGGCAACAGACATTTTTAGTGTAGAAACAAGACCCAAGAAAGTGCAATTTCAAGTGCAATTTTCTTTCCTTTAAAAATGTGCATGCTTTGTTGCACATTATCCCTTTACCACACAATCCCGACTTTTAACGCCCCAGGGTAAGAGGCCTTTTGAAAACATTGTGGGAAAAGGAGAAAATGCTGGTAACCAGCATTTTCTCCTTTTCCCACAATGTTTTCTAACCTATCATAGACATATCCTGCCATCTAAGTCACATTTAATTTGACGTCTGCAAATGCTTTCAATTTTGGAAGTCCAAAATTTTGTCGTTTGGTGAAGGGTTATGTAAAAATACCCATATTACGGGGATCTAGAAGATTTTAGTGTGGATCATGCAATCATACGTGTCTAGAATAAACTTTGTTGGTGATGGAAAAAGTACTAGAAGCAAAACATTTTCCTCTATCACAAAACATTCTTAGAAGCCTTTTTCCTTTGGACTGTACAAACGCAGGCTTATTTGACAAAGGGTTAACCAACTGAATACATTCCTTTTGCTCATTTGGGGCTAAAGATTGAGGGATTATCCCTAAAGTATAAAATATTTCAAGTTTTATGAGTATAATCAATGTATTAGAGCCATCCTCTGGGAAAAGGGGGCCTAATGCAACCATGAAAAGTATCGACCCAGGTCAGCCTGCACTCTCTGTGCAGGCTGACCTGGGCCAAGACTTTTCACTATTGGTCAATTTTCTGTATGTCCATGGATCAGCCTACCTCATGAATCAGTTAAAAAAGTGGCTATCATGGATCCATAATTATGTGATGGCTTCACTGGCACAATACATTACAGAGATGCATTAAGCTCCCTTTTGTCAGAGCATGACTCATTATTATTATTTTCCTTTTAAGGGAATAAAATAAGATTTAACTCTTTACCAAACGACAAAATTTTAGACTGTTCCAAATTGAAAGCATTTGCAGACGACAACATAAATGTTACCAAAAAATTGAAGTTTTTTTGGGGAAGGGCAGAAAACATTTTGGGTAAAGGAGAAAATGCAGGTTAAAGTTAATCTTACAAGTGTACAGATTTTATACTAAGGTTCTGCAGTTCTTTTGTGTCAGCCAGATGAAGCAATTTTCTCACATCATCTTTTGATATTTGTTGCCCATCAGACACACTGCTTTCTATTCTAGATATGAATTTCTCTGAAATTAGAACGAAAAATATTTAAAGGTATAGCAGACATTTGGGTTTTTTTTCGGTGAAAGATCTAAATTTATTTCATCGAGTGAACTTCATCAATGATATTTTCATGAGTGAAAATATTACCAACAATGTTCATGAGATGTTTACATAATTTCACAGAAAAAAACAAATATTCTATTTATTTCATGCTTTTAAGCCCTTTTGTGTTGGTACTTTTGTCAAATCCAGTTGATAATCCTCTACCCCTAGAGTGTCAAGAAAATATATTGATTACTGGAATTATCTAATAAAATCAATATTTCTTCTACGACAATGGACAACAAAATTTATATCGGTACAAAGTTCATTTTATGTGCTTTAACAACAGATAAATTTCATTATAATTCTTAAGAACTTAACAGCAAGTTTAAAAATTTGGTCTGTAAAATTCCTACAATTCTGAGTAGGTACTGGAGTCAGCTGGAGTTGCTAAGAAAAATGCTGACATGCTTTAGACTTGCCTCACATAAGCTTGCAATAGAAACCGGAAGAGTCCAAAATATTGACAGAAAGAATCAACTTCGTAGACTATGCAATAACAATAGAATAGAATCAGAATATCACTTTTTAATATGTCTTTGTCCCAAATATTGCAAATTTAGATTAAAATACTTACATATCCATTGGTTTACGATTGCTAAATTCAATACAATAATGTCATCTATAAAACAAGAAGTTCAACCAAATACAGCAAAATTTATCAAAAGGGCACTAGAATTATGTGACAGCTTTCTTAATAACCTTTCATATTATTAATATTCCTATAAGTTGTGAAAGGTTCTTAATAATCTTTCATATTATTAATATTCCTATAATTTGTGAATAATCATAGATTTTCTAGTTTTTCAAGATTGTGTGCATGTTCAAGCTATATTTCATGTTGTTATATTTGTAAATGGTCAATGGCAAAATATTATTTGCCAAATACTAAAATAAAATTATTTGAGTTGAGTTAAAGATAATGCCATCACTGCATAACACCGGATAAAATTTTTAACATAGTACAGAAAATGGTACATAATCCAATTTGGATAAAAGCTAACTGGACAAACCCGCTGCTAATTTTGACATGGTCCACATGAAAAAAGAAATTCCCTAGTGAATAAAAATATATTGTTGCCTCTCCTGTCACCAAATGATAATTTTGATTAAATAGCAATATACTGTACATGCACTGATTGCTTTTATGCAACTAAGTTCCTCTAATTTGTTCATGCCTATTTGTTCATTCTTTAAACATATCACCTTCTCCTTCTTTAATCATGCCTAGCTTCTTTAAATATTTGTAGCTCAGAGGCTTTGATAAAATATAAATTTCACACATTTCTTCATTCAAAAAAAAAAAAATCTCCTTTTGTACTTCCTAGAGATCAATAGGAAAGATATTGTAGAACTGCTCTGCAAAAGTAAAGGAAATGAAAAATGCATTATGTACATAAATTCATAATTTAAATACAAAATCAAAACAATGGGCTTTTGTCACAGTAAGTGTTTGTCCATGGGCTTTTGTGTTAGACGTATAATGTCCTGGTGGGCTTTTGTACCTCACTAATTTTCTACAAGGACAAAATCTTGTTGGCTCAATATCTCATTTGCTAAAGATACTGACCCAGATCTGAAGACCATAGGTTTGAGTCCCACCAATAGTGTTCCATAATCCTGAGGGCAGCACAATATTAGAAGGAAGACGTTAGATTCAGAATTTATAGAGATAGGTGTCCTGAATTTGGCCAAATTGTGGTCCTAAGACACCTGCCCTTAAAGCTGGTGTCTAGCTATGAACACTAATGAAAGTATTACCTTTTTGATCTCCTAGTACTTGATTTAGTATTCTCCTTCTTTGCAAATAATCAGTGACTCCCAATTTATCTGGACGAATAAAAGTCCTCTTTGACACTGCAAAGTAAACAAGAAGGCCACTGGCCCTATAGTGCTCACATGTGAAAAGCAATCAAGGATTCATTAAGTTGAAGAGGTCTTGGTGGTGATAATGTGAAACATGTACAAAATGTATTATGAGTGCATAATGGGACTCAAGTTTTTTTTTCTAATTATAACAACTGTGAGTGCAACATTTATTAACATGAGTGCAACCCCAGCTTTCATGATAAATTGACTGAAAATGTGGTACCTAAAGTGCCTCTTAGATTTGTGCCAGTGACTTACCTTTTGACCCTATGTGAAGCATTTTCATACTCATTGGAGATATTATTGAAATAAACATTCTAATCAACAATCATGAGAATTTGACAAAAAATCAGCAATAGTTTTTTGAAGATATGACCTAGTTTTGGGAAAAAAAATAGCTATTTTCAAACTCCTTTGTAGTATCATCAAGACAAACAGTCTGACCATTTTTCCTGAATATTGGACAGCATGGCTTCCAGAGTCACAAGGTTTTAAAAAGACTGGACACAGTGGCCTACTTTTTGACTCCACATGACCCAATTTCAAACTTGTCAGAGTTATTATAGACAAACATTCTGGTTAAATTTCATGAGTGTTGGACTGAAAATGTGTTCTCTACAGTGCACACAAGGTAGTTGTTGATGACAGCACAAAAGATGATGCATGAAAGACACAAAAGCTCACCTTGAGCACTATGTGCTCAGGTCAGCTGAAAAAATATACACAAACAAAATTAATATTAACAAACATTCTGCCCAATTTTCTGAGTATCTGACTGAAAATGTGGCCTCTAAAGTGCATTCAAAGTTTTTTAAAAAAATTTCAAAGTGACCTACTCTTTTACCCAACATGACCCAGTTTCATGCTAGTACCAGTTATTATCAAGACATACATTCTGACTACCTTTCATGAGTATCGGACAGAAAATGTGGCTCCTAGAGTGCAGACAAGGTTTTTCTAAGATTTGACCCAGTGAATTTACTTTTTCATCTGATGTGACCCGAATCTGAACCTGTCTGAGATATTATCAAGACAAACATTCTGACAAATTTCCAAGAGTATCTAACTTAAAATGTGGCCTCTAGAGAGCATACAAGGTTTTTCTAAGATTGTCCCAGTGACCTACTTTTTGACCTGACATGACCAAATTTCAAAAGGGTACAAGATATTATCATGACTTATATTCTGACCAACTCTCATGAGTCTAACTGTATATGAGACCTCCAGAGTGCACACAAGATTTTTCTATGTTTTTGCCTTAGGATCTACCTTTTGACCCAAAGTAGCTCAATTTAGAACTTGTTTCAAGATAAACTTTCTGACAAATTTTCAAGAGTATTTGACTGAAATGTGGCCTCTACAATGCACACATGGTTTTACTGAGATTTGTTCAGTTACTATTTTTGACCCCACATGAACCAGTTTCATACCAATATTATCAATACACACATTCTGACAAACTTTCATGAGTAGAATGCACACAAGGTTTTTTCTACGATTTGTCCCAGAGACCTACTTTTTGACCAAACATGACCCAATTTCCAACTTGCTTAAGATATTATAGACAAACAGAAATTGAATTTCATGAGTGTTGAACTGAAATTTGTCCTCTACAGTGCACACAAGGTACTTGTTGATGACAGCATAATAGACTATGCAAAGCAGTCACAGCACAATCAAAAAAGTTCACCTTGGGCACTATGTGCTCAGGTGAGCTAAACAAATATATAAAGAATTCCTCTCTTTTTGTACCTAATTTTTGACCAAACATGACCAAATTTCCGACTTGTCCGAGATACTATAGACAAACAGAAATCAAATTTTATGAGTGTTGAACTGGAAATGTGTCCTCTACAGTGCACACAAGGTACTTGTTGATGACAGCATAACAGGCTATGCAAAGCAGTCACAGCACAATCACAAAAGCTCACCTTGAGCACTAGGAGCTCAGGTGAGCTAAATAAATATATAAAAAATTCCTCTCTTTTTGCTCCATACTATTAGCTCTGAGCTGTGTATCCCTTAGCAGCTGACCTTGGGATTATTAAATAAATGTAAGTGATAGTGAGCCCAGCTTGTGATCAGCCACAAGCCACCATTCACAATACAGTAAACTCTGCTTGTAACGATATTCAAGGACCCAATAAAAAATATATCATTACACTTGAATATGGTAATAAATGTTACAACCACTGACAAACTTATGGCGTCCGAAATATGTATTATCTGACTGTATGTTCACCACAGCATACATATAGCATTGTGACAAGTAAGAAAACAATAAAAAGATATTACCTACATAAAAAACATTTTTTTTTTAATATATGAATTCTCCATTCAATATTATAATTTTATCCCCTCTCACAGAGAAAAAAAAATTACATTTTAAAAACTAAAATGCAGAACTATACCCAATATTATGTATAATGTTCATGGCTAGGACTAAAACGTGACCTTATAACTATTCAGCTTTACCTCTTCAATGACAAAAATGATGATTTCTGTCTTTTACTGGGTAGAAAACATTGCGGTTACCAGCATTTTCTCCTTTTCCAACAATGTTTTCAAATGTCTTCTTCCTCAGGATTGTTAAAACTTGGGATTGTGTAGTACAGGGTTAAAAAAGGCCGTCATTTTTTATTGTGTTTCATTTCAACTTAAATCTTTTCCAAAACATTCTAAGTTCAAACATTTCATTTTATGCGTCTATGTGTCTGGAGTATGCGATTTGCATATAATAAAGGTTTACATTGTTCTAAAGTAACAAAATACTCAGAGATGGTGATGGTGGACTCTAAAGGGACCAGCCAATTAGCTTTGTTACAAGCCATATATTGCAACAAGCGATATCATTACAAGTGGAGTTTACTGTATTTGTACGAAGGTTTTTCAAAACAGGTATACACAAAAATAAGAGTACTTGTAAATAATGCTGAAAATTTTTTGTCATAGTTCTCTGAGGATAATCCACTATCAAGAAACAAATGAAATATATAGGGATATACAGAAGAAAGAAATTCAAACACTGATACAGCGTTAAAACAAGAGGGCCATGATGGCTTTATACTGCTCCACTGCCTTAACCCTTTCACTATTAGCTAAAACAATATGACTTTTTTCCAAGGTCTATAGGTACACTGCCACTTCTTATTTTTAATAGTAGAACATTTCAGGGTAAAGGCGTATTTAGACCTACTACCGTGATGTGTTGACAAAAATCAATGGCAATATATTCAAATTACAATCAATTGCAACTACATATATTTTGTCTAACACAAGCACATATAATTTGAGCTGCAGTATCTTGTAATTCTCATTACAGGTTAGTTAATCTTTTATTTATTTAACAGGAAACTGTATCTGACCAAATAACATTGCGGTGTCTAGCAAAACTTGTACATTTTCTTATCAAATATGCAGAAGAGTGTTCAAAGAGAGGTAATTCTATCTGACTGGCGATTATAAGTATTGACAATGAATTAAGTCATAGTGTAGAATCAGTTAGTTGACTGTGTAGATCTAAGATCAGCCTGCATGTTCTGTGCATAAGCTACTAAAGTTGTCATTGGTAGTGAAAAGGTTAGAGATAATTGAGTCATAACTGGCATAGACAGAGAAGTTATATAACATACTGAAGTGTGATTTCTTAACCCTTTACCAGATGAAAAAATTTTAGCCTTGTCCAAATTGAAAGCATCTGCAGACGACAATTTCAATGTGGCTCAAATGGTGCAACTTTTCTTTGATTGGGTAGAAAACATTGTGGGAAAAGGAGAAAATGCTGGTTACCAGCATTTTCTCCTTTTCCCACAATGTTTTCAGAGGGATTCTTTCCCAGGGGCGTCAAAAAGCAGCATTGTGCAGTAAAGGGTTAATAAAGATGTTATCTCTGAAAACAACCCCTAGACAAACTGCTACATGGCAAAGATGTTTAGTATTAAGGAAAAGTACCTATTGCCACAAAGCAACATGTAACTGAATGTACATGAGGTCACTATAATTATATATCCGGGCACAACCTATTTTCGTCCACCTACCGATATGTTCAAGCAGCATTCCTAACAGACAAATTCAATTAATTTCTTTAATGAAGTGTGTTTTCTATAGATCAAGTTATAACAAATCATCAACAGCAGTGATTAACCTAACCTTATGTTTATCCATCAAGAGACTCTATATTGGAAATGGTTAAAATCTGATGGCCCAGGAGATACACAACCTAAATTTGTCCATATATGGTATTATCTATACTGTTCAAGGAAATTAAAGTGCCAAATAACACATTTTCATCAAGCAAGAGAAAACTTAACTCTTGGAGCAATATCCGATTAACAATTGAAAATCTAATTTACAGCTATTTAGTACTATTTATGGTTCAATGGCTCACAAATGGGATCACAAATGGGACACAAGAATGTATCACCCCTTTGAATGACCCTAACACTAATGAGCGAAAAGACAAATGAACCCACCAGGGTTCTCATTTGATCCTGAATCCCAAAAGTCATTGACTCTTGGGCCCAAACTTTCAAGAGTCAAAATGGAATTTCCAAGGGTCAAAGAGAAGTGTCCAAGGGTCAAAACTGTGGAGAAAAAAGGGTGAAATAAACACAATTTTTCATTAGTGTTGTTCTTTACGTGTATTTATGGACAGAAACTGAACAAGAAAATACCTCATTTTATGAACAGACATGTTGGAATGAAGTAAATAGATGAATTTCAACTTGCAGCCCTAGCATGTAATTCACCATTATGAATAAATGGACACAAACAATCTGTTACCAATTTACAAAACAACAAAATTTTAGACTAGTTCATATTTAGAGCATTTGCAGATAACAATTCAAATGTGGCTCGAATGACTAGATTTGTCCTCCGCAGCATGGAACATTGGGGGAAAAGGGAGAAAATATAGGTCACATATATTAAAGTTGTTTTTTTTTTTAAATTTCTAACTCTATTTCTTAAGATGAATGTCCAATACATTCTTTTAACACATGTTCCAGACTGTAAGAGAAGACGGCCTGTTCTCCCCCCCCCCCCTCCTTCCATCTAATTTGTTGGTTGTTTCATAAAACAACCAGTTTTTTTTCCTCATTACAAAACAGAGATTTTAGCTTTTAATTTTAGGTTTATACAGAGAATTTAAGCAGATTCACAGTTTGAATTCATTATTAAAAATGAAAAGGAAAGTTGAAGTGCCCCTGATCGGACGATGTCAAACTGACTCTTGTTGTGTCATGGGTTTTTGCGTTTTTTCCAGCGACCTAATTTTCATGTCAATTATTGTCATTGAGGATATATTGCTGCATATTTTGGCATGAATTTGCCAATTTGTGTAGCAAGTTACTTTAAAACCTGTCATTTTACACTAGATAAGTGGATTAACACCTTTACCATGTAATGACTCGCCAGCTTGATTAGGTGCGATAAACAGAGCCGCGTGCATCCTTCACAACTGATACTGATGGTGTTTATGAAAGCCCATATTTCTGCCGGATGCCCACCAGCTACTTTATGTGAAGCTTTAGCCAGTAATCTCATGTGTTAAATTGACGGCTTAGGCAGATATTTTTTAGCGTCAAAAACAGGTCATTTCAAAATTTCAAGCGTCAAAAGCCGGGGTCCCGGGTCAAATGAGAACGCTGCCCACCTGATCTTTATTTAATGAATCTTGTTCAGGCAAGTGAAATTTATTAGTAAAAATAGTTTAAATCATCTTTGCAAACTTTTCAGATACAACCAATTAACTTTCAATTAGTTAAAACTTGATGACAAACACTTAAGGACGATAATCACAAAATAGTGCTTTATTTATTATGAGCAGTATACTTTGACAGCCAAGTGCATGCGCATTCGGGGACAAATATTTCCTTAGAGCATATGCAGTGCGAACATTCACTGATATTTCATGCATGCATGATCTGTTGTGATCCAAACTTTAAATCATACGCTATTAGGTAAATT
This sequence comes from Tridacna gigas, assembly GCA_945859785.2. Lineage (NCBI taxonomy): Eukaryota > Metazoa > Mollusca > Bivalvia > Cardiida > Cardiidae > Tridacna > Tridacna gigas. The sequence goes on along the minus strand of OX244037.2, from coordinate 36,951,432 downwards.
GCACCAAAATGGCATCTTTGAACTTTTGTAAAACTTTTATTGCCTTTCTGATCTCCATATTTTAACTCGGAATTAAGTTTGACATATCTATCTCCATTGTAAAAAAAGGCGTGTGCGAAACAAAAAAGTCTCGCAAGCATCAAGATTTTATTCATCTGTTTTCGGGGCCGAACAAAAACATCTTGTGGATGAAAACATATTGTGCTGGGGTCACACTAAAATATGCCACAGCACTAATTTACACCACAGGTATGCCACAGAAGAAAATGATACGATAAAACTGTGACAATATTGTCTGAGATGTGCTTCCAAAGTTGACAAGCAGCTGACATTTGCTCAGAGAACTTGAAGCCTCAGATTTGGGTAGTCAGATTAGTTCTCCAGCATACAAGTTCTCCAGCAATCGTTTTCAGATATTTATGGGCTGAATATCGTTTAGCCTTGTGTGTGTGTGTGTGGTTTTTTTTTTTTGGGGGGGGTGGGCGGGGTTTGGAAAGGGGGCGAGGTAGAGAAACAAATCACCAAGCTTGGGACAAATCATCGCGTCTTTCACCTAATGATTGAATTGGGCCTTGGGGAATGATTTTTCCGGGGGACGATTCCCCCGCAACCCCTTTTTCTCCTGAATACCTTTACGACTCTGATAATCATACAAACCAAAGTAATTGATTCCTTGAACGAAACCTCCTGTGCACTTTTTAAACAAAAAGCATCTAACTGCCATTGAGCTGATTTTCTTTATGATTCTCGTAGAGCTTTTGCTCGGCGCTAAATACACACCATATACTGCAAGTCAGATTCGAGACATGATACACACCATATAACGCAGAATCAAGGCGTGCCTTTACAAATTATGGGCGGCGTCTAAAATCTCGTGCGTTTCCCAGCTGGTTCGCAAAAGTTAGGCCCATTGTACGTTGATCTTTATCGCAAAGGCATCAATTTTGTAATTTTAGAGCCAAACTACATCTAATGTAAAAAGATTAACCTGGACTTATTGATGATGGCTTTATACTTTGACAAATACTTTTATATTTTCCCAAAATTCTGTGTGCACACCATAGAATGCAGTACGCGTTACGTGCAGTAGGGACGGAAAGCAACCCAATAATGTGCACACTATATAATGCAGATCTAGGCCGGTATATAGGTTACATAAGAAAACACACACAAAAAAAATTTACTGTGCACAGCATAGTATGTAAGTCTATGTTACAGAGGCAGGGAAAGAAAACATTCAAAACAATGTGCACACCATAGAATGCAGGTCTAGGTAACCGCGGTAAAGACACAAAACAACAACAAAAAAATGTAAAAGCCGTAAGATGTAGGTCTACGCTATTTCATTTGATTCGGAAACACTCCAAAACAAAGTGCACACCGTTGAATGCAGGTCTAGGCTACTGTGGCAAAGGCAGAAAAGGTCCCAAAATGTGAACACCATAGATCTAGGTTATGCTGTAAATTTATACAGAAAACCATGATTCAAGAATGCACCATAGAATGCAGTTCCCTTGTAACTACACTAGGGACAAAAAAACTCAAATTATATACATAATATAATGGAGGTTTCTCAGTATCTACAGTAGGGACCGACAATGCCCAACATAATGTGCACATCGTAGAGCATTTTCTGTTCTACTTCAGTTACAAGGGACCTGCATTATATGGTGTGCACATTAGCTATGGCACTAATCTCCTTACTGTCGTAACCAGGTACTGTAGTTACATGGGACCTTTATTATATCGTGCAAATTATTTAGTTTCTCTTCTAACTGCGGTAACTTGGGATCAACATTTTATAGTCTGCACACTATTTAAGGACGTTTTCTCTCCTTAGTGCCATAAACCGGGACCTGCATTCTATAGTATGCACATTACTTTGGGCGTTTTCTGTTCCTACTGCAATTATAATGGACCTGCATTATATGGCGTGCACATTACTTTTGGACTTTTCTGTCCTTACTGCAGATACAAGGGACCTGCATTACATGGGGTGCACAGATTTTGGCGCTTCCTGTCCGCCAAGCCCAGTAGCTCAGTCAGTAGCGTACAGGACTTGAGAACAGGTCACTGGTTTGATCGCCCGCTTTGCCAATTTCTTTCTGAGAACTGATGATAGTCTTTGCGACAAGATTCATTCCTCTCTCACCGCTGACCATTGTTTCGACGATGGCTATGTGGGAAAGCAGCCAGTGGCTTAGAAAGAATATTGTGCGGAATACTGGTAACAGAAACTCCAGGAAAGCATGGATAGGTGCACTGGCTGCCGCAATATAACTGAAATAATGTTGAAAACGGCGTTAACACCATACAATCAACCATACAATCACGCTTCCTGTCCATGCGAGGCTAAGTGGTAAAGAGTGGGACTCGCAACCTTGAGACCTGGGGTTCGAGTCTTATTGGAAACACTGGGTTTTTGTGGGAGTGTCCTTGGGCAGGACACTTCAGAGCCCCAACCTAGTACTAGTGAAACCAAGGACATGTATGAATATGTGGGCCGTTGTCGTGATATGACTGAAATAAAGTTGAAAGCAGCGTTAAACACAATCAATCGATTCCTATTGCATAAATTTACAAGGGACCTACATTGTATGTTGTGCACGTTATGTAATATACCATTTTCTGTCCCCACTATTCTTCAAAGGGGCTTACATTCAATGTGTGCACAGTTTTGGACGTTTGCAGTACCTATTGCAGCAACATGGGACCTGCGTTTTATGGTGTACACAGTATTTAGGGCATTTTCTCTCCATACTGTTGTAACCAGGGACCTGCATTATATGGTGTGCACAATTATATAGGACATTTTCTATCCTTACTGTCGTAACCAGGGACCTGCATTATACGGGGCGTTCCCTAAGTAATTGTCAAATTCCAAGTACTCATACATCATGAACTACAAATGGTAGCAAGATGAAACTGGTAATGTTTAAAAGCTAAAATCATGAAGTTTTCATCTGCTAATCCTGACTTTTGGCTCTTTTCAGATCCAGTAGTGCCATTCACAAAACAAGAAAAGTTGTTTTGTGTCCTAGAATTTGCTAAAACCGAGTCATGGACACATGTTCAAAGGCAATTTCATGCAATTTCTCTCCATACTGTCGTAACCAAGGACTTGCATTATTTCATGTGTACAATTATATAGGGCATTTTCTATCCCTACTAAAATAACCAGCAGCCTGCATTGTGTGGTGTGCACAGAATTTAGGGGGTTTTCTGTCCTTGGTGCCAAATCCAGGACCTACATTCTATGGTATTCACATCTTTTGGACGTTTTCTGTCCCTACTGCCTTTACAAGAGACCTTTATTATTTCATGTGCACATTATTTAGAGCGGTGTCTTTCGTACCTGCCACAACTTGGGACCTGCGTTATATGATTTGCTCATTATCTAGAGTGTTTTCTGTCCCTACTGACATAACCATGACCTTCATTATATGGTCAGCTTTTGGGTGTTTTTTGTCTCTACCGCAGAACTTTGCAAGGGACCTGCATCATTTTGGTGTTCACATTATTCTGACCATTTTTTCTCCTTTCTGTAGTAACCCAGAGCCTGCAATGTATCATGTGCAAATTATTTAATACAGGGTATTTTTTTTTTTGGCCTTACTTTAAGACAAAATTCAGTCATTTTTAGACAAAATACATTTCAAAAATTGGTTATTTACAGACAAAATACTTCTCAATTTCAATAGTGGAACTCTTCAAGTTATAAGCGTGTTAGGCCTATTACCGGGACTACCCATAGCAAAAATCATTAGCAACATATACGAAATACAATCAAATGCAACTTACCATAATAATAAGAGGTACATTTCATTGAGATACTGTGTCTAATGAGTATTATATAGGCTTCTATTTCACATTTGTTATTCTCTTTATGGGTTTGTTAACATTTTGTCTACACTATGGTCATAATATCCTACCTAATAATATGGAGCTGTTTTTTCAAGACTTGTTCATTTTCTCACCAAATATGCAGAAGAGTGCTCAAAGAGTGACATTTCCAAATGTCAAGGTATTAAAGACCTGTGGTAAAATACCAACAAATTTTCGAAGAATTCATCAGAAAACTGATTTATTTTTCATTTAACTTTTTACCCAAAAAACAAAACTTTAGACTATGATATCTTGGCATTTGTAAAAAGTGAAATAAATGCAGCCTAAATGATGGCATTACTCTTCAAAGAAAGAAATCACTGTGGGAAAAGAAGTGAATTTCGATCACTGGGATTTAACAATGTACCAAGATGTTTTCCCGAAGCATTTTTTCCTCAGGGTTGTTAAATGTGGGATACCGTAATTTGGTAAAGGTTTAACCCTTTACCACACAATTCTGAGTTATAACAACCCAGAGGGAGGAGACTTTTGAAAACATTGTGGGAAAAGGAGAAAATGCTGGTAATCAGCATTTTCTCCTTTTCACACGATGTTTTCTACCCTATCCAAGACAAATTCCATGGTTTGAGCCACATTTAAATTGTGGTCTGCAAATGCTTTCAATTTGGACAAGTCTACATTTTTGTGGTGTGGCAAAGAGTTAAGTCAATATTGTACTGCTTACAAAAGCCTACTTCAAATGCTAGTGTTTTCATAAAAAGTAGCATCTCTCAGCAGTAACGTTTATTTTACTGGGAGAGGGGGAATGGGATTATAAATTTAATGAAAGAAACATTGGTAAACATGTTTTTTTTTTTGTTTATCATAAATAGGCAAAATTTAAAATCAAGAGCATCCAATGCGGGTGCCAATGAAAAGTCAAAAAAGGGACATAACTCTGGCAAAATTACTTTGAGTTACATGCCTTTGTTTTATAGGTTTCCCCATTTGATAGTTAACATATGTCCAAGTTTGAAGTAAACATCTTCCGTAAACATAGACATATTTTAGAATGTCAATGTTTTTACACAACGATGATGCAGACACCGACAACACCAGGGCTATGACAGTACTTCGAAAGCAGCTAAGCTTAAAATGGAGCAACTTCATTGGCTAAAAAAGTATGTTAGACACTAAACATTAGGCTCGTAAATAAATTTACAACTATACTGATAATCACAAATGGATGTCCCCAGCTCTTTATGTTTTATGTTATATATTTAAGCCTTTACCAAACGATAAAATATTGAACTGATCCAAATTGTAAGCATTTGCAAACAACACATAAAATTTAGTTGAAATGATGATAATTGTCTGTGAAAGCATAGAAAACCTTGTGGGAAAAGAAGAAAATGCTGGTAACCAGCATTTTCTCTTTTTTCTCACAATGTTTTCAAAGGCCTTTTTTTTAAAGTCCTTGAAACTTTGGATAGTGTTGTAAGGAGTTACACAACTACAAATTACACAAAGAAACAATTTAAAATTGGACAGAAATATTACATTTTCAACGGACCACAAAAACATGGGTAGAGGGGCATTTGTTCATGTATCAAATGCTCCTTTTCCCATAGTAAAAACAGGAGAAAATGCTTGCTACAAGCATTTTCTCCTTTTGCAACAATGGTTTAAAAGGTACATGTAGTATGCTCCACAATGTGAAAAGTTTTCTGTATAGGGTTGTGCGTGAAGTCTTTACCAAATGACAAAATTTTAACCCAGTACAATTTCAAATTAATTGCAGGCGATAAATTAGATGAAGTTTTCATGATAAGATTTGTCTTTGAAAAGGCAGATAACATGGTTGTAAAAGGAGAAAATGCTGGTTACCAGCATTTTCTCCTTTTCCCACCATGTTTTCAAAAGCCCTTACCCTCAGGGTTGTTAAAAGTCTGGATTGTGTGATAAAGGGTTAAAAGTGAATAAATTTTTATAAAATATTTAATCTTTATCAGATGACAAAGTTCTGGACTTGTACAAATTAACCCTTTACCAAACAATGATGCCTTTTGAAGCCCCTGGGAAAGAAGCCTTTTGAAAACATTGTGGGAAAAGGAGAAAATGCTGGTAACCAGCATTTTCTCCTTTTCCCACAATGTTTTCTACCCTATCAAAGAAAAATTACACCATTTGAGCCACACTGAAATTGTCGTCTGCAAATGCTTTCAATTTGGACAAGGGTAAAGTTTTGTCGTCTGGTAAAGGGTTAAAAGCATTCCCAGATGGCAATTTAACTCTTTACCAAATGACAGTGTTCAACACTTGTCCAAACTGAAAGCATTTGCACAAGGCAAATCAAATGTGGCTCCAATGAATTGATTTCTCTTTAAAGGGGCGGAAAACACTGTGGGAAATGGAAAAAAAATGCTGGGTACCACAATTTTCTACTGTTCCCACAATGTTTTCCAAAGCTAATTCCTTTAGGGTAGTAAAAACATGGGTATACAGATAAATATTGCTGGAATCATGTGATTAACTTAAAAAGAGTAGAAAACTTAAGAAGAAAAATGGGCAAGTGCTGGTAACCAGCATTTTCTCATTTTTCTACAGTGTTTTTTCTACAGTGTTTTCAAAAGCCTTTTTCCCTCAGGGTTGATAGAGCTTAGGACTAATTGATAAAGGGTTGAGATTGTTGTAGAGCTGCAACGAGAAATAAACATCCAAGACTGATTTGACCTTAACCCTTTACCACACAATCCCGAGTTCTAACAACCCTGAGAAAGAGGTCTTTTGAAAACATTGTGGGAAAGGGAGAAAATGCTGGTAACCACCATTTTCTCCTTTTTCTACTTTGATTTCTGTCCATGTACAGTCAAATCTCACCATACGAGCCATATCTAATGTGTTGTCTGCAAATGCATTAAGCTTGCAGAAGAGTAAAATTTTGTATGAGGGTTAAGATAGTAACAATAAGCCTCATTATCCATTATAAAACAATCCGATGTTTACACCACCCTAAATGAGAAGGCTTTTGAAAACATGGTGGGAAAGGACGAAATACTGGTAACCAGCATTTTCCTTTTTTTCCCACAATGTCTGCTACATAGACAAATTCCATCTTTTGAGCCATATTGCATTGTTGTCTGCAAATGCATTTACATTTGGACAACTATAAAAATGTCGTCCTTTACTTCAGAGTTATTACTTCAAGAACATTTACCGAGAAGGCTTTAAAAAACATTTTGAAAACAGTATTTTCTCTCTTTTCCACATTGTTTACCAGTTTAACCCTACACCACATATAAAAAATTTAGACTAGTCCAAGTTGAAAACATTTTGCAGACAATAATACAAATATGGCTCAAATGATATCTTTTAGTGAAAGAGCAAAAAACATTGTGGGAAAAGGAGAAAATGCTGGTTACCAGCATTTTCTCATTTTCCCGCAATGTTTTCAAATGCCCTCCTTTCTTAGGGTTTAAAACTTTGGATTGTGTGGTAAAGGGTTAACACATGCAAATCCCATCATTTGAGCTTGTGAATGCTTCTGATTCAGAAAAGACTCTGGCAAAGACTTAATCCTTTACCACCCAATCCTGACAAATAAAGCTTTTGAAAACATTGTGGGAAAAAGAGAAAATTCTGTCAGCCAGCATTTTTTCTTATTCCATGACGTTTTCTACCCTACCAAAAAGAAATTTCAATTCTTGAGTAATATTCATTTTGTTGTCTACAAATGCTTTCAATCTGGTCAATCTACTGTCATATGACTGCCTTGTCCATGGACACTTTTACCATGATAAACAAAAGCTCCTGACATTCAGATAACCTCAATATAAATTTAACCTCTTTCACAAATTGGCTGTGGAGCGCCCAAAAAAATATGGAACATCTAGCCTTTCTCAGGCGCTTCACTGAAAGCTTTACACTATTTCAATGTCATATATCAACCATTCCATAACAAAAGATGTTCAGGCACAAATCAGGTAAAACAGCATACAATCGGCACCATCATTATTCAGGTCCTCCTCTCTGCAAAAAAAAAATCAAATACTGACAGTAAAAAACCTAATTACATTGGTATGGCGCATGTATGATACCATTACTTCTTCAGTGAAAACCTATGTTGTAGGTATTCATTAGATTTGTCACAAGAAGGGAATTGAAATGAAAATCTCAAACATAGGCTTTAACCATTTACCAGATAAGCCCTTGCTTTCACAGTCCTGAAAAAGAGTGCTTTTGAAAATATTCTGGAAAAACTGGAGAAAATGTCGATAACCTGCCTTTTCAACAATGTATTTTTCTTATTCTTTCTGAGATAAATTCCACCATTTGACTCACAGTAAATTGGTACTCTTCAAATGCCTTGGATATAAAAAAGTCAAAACTTTTGTGTACAAACGCTTTGAATGTAGACAATTCTCAAACTTCAAATGGTCGGTCAATATGTAGATTCTGCAGAGTCTGATCTTGATCAATTTATGCAAAATCATTGAATGCTGTGCTCCTAAACCTTTACAAAATGATCCCATGTTTCACAATACAGGGTAACATTGTGGAAAAGGGAGAAACTGCCAATTACCACAGAATTTTCTAACCTTTCAATTGATAGATTGATTATATCGTGTTTAACACCATTTTAAACATTATTTCAGTTATATTGTTGCGGCCAGTGCACCTACCCATGCTTTTCAGTAGTTTCTTTTACAAGGTATTCTTCCCAAGCCATTGGCTGTTCCCCACATATGCATCACAGAAACAATGATCAGTGGTGAGAGAGGAATGAATCTTATCGCAATGACAATCATCAACCCTTGAAGAGGAATTGGCAGAGTTGGGGATTCAAACCAGCTACCCCCTGTTCTCAGTCCTACACGCTACTCAACTGGGATACCAGGACTTGGCTCTAATCTTTAAGACTAATGTTATAACTTGAGCCACAACATTTCATTTAAGACCCAATGATTTCAATTTCAAGGTTCCATTTGTCCAGAATGTCTCAGCAAAGCAGACAGTGTAGATCAAAGATCAGACTGCACATTTTGTGCAGGCTGATCAGACTGCATGGTTTGTGCAGGCTGATATCTTGATCTATACCGGATGCTAAGCCACCTATAGTAGTGAAAGGCTCTGTAAAGGTTAATTCATTACCATGCAGCCTGTTTTCAGACAAAATACTTACCAGCCAGAGTGACACAGAAGCAGAACATAATCAATGCCATGAAATAAATACTCCTGTACTTTTGCAGAATAAACCAAAAAACAAACCGAAATTCAACCATATAACAAACAAAAATTCAAGAAGTGTCCTTCAGAATGCATATATATATGGGCCTTGCTCTGTAAAATGGGGCTTAATGCATCTGCAAAAAGTATCAACCCAGGTCAATCTGCTGACTTGGACCGAAACTTTTTGCTATTGGTCAATTTTATGTATGTCCAAGGACCATTCTACCTCATTATTCAGTCATTTGTTAGACAAAGTGGATTTTATGGATCCCCAACTATGTGATGTCTTTCTTGGTACAATGCATCACGAAGATGCATTAAGCCCTCTTTTCACAAAGCATGGCTCATATATATATCATAAATATAGTTTACTGCCTGATTCATTCTTTACCTCTATAAATGCGATTTCTTCTTCTGTTAATAACTTTCTTTGATATTTTGCTGGTAAATCTAAGTCCTCTATGACAGCTGAACCCCGAGGTGTATTCCCAACCTTTGGTAAATTACTAATACTTTGTGGGGATGTTGATGATGTTTGCTGAGCAGGAAATACTGTTTTTACCATATTCACTGTTTTATCTGTAATGTTAAACGAGAACTGATGTATTCAACATTTTCAAGAAATTTACTTTATTTCTGTAATGGTAAGGTGGACTTACTTTCTTGGAGGATCACTGTTTGTTTTAATCCATTACCACAAAATCCTGAGTTTTAACGACCCTAACAAAGAAGGCTTTTGAAAACATTATGGGAAAAGGAGAAAATGCTGGAAACCAGCATTTTCTCCTTTTCCCACAAGGTTTTCTACTCTTCTCAAAACAAGTTTTTGTTTTTGAGTCACATTTATTTTGTTGTCTGCAAATGCTTTAAAATTTGGACTAGTCTAAAATTTTGTTGTGTTAAAGAGTTAACAGGGCTAGATAGTAACTTTTAGGGCAATTACCTCACAGTCACTACTTAACTCTTTACCACACAATCCCGACTTTTAACGACCCTAAAAAGGAAACCTTTTGAAAACATAGAGGGAAAAGGAGAAAATGCTGGTGGCCAGCGCTTTCTCCTTTTCCCACAATGTTTTCTATCCATCCCAAACCAAATTTCAATTTTTAAGTCACATTTAATTTGTCGTCTGCAAATGCTTTCAATATGGACTAGTCTAAAATTTTGGTAAAGAGTTAACAAAATTTAGGTCACATCAATCTCTAAAATGTGTCCTCGGGTTTTTGTACACAGAACTGGGGGGCGTTGTCAGTGTCTCCTCTTTTTTGATGGGACATTGTTACTATTTCAGGTTTAACAGCTCACATATTCATGTTTTTTTTCCCCTTGGATTCAGTGCCTTACCAAAGGACACTCAGATTCAACCAGAGCTGTCAGCAGGGATCAAATCGGGAATGTTTAACATGTAAGAAAGCGATGAAGAAGCTCTACTTTATCCATCATGGGTACATGGGTCTCAAATATGTTAGTGGGCAACAGATGTGCACAAAAATATAGTTTACTTCAAATGCCTATGCATATAACCCTCTTTATACCTGTCTTCTTTTCAGAGCATATAAGGTTTGAATGATATAGATACCTCTTTTTACCAAACAACCTCCCATTTTGACAACCTGTAGGAAGATTCCTTTTAAAAGCAGAGTGGGAAAAGGTGAAAATGCTGGTAACCAGCAGTTTCTCCTTTTTCAACACTGTTTTCTATAAAGTTGTCTAACCTTTAAAAGACATTTTCCACTGTTATGCACAACATTTAATTTTTGTATCCAAACGCTTTGAATTTGGGCAAGGCTAAAATTTTATCTTTAGGTAGAGGTAACACTTTTGTTACAATGTTTCTGACAATGTACCACTGTTTTATAATCACAACCCTAACTTATATCCTCCTTAACCAATTGACAACAACAAAATATCTGACTGTATTTAACACTGTTTTCAACTTTATTTCAGTTATATCATGGCGGCCAGTGCACCTATCCATGCTTTCCTGGAGATTCTTTTACCAGTACGATGCACAAAATTCTTTCCAAGCCAACGGCTGCTTTCCACCATAACCATTGTCAAACAATAGTTAGCGGTTGGAGAGGAATGAATCCGGTCGCAATGACTATCATCAATCTTTGAAAAGAAATTGGCTGAGCCGGGAATCAAACCACTGACTTCCTGGGACCGTATTCACCTACCATTCTGAAGAATACATGTATACTTAGTCTTATTCTCCATGATTTTCTACATTTGAAAGTAACACAACTCCTGATTGGCTAAACCAAATGGTTTAGCCAATCAGGAGTTGTGTTACTTTCAGATATAGTAAATTCTGGAGAACAAGACAAAGAACGTTCTTAAGAATGGTTGGTGAATACAGACCCTGTTCTCAAGTTCTGTACGCTAACGACTGAGCTACCGTGGCTTGGCAGACTCGACAAAATTGAAAGCATGTGCAGACAACAATTCAAATTTGGCTCAAATAATGGAATTTGCCTTTCATAGGATAGAAAACATTGTGGAAAAACGAGAAAATGCTGGTTACCAGCATTTTCTACTCTTCCCACAATGCTTCAAAAGCCTTTTTCAGGGTTTTTTAAATGTCATGATTGTGAAGTAAACATGTAAACAATTATCAACCTCACCTGTACAGGTAAACTATAGAAAAACCAAAAACAAATTGGTGTATATGACAAGATGGAGAAGATTTAATGGAAAGCACAAAGTGATATTTGAATGATATCAAATACATTGTGGAAAAAGAAGCAATATATTTAGTTTGTTGAAAGCAATTGCTCTTTTCCCAACAATTCTTTCAATACCTGGTTACTGCAGGGGTATAAATAGTCCTGTTTGCATGTACATTTACCCTTAAAGCGCCAAATAAACCCACCCAACATTTCAAGTCTATAATAAGACCCGTGCATTCAACATGCGATTTTGTGGTTGGTTTTTTTTTTGTATTTAGTGTTTCAGGAAAGCAGACAGTGTACATCAGAGATCATACTGCACGTTTTTAGCAGACAGATCTTTTTCTACACAGACTGAAAAGGTAACTGTAGTTGTGAAATGCACTTTAACCCTTTACCACACAATCCTGAGTTTTAAAGACACTGAGAAAGAGGCCTTTTCTGTCCTTTTACAGATAAATCTCACCACATGAGCTATTATCTTATTTGTCATCTGAAATGCTTTCAATTTGGACAAGTGTAACATTTTGTCATGTGGTAAAGTGTTAAGGATTACATGGAATGAATTATGTGATGTTTTGCATAACAAATGCAAGAATACTTAAATACTACCTGCTGCAGGCATCTGTCCTTTCCTGAATTTAATCATAGGAATGTGTGGTTTGACTGTCTGAAACAAATAAAACTAATTTCAGTTATAGCTAATTTGGCATGTTCATGTAAAACTGAAAAAAATAGATGTGTAATACCACCCTTTTCTCTATAAAAATATTTTTTTCAAATCCTCATTGGACTGATTTACTTTCAAACATAACATCTTTTAACAGAAAATTCTGTTCATCGGTGATTATTGTGCAGATTTTTTGCAGGAGCTGTTGATGAAATTAATAAAAGTACACTAATATTCCATCATCAAGAGCTAATACAACAAGAGCACTGCATGTGGGTGCCAGTACTCAGCTGCAGTGACCTGGTTTTCAGTGAATATTCTTCGTTGAAAAAGGGGCTTAACTGTGTCAAAATACTTTGATGTTTTCCCGCTCTTGTTGAATGGTTCCCTTTTTGATAGTTAACAACTAGTCCTAGTTTGAAGTAATATCCTCTATAATAACTGAGACATTGTAAAATATCAACGTTTTTGCATGATGGCAATAGGGCTATGGCAATACCTCAATGCTTTCTTCAAACAAGAGGGCCATTGGCCCTAGAGCGCTCACCTGCGTAAAGTCATCTAGAATTGATAAAGCTGAAGAGATCCTGGTTGTAATGATGTGAAACACATGGGTGTTCATGACCTACTTTTCAACCTCCTTGACCTATTTTTAAACTTATATTGTCAAGATAAACATTCTTATGATATTTTGTGAGTATGGAATGGAAAATGTGGCCTCCAGATTGTATACCAGATTTTTCCAAGATTTGTCCACGTGGCTTACTTTTTGACCCAACATAACCAAAATCTGAACTTGTCTGATTATATCATCAAGACAACCATTCTGACCAACTTTCATTAGAACTTATCTGAAAATGTGGCCTCTAGAGTGCTCGAAAGTTTTTTTTCTAAGATTTGGCCCAGTAACCTACTTTTTGACCTACCATGACCCAATGTTGAACTTGTGCCAGATTTCATCTAGCCAAACATTTTGACCAAGGTTCATGAGCATTTGACTGAAAGTATGGCCTCTAAAGTGCACACAAAGTTTTTCTAAAATTCTGCAGTGTGACCTACTTTTTGACCCAACATGACCAAATTTCAAATTTGGCATAGATATCATCAAGACAAACATTTTGACTAAGTTTCATAAGTTTCTGGCTGAAAATGAGGCCTCTAGAGTGCTCACAAGGTTTTTCTAAGATTTGAATTTGTCCGAGACATCATTAAGGAAAGTATTCTGACCATGTTTCATAAGTATTAGACCAAAAATGTGGCCTCTAGAGTGAACATGAGGTTTTTTCTAAAATTTGATCTGTGTTCTATATATGTTTAATAACTACATCTACGAGTGTTTGATAAAGACTATAGTATATCTTTGAACATGCGCATTATGTATGTAGCGTTCGTCTGCTGGACAACTTTCTTTAGTTCTTGTATTAAAGTTTCTGTAGTAAGCACGCTTGTGTTATTTCAGTTATTCTCAATAGAGAACCTTTGCAGATACATTACAAGACTCAAACACAAACACAACAGTCTGGTGACCGAAATTTTGACCCGGCATGACCCAATTTTGTACTTGACTGAGACTACATCAAGACAAACATTCTGACCAAGTTTTATGAGTAATAGATTAAAAATGTGGCTTCTGGAGTGCACACAAGGTTTTTCTAAATTTTGACCTGGTCTGAGGTGGGCCCATGGTCCTTCAATAAATTTTACATGCATTGACCATATTGCACAGGGAAACCAACATTACAAAAATAGTGAATTTTGTGAGAATTTTGGGTAGTTTAAGGTTCTTCCTATATTTTAAGTTAATGTTAACATTCACTGCAGCTTAATATCAATGTAACCAGGAACTCTTTGCCAAATGACAAAATTTTAGACTGGTCAAAATTCAAAGCACTGCAGACAACAAATTATAAGGTACTTAAATAATGAGATATTATCAGAAAGGATAGAAAACATAGTGGGAAATGGAGAAAATGCTGGTTACCAGCATTTTTTCGTTTTCCATAAATGTTTTCAAAATGAATGATTTATTATGTCTGGTGGAACATTTTCACCATAATCAGAACGTAATGATCATGGGAAGTTCAGAAAGTGGGATGTTTTAACCAGATACTGAATGGTTTAGGGTTTTTTTTGTTCGAATTCAAATGTTGGGCAACAAGACTTCCATGCCAGTTCAGCAAGTCGGCCAGTCTTGAGTGGCGTTCCTCAGGGTAGTGTGCTGGGCCAACACTATTTCTTATATTTATTAATGATCTGCCTGAACAAGCTAACACAACAGTCAAACTATTTGCGGATGACACAAAAACTTATAACATAATTTCCTCTATAGAAGACCAAGAAGAACTACAAAGAACAACAGACAAATTTTGTGACTGGTCAAATAATTGGGAATTATACTTCAATGAAAAGAAATGTAAAAGACTTCATCTTGGTTCACATAACACCAATGTCAATTATTTTATAAAGGCTCGGGACCAATCTAGGGAAATTATTACAAATGTAACAGAAGAAAAAGATCTAGGTCTAACAGTGGATAACAAATTAAGATTTGACACCCATATAATTTCAAAAATAAATATTGCAAATCGAAACCTTGGTATTATACGTAGATCATTTACATACATAGATAAAACAGTTTTTCTACAGCTATACAAATCCCTTGTTAGACCACATCTCGAGTACGCCAGTCCTGTATGGTCTCCTTACCTCAAGAAACATCAAATAGCCTTAGAAAATGTACAAAGGAGAGCAACTGAACTATTACCATGCATTAAAAATTTATCATACAGAGAAAGATTACTTCATTTGGGATTGCCCTCCTTGGAATACAGACGACAAAGAGCAGACATGATACAAGTTATAAGATTCTACATAATTTTGATCAAACATCAAACCACCAATTACTAAGATTATCAACATATACAAAAACAAGAGGAAATAATCTGAAGCTTTATAAAAGGCAGTCAAAATCCCAAACACGGACATTTAGCTTTGGCATTCGTGTTGTAGAACCCTGGAACAATCTCCCGAACAGTGTTGTTATGTCACCTAATATTAATACCTTCAAGAGTAGATTGAACAAAGAGTGGAAGGATCATCCACATAAGTTCACCCAAAGCTGCTACGCACCTATACAAAACAGCCAAGAGAATCAAGAAACAGGAGGACCTTCAGAAGCTATACAGCTTTCCCTCGGTCCGGAGACCGTAAGTTAAACCGTAAGTTAAAGACTTTACCCCACCCACACAGAAGGTCATGACAATCGAAAAAAAAGTTTGAAAATGTAAATTGCATAAACCTCTTTCTCATAGTAGGCTATTTTTCTTTAATTTGAATTTAAAGTCTTAGCTTAAAAATAAATGGTCTTTTTATCTTAAGAGCGTTTTTCAATCATTACTTGAATAATTCTTGACGCCGTTGACATGTTGATGTTTTTTAAAGGTAGGTAACTCTAACGAATAAAAAAAATCTGAAGTGTCCGAAAGGATGCGAATATTATTATCCTGCGTTTGACAGTTAACTTCCTCTTCCTGATTGTTCCACTTATATTTCTAAGTTGCAAAAATAAAATAGCGAATATTGAATTAGTGCGACGGATACGAATCTTTATTTAAGCTACAATGTCAACAGACGGTAGGGTTCAAAGACCTGTAAGGCCCCCACCACCTGTACCTAAGCCAGGTAACGTTAAGGACTGAGTACCTACCAATTCAGTTTACAGTCAAATCGCCCCACAGTCATAACGTCCCAGTCAAAACATCCCAATTTTGGTTAAAACATCCCCCGATTTTGGGAAGAAGTCCCTCTATTGGAAACATTGATTGATATATTTAAGAAATGGTTTTTAATTAACACAGATTTGTTATTTGTAGTGCGATTCGGTGGGCTAGTTTCGATGTTATTTTTGTGATTGTGTCATTGCTAGCGCCCCGTTTCAGCCACTCTAATGTCAATTCTGGATTGAAAAATGAAGATACCAGCATCTTTTCAAATGGCAGTATATGTTGATATTTTCCTTGTCAGCTACCAATAAGGGCATTGATCGATAGACAAACAATAAAACTTTACAAAAACAGAAAAATATTTTTCAAAATTTATCGTTACCTCCTTGTAATTCCATTTTTTTTTTTTAACTGTAAATATCTATTGACCTACTTCCAAGGAAATTGAAACTAGGCTTTACATTTACAGCACATGTTCTGGAAGTCATTCCCGGTACAGTAAAATTCTTTTTTCTTCACAATTTATCAGCTTCTTTTTCATGCCGAGCCCCTGTAGCTCAGTTGGTAGCGTATAGGACTTGAGAACAGGAGGTCGCTGGTTCGATCCCTGGCTCGGCCAATTTCTTTCTGAGGATTGATGATGGTCACTGCGACAGGATTCATTCCTCTCTAACCGCTGACCATTGTTTTGACGATGGCTATGTGGGAAAGCAGCCAGTGGCTTGGAAAGACTTGTGCGTAGTACTGGTAAAAGAAACTTCATGAAAGCATGGATAGGTGCACTGGCCGCCAGGATATAACTGAAATAATGTTGAAAACGGCGTTAAACACCATAAAATCAATACAATCAACTTCTGTTTCATCAGCTTGGGCATTGAAAGGGAAACTAAAACATACTGGATGTATTTCATTTACGGGTAGTCATACTTATCACTTAAATTGCAGTTCACACGATGTCATTTTTTCAAATAAAAAATTGATACACATGCACAGTTAATTGAATTTATAATGAAGTATTTGTTTACAAATTGACCAGATGTATTTATATCAAATAAAAGGTAAATTACAAAAAGACTGATGACAACCTTGCACTACACTTGATGTCATAGATAACAAGGAGATTTCAGACACATTAAGCCTACTGAAAGATGACCAGTAAGATTTTAAAATTTCTAGAAGCCCTAGAAGAATGTCTGATATGAAGGGTGCGTTGACACAATCACAAAAATAACATCGGAGCAAACTTTCTAGCCTAGTGTCAGTTTCCATGGAAGAAGGTCAATGGATATTTACATTTCATAAACATGGAATTACAAGGAGGTAACACTAAAATTTTTGTAATTATTTTGATGTTTTTGTAAAGATATATCATTTATCTAATGATCTGTGCCCATACTATTAGCAGTCAACAAAAATATTGCCACAAAGAGCCGTCAGAAGAGATGCCAGTATGATCAAATTCATTCCAGAAACAACGGAAGAATGGCTGACGTGCAGGCTAAAAGACACAATAAAAAAAGTAATATCGGAGCGGGCCTCCGAATCAGGGGGGTTAGTGCTAACCTCGCAGTGAATAATATAGTCTGATTCTCTTTCACAGGCAATGTCAAGGTTGTAAGAGCAATGTACAGATACGAGGCTCAACAGGTATTTAATAAGTGAAGTAACCCTTTTAGTTTAATATTAAAAATGAAATCTATATTTTGTTTTGATTTTGTGTGTTTATGAGGATCAGTTTTACCGATGGTATTATTCTTACATAGGGAAATTTTTTCCCTGTAATTTTTATAAATTCTTTTCCTCCCGAAATAAGTCACCATTTCCATCATTGACAAAATTTGCATTGAGGAGTTGAAATAGAATGTCAGGTTATGTCAAATGGCTATCCATGACTGTGCCCTATCCCTTTACAACACAATCCCGGGTTTTGTATACCGGGTATTCTGAGGAAAAAGACTTTTGAAATCACTGTGGGAAAAGGAGAAAATTCTTCACAACATTTTCTTCCTTTTCAAATGCTAATTCCATTATTGTAGCCACATTTAATTCTTTGGCTGTGAATACTTCTAATTTTGACATGTCTTAAAATTTGTCACGTGGTTATGGGGTATAGAACTTCTGAAAGCATTGTTGGAAGAGAGCACATTCTTGTAACATGCAATTTTTCCTTCTGCTACAACGTTGTTGATATCACAAAAAAAAACGTTTTCTTTCTTTGAAATATTTCTGCCTTGCATCACTTGCACGTCAGTTAAACATTGCAGGAAAAGGAGAAAATACTGGAGTCATTTTCTCCATTTTCCAAAATACTTTCAACCCTTTCATAGACAAATAGCATCATTCAAGCCATTATTTACTTAGTGTTTTCTACTATAAATGCTCTCAATTTGGACAAATCTTAAATTTTGTCACTTTGTACAGGGTTTGTTTTGTGCAGAACTTATGTTGACCATTATATATACAAAAATACTTAAAGATATGTTTTGGAAGTCATCATCTGTATATTTGTCTCAGGATCAAGTGAGTTAACCCTTTACCACAGAAATCCAAGTTAAGAAAAACCCTGACAAGAAGGCTTTTGAAAACAATTTGGGAAAAGGAGAAAATGCTGGTATCCAGCATTTTCTCCTTTTATTATTTTTTTTTTCCACTCATTAAAAGATAAATTGCACCACTTGAGCCACATTCATTTTGAAGTCTGGAAAAGCTGGTTAGCAGCATTTTCTACTTTTTAACACAGTGTGGTCAAAAGCTTTATTAGGGTTGTTAAGATTTGGGATTGTGTGGTAAAGGGTTAAGTAATTTGATATTGGCATTTTTTTCCCTATTAGTCTGATGAGCTGACATTTGATGAAGGAGACCTTCTCTACATAACAGATATGTCTAATCCAGATTGGTGGAAAGCTCGAGCTGGAAACAAAACAGGACTTATACCAAGCAATTACGGTTGGTGATTTATTTTGTGCTTAAAGCCCCAATTGCTGCCAAAGGTATACAATGCCGGTCTTAAAATGCATTTGAGTATAAATAATACCTTTTAATAGTATGGAAATTATTATGAAGATGACTGATGTTATTTCACAATTAATCCAAGTGTTAGTCATTTGCAGAAAACTACATGTATGTAAAAAGTAAACAAAAGATAGTGCAACCTGGCAACTTTTTACCTACTTTTAAAATTCCTTTCTCTGCCTGTTACTAACACTTTGATTGATGATACAACAACAGATTGTCATATTTACAGTAATTTTAATACTCTTAGATGGTATGATGTAAATTTAAATGCATTTCAACGCCTGCATTGTTTACCTTTGGCTGCTGCTGGGGCTTTAAAGGAAACACAACTGTAAGCATCTTCAGGCAGTAGAAAAAGTCCAGCTTACACAATTTAAAATTTTATTCCTTGCAGATGAACATTTTTGCTTTATGTCATACAAGTTTTAAAAACATGCTGGTTAACCCTTTATCACACAATCCCAACTTTTAACAACTCTAAAAAAGAAGCTTTCTGAAAACATTGTTGGAACAGGAGAAAAGTGCTTGTAACAAGCATTTTTTCGTTCTCCAACAATGTTTTCTACACTATCAAAGACAAGTTCTATCAATTGGCGCACATTGAAATTGTTGTCTGCAAATGCTGTTAATCTGGATACATACATACATTTTTTTTTTTGGTAAAGAGTTAAAAGGAAATTAAATGTACCAAGCAACTATTTCTACTTTTACATCTTTTTTAAAACATTTAAACCTTAACTCTTTACCAAACAACAAAATTTTGGACTGAACGAAATTCAAAGCATTTGCAGACGACAAATTAAATGTTGCTCAAATGATGATTTCTATCTTTGATAAGGTAGAAAACATCGTGGGGAATGGAGAAAATGCTGGTTACCAGAATTTTCTTCTTTTCCCACAATGTTTTCAAAAGGCTTCTTCCTAGGGGGTCGTTAAAACTCATGATTGTGTGGTAAAGGGTTAAAAAGTGTCTCTTATTGATAGATTGACGAGGCATTTTCAAACTTTTTTTGACACAAATTTGTTTTACTCATTACCATACAATTCAGAATTTTAATGATGCTGGAGAAAAGGCTTTTGAAGATGTTGTGGGAAAAGGAGAAAATGCTGGCAACCAGCATTTTCTCCTTTTCACACAAAGTTTTCCACCCTGCCAAAGAACTTGAGTTTATTTTTACCACTTTTGGATTTGTATTTGCAGATGCTTTCAGTTTGGAAAAGTCTAAAATTTGTAATTTTGAAAAAGGTTAAGGAAGTAACAAGTGAAGGCTGTTTTGGCAGATATAACAACTTTGATTACTGGACATGCTGCACAAGGCCCTTATTTACCAAACATTCTGAATTGCATCATCAGTCTAATGAAGTTTTCTAGGTACATGTATTTTCAAAGTAAAACATTTACTGATTGGCAAAAGCATTTATTGGCTAAACCAAATGAAAACTGTGTTTGTTTCTAAATTTAGAATTGGACTTGGAATGCAATAAAAATGGTTGGTAAATGCAGACCCACTCTAGTTTTGAGCTATTTTGTCCATGTAAGTCTAGCTGTCCTTGGCATTTAACCCTTTCCCAATCAAGCCCTGGTTTTCATGTGTCTGCAGCACATGTCTTTTGAAAACACTGTGGGAAAAGGAGAAATTGCTCGTAACGAGCAATTTCTCCTTTTCCCACAGTGTTTTCTACCCTTATTGAGAACTTTCTACCATTTTCATCAAATTTAATATTGTCGTCTGCAAACTCTTTCAATTTGGACCAGTCCAAATTCTGTCGTTTGGGAAAGGGTTAAGGATTTGACTTTTTCTCCTACATGTAAGTCAAATTTGGAGGGGGTCAAGTGCGGCTCAGTGGATATAATGCCTACAGATAAGGGATTTTTTTTTTAATGAGTGCATATACAAATGTATTAATGTGCAGTGGAAGCAGTGCAGCATTCCATAAATCATTAGGTAAACCTTCATCAATGTTTACAAAAAAAAATCAGCTGGTGTGAAGGTCACTGCAGATAAACTCATTGAAAGTCAACTTAGTTTTTGTGTCTGATTTTATTTCAGTGGAAGAAAACACTGAAGCCATTGATTTTCCACTGCATGAAGCTGCTAAGAGAGGGAATTTAAACTTTATGAATGAATGCTTGCAGAATAAGGTAAGGCTTTGAAACCTATTGCAGGCCAAGTCAAATAGTTCATTTGGTTATTCTGAGGACTGATGATAGTATTTGTGACAGGATTCATTTCTCTCTCACTGATGGACATTGTTTCAGTGATGTCCATTTGGGAAAGTAGTCAGTGGCTTTGAAACTAATCCCTTGCATACAAGTTCAGAAAATAACAAAAATCTGACTTAAAAAACTTATCCAGCAGTATTAATGGTAAAAATATAGTTTGTGCAGATGGAGAAACTGTTCTTTTAAACCCTTTACCAAACGAGAAAATATTCAACTTGTCCCTACTCAAGGCATTTGCAGATGGCATAATAAATTGGGTTCAAATTATGAAACATATCTTGGAAAGGGTAGAAAACAATATGGAACAAGGAGAAAATGCTGGTCACCAGTATTTTGTCCTTATTCCTCATGGTTTTCAAAAGCCTATTCTCTGAAGGTCATTAAAACTCAGGATTGTTTTGTAAAGGGTAAGCATATTACCTGCATGAAAAAATGTGCAGCAGGTGATTTTGAAAACATTCATATTATGAACTATGGATGACCAACATAAATCAAGGGTTATCAACAATAATTAACTCTTTATCAAACAATCCTGAGTTTTAACAACCCTGAGGAAGAAGCCATTTAAAGACATTGTGGGAAAAGAAGAAAATGCTGTAGCTACATTGTCCTCTGCTTAATGCTTTGGGAATCGACAAGTCCAAATTTTGTTGTTTGTTAAAGAGTTAATTATGATTAAATGACACATGTGGAGCAGCATTTCCAACTTAACCCTTTACCAGATGACAAAATTTTAACCTTGTCCAAATTGAAAGCACTTGCAGATGACAATTTCAGTGTGGCTCAACTGTTGCAATTTTTCTTTGATAGTGTAGAAAACATTGTGAGAAAAGGAGAAAATGCTGGTTACCAGAATTTTCTTCTTTTCACACAATGTTATCAAAAGGCTTCTTTTCCAGTTAAAAGGCTGCATTGTTATTCATTTGTGTCTACAGGTATCAGTGAACTCCCTTGATAAAGCAGGTTCTACTCCATTACACTGGGCAGCTCACGGAGGACATCTTGATTGTATGAGGTCCCTGCTGAATATTAGTACGCAAAACTGTGAAATTAATGTACAGGTAACTCTGACAGCTAGTAATCTCTTTTTACCTCTGTGCCAGATAACAATATCTTTTAACTTGTTTATATATAGATAGAAGATTAATTAATTTAGTTGTGCTCTTGGAAAAGGGGCCTTAATGCATCTCTGTGATGCATGATACCAAGCAAGTCATCACATGATGATATATCCATAAGGCACATGTTGTCTAACAACCCACTGAATCTTGAGGTAAAGTGGTTCTTGGCCATACAGAAAATTGACCAATAGCAAAAAGTTACGGCCCAGGTCAGCCTGCACGGACTGCACAGGCTGACCTGGGTCGATACTTTTTGCAGATGCATTAAGACCCCCTTTTCACATAGTATGGCTTACCTACATTTACAGTGGGAGATGGGAGGTATATAGCTAAAGCACTATCCTCTCACATCAGAGCTTCCAGGCTCAGTTCCCACAGTGATCAGATTAACCCTTTCAGTACCATAGGGGAAAACAGTAAAGTTTACGGATGGCATAAATCAAGATCAGACTGCACAGAATGTGCAGTCTGATCTTGGATCTGTACCATCCGCATGTTCTGCTAGGCCCATTAAGATAAAAATCTTTCTAGGTATCAGTAGGTTGTATTTTCAACTGCTGTAGAGTTCAGTTTTATATATGCCATGCTCTGGCAAAAGGGGGCTTAATGCATCTTAGTGATGCGTGATACCAAGCAAGCCATTATGTATTTTGCGATCCATAATAGCCACTTCTTCTTAACAACTGACTGAATCATGATGTAGAACGGTCCTTTCAAATACAGAAAATTGACCAATAAGCGAAAAGTTTCAGCCCAGGTCAGCAGGCACAGGCTGACAAGGGTCAATATTTTTTGCAGATGCATTAAGCCCCCTTTTCACAAAACATTGCTCAATAATTAGGCACTGAACAGGTTAAGCTTATGGAATTACCCACGTCACAGCATAAGTACTGGGTAAGATTTCCAGGAAGTAATTATCAACAGTGTTAAGTCTAAATTGTAAGACCCTGTTTCACAATCAGTGTCAAAACATACAGTGGTTAAAAGAAATGAATTGCTGCTGGGCTTTTGATAGTTGTCTTTGTCCATTAAAAAATAGAAAGCATCTTGAGAAATGGTTTTGAGTCCTTTTAATATGGTTCCGAGTATTTTCCACTTTAGTGTAGCTAATCCGTCAACTATTGATTTTTTTTCTTTATCAAATTGTAGAACAAATTGGGTGACACCCCACTCCATTCGGCAGCATGGAAAAACCACCCTGAGGCTGTCAAACTGCTATTAGATAAAGGTATGAGTTCATTTAACCCTATACCACACAATCTCGACTTTTAATGACCCTGAGGAAGAAGCCTTTTGAAAATATTGTGGGAAAAAGAGAAAATGCTGGTAACCAGCATTTTCTCCTTTTTCCACAATGTTTTTGTCATTTGAGCCACCTTTAATTTGTTGTCTGCAACTGCTTTCAGTTTATGGGGCTAATGTGCTGGAGACACTTCGAAAATATTTATTGATGACCATTGCTAGTTAAGGTTTAGCCCTTAGGCTGGTGAGCATGACTCAGTGTGCTTCTCAGGACAGTGCATACCAAGATCAGCCTGCACAGGTCAGAAGTCTAATCTTGGATTTACATTGTCTGTTTCACCAAGAATTTTTTTTTTCTTTTTGAGAAATAATACTTTGGTTTTTTTTTTTTTGGGGGGGGGCATTCCTTGTGGTTGGAAGGTTTTCATTTTTTTTTTTTTTATCATCTGTACATGAATACATGGGAAAATACTTTGGAAAAAAGAGAAATTGCTCCTTACAAGAAATTTATCCTTTTTAGAAAAGTTCTCAAAACATAACTGTTTACCAAACAACAAATTTTGGACAGGCCCAAATTGAAAGTATTTGCAGACAATAAATCAAATGTAGTTCAAGTTACGAAATTAGTCTCTGAAAGGATAGTAAAACTTTTAGAAAACTACATGGTTATAGACTGTTTATATTAAAAGAAAGTGCAGTTGATAAATTAAATGTGGCCAAGGTAATGATATATGTCTTTGAAAGAGTAGAAAATATTGTGGTGTGCAGCATTTTCTTTTTTTCCTGCATTGTTTTCAGGAGCTTCCCTACGGTGTCAATAAAACACAGTATTGCTTAGTAAAGGGTTAAGCTATTGATTCTTTGTATGTGATGCAGAGTACAATGTGTACCAATGGTATTATAGTATCTGTAGTAGAATGTTTTCTGTCCCACCAAAGTAATGTTGACTTGTGGAAATCAGTATGTTGGCCTCTTAAGATAGATTGGTTGCGTAATTGGGTCTGCCTCCAAGACAGCTTTGACTGTAATGGCTTGAGTTCCTTGTTATTTACAGATGCCAATGCCAAGTTAGGAAACAAAGATGGAAAGCTGCCTTATGAACTGGCAAAGGATAGTGAAACTGCAGCTTTACTCAGGCAAGCAGGTATGTGTTAAAATCTTTATCATGTTACAAAATTTCAGACTATAAAATTTATTTTGATAGCAGCACAAATTTAATGTGGCTAAAACAGTCATTGAGCAAGAAAATATTGTCTCATTGTCCTGCTCCGTTTGTGTGGAGAATAAAGCTGGAAAAAAAGTTATTGCTTGCTAAGCAACTTGTTTCTGAAGATTTCGGCCAACTAGTTAAAAAGAAAACCTCTGCAGAATTGAACCAAAGTCAAAGACTCAAGTTACTAGTCGTAAATATATGAGCCATGCTCTGTGAAAAAGGGGCTTTATGCATCTGCGAAAAGTATCGGCTTAGGTCAGCCTGCACAGTTCGCACAGGCTGACCTGGGCGAAAACTTTTTGCTATTGGTCAGTTTTCTCTATGTCAAAGGACCAGTCTACATAATGATTCCGTCAGTTCTTAAAAAAAGTGGCCATTATGGATCCATAATTTTGTGATGGCTTGATTGGTATAATGTATCACGGAGATGCATAAGGCCCCCTTTTACCAGAGCATGTCTCATGCATGCATTAAAGCAGAAAATATGCCATCTTTCTCATTTTGTGTCAAGTTTCTGGAAAATTATTTACTCTATTAGTCACGAAGAAGCTACTTTCACTAAACAAATACTAAATGCATCCTTTATTTCCCAAACATTCTAAATTCAAAAACTATTCATCAGATTGGCTGAAACAGAATGTCTCGGCCAGTTGATTGCTCATCTTGGAGTTTAGAACTAGAAATGAATTCAGAACAGTTGATAAATTTCACCTAAGATTATCAGAGACAAAATACCTCAGCTATATGAATTACAGGACTTAAGGTAGAAGTTCAGATATACTGAGATGGTAAGAATCGTATTCTTCTACACTTGTAGTCTGGATCACAGCTGAAAATTCAAAACCTGTAAAGAAAGATTTTTTTTTTGAAATGCTATGATGAACATTATTACCTCCCTTTTGTCAAAGACCCACTTGACCCTTCAACTTATGCTGAAGCATTTCTAGCAAAATGGCAGCTGCCTCAATATTTTTGTCTGCATTAGCCCTTTACCCTACAATCCCAAGTTTTTAACAACGCTGACCAAGAGGGCTTTTGAAAACATTGTAGGAAAAAAGAGAAAATGCTTTTTACCAACATTTTCTCCTTTCCCTGCAATGTTTCAAAAACAACGTTCATGATTTGATCCACATTCCACTTGTCATCTGTAAATGCTTCCAATTTAGACTACCTAAAATTTTGTTGTGTGGTAAAGAGTTAAGTGCCCCTGCGAGGCACCTTTTCCATATTTATCTAGTTTGTCCCATTTGGTCTTTGTTGCATCTTGCTGGTCATTACAAAATGGATATAGCAATCTTGAGTAGACAAACCCTAATGCAAGACTTGATGACTACTGTCATTACATCTTCTGTCAGAGAGAAATCTGAATTTGTAATATGACCTGCTGTAGACTAGGCATTCAGAGGTGCCATTCCAAAAGTGTTTTGGTTCATATTTGATGTTAGAAAATCAGTGATAATTATGTTAACCCGTTACTAAATAATCCCAAATTTTAACAACCCTGAGGAGGAAGGCTTTTTAAAATATTGTGGGAAAAGAGAAAATGCTGCAAACAGCATTTTCTCTTTTTCCAACAAAGTTCTCTACCCTTTTACAGACAAATACAATTGTTTCAGCCACACTAAATTTTTTTATCACAACTGCTTTCTCCTTTTACATGGCCTGACACTTTGTGGCGATAAGACAGGTGAAATAACTGAACTTGTGATTTCTTTGCTTGCAAAATTTGAAGGCAGGAATTTTTTACTGAATGACAAAAAGTTCCACAAAGGGCTGCCCTCAAATATATACAAAAAAGGGAGCTCCTGCCTACAACATTGTGGGTATGTGTGACTATAAATTGTGTCAAATTTATTTTTTCAGCTGGATTCACAAGAGCACTATCAGGTGATTATGGGGATGATGAAGACTCTGATTGATCAACTTCAGTCACATGACCAGCAAGATCTGATTTGACTGTGCAGTTTGAAATCATGTAGAATTATTCAGGATAATGGATTAGATGGGGCATGCAGAAACTAAAAAACTAGTGTAAACCATTCCAGTAATTACTTCTAAAGTTTTGTTTGAACTAATTGTTGCCTTTTTTTCAACTATCTTATCTGGTCTTTTCCTCAAACTAAGGGCAGGGAGACTTTGCCAGTATACATGTCCTTTGAAAATACAAGGGAGTAGTCCATAACATGCTCAGAGAGAATCTTCCAGACTGAAGGATGAAGATGACGTATTAAGTTTTTTGACCACTTGATCCTTGTGTGCATGGGATAAAAGATGAGACAATTTTTAATCATTTAATACTCTCTCTGCTTGTCACACAGTGTCTTTACATCCAGAATTGATATCAACCATGCCCTGGTAAAGGGGGTTTAATGCATCTCTTTAATGTGCTGTTCCAAGCAAGTCATCTGATAATTATGGATTCATAAAATCCAGTTTGTCTAACAATCAACTGAATCCTGAGGTAGAATGGCCCTTGGACATGCAGAATATTTACCAAAAGCAAAGAAATTTGACACAGGTCAGCCTGCACAGACTGACCCGAGTCGATACTTTTTGCAGATGCTTTATTCCCCTTTTCACAGCGCATGAACATACATGGCATTTATTGTCATTTATTGTCAAGTTGTTCATTTCTTCAGTTTTTTGATTATAATTATGATTATGTATAAGGAGCCTATGGATCACTTGTTTTTACAAGGAAATGGAAGAAGCACTATTTTAAGTAAACTGGTTAACCAAATTCCTTACAAGGTATTAGTTTTAACTTGCATGAAGAGCAAACACTTGACTGAAATGGAACTTTGTGATTGATGAAAAAGGAGAAATTGATTGTTACAAGCAGTTGCTCTCTTTGCCTGCAATGTTTTCAGAAAGCTGTCTATAGCAAGGGATTGAAAAGTGATATTATTCTCTAGTGGATTAATTGACTACCTGAAAATTAATGTGCTGTACATTTTGTGTTTATTTACATCACTTGCATTAATAATTTTTATCCATTGAAATCTTGATTGTTAAACATATGCTATGTTACTATCTACCTAGTACCTGTAAAGATTAACCCTTTCCCAAACAAGCCCTGGTTTTCACATGTCTGCAGTACAAGTCTTTTGAAAACACTGTGGGAAAAGGAGAAATTGCTCGTTACGAGCAATTTCTCCTTTTCCCACTGTGTTTTCTACCCATTTTGAGACCTTTCTGCCATTTTTCATCAAATTTAAAATTGTTGTCTGCATACTCTTTAAATTTGGACTAGTCCAAAATTTGTCGTTTGGGAAAGGGTTAATCTGAAGTATGCAAAGGGAAAAGCCATGTGGTGGCAGGTATGGATGTTGATGTAAGCAAGCAGATCTGGTGTATATGTTATTGTTTTCGGAGAATGACAACCGTTGTTATATTTTGGCACAGTATAGGTTTTTAAATTTTTATCCATAAAATATGTATTTCTGGCATTTTAAAACATCAAATTTTCGATTGAAGTGTTCAAAGTATGACAGTTCTAATATGCCTAACCTTTTACCAAACAATAATTGTTTTAATGACCCTTTGAAAGAGGATGTTTGAAAACATTGTGGGAAAAGGAGAAAATGGTGGTAACCAGCATTTTCTCCTTTTACTGCAATGTTTTCAATCTTTCACAGACAAATCTCATGAGTTGAGCTACACTGAACTTGTCACAGGTGCAAACTGTTTCAACATGGACAAGTCTAGAATTTTTGTGTCTGGCAAGGAGTTAATCCTATTGAAATGAGCCAACCCTTCTTAGAGACCACTTGTGACAAGGAATCCACTGCTTTATCCCTTAACCGCACAATCCTGCGTTTTAATTCACCGATAAAGAAGGCTTTTGAAAACATTGTGAAAAAGCAGAAAATGCTGGTAGCCAGCAATTTCTCCTTTCCCCACAGTATTTTCAACGCTTTGAAATGAAAATTCCAATATTGAAGATATTACATTTATCGTCTGCAAATCTTTTCAAAATGGTCTAGTCTAAAATTTTGCTGTGTTGTAAAGTTCTAAAATTTTGCTGTGTTGTAAAGAGTTAACTCTTTCCCATACAAGCCCGTGTTTTCACGACCCTGATGAAGAGGTTTTCTGAAAACTTTGTTGGAAAAGGAGACAATGCTGGTAACCAGATTTTCTCCTTTTCGAACAATGTTTCCTACCATGTCAAAGAACCTCAGAACCTCAGTTCATTTGTACTACTTTCAGATTTGCTGCCTGCAGATGCTCTCAATTTGGAAGAGTCCAAAATTTATTATTAGGGAAAGGGTTAAGAGAACAATGTTTTATTTCTACCTCCCTTTGTTAACCCTTTACCACACAATCCATACTTTGAAGGATCCTAAGAAAGCATCTGAAAACATGGTGGGAAAAGGAGAAAATGATGGTAAACAGCATTTTCTACTATTCTCACAATGTTTTCCTCTCTTTCAAAGACAAAGTCCATCATTTTTTTGAGGTACGTTTAATATGTCTCGATGACTATCCTCAATCCTCGGAAAGAAATGGGCCAAGCCGGGGATCGAACCAGCGACCTCCTGTTCTCAAGTCCTGTACGCTACCGACTGAGGTATGGGGGCTTGGCACATTGTAGGGAAAAAGACCCATTGAACTCTGATACAAACTCTTTACCAATACAAAACCTTTTGTTAGTAGGACCTTTTGTCCTACATTAAGCTGTTGATACTGACACCACATAGTCATCATGAGCATGGTAAAACATGGAGCCAAAGGGAGAAATCACTCATTTGGAGCAATTTTTCCCATTGTGGCACTGACTTTAAAGATTAAGTTAGTCTTACTATTGCCTACACAGTAATGGGTCTAAACATCAAATGAAGAGAACTGATATCATTTGTCATGAAAAAGGACCAAGATATCGCAATTCCAAGACTTTCTCTGAATTTTTCACAAGACAGCTAACAACGTAGATTCAACATTGGACTGAGCATAATGTGAATTGACACTCTCCTTGCAAAATGGGGTTTCATGCATCTCCATGATGCATTAACTCTGTACCAAACAATCCCGACTTTTAACGACCCTGAGAAAGAGGGCTTTTGAAAACATTGTGGGAAAAGAAGAAAATGCTGGTAACCAGCATTTTCTCCTTTTCCCACAATGTTTTCTACTCTATCAAGCAATGATTTGGTCAGTCTGAGCCACCTTTAATTTGTCGTCTGCAGATGCCTACAATTTGGACTAGTCTAAAATTTTGTCGTTTGGTAAAGAGTTAAACCAAGCAAGATGTCACATAATTATGGATCCAAGTCCAATTTGTCTGACAACAGGCTGAATAATTAGGTAGAATGGACTTAGAAAATGCAGAAAATTGACAAACACCAAAAAAGATCAAACAGTCCTTTTCTCCAGAGTCATTAAATCTTGGAATTGTTTGGTAAAGGCTTAAATATCCATGTGACAGCATAGATGCAGGTTCACAGCTATTGAATCTATCCCATAATCCTATTTGGGGAGATAATGGCTTCAATGGCAATCAGCTAGTGCCATCTTTGTATTGTATAACCAAACAAGTGCCTGAACATTCCTGTATATATTTTTCACTGTCTTTTTTGATGTTATTTTTTTACTAGTCTATTTAAAGTGTGTCTGAAGAAAAGAGCAATTTTCTATAAATGAATTAGAATGCAGTGACAAGGTAGAAAACATTATGGTATATGGAAAAAATAGCTTACTTTCAGCAATTTCTACATTTACCACAATGAAATTAAAATCCATCCAAAGCAGAGATATTTTGAATAGCAAACACATTTGGGGGAAACCTTAAGCCTTAAACAAACAGTCCAGAAATTTTTATATGGAATTAAAGAAAGCATTTGAAAAATTATTTATTACATAAAAGAATAGTTACAGAAGGCCTTTGAAAAATTATCTATTACATAAATTATCTAATAATGCTGTCAATAAGAACAATAATAATTTAGCCATGCTCTGTAGAAAGGGTGCTTAATGCATCTGCAAAAAGTATCGATTCAGGTCGGCCTGCGCAGTCCGTGCAAGCTGACCTGAGCCAAAACCTTTTGCTATAGATCCATTTTCTGTATGTCAAAGGACCAGTCTGTCTCATGATTCAGTCGATTGTTAGATAAAATGAACTTTATTGATCCATGATCATGTGATGACTTGCTTGGTATCATGCATCAAGGAGATGCATTAAACCCCCATTTGCCAGAGCATGGCTCAATTCTGTTATATGGTAGACTTAACCCTTTGCAAAATAATCCCATGTTTTTGAAACTTGTGGAAAAAGCTTTTGTAAACATTGTGGAAAAGGGTTAATGATGGTTACCAGCAATTACTCCATTTCCCAAATTTTTTTCTACTCTTGAAAGATGAATCACATCATTTGAGCCAAATCTAATTTATTTTCTGCAAAAGCTGTAAATACCAGCAAGTCCACAATTTTATTATCTGGTCAAGAGTTAAAGCATGATATGATTGAAATTCTTATTTTCAATTTGTAAAAGAAAACCAGATATCACTGATGAGGCTGTTTTGTGCTAACAAGCATTTTCTCCTTTTGCTTTCAAAGCCTTATTCTTCAGGATCATTATAACACCTGATTATTAAGAAAAAGGTTAACAAAATTTTAGACTCTTTTGAATTCGAAACATCTGCGGACAATAATTTTCAAAATTGGTACAAATGGACTTAGGATTTCTGATAGGGTAGAAAATGTTGTGTGAAAAAGAGAAAACTGCTGGTGACCAGCATTTTCTCCTTCTCTCACAATTTTTTCATAAGGCTTTTTTCTCAGGGTAATTAAAACTAGGAATAGTGTGGTAAAGGGTTAATCTGCTTTATAAACTAAACAACCTAAATTATGTTTTCAAATTTGACAGGACTGTATTTTTGTATAAATTTTAGTTCTGTATCGAAAGCATATAACTCATCTCTTGAAGTCACTTTTTTTGAAAAATTGTTGCAATATCTATCATGTTTTGAGATGTTAATGTTAACCATATCAACATTAAATGCTAATTCAAATTGACTGTCTGCTTTGTGTAAATTATTCATTTAAAATGTTTAACCCTGTACCACACAATGCCGACTTTTAATGACCCCAAGAAAGAAAGCTTTTGAAAACAATGTGGGAAAAGGAGAAAATGCTGGTAACCAGTATTTTCTCCTTTTCCCAAAATGTTTTCTACCCAATCAAGGACAGATTCTGTGTTTGGGCCACCTTCAATTTGTCATCTGGAAATGCTTTCAAATTGAACCATTTTCGAATTTTGATGTATGGTAAAGGATTAACTGTATTACTGGACAGTGGGAGAGTGCTGCTATATATACCATGGCGGTGCTATTTTTGCTCCATATAACAGTGGTTCCAGTGTAATGATGGACTGTACTCCCATAGAATTTGTGTTCTCTGGTCCATATTCTATGTAGAAAATATACTTTCTGGTCCATATTCTGCATAAAAGTTGTACTCCCTGGCTGTAGGAAACAGTGACCTTCAGTAGAATATGTACTTCCCTAGGGAGTACTTTCTCTACCATGTATTTAGTTTCTGTAAAACATAGGTAAAAGTCTTTCACTGATAATTATGTCTCCTCGGTATCTCAGGTTGCGGTTGGAAGATACACTTGTATTATTTTGTTCATGTTGTCTGTCTGTCAAAACCTTTGTGTGGCATACCTGTAACTACGTCTGTATTTACTGACACTAGATCTAAAGTCCTCAAACATCACAAAAATGTGGATAAACACGAGTTGTTTGATATTAAATTACCCCACTTAACTTTGGAGTTATTGCCCCTTCTTACTTACAATCATTGTTACTTTTGTCTCGAGTGTCTATGAAACCACTGAATCACAAAACTTTACAGAGATGTTCATCAGCATAACTTGCTGTGGGCTTGTCGGGATTTAGTTATCTCCCCACTATAACTTATTACTGACCCTGATAAGTTAAAATTACATGAAGAAAATGCCATAAATGTGTTACATCACTGGAATTACTTGGGCTTGAGTTTTAAATATTGATAAGAATAATTTTTTATCATTTATGGTAGGGAGGTGTGCACTTTTTTTCTCTGTAAAACAAATTTAGAGTTTCAAAACTAAGCTTTTACAACTTCATAATTTTGTATGAGATGTATTAAGTGATAGATTGTGCACAAGGGCCATAACTCAGACATTAATATTTTCAATTACACTGGTACATCATTAGAAGGCTGTAGCCAGGAGCCACTACCAAGGACAGCGTATATTATATTCTGGGTTAAAAAAATATGGCGCTGTTTCCCTCCCACTCTGCATATCCCCAGTACCCACAATTGACCTTTCTGCCGATTTTGATTGACAGGTCATATCAGCCAATCAAAACGCAGTATAGCACGTCATATAAACAAAAGGGTCAGACAAAGTTACAGCCTTTACTATTGACAGACAATGTATTTTTTTTTCTGTTCATTTAAACAAAAAAAAAATTGGGTTTATAGATTAACTATTTCAAAATGGATTAAAGTTGCAGATAAGAAACATGTGGTAAGATAGTTTATACATAATATACCCTGAACAGAAAACTAAATTTATCCATTCGAAAAACCTATAGCCATGTGAATGTCGCTGGTAGATTTAACCCGGATTCCGAAAAACCAGCCTCTCTACCAAACAACAGAAAAGCATATTTTTTTAATCTTTCGGAAATGAAAGAACGATTATGCCAAAGTTTATAGTTAAACTACCTATTGAAGTCTAAGTTAACAAACATCTTTCAAATTCCAAGATTTACTCATAGACAGTCGTACATAATTGTATGAAACGAGCAACAGGAACAAGTATACTTTATTGACAGCCACATGTCATCCTGTTTCATAAATAAGTTGACACTGCGAACATCAGATGTCTCCTTGGCTGTTGTTGTAATACTTAAGGGAGCATTCTAATTTTATTCCTGGTTCTTTCGTTAAGACGATGACACGTGACTGTTAATTGCACCTTGGCCTGGTTCGACCAATTGTTTGTTTTCCCCACGAGCGTCGCCTAATTGATAAATGCACGTCCACTCACAATAAATATAATCCTTATAATCATCATAAGTGACCAAACATTTCCCCAATTTGAACCTTTTTTTCAACATGAATCTACATCTGTTAAAATTACGACAAACTACTTTCTTAATTGATCACTTACAATAACACTTACTGATTTCCACTTGCACAGGTATTAGAGGTGTTAAGCAAATCTTTACCAGACAAGAAAACTTTTTATTCATCTATTTTGGAAACATTTGCTGTCGACAAATTAAATGTGCTCCAATGATAAAATTTGTCTGAAAAGGGTATAAAACATCCAGGGAAAAAGAGAAAAGTTTTTGAAAGTCTCCTCCTTCAAGGTCGTTAAAGCACCGGATTGTGTAGTAAAGGGTTTAATTGTAAGCCCTTTTGTTATATTGTTTACTGTCAAACTGATGTGTTACATACAGACAAAATGTCTTAAAAACTTATGCCCCTTTAGATGTTGCAGACAGCAATCTACTCACATTTGTGAGACCAAACACGGAATTATACAAACATACTTGCGGAATTTTTACTTTTCGATTTTTTATAAGTATGAAATTATTCAAAGTATTTTTTCTTGTTATGTTGCAGATTTAGTTCGAATTGATAAGAAAGTTAGAAAAACAATTTTCGGTGCTTCAATTAGAGCGAAACATAAGCTAGAATAAAACTGAAATAAGCGCTCTTTCTCTATGTAGTCGACGCAATTTTCTGATTTGTTTGTTGGGCATAGCTACCAAAATACTGCATTACTAAGGTGGGCGTGCCAAACTCACGTTTGCAGAAAGGTCAATTGTTTGCCTATCAAAATAAAGCATTATGCTTGATATTGCTGTTGTTTAAGGATGTATGTTTAAATAATAACTTCTTTTTTAACATAGAAAAACAAAAT
Source organism: Tridacna gigas (assembly GCA_945859785.2). NCBI lineage: Eukaryota > Metazoa > Mollusca > Bivalvia > Cardiida > Cardiidae > Tridacna > Tridacna gigas. The sequence continues at coordinate 36,916,579 of OX244037.2, read as the reverse complement.
TTATTTTATTTTGACTGTCAAGACTCTTCCTACTTCTCTGATACAAATCTACCTTGGATCAGATTCGATATTTGGTTGAAACAGACTGCTGGTATGTCAATAAAAGTATTGCAGAGGGTCAAAGATGGTTAATTTCACTCTATTTTCAATGTCGAAAAATTCAGTTGTGTGACACCTTAAAATGTATTCAGCGGTAGGCCTAAAGTACGCAATGGAAAAATTTTGGAGCAATGGGCGCAATGGAAATATAAAGTACGCAATGGAAATATATTATTTTTATTTTATTGAATAAAGTAACTAGAATTGAATTCAAACACGTTATTTGTACTCATTGATGAATAATGAAGTTCAGATACAGATGAAAACAGATAAAATCATTGTATCGATAAAATAATGCCTTTGTAGTGAGATTTGATTTTACCTTTATGTAGGTATTCTCATGTTGCGGAGTGAAAAAATTACCAAATTCAAACTTACAGAACAGTCTGTACCTGAAGCATATCTTTCACTGAAAATTATCTATCTTTTGGGTTCAATTGATAGTCATTTTATGCATAAATATTGAAACTATACTGATACCAGTGCAGATCTTTAAACATCCAAGTAAATCTCCATTGCGCGGGACTGGCGCAATGGAAAAGAAAGTACGCAATGGAAATATATTATTCCCCACTTTTTAAAAGAAGTAGATGTAATTAGAATTGACTTTATTAATGTATAATAAAGTACAGATGTGAAAAACTCGCTCAAAAGAAATGCATAAAAAACTTGTAGTAATAGATATATGTAGATTTGATTTTACTTTCATGTTTTTTTTTTTTTTTTTTTCTCAGGAAGCGCAATGGAAAGGTTACGAAATTCAGACTAAAAGAATATACTGTACCCCAAACGTATTTTACACTGAAAAAATGGCTTTGGGTTCAATGGATACTTATTCGAAGCATAAAATTTGAAGCTATACTCAAACCAGTGCAGATGTTTAAACTTCCAAGTAAATTTCCATTGCGCAGGACTGGCGCAATGGAAAAGAAAGTACGCAATGGAAATATATTATGCATCTCTTATTAAAAGAAGTAACTAGAATTTACTTCAAAACACGGTATTTGTACTCATAAATCTATAATATATAAATATATATTTGATGCATAAACTTGGAAACTCATATTGTTCAGTGCATATGATTTTACTTCCAAAGCATTTTCCATTGCGCGAGACTGGCGCAATGGAAAAGAAAGTACGCAATGGAAATTATAATATGCTTCACTTATTAAATAAAGTAACTGGAATTGACGTCATTTGTTATTTGTACTGATTAATGTATATGGAACTGTATATTTGTACTAATTAAAGTATATTAAAGTACAGAGACAGTTGAAAACCTTGATGTTAAAAAAATGTATTTGTAGTGGTGGTTGATTTTACCTTCAAGTGGTTTTTCTCAGGTTGCGAAATGGAGAATTTACCGAAATAAAAATCATAGAATATACTGTACCTAAAATGGATCTTACACTGAAAAAATTGTCAATTGGGTTACATTTTGACATTCTTCATTCCATTGCAGATGCTTAAACCTTTTAAGTAATTTTCCATTGCATTGGACTGCCGCACAGGGAAAATAAGTACGCAATGGAAACTATTATATATACATGTATGCTATTGAATAGAAAAACATGCATGATTTCAAAGGTGTTCATTTGCACTATATCGTAACTTTAAATTTACTTTAAACAGAATATATTTCAAAAGTTGAGTGACTTCATTTCTTACACTTTGAAAAATCATTTTAAATTCCATTGCGCTGCACTGACGCAATGGAATGGAAAGTACGCAATGGAAATCGGACATGAACCATGTTCTAAAGTCGAATGCGTTTTTAAGATACAAGTTGAATCAAAAACTTGTTTTTTTTTTTATAAAAATAGTTCTAAAAAAGAGTAGAAAACAATGTTGGAAAAGGAGACATTGCTCGTCACGACCAATTTCTCCTTTTCCCACAGTGTTTTCAAAGACTTTTACTGCAGACACGTGAAAACCAGGACTTGTTTGGGACAGGGTCTTATATGTGACTGGACCTCCATGGCTCTGCATACACAATGTATATAATAAAATGTTTCGACTGATGTTAACTTGCCCTATACCCGCAGGTTGACATGGTCACCATTTTTTATTTTGAATATTTATATCCCTTGACTAAATTTTGTGACCACCAATTTCACAAGAGTGATAAGAAGACGTAGTGAAAACCGGAACAAGTGCCGATATGCAGCATTTTCTCCTTTTCTTACAATGTCTTCTTTACTCTTTACCACACGACAAAATTTTAGACTGGTTCAAATTTAAAGCATTTGCAGACGACAAAATTAAGGTGACTGAAAAATTGAAATTTGTTGTAGGAAGGGTAGAAAGCACTGTGGGAAAAGGAGAAAATGCTGGTTACCAGCATTTTCTCCTTTTCCCATAATGTTTTCCAAAGGCTTCTTTCTCAGGGGTGTCAAAAGTGGGGATTGTGTGGTAATGGGTTAAGACATTTCTTTTGGTCGCACTAAAATGAAATCAAGTGGTGAAGCCCCAATCCGCATTGCTTGTAGGAGCCTTTGGAAAACATTGTGGCAAAAGGTGAAATTGCTCGTGACGAGCAATTTCACTTGTTGTCACAATGATTTCTATCTTAGCAAAGGGTGTCATATACATGTAAGAAACAGTTTCTTTCTTGCTGTTATTAAGGGTCAATAAGAGATACCATAGAAATGCATTATGGGGTAAAGGATTAACAGACCACCTATAACCGTGAGCAGCTCTGTGTAACGATCAGCAAAGAAAGCGTTTGAAAAGATTTAATACAGACAAAGGTCGCACTTCACAAAGTGAAATCATTTCAACCAATGGACAGAGAACTGTTTTAAAAACACCCACTGCAGGAAAAAAACCGAATCAACGAAAACGAAAGAGAGCAGAACGGTCAAAAACGGTTACCCCCTCTTCAAAAAGAAAATTGTTGTGTTGAATTTGACGTTTCATAGATGGTTGATTAAAGTATAGTTTAATTTGATGTATAACTCATTACCAAACCACAATATTTTAGGCTTGTCGAAGTCCAAAGACCGAAAAATTTGAAGTTTGTTTTGTGAAGAGTAGAAAACATTCTGGGAAAGGATAAAATGCTGATTACCAGCATTTTGTCTTTTCCCACAATGATTCCTAAAGGCAATTTCCTCAATGAAGTCAGAAGTAAGGATTGTGTGGTAATGGGTTAATAGATGTTTGGTTAAGGTACAGTTGAAATAGATGTATAACTCATTAGGAAAATGCAGTATTTTAGGCTTGTCCAAATCAAAAGCATTTGATAATGACAAACTACAAGTGACCAGAAATTCAAAGATTGTTTGGTGAAGAGTGGTCTGAAACATTCTGGGAAAAGGAGTAAATATTGGTTACCAGCATTTCTTCCTTTTCCCACAATGATTCCACAATGATTCCAAAATACTTCTTCCTGAATGTCGTCAAATTTACGGATTGTGTGGTAATGGGTTAAAAGATGTTTGATTAAAGTAAAGTTGACTTTGATGTTTAACTAATTACCAAACGACAATATATTTTGGGCTTGTCCAAATCGAAAGCATTTCATGATGACAAACTACAAGTGACCGAAAATTTGAAGATTGTTTTGTGAAGAGTAGTCAGGAACATTCTGGGAAAAGTAGAAAATGCTGGTCACCAGCATTTTCACCTTTTTCCACAATGTTTCCTAACGGCTTCTTTCTCAGTGTCGTCAAAGTATGGATTGTGTGGTTATGGGTTAATATATATTTGATTACAGTACAACAGCGAATGTAAAAATAATGACAAAACACATGTACATATTAAAAAAAAGGGGGCCATGAATGAGAGCACCTCCACGTGGTGTGGCCTGGATATCATTAATCACTTCTAAAATACAGAACGTAATTGTAGTACATATACTTTTTGTAATACATGTATCAAACTTTCTTAATTACACATTGTATATGTCATCAATTTTCTGCCAGTGATTAATGGTAACTGATCGCTCTCATATTATTCATAAATAATACATTAATGATTAAATATCGTTTAGAATTGGATAATAACATAGACATAATAATTTGAACCTAAACATTTTTAACTATTAAGCACATGCTAATAAGTAATTGCATAAAGGACGTGGCATTTTTCTACATGAAAGATTTTCCATTGCGTACTTCCCTTTCCATTGCACGGATCCCGCGCAATGGAAATTAAAAAGCAAGTTTCAACGTGTGTATAGGTATTTCCATAAGATTCAATTTTTCTTATTTCAGTAACGATTTTCCAACATAATCTATTAAAGTGCTTATTTAAGTAATTATTTAAAAAACTTGACTAAAATATCCGTCTTAGGTAAGATATATTGTATTTAGTATGACTGGTAAATTTTCAATTTCACTAACTGAGAACACGTGCCTAATGGGAAAATATCTCTCCAAGTACATTCGTTACCGGTGCATAAACCCGTTTTCTTTTTTAAGTTTAAACCTGTTTATGTACCTTAATGATATCAACGAGTGAAAATAAAGACATGTGAAATCATACATGTTTACTATATTTAATAACATGTATACTATTTTGACATAACGAAGTTTTTCCATTGCGCCAGTCCCGCGCAATGGAAATAGAAAAATAAATTGAAAACATTTGTAAAGTGTAAAAAACAAGCCTCTAAGCTCAGGCTTCTTTGAATTGTGAAAAAGAATACAGTGTTAGACTCTACACATTCTTTATTACACTTTTTTGTTTTATAACTACTTTTACTGTTGTAACTTTTCCATAGCGACATCTCAGAGTAAAGCTGAGAATAGGGCCAGAAACAATCACAACAAATACATGGCTTTTGAGGGGTACAGAAACATAACTTTTTATTTTTACCTGTAAAGTAACCTTTTAACAGACCAATGAATACAAATAAAAACGTTTAAATTATACTGGGTTACTTTATTCAATAAAATAAAAATAATATATTTCCATTGCGTACTTTATATTTCCATTGCGCCCATTGCTCCAAAATTTTTCCATTGCGTACTTTAGGCCCACCCTGTATTCAGGGAAGGTAACCCCGGTCTAAGCGTCTGTGTGATATTGTTTGTTTTCTAATTGGTAGCCTCGTACTGTTGCTTAAACGCAAAACAAGAAACTCCACGAATTATAAAATCAATGGCAATTCGAGGCTTTCTGTTTAAAGAGAGCACAATTGGTTTCTTTAAATGCACACATTACCATGGTTTGTATATATTGTTAGAGTTAAAGGGTAAAGATACCGCAAAGGCATCAGGAGAATCGTACCCTAGAGAACTCGTACCCTTAACCCTTACAGCCAGTGATCCCACTCACATCTCTTTTTGGGAGTGCATGCGCTCCCTGGAATACAAGTTTGGGAGTGCAAGAGAAATTCTAGGAGTGCACTTAAACAATTATAGAGCATCTATGGAGGACAGTAAGGGTCTGTTGTATTGAAAATTTGTTTAGATGAGTCTAACGCTGCAGTCAGCTGCTCTTGAAAACAACATGGGTAATTTAAAAAAAGAAGATGCTTGTTATAATTTCCTTACTCACGGGTCCAGTTTCAGAGGGACAACTTGCAGCCTGACGGCCAGTAGAATTTTCCATTTCACTGTCAATTCCAGACACTAATTAGCTTTCACTTATTGTTTTATAGAGATATTTATGTAAATTTACCGTTCAAAGTCATTGATAAAACTGAATAGACAGTTTGAAATGCCTATGATCGGACAATGTCAAACCAATTTTTGTTGTGTCATGGGTTTTCGCGTTTCTTGCACACATTATATTATTTTGCATTTAATTTCATTTACCAATATTCTTCTCTCACTGCTGATCACTGGACAATGGTTGTGAGGGAAAGTACCAGTGGCTTGGGAAGATTATTTTACAAAGTACTGGTAAAAGATACTCCAGGTGCCCTGGTCACTGTGATACAACTGAAATAATGTTGAAAGTGGCAGTATATACTATACAAACAAACAGAGCATTTCATTTGTACATTTTGGATCAAGACTAGCATGGCTCTCTTGTTTGTATTTCTACTGTTTTGTTTCTAATCATTTTGAAAATATCTTTTAGTCACTTTCTCACAGGATATGAAGCAAACTCTACTGACGTATGTCATGATATTAAATTGTAATATTAATTCTTTTCAACTTGCAACTTGGGTCAGTATCCAGACTCCCACTGCAGGGCATATCAAGTCTGTGAATATGCTTGTTTCATTGCTGTATCGGTATTAAAATTTCTTTGTTCTGTATACCCCTGGTTGTTTTAGTACCTTCTTGACAGTGGTTTAGCCTCAGAGAACTTGGATAAAAAAAAAAATCAGCATTAATTATGTGTACATACTCTCATTTTATGTTGACTGTTTTACAAAGCCTTGTGTACATGTTACTGTGATGGTCACTTGCGGCTGATCACTAGCTGGGCTCACTTTCCCCTAAATTAATTAGTAATCCCTCGATGAATTGCCAAGGGATACACATGTCAGAGCTGATTGTTTAGCACTAATAGAGAGGAATTTTGGATAAACATGTACTTTATTTTTCTTTGCAGTATTCAAGAGGACTTTAATTCATCCAGATACCTTAGGAGTCACTGATTATTTGCAAAGAAGGAGAGTATTAAATCAAATATTAGGCGATCAAAAAGGTAAAACTTTCATTGGTGTTCAGAGCTAGACAATCAATTTTAGGGCAGGTGTCGCAGGACAACTGTTTGACTAAATTCAGGATCGTCATCTCTAGTGGTGTACCGATAATCGGCAAGTATCGATTAGCGGCGTGTTGGAAGCTCCTGATGTCGATTATCGATTGAACTTTGTCATAATCGATGATCGGCAGGAAGTCTGCACCGTCGGTCGAGTACCCGATTTTATATACCGGTGTCTGTTAACAGCGTTTTTTCCCCATCTATGAACGGGTCCGTAAAACGGACCCGTTCCCTATGCCAAAAAATGACCTTTTTTTCCCAAAATCCAGTTTAAGAAATTCCCAAAACGAAAGACCCCAAGTCGTCGGCTATTTTTTGGATTTCCCATAGCTATATATATATTCCAATTATCAGCGATGTCATTGGTCAAAAAAAGATGACTTTCCCAAACACATGTACTTCCTTTTTTTTTTAGATCAACTGGTCCCGGAGTGTGCTCTCTATTATTAATACAAGCCGGGGTCCAGTGTATTTAGTTCGGAGAACTCGGTAGTGAACGGCGCTTCGTTTCTGTGGCGCCAAAAACTTGCGACTTTTCACGCTCGGTCTGACATGTGATTTCGCGGAGAGACGAGAACGGTAAATTAACGTGAAAATGAGCCACAACAGCAAATATAACCGAAAAAAGTTAAAACCAACGGGGTGTAAAAGGTTAACAGACTTTATCTGTAAGAGGCCAAGTCATAATTCTAGCCAAGATGAGGTTGACGAGCTCGAGGAAAGTGAAAGTAAGCGCTCGTCTGCAATCGTAGATCGAGATCAAAACACTTCAAGTACAAGATGTAACCAAGTTATCCCGTTCACAGCAGGCTCGAGTTTTGAGGGTGAGCAAGCTATGTCTGCCATTCAATGTGAATCTACCTGCCACCCTGATCCCACTGTCAGTAATGAAACTCTGTTTGCCTCTAAAATAGACCATCTACCAGAACCCAGTCCCTCTACCATATTCCCTCTTACTAAAAAACAAATGACACTTGACTCTAAGTTGGTATTTTCAGTAACATGAGAAGCAGGGACATTGCCCTTTGAAAAGACCAATTTATTTACAGTACATGTATTTCATGTCATACTGAACAATAAAAGTAAAACGTCGTGGTAGTATTTTTGAGTTCAGTTTTAGTTTCAGTGACTTAAGAGGGAAAATAACCTCTATTTGAGGGTCTAGTGCAAAACTATTGTAAGTGCATATATTTATATGGGCACTTACAATAGTTTTGTGCTCACCCCTTGTATTATGGTAGTAAATGATATGCAAGGACTGTGTCTAAAATCATCAAGAAAATAATTCCCAATTTTATAGAAAACGACGCATTTTTCCCAATTTGCCTGGTTTCGGACCCGTTCCCAAAACTATGAGAAAAAACGCTGTGTTAACTGGGTTTTATCACTCCCACGATAACAACAACAATCAGCCGAAATACTTCTGTGTTACAAAGCCAAATAGCACAAAGCAGAGGTGGTTAAAAACCAAAAGGTGTGTAGAAAGCAGGTGCAAAGGTAAAACTACAAAAAGTCTATCTGCAACACAAACAACAGCATAATGCATAAATGATACAAGGTTTTACAATGAAACATGCAAATTTATGAGGAACCGATTATAATCGGAAGAATCGCATCGGTAGCAGCAACCGATTCCAACCGATGATCGATTATGATTTGTAACCAATGTCCCATCACTAGTCATCTCTATAAATGCTGTTTCTCAGGTGTTCCTTCTTTTATTGTGCTGTACTTACGGTCGTGGAACATGGCTAGTTTCAATCGTTACACAGAACAACATTTATTTGTTCCCCTATCATGTGTATTGTCATTCCTAGTGTCAAATCACAGTTGATTCAAGCTTTTTCCATTTTCGTCAAATATAACCATCAATTTTCTTTTTATCTCCCACCAAATTTTGGGGTAGGAGGGATATGGTTTTTGTGCTATCCATCCGTTTGTCTATCCATCCGGACGGATATCGTTTAAAGTCCCCTACAGAATTTGATGAAACTTCATACATGTGTTCCTTATGATAGTCCGCTGATACTCTCTTTTTTTGTTTTTGTTTTTTGAGTACTTTGGCAGATTGGAGCAAAACTAAGAGACTTAAGTTTTTTCCTGTCAGAAAGCTGACCCTGGTTCCTATACGTAAGATCTAGAATTATGTAATTTTGCATGTAGCTTCACCTGGTGGACCTTTAGCAAGATTGTTATAACTATAGCCCTTGGGTCAGCCCTTGGGGTTAACACGTTTTTCACAGGCTTATATTGTTAAAACTTTAAAAATCTTCCTGTAGTACATGAAGTCAATATGACTTAACCCTTTACGACACATGCCAGAGTTTTAACAACCCTAACAGAGAAGGCTTTGGAAAACATTATGAGTAAAGGAGAAAATGCTGGTAACAAGCATTTTCTCCTTTTTCCATCTTGTATTCTGTCCTCTCACTCACAAACTCTGTCATTTGAGGCACATTAAACTTTGTGGTTTGCAACCAAATGTTTTGAAATTAGACCACTCTTAAATTTTGTCAACAGGTAAAGAGCTAAGAGTTTATACTTATCAAGGGAAATAAGTCCTGTTCACTCATAACAGATACATTTAGATCTTTTAATTTACCTCCCTTGATTATCATTGCTCTATTGCATGATTTGTGTCTGTTATTCAAGTTTTTGGGTTAAAAAAGTTTGCTTTAAGTGAGAGTGACATGTTTTGATGTTAATTGTTATGCTCAGATGAGTCAAAGATTTATTATAAAGCAAAGGTTATATTATCATTCAGTTTTTTGTGCCAGAACTTTACCATTCATGTCATTGAAACATGTTTTTGAATCTCCTTGTCAAGGCACGCTTGGTTAGAGTTCATTTATATTTGGTATTCATGATGTTTGACTGGATCTGCTTGTATTCAGACATCATCTTTGCATTTGGGGAAAAAAATTATGTTTTTCTCTATGAAAGGGTATGGCCATACAAAATTCTTTTACAGACTTCTTATGATTTATGTCTCTGTCGGGGCTTGGAGTGTGTGGAGCAATAAAAGGCCTTCGTGGCCTACTTGTCTTAATTTTATGACACACTCATTTGTAAAACTGAAACTGATAACTGATGTAATAAAAATGTTGAACAAGCTTATTTGATACGAAACTTGCCCGTTTCTTCTTGATGTTTTATCCTGGAATTTCTACATGCATCATATCAAATTTTGTAGGTAAAAGGCCGTAATTTTTTAAGTGCAATTGAAATTCCCATGCCCATATTAAAATTTTCTGGCTTTAAATAGTAGAAATAGACAATTATACAAAATATAAATTTGCCAGTTTCTCCCAAATGTTTAACTGTTTTTATTTTTACATCTATATATTTTAAATACAGGTTCATTCCTTTGTCAGTTTAACTCATTACCACACAATCACAGGTTTTAACGACCCTGAACAAGAAGCCTTTTGAAAACATTGTTGGAAAAGGAGAAAACGCTGGTAACCAGCATTTTCTCCTTTTCCCAAAATGTTTTCTGCCCTACCCAAAACAAACTTCAATTTTTCGGTAACATTTATTTTGTCATCTGCAAGTGCTTTCAATTTGGACCAGTGTAAAATTTTGTCGTTTGGTAAAGAGTTAAAGTCAAAACATCGATTTCCATGTTCAGTTTTACTGTGTGTTTTTACTCATTTATACCCTGTGTCTACCAAATAACACGTGAGTAAAAAGAAAGAGCTGTCAAAATTCCATTGGACCTGGATCTAATATTTGTTCAAACAGAAATGTCAGAAAAGAAAGTCTACACTATTGACCTATGAATAGGTACTTATATTTTAGACTCATTACCTAATCAGTTTCTTAACTCTTTACCACAAAATCCCTTCTTTAAACGACCCTGAGAAATAAAGCTTTTGAAAACATTGTGGGAAAAGGAGAAAAGCTGGTAATCAGCATTTTCTCCTTTTCCCACAATGTTTTCAGCCCTTTCCAAAACAAATTTCAATTTTTGAGTAATATGTAATTTGTCAGCTGCAAATGCTAAATCAATTTAGACTGGTCCAAAATTTTGCCGTTCGGGAAAGAGTTAATTACAATGCATATTCGTGCATTTAAGTGGGCTATTGTCCTAGTGGGCTATTGTACCAGTTGGCTATTGTCCCAGTGGGTTATTGTCCTAGTGGGCTGTTGTCCTACACTCATAATGTATTGTATGTTGTCATATGTATGTTATTATATGTTATGTATAGAAGATGAATATCATTTCATCATTGAATGTCCTTTTTACTACAGTCTTCGTAAGAAATATATAGATTAAAAGTACTACATCAAGAGGTTAACCAAGTATGTTTAAATTTGTAGATCTGATGAAATCTGAGAATACAATACCATTTTGAAAATATGTATGTTTATTTAGCTTGCATTCTATAAAAGGAATGCTGACCAAAATTAATAGGGGAAAGTACAATTCCAAGATAAGACTGCATGTGTTGTGCGGTCTGATCTGACTCTGTACTGACCACACAGGTAAGTAAAGTTCTGTAAGACACTCCTGTGGGTTAAGAGATATTTTTTTTACATCTTTCTATAAGTACCTTATGATATATAGATCTAGTTAATCTATCTCTCTGTCTAGAGACAGAGAACTATCTATGGATGGAGTGTTTTTTCCTTCTGTTTTCAGAGAAATTCATATCTAGAATAGAACACACTCAATCTGAAAAGTCAAAGGTATTTAAAGATGATGTGAGAACATTTCTTCATCTGGCTGATACAAAAGAACTACAGAACCTTTGTATAAGATTTTATCACTTGTAAGATTAACTTTCCTGATTTTGTTAAAAAGAATTCATACATTGATTACACTCATAATACTGTTGAAATATTCCAAACTTCTATGATTAATCCCTTAATCTTTAGCCTCAAATGAGCAAAGGGAATGTATTCAGTTGGTTAACTCTTTACCGAATGACAAAATTCTGCACTTGTCCAAATTGAAAGCACTTGCAGACAACAATAAATACAAGACTGAAAAATTGAAAATTGTTTTGGGAAGGGAAGAAAACATTGTGGGAAAAAGGAGAAAATGCCAGGTTTTTTTCCATATTCCACAATGTTTTCAAAAGCTTTTTCCATCAGGGTGGCTAATGACAAAATTTAATAAATATCCATATTGAAAGCAATTTTAGATGTGGAAGGTGCATGAAATGATGTGATTCATCTATGTAGGGGTAGAAAACATTTTGGGAAAAGGAGATAATGCTGGTAACCAGCATTTTCACCTTCTAGGAGGTTATCAAAAGCTTGCTTCCTTGGAGCACTTGAAACATGGAAGCTTTTTCTAATAGATTAAAATGTTTCAAAAATTCAAAAAAGAAATGAACACTTTTGCAGTTAACCCTTTACCACACAATCTGGACTTTTGACGACCTTGAGAAAGACAGATTTTGAAAACATTTTGGGAAAGGAAAAAATGCTGGTAACCAATATATTCTTCTTTACCCAAAATGTTTTCTACACTTTCCAAAATAAATTTCAAGTTCCGGGTCATATTTATTTTGTCATCTACAAACACTTTCAATTTGACCAGTCTAAAGTTTTTTTTGTTTAGTAAAGAGTTAAGTAGGACAGACTAATTTAACATTTCTGAGTTTGAACAACTCTGCGGGAGAGGACTTTTGAAAACATTGTGGGAAAAGGAGGGAATGCTGGTAACTCATTTTCTGCATTTACCACCCTGTAAGAGAATTATCTCATTTGTATCAATTTTGAATTTGTTGTCTGCAGTTGTTTAGAATTTGAAAGAATCTGAAATTTGTGCTTTGGGAAGTGTTAACCCTTCACCTCACAATGCCGCCTTTTAACAACCTTAGGAAAGAAGCCTATTGAAAACATTGTGATGATTGATTGATTGTATAGTGTTAAACGCCATTGTCAACATTATTTCACTTATATCACAGCGGCCAATGCACCTATAAGCTTTCCTGGAGTTTCTTTTACCAGTACTCCGCACAGTATTCTTTCCAAGCCACTGGCTGCTTTCCCACATAATCATCGTTGAAACAATGGTCAGCAGTGAGAGCGGAATGAATTCTGTCGCGATGAGAAAACATTGTGGGAAAAGGAGAAAATGCTAGTAAGCATTTTCTCCTTTTCCCACAATGTTTTCTTCCCTATCAAAGAAAAATTGGACCATTTTAGCCACATTGAATTTGTCATCTGCAAATGCTTTCAATTTGGACAAGACTAAAATTTTGTCATTTGATAAAGGGTTAAGGGATAAAATGTATGCCTGAATTAAGATTTTTCACACTCTTGCAGGATTTTTCGTGGAACTGGACAACTTTTGAAAACTTGGGCTTTGAGGGGTAAAAACAGTTGTCAGTAATAAGCTATCACTGTATTTTCCATAATGTTTAAAATACAGCTGTAGATAGTTATTTTGTGTCATTCTCTAGTTCCTAAAGACGGTTACCAGCATTTTCTCCTTTTCCCACAATGTTTTCAAAGGTACCCTTTTGGGGTTGGTAAAAGTCCGGTTTGTGTGAGAAAGGGTTAATTAGTTCAAGCTTGAAGAGGGCTTTGACAGTCCCTCGATGTCTTCTTTAAAAACAGTTTGAGCTCGCAAGCAGAGGTTTCCAAGGTACTGATTTATTTCTAGGTCCACTCAGACCTGTTCTACCAAAAACCATTACAAATGACACAATGGAGAAAGACGGGAAAGAAAACTGGTCTGAAGATATGAGGCTAACTGCTTTGAACCCTTGGAAAAAGAGAAAATACTGGCTTCTGGCATTTTCATCATTTTCCTGAAATGTTTTCAAGTGCCTTTTTTCCAGGGTCGTTTAAACACTGTTTGTCTGGCAAAGTGTCAATTTTAACTGTAGTATGAATCTAACTATGTTTCTCTGCAGGTACCGAAAGCAACATGGAGCCAGTGAAAAATTATATGATGCTAAAGACACTATATTGCTTCTAAAAATGTTGTATTGTAATGAAGAGATAGATATAGATGTAGCCCTTCATGAGTTTTATATGGAAAAGGTAAAAATATGATTCAGATTCATTTCTTTTCAATTTTTTTCTTTTGGGTTAACTCTTCACCAAACGACAAAATTTTAGACTGGTCCACATTGAAAGAATTTGCAGATGAGATATTAAATGCTGCTGCAATGATGGAATCGGTGCCTGAAAGAGTAGAAAACATTGTGGGAAAAGGAGAAAATGATTGTTACCAGCATTTTCTTCTTTTCCCCACAATGTTTTCAAAAGGCTCCTTCATCAGAGTCGTTAAAACTCAGAATTGTGTGGTAAAGAGTTAATTTGAACAGTTCTGTCTCAGAATACTTAAAGAAAAAGAAATTCAGCTCTGATGATTGTCATCTACATAGAAAGATTCAAGAACAAAACCTTGTAATAGGGGAAATTGCTTCTTTTTTCTCAGCAGTTCCTGTGTTGGTCCAATGGCTTCAAAATGATGGAAGTGATTAAATTCTTCATTGATGTTATGATATAACTGAAGTTAATGATCTCAAATTTAAAAAAAAAAAGTCATTTTACTGCAGTTTGTAGCTTTTGTAAATGGTATAATTTTTTACCAGATGACAAAATTTCAGGGTTGTCTGAACTGAAAGCAGTGCAGACAACAAGTTAAATGTGGCTCAAATGACAGGGTTTTTCTTTTAAAGGGAAGAGGACAGCTTGGGAAAAGGAGAAATACATTTGGGCATATTTGTAGGTGTGTTTTTGGCACTGCTTTGCTAAAAATATGACATTTTCTAATGTATGTTTGTTATTGGTGAAGAAATTTACTTCAACTCTGGCTACTTGTTAACTATCAACACTTCACCACACAATCCCATGTTTGAACAACCATGGAGAAAACATAGTAGGAAAAGGAGAAAATGCTGATTACCAGCATTTTCTCCTTTTTTCCACAATGTTTCTTACCCTATCAGTGCCAGAAATCATCATTTGAACTACATTTAATCTTGTCGTCTGGAAATGCTTTCAGTTTGGTTGAGTCCAAAATTTTGTCGTTTGGTATAGAGTTAAAAGGAAAACTCATAGTTATAGGGCTGGTAGCCCTCAAACTATTTTTGACAGAGTTATGCACCTTTTGCAAGCATTTTCACATAAATCATCTTTGTCTAATTTCTCTGTCATCATTGTAAACATTTACTTAAGACAAGGACAATTCAATGTATTATTGTATACTGTTGCATGGAATTAAACATGTCCTTTGATATTTGTAAAAGGGGCTGTAGTGGGCCTGCATCCCAGACCTTTAGAGGTGAAAGAGTCCATCCAAGCCTATACCATTTAGTATTAGAACTACCATGAACCAGTAAAGATAACACTTACAGGGGTGTTTTTCAATAGTATGAAAAACATTGTGGAATTGCCCGTTTGCAAACAATTGCCTCTATTTCCGCAGTGTTTTCCATTGTTGTCAATGATAGAGGCATTGAAAGTTGTGTTTGTACAGTTGTGGGATTTACTAACATTTCAGGTAGATACAGGGCGGCAATATCGTAGAAAAAGCCAATGTTTTGTCTTGATAATGGATATGCTGTATAAGGCTAAAAGATATGAGGATGTGACCCGGTTTTATGCCAAAAGCAAAGAGTATTTTCACAGTCTGAATTGGTTGTTAATCTGTTTATATTTTGGATCACAGTATAAACTGGTAAGATTATCTTAAGGATACATTAAACTGTTAAATTGATTGAAAGAAAATTTCCAAGTTAGTGTTAAAACACAAATATTGCAATTTAGAAACTTTTGGTTGGGAAAAAAATGTTGCCATATTGGATTGCATATATCAGAGAAAAGTTTGATCTTGAGCAACACAATCCTGAACTCTTTACCAAACGACAAAATTTTAGACCAGCTCAAGTTGAAAGCGTTTGCAGACCACAAATTAAAGGTGGCCCAAAAGACAAAATATGTCCTTGATAGTGTAGAAAACATTGTAGGAAAAGGAGAAAATGCTGGTTACCAGCATTTTCTCATTTTCCCACAATGCTTTAAAAAGCCGTTTTCTTCAGGGTCAATAAAAGTAGGGATTGTGTGGTAAAGGGTTAAAAGGGCAATGACTCACTCTTAGTAGCCTAACATTTGGATGGCACTAGGCAGCCTAAGGGTTTACTATTTCATATAACTCTTATCAGACAACAATGTTTTGGTCTTGGCCAAATTTAAACCATTTACAGTTGACCCAATAAATATAGCTTAAATGATGGTTTCTTTCTTGGATTGGGTAGAAAACATTGTAGGAAAAGGAGAAAGTACTGGTTTTTATCAGTCTTAACCCTCTACCACACAATATAGAGCTTTAATAACCCTACTTGAAGAAGACTTTTGAAAACTTGGTGGGAAAAGGAGAAAATCGCCAGAAAGAAAGTTTGCCCCAACCTGGTATCACTCACAACCACCAGGTCACAAGTCAGATATGCTAACCACTGAGCTACCCAGCCAGGCTTTAGCACGATGTGCTCAAGGTGAGCTTTAGTGATAGTGCTGTGTCATAGTGCGCCATCAACTTTTACCTTGTGTACACTCTATAGACAAAAGTTTAATTGTAATACTCATGAGAGATGGTCAGAATGTTTTTCCTGATATTGCAATAATAATATCTCAGAAGAGATTGTAAATGGGTCATTTGGGGTCTAAAAGCAGGTCAATGGGTCAAATCTTTGCAAGGCTTTGTGTGCACCTAGTCATGAAAGTTAGGGAGAATGTTTGTCTTGGTAATACCACAGACAAATTCCAAAATGGGTCATGTCAAATCAAAAAGTAGCAGACTGTGTCAAATCTCAGGAAAACCTTGTGTGCTCTAGAGGCCACATTTTCAGTCTAATACTCATGAAAGTTCGTCAGAATATTTTATATCATAGTATTTTGGATAATCTCGAAAAATTGATCACACCAGATCAAAAAGTACATGTAGGTCACAATTTTATATCTTAGACAAACCTTGTGTATAATGTAGGGGCCACATTATCAGTCCACTCTGCATGAAAGTTAGTGAAAATGTTTATCTTGATGATATCTTGGATCACATGATTAAATCTTTGAAAAACCTTATGTATACTCTAGAGGACACATTTTCATTGCAATGTACTCATAAAAGTTGGTCAGCATGTTTGTCTCAATTTTGGGATCAATGTTGGATCAGAAAGGAGATCAGTAGGACATATTTTTGAAAAGCTATATGTAGTTTCTGAAGACCACATTTTCCATCCAATGATTATGAAATTTTGTCAGAATGTTTGTCTTGATGGTACCTGGGACTAGGATGAAAGTGGGTCATATCAGGCAAAAAATCTTGGAAAAACCTTGTGTGCATTCTTGAGGCTACATTTTCACCCTGATGCTCATCAACTATGTGATAATGTTTGTCTTGATGATATCTTGGGAAAGTTTTAAAGTGGGTCACACTGGGCCAGGAAGTAGTTTATAAGGTGAAATCATTGAAAAACCTTGTGCATACTCTAGAGGCTATATTTTAAGTCAGATACTCTTGAAATGATGTCAGAATGTTTGTCTTGATGATACCTCTGACAAATTTGAAAATGGGTCCAAGGGAAAGAAACAGTTGGTCAAAAGGTCAAGTCGTTGAAAAAGCTAGTGTACACTCTGGGTCAAGTCATAAATTTTTTGATGAAAAAAATGCTTTTCTTGGGAAACACTGATGCCATTTTTTTGACATTTGTTAGAACAATCCAAGTTGCTGCTACCCTATTTTCAAAAGCACGTCAATTTATCTCTTTACCAAACGACAAAATTTTAGAGTGGTCCAAATTTAAAGCATTTGCAGACGACAAAATAAATGTGACTGAAAAAATAAAATTTGTTTTAGGAAGGGTAGAAAATATTGTGGGAAAAGGAGAAAATGCTGATTACCAGCATTTTCTCCTTTTCCAACAATGTTTTCAAAAGCTGTCTTCCTCAGGGTCGTTAAAAGTTGGATTGTGTGGTAAAGAGTTAGGACAATACTCGGTAGTTGTAATGTATATTTTAACCATATAACAATTTTTCAGAAATATCCATATCAAATGACTTTGCAGAAAACCAATTAGATGTGCCTTAACCCTTTAACAGATGACAGCATTTTGGGCGTCTCCAAATTTGAAGTATTTGCATGCAACAAGTTCAAATGTGGCTTTAGTCTTGGTCTTTGAATTGCCTTTGGAATGATAGCATACATTGTTGGAAAAGGAGAAAATACTGATCATCAGCATTTTTTCCTTTTCCCCGACAATGTCTTCAAAATCCTTTTTCAAATTGGTTGTTGGAACATGGAACTTTTAGATAAAGGGTTATATTACAATTTTCACTGAAAAGGTAGATATATGAGAAAAGGAAAAACTGCTGGTTGTTATATTTAAATGAACCTTTTTTCTCAGGATTGTAAAAAATCTTGGGTTGTTTTGTGGAGAAATGATGGATATATTAAAATTGATGGATGTACCTGTAATTTTTTTGTATGTAGAAGTACATGGTACCATGATCAAGATCACCTTTCATTTCCAGGGCACAAGGGAAGCGTTCGATCAAGTTCAGACAGAATTAAAAGAATTGTTAACCAAAAAAAACCCTTTACTAAACAGATGTCTTTTTTTAGGATCCATGTTAGCATTTAAACAGGTAATATACACTTTATCAATAGAATCTATTCTCTTAACCCTTTACCACACAATCCTGACTTTTAACGACCCTGAGAAAAGAGCCTTTTGAAAACATTGTGGGAAAAGGAAAAAATGCTTGTAACCAGCATTTTCTCCTTTTCCCACAATGTTTTCTACTCTTCCCAAAACAATTTTCAATTTTCGAATAACATTTATTTTGTTGTCTGCTAAAGCCTTCAATTTTGACCGGTCTAAAATTTTGTCGTTAGGTAAAGAGTTAATCCTATACACGCAGGGAACAATTAGGGGGTTTTTAGCTCACCTGAGCATGATGTGCTCAAGATGAGCTTTTGTGATCATGCTGTGTCTGTCCTGGTATCTGGGACAAGTGTGAAAATAAGTCATGTCAGGCCAAAAGTCAAAAAGTAGGTCACTGGGACAAATCTTTGAAAAAGCTTTTGTACACTCCAGAAGCCACATTTTCAGTCCGATACTCATGAAAATTGCTCAGAATCTTTGTCTTGATAGTATCTGGGAGAAGTTTAAAATAAGGTCATGTGGGGTTAAAAAGTAGATGACTTGGGCAAATCTTAGAAAAAACCTTGTGTGTTCTCTAGAGGCCTCATTTTCAGTCTGATAATCATGAAACTTTATCAGAGTATTTGTCTTAATAATATCTTAGACAAGTTAGAAACTGTGTTACAAAGGGTCAAAAAGTCAGTCACTGGGATATATCTTATAAAAACCTTGTCTGCACTCTAGAGGCCACATTTCAAGTACAGTACTTATGAAAGTAAGTCAAAATGTTTTTGTTGTAAACATCTTTAACATGTTCGAAATTTGTCATATTTGGTCAAAAAGAGGTCATTGGGACAAATCTTTGAAAAAACTTTGTGTGCATGCTAGAGGCAACCTTTGAAGTATGATACTTATGAAACTGGTCAGATTAGATGATATCCTGAACAAGTTTGATATTGGGTCGCATAGAGTCAAAAAGTAGGATGCTACATCAAATCTTAGAAAAACCCTGTGTGCACCCAAAAGACCTTATTTTCAGTTTGATTCTCATGAAATTTGTCAAAACACTCATGTTTTACATCATTACAACCAGTATCTCCTCAACTTTATCTATTGTAATTTACATTACTCAGGTGAGTTCTTTAACCCTCTTGTTCAGCTGTACTGGCAGAAGGCCAGCAGAGATTATGTTATAGCTTGGTTCCCATTGTCTGTCCATCCCTCTGACGGGATAACATCTGCATTTTTGGTCAGGTTATATCTTGAACACATATGTTTTTGAAAAAAAAATGTGACTATTATTCTGACCGTTAGAAAGGGAAAAGAACCCATTGAAAGTTGAAAATTTTCTTTTCTTGTTTATGCAATCAAGAAGTTGACATGATAGATGAACATTAAGGAAATCCAGCTATCATATTGGGAAAAGTGGCCATTTTATGACTGTCTTTGCAAACATTTTCAGTTGCCTTCTCTTTCCAGGGAGAATATGCTGCAATGTTAGAAATGCAGGAACTACCAATATTTGACATAGGTGACCTTAGATGGGAGAAAGAGAATAATCTAAAGGTAATGTCTTTTCCATTTGAATTTTACTTGGTGATGTCTGTCCTTTGAACCCTTATCTTGCTGAATAAGTTAAACCCTCTAGCTAATAGTAAAAACCAGAATAATGCATATTTTAAACTTCATTTATGGAGAAAAATATCTTCTAATTGAACAGTGTAAATCAAAGATTAGAATGCATGTTCTGTGCAGTCTGATCTTGATATATACTGTCCATAAAAGGTCTGTGAGTTGCACTTAGCAGCTTAGGGGTTAAGATCTCTATAATGTCTTAGAAACAGATGTCTGCTGAAAATCTCCGTGTTAAGTCCTTGTCGATTGGGGTGTTTTTTTTAGCTTATATGAGGGCAAGGTGCTCCAGGTGAGCCTTTGCAGTCATGCTTTATCCATTGTCAAACATGCACTGTCCATCTTTCATCTACCAGACATCAGTAATAACCTTGTGTGCACTCTAGAGGCAACATTTTCAGTCCCATACTAATACAAGATGGTCAGAATGTTTGTCTTGGACGAACTTGAAATATGGTCACAAGGGGTCAAAAAGAAGGTCAGTGGGACAAATCTTACAAGTTACAGTGCACTCTAGAGGCCACCAAGTGTACACAGTTGAAAGCCATACCTATTATCAACAGTACTTGACTCAAGGTAAATGATAATCATGGGCTTTGCACATCATCTTACCCAAACATTTAACCAATACTTTTTGAAAATCCTTAACAGAGTGAAAGGAAATATGGAGCTGACACTAAATTTATATTTTGGATAGTAGCATAAATGAGTCTCTTCGGGTCAAAAGGAAGGTCAATGGAATGAAACTTATATACACCTTGTATGCACCCTAGAGGCCACATTTTCAGTCTACAATTTTATGAATCCTAGATCACTTTACTCAGGTGAGCGCTTTAGGGCCAATTGACCTCTTGTTTTAATTACTATCAATACATGTATTCTGTCAAGGATTGTTAAGGGGTAGATTTTCTCAGAAACTTGAATTATTAGGAGATACATGTATTTCAAAGTAATTCAGTGGGATGGATGCTTAAATGACCAATTTTTAAATGGGCCATGCTCATGTAAAAGGGGGCTCATTGCATCTGGGTAAATGCATTGAACCAAGCACATCATCACATGGTTATAGATCTGTAAAATCTGTTTTGTTTAACAACAGACTGGTTCTTTGACATGCAGGAAATTTAAAGTTAGCAAAATGGTTCCGACATGTGTTGATAGTTTTAGCAGATGCATTAAGCCCCCTTTTCACATAGCATAGCTCAGATTAATTTTATAGAAGCAACGTCCTACCTGTGTGCATTTTGACTTATTTCTTATTCAAAGGGACAATGTTGTAGGAATGATGTTCCAGGATTTTTATCTTGGCACTACACTGAATGTGTTCGGTATGGATTTAACCCTATACCAAACAACAGAAGATAAGACTGGCCCAAATTGAAAGCATTTGCAGACCACTGTTCATATGAAGCTGAAAGGATGATTGCTGTCCTTAAAAGGTTAGAAAACATTTTAAGAAAAGAAGAAAATGCTGGTTACCAGCATTTTCTCCTTTTCCCACAATGTTTCAGGAGTTCTGAGTTGACTTCATGACTTATCTCCGATAGTTGTTAAATTTTGTGCTGGCCATAACCCTTTAACCTGTTGACATAATTTTCATGAAACTTAATCAAGCAGTAAAGGGTATCAAGTAGATATGCCACAAACAAGAAAGACAACACTCTCTATTTGAGTTATCTCCCATGATTATTAAATTTTCTGAAAATCAGAACTCCTGTACCAATTGAGATATTTTGGTGATAATAAATAGGGATGCTTAGTACATCAAGAAGGCAAGGTGCATTGAAGAAGTGTAAGTCTGGCTTACTCCATCTATTTTCAGTGATCTTCCCTGAGGGCATAACTCTGACCAGTGGAGTTATTTTACTGGTATTTAGAAGAGCTGCTAAGAATACGACATAGGGGTGTCATGATATATATCTCTTACCTGATTGAGTTATCTCCCTTACTTATACTATGGGTGCAGATTATCAGTAGTGCATGCAGCAGCCTGTATTTTTCACATGATTTTTGGATTCTTTGTTGAAAATCGCGTACTAGCAAACACAAAATCAAGTTTCTCAGATTTTTACGCTTCAAGAGTTATTATCTTTGTAGGCACCTGTCCTGATTATGCCCCCACCATAAAATGGTGGATGGGCATACAAGTGTTACTCCCATCTGTGTACGTGTGTGTTCTTGGTAAAGGTGGTGTTCATGTCCGGCCTTTAACTTTGATGTGCACTGTTGGATTTCAAAATAATTAGGCACAAATGATTGCCATGAAAAGACATGTTGCTAACTCATAGGTCAATGTCAGTGCTTTGCAAAATTCTTCTCTTATACAGTGTTGTATATATATAAAAATGTTTTTGTCAATAAATATGGCAATAGGCCTTTGTTTGAGTTTGGAACTATACCAAGACTGTGGCCTTTGTCATGTTGCTGGTGAAATCTGTCAAAGTTCATATTTATTGATGCAAAGATTTCTTCTGTAGACCTCTTTTGTTTTCATGAAATCATCTTTGCAATTTTTAAGAAAAAGATATGCTTATTTTCTCTTTGAAACTTTATTACAGCAAAGGCTTCTCGGAAATAAATGACTCTGCGCTAATTATGTCTCTTTTTATGTATAGGGAAGTTTAGCCAAATAGGACCATTATTGCCGTCTTGTTATAATTTTCTATCCAGTTGCTTGCATATGTGCACTTGGATCGTGAAGAGGAAGCTGTTTCGCTTTTACAGTCTGTGTTTGTCTTCAAAAAAACTGATTTTCCAGTAGTGTTTCTAAATGTGGTAAGTTAAAGAGTGTCTTATTTTTTTACCCCCACTAAAAAGAGGAGAGATATTATTTTACATTATCTTTCCACCTGGTTGTCTGTTTTTCCATCTTTCCAGATGTCCTTCCATCTTATTTTCTGTAAACAGCTTCTGCTGATGATTTGCTTGGTACCATGCATCATGGAGATGCATTAAGCTCCATTTTGCCAGAGCATAGATCATTTTTAAGAGCCTATGTTGAGGTGTATTTTTGGGCACTAGGCCCCAAGGTAAAGATTACAGTAGGGGTTAAAAGGTCAAATGCTCTTTTACCCGTAAAATGTTGTCCTATGTATATCTCCTTAATGCCTATTCCTTCATTAAACTATATTGCACATGTCTACCATGGTGACCCACATGTAAGAATAACTGTTTCAGACTCCAGCCTCCAAAGCTAAGGTCACAGATTTTTTGTATTCTTTAAACATCTGCTGGTTCTGGTTCTACATGGAAAATATTTCGCATTTATACCCACTTTGATGTAACGGTATGCAAAGCAGAGATATCAGATGTCAGGCTCCCTGTCTTTCTGGATGGCCTTCCATCTTATTGTCTATAACTCTTTACCAAATGACAAAACTTTAGACATGTCCAAATTAAAAGCATGTGCAGATGATAAAAAAAATTTTACTCAGAAATTGAAATTTATTTTTGGAAGGTTAGAAAACATTGTGGGAAGAGTAGAAAATGCTGATTAAAAGCATTTTCTCCATCCTCCACAATGGTTTCAAAAGCCTTTTTCTTCAGGGTCGCTAAAAGTCAGGATTATTTGGTAAATGGTTAACTCTTTACCAAACGACAATATTTTGGACTGATCCGAATTGAAAGCATTTGCAGATGACAAATTAAATGTGGCTAAAATGATTGCATTTCTTTCTGAAAGGTTAGAAAACATTGTGGGATAAGGAGAAAATGCTGGTTACCAGCATTTTCTCCTTTTCCCACGTTGTTTTCAAAAGGCTTCTTCCTCAAGGTTGTTAAAAGTCGGGATTGTGTGGTAAAGAGTTAAGCTACTTCTGCTGCAAACGCCATAGTCTTATTTTAAAAATATTTCACACATTATGTCTACCTTAGTAAGACAATTATTATATTATTTTCATTGTCATAAACAGAGTACCTGCTTAAAGCAATATTCAGGGGAACCTTAGAAAAAACATATGCAACATCAGAATATCGTTGAAACCGATTACAGATTTCATTATCCAAATCGTATACCATCCCAATATATGTTCAGTAAGAACTACATGGATAGGTCAACTTTCAAAATTGGAAGAAAAAAATTACAAAGCTTAATTATATCTGATGTCTCTTTTAAAATTCAGCTTGTGAAATGTATGTGAAATGTTAAATGAAATAGTTCATATTCACATCATGATAGCTGAATGAATTGAGAGTGAAATTGAAACTGGAAGTATATTTTCGGCTGAACTAGTTAAAACACTGTGCTGACAGCAAGGATTATGTCAGTGATTTAATGTTGATGAAATCTTAGGATAACACTGTTCTGTAACTTGTTTCATTTAAGATCCAATTTCATACATCTTGAATCATAGTTTTTCTGCAATGACGCACATACTGCTCATCATGTACGTTCTGTAGAACAAAAAACGGGAATAAATACAGAAATGTTCAGTAGTCAATAAATAAGAATAGTGAAATATGAGAATAAAAAAATGTGTTTTGTAAATTTTTAACTCCCCTGACCAAAGGCCAATGAGCTTATGTCATTGCTCAGTGTCTGTTGTCCATCTGTTCCTCCTTGTAGGCATTAACCCGTTACCACACAATCCCAACTTTTAACTTTTAACGACCCTGTAGAAAGAAGGCTTTTGATAACATTGTGGGAAAATGAGAAAGTGGTGGTAACAAGCATTTTTTCCTTTTCCCACAATGTTTTCTACTCTTTCAAACACAAATTCCATCATTTGAGCCATAGTTAATGTGTCGTCTACAAATGCTTTCAATTTGGACCAGTCTAAAATTTTGTCGATTGGTAAAGAGTTAACTTTCATCAGTTCAACTTAGGACAGAGTGCTGAAGGAGAGCTTTTTTTGTTGTGCTGTGTCAATCGTGGTCACCCATAATAGTTCATCAACTTTTACCTTGTGTACACACTAGAGGCCACATATTCAGTCTGACACTCATGAAACTTGGTCAGAATCTTTGTCTTCATAATAGCTTGAACGAGTTTGAAAATGTGTCATGTCTGGTCAAAAACTACATGACCAAGTCACATCTTCGAAAAACCTTGTATGCACTCTACAGGCCACATTTTCAGTCAATACTCATTTGTTGGTCAGAATGTTTGTCTTGATACCATCTCAAATTTGTTGGAAAATGGGTCATGTCGTATCAAAAAGTAGTTCTACAGGTAAAATCTTCATAAAACCTGTTATAAACTCTAGAGGCTGCATTTTCAGTCCAATACTTATGAAACTTGGTCAGAATTTTTGTCTTGATGATAATGGATATTTCAGACCTGTTCAAAATTGGTGCACATGGGGTCAAAAAATAGGTCACAGAGGTGAAATTTTCAGAAAACTTTGCACACATTCCTGTCCAGTACTCATGAAAGTTTGTCTAAATGTCTTTTCTTGATGATATCCCAGACAAATTTGAAAATGGGAGATGCCGGGTCAAAAAGTAGGTTACTAGGTCTTTATGACATCTCAGAAGTTCGAAAAGGGGCATGGTGGGTCACCAGGTCAAATCTTTTAAAATCCATGTGTACACGCCAGTGGTACATTTTCAGTCTGATACTCATGAAACTTGCTCAGAATGTTTGTCCTAATAGTACTTTGGGCGAGTTTGAAAATAGTTTCTGTCCCATCAAAATCTTCTTTGCTATGTCAAATTTTTGAAAAACCTGGTGTACACTTGAGAGGCCACTTTTCAAAAATAAGGTCATCCATTCAAATCTTTGAAAAATCTTGTTTACACTCCTAGCCAAAAAATCAGAATAGGGTCAATTTAGATAATAAAAAAGTAGGTCACACAGTCAGATCTTTGAAAAATCTTACAATGTACATACTCCCTAGAGGCCACATTTTGAGTTCAGTACCCATGAAAGTTGAACAGAATGTTTGTCCTGCAGATATTTTGGACCTGTTTTAAAATGGTTTATAATGCATTCTTAGAATATGTTATTAAATCAAATCTTTGAAAACTTTGTGTAGACTCTAGAGGCCACATTTTCAGTCTTATACTCATGAAAGTTGGTCAGAATGTTTGTCTTGGTAATATGGCATTTTAGATTGAAAAAGGGTCATGTCAGGTCAAAAAGTAGGTCACTGGGACTGACCCACATTTTCTGTCCAATACTCGTAATAAATGGCTGGAATGTTTGTCCTGATTACAGGTATTCTCATGCGAGTTCCAAATTGGTCATGTCCAGGCAAAAAATAGGTCACAAGGACAAATCTTGAAAAATCTTGTGAAGAACCTAGAGGCCATATTTTCAGTCCAATACTGGTGAAAGTTGGTTGGAGTATTTGTCTTGGTGGTATCACAGATGAGTTTGAAAATGGTTAGAGTTGAGTCAAAAACTGGGTCACTAGGACAAATTTTAGAAACACCTTTTGTATACTCTACAAGCCCTATTTTTTGTCCAATACTCATGAAACTTGGACATTATGTCAGAAAAAAAAATACAAGTTACCAGCATTTTCTCCATTTTAATAATGTTTTTAGAAGCCTTCTTCAGCAGAAAAGAATGTGGGATCGTTTGATAAAGACTTTACCAACACTGAATGTTGTTTGTGTTTCAGTTGGACACTGTGAAAGAAAAGGTTTTACATACTGACAATGTTCAGCTGAAGGCCAGCATGCATGAAATAGAGCTTGCATTGAAGAAAGAAAATCTCATTCGTAATCAGACATTTGAATCATTTTATGAAAGTCTAATAGGACCGAGAGAAATTGCTACCAGGCTAAAGAGAATTCGTAAAACTTTTGACTAGGCATCATTACAGATGTCTGTATCTGGCCAGAGGACTTGAGGGAATCTCTGAAGCTGAATAGTTAACCCTCTACCACGCAAAGCCAAGTTTAACGACCTTGAGGAAGAAGCCTCTCCATATTGCAGACAACATATTAAAATGATGTGGCTTAAATGATGTTGTTTGACTTTGAAAGGGCAGAAGACAAAGTGGATAAA
The DNA here is from genome assembly GCA_945859785.2 of Tridacna gigas. NCBI lineage: Eukaryota > Metazoa > Mollusca > Bivalvia > Cardiida > Cardiidae > Tridacna > Tridacna gigas. The sequence goes on along the minus strand of OX244037.2, from coordinate 36,889,612 downwards.
GGAGAAAATGCTGGTTGCCATTTTTCCCTTTTTCCACTTTTTTCGTCAGGGTCATCAACGTAAGATCTTTTGGTAAAGAGTTGAGTGCTGGATTTTCAACTTGTGTGTCCAGAGTTTGATCCCCACTAGAGCTGCCCATATCAAGCAGTTTTCAGCAGGCTGTGTTGTGATGCCTGTAGAAGACAGTAAGTTAGGCTAATACAATTTTAGAATCATCCCTACAGTAGACAGAGACCACTGCAAGATAAGGAGCAATTACTTGTAGCTTTGGGTTCCAACTTCAAGCCCTTGGCTAACTCAACACTCACTGATTCCTTAGCAGAGAAGTAGAACAGATGTGGAAGGATCTGTCATGTCACAGCCGAGGAAACATAAACTGATGCACTGGCTACTTTGTTGTAGCCAAGATATATTTCTTAGCCATTACAGCAATAACATGACTTTTTACATCTATGATTTTTTGTTCTATTAATTTGACTGTAGTCAAAATCTGTTGAAATTTACAATGGGATAGGACCTTGAAATTATGAAAACCCAGGAAGTCTTTGTTTCCTTCAAATAACTACTAGTAATTGTGAACAGACATGAACCAAATTTTATGTACAAGTTTTTTTTTTATTGAGATACCTCATCGTTTAGCAAGTGGTCAGAATCCTGTTGATATAAACTCGAATTATGGGAAGCTAACAAAATTTAACCTTTCTTGGTTTCTTTCAATTTACTGTAGTATTATGAGCAATTTCATGCCAACTCAACCTTTGAACAAACATTCACAAGTTTTCACGACCCTTTTGAAGATGCCTTTGAAAACATTGTGTGGAAAGGAGAAAATGCTGGTGACCAGCATTTTCTCCTTTTCCCACAATGTTTTCTACCCTATCAAAAAATGTAAGTGCATTTGTACCACTTGCAAATTTGTTGTCTGCAGATGCTTTGATTTTGGAAGGGTCTAAAATTTGTCATTTGGGGAAGGTTTAATTATGTGGCTTTAGTTTACATGATTGAAGAAAATTACTTGAAACTCCAGACATATCAGTGTAATGACGTAGTACTATCAGTGGTTGCATGGTAACATGCCCAAGCTATTTCTGAAAACAACTGCAGCAAAGAATGTTTTCAAAATGTTTTGGCAGGGAAATGACTTACATGGTCATCCTATACTCCAAATACTGTATACTAGTTTGTGGTTTGTCTGTATTTTTTAAACAGTCCACACAGTCCTAGACTTTCCATTTTGAAAACATTTGCAGTTTACCAAATTCAATATTTCTCAAGTGATGGCATTTGTCTTTTTAGAAAACATTGAGGGAAAAATGAGAAAAAATTCCGGATAAAAGCATTTTCTGCTTTTTTCACAATGTCTAAATGAAATTTCTTCCTTAGTTTTGTAAAAACATGGAATGATCTGACAAAGAGTTAGTAGCCTATGTAACGTTGCACACTGTTCCAGCAGGAGAAAAATGGTGTGTTTTGATGGAACAGTTTTAGAATAAACACTGAATGCATGCTCCACGTGTAAAAAATGGCAATGTAAAACCTACAGTTCAGCCCTATACTCAACAGTGAAATTTTCAACTTTTCCAATTTGAAGGCATTTGCAGTCAACAAATTGATTAAGACTCATATTGTTTTTTTTTGTGTGTTTTTTTTTTTTTTTTTTTTTAAGAAATAATAGAAAAAATTACTGATCAAGCTCTGGGTTCGTATTCACCAACCATTCATCAGAACGTTCTTTGTCTTGTTTTCCAGAATTTTCTACATTTGAAAGTAACACAACTGCTGATTGGTAAACCATTTGGTTTAGCCAATCAGGAGTTGTGTTACTTTCAAATGTAGAAAATCTTGGAGAATAAGACTAAGAATATTCTTATGAATGGTTGGTGAATACGAACCAAGAGCTTGATCAGTAATTTTTTAAGGTATGGCAAAACACAGTTTCCTACCTTATAAGGGCATTATACCTAATTTATGTCTATTTCAGAATTGTTGTCTGCACTTGCTTTCAATTTAGAGGAGTCTAGTACTCATTTTGTAAAGGGTTTAAAGAGGGAAAGATTTATCAGGGAAAAGAAGAAAATACTAGTTACCAACATTTCATCCTTTTCACACAATGGTTTCCTCTCAATAAAAGATGAATTTTATGGTGGCATATTTCTGCCGCGAGATACGAGATAGCTATCGTGATAATTTTAGAAAACTTTCATGATAATTCGGAGTTTCCTGGAAATTTTATCTAGATAGTGAAAAGTTTTCTGAAAAAATTACCACGATAAACTTTGTTTTCTAGAAAATTCTATGTTGATTATTTCTCATTCGTGCACGAAGCTGACATCGAGGTAAAATTATCGCAATAGTTCTACCCATTTCGCGATATCTATAAATAGAAAATTCACCATTTGGACGAACTCGGAAGTTTTTGACTGACAAAGATGATCCGAAACCGTATCTAATTATAGATACCATGAATGTCAGTTCTGGACACGAGCGTAAAAAAATTCGTGATAACAGTTAGAAATATCGCGATATTTTTATCGTGAAACTTTTTGTTATCTAGATAATATTTCCAGGAAAGTTTGTTTTATCGCAAAAGTTCTCTAAAATTATCATGATAGCTATCTCGTATCTCGTGGCAGAAATATGCCACCATAGAATTTCATCATTTGAGTTGTTTCATTTTGTCTCCTGCAGCTGCCTTCAGTTTGGACAAGTCCAAAATTTTATAGCTTGGGAAATGAGTAAACTTCATGACTACTTCCAACTCTTTCCATACTTAATATGACAAAAGAAGCTTTTGTGGACAGTGTACATCAAAATCAGACTGCAAAGAATGTGCAGACTGATCTCTGATCTACACTATCCACTGCTCTTGTCTAGATTAAGAATAAAAGGAATCTTCCAGATGAACTTTATTTGTGTCTGTTCAAAAAATTTCATATATTTGTTTGGTAGTGAGAAGAGTTTACTGAACAACTGAACAAAATAAAACAAAAAAGATGTACAAAATGTCATCTATTTCCAGACAGGCTCTCTATGACTCAGACAAGAAAATCAAACAACGAAATGAAACAATGAATGAAAAGTTATTTTATGATAAGTCTTTCACAGCTTCATCAATGTCGTCTATTTGTTCTTTCAGTTTCTTCCATTGGTCTATAGGTAATGATATACCTAAAGATAGAGATTAAATAAAAAAAATTCTTACAAGTGGTTATCACAAAGTGGCATCTCTTAACCCTATACCAAACAATCCCTTTGCTTTCACTTCCCTGAGGAAGAGGCCTTTCGAAAACATTGTGGGAAAAGGAGAAAATGCTGGTAACCAGCATTTTCTCCTTTTCCCACAATGTTTTCTACCCTGTCAAAAACCTTATGTTCATATGTACCACTTTCAAATTTGTCGTCTGCAGATGCTTTCAATTTGGGAGGGGCTAAAATTTGTCATTTGGGAAAGGGTTGAACAATGGTGCTTCACTCTTTACCAAACTACAAAATTTAGAACTGTCAATATGGAAAGCCTCTGAAGATGATACATGAAAAGTGTCTCAAATTGACATTTTGGGAAAGAAGAAATGCTGGTCACAAGCAATTTCTCCTTTTCCCACATTCTCAAAGCCTAGAACCTCAGGTTGCAGAAACATGGAATAGTTTGGTTTAGAACAAAATAAGCACTGATTAAATACAGGAGTGAGATTATGCATAGTTCAAGGTGGTACATGTGTATGTATTTAACTCTTTACCACACTACAAAATTTTGGACTGGACCAAACTGATAGCACTTGCAGACAACAGATGTAGCTTACATGGTGATTTCAGTATCTGATGGGGTTGAAAACATTGTGGGAAAAGGAAAAAATGCTTGGTAAAGAGTTAAGTTGCCAAGGCTTAGCATTACAGATACTGTACATGAGGTGTAAGACAGCAGGCAAATACAGATAACTTTTTTAACTTTTAAATCACTATCAGTACTTACTTTTGCAGACAGTGTAGATTTAGATCCAACAGCAAAAGACTTGCAGAGTACCTTGGATCTACACCATGCCATGTACTTTTTTTATTCTGGATCAAAATGGCTAAGCAATTACAATATCTTTCATATTTTTAAAAAGTTCATTTTCAAGGTCCATAATTAGTTGAATCCTGAAGGAGGTCCACTGAATGAAACTACATACCAAATAATACAGATCTAGGCCAAATGGTTATACAAAAAGATATTTGGGGTTTCCATACTATATAATGTGAAAGGTCTGATCCAAGGGGCAGGTGCCAATTTTGAAGTGGGGGCTAAATTTTGACTTGGTTGTGATCCACTCAATGGAGCTTGTAGCCATAGGATTTATTTTAAACAAAAAGATTTTTTATAGTGTTCACTATAAAAGCATTATGTCAAACTTTTGATGCCAGTGGTTGGACCAATTTTCACCCAAGGACTGTAATTTGTACAGAACAGATGCAAAATATTACAGCTGTAGCTCTCATAGTTAGGGAAAAGATTTATGAAGATTTCACGATACAAGCCTATCTTACATGTGTAACCCCCATGGCAGGGCCAATTTTGAATCCAGGGCTCTACTTTGAACAACCTTTCTCCTAATTTTGGCCTCAAGACTATAATTTGAACACTCTTGGAAGAAATCCTCCAGATAAAGCTACATGCAAAAACAAATTGTGCCATTTGGACCAGCTTTAGTTTGTCATCTGCAAATGCTTTCAATTTAGACAAGACATAAATTTTGTCACTTGGTAAAGAGTTAAAATAAAAGTTAACACATGGACATAAGGCCAGAGGCACAATGGATGTAGGGCCAAGACATAAGCTCACTAGTCTTCAGCCAGAGGAGCTAAAAATGATATTTTCCTTTATTTCTATTTTTCACCTCTCTGACTTTGTTTGTATTATGTTTACCCCTGCTTTCAACACTGTTTTAGTAATAATGCATAGGTGCCTCCACAAGAAAATTGACCAGCTGGGAAATCCAACCAGTAACCCACTGAATGAGCTACTACACTCTGTCCTCTTTTTTTACTTTCAACAGATTTTGATTAGTCTGAAAATAATGAGTGCAGTAAAGGGCAAAAGAGAGTGATCTGTTAAATGTAGTACAGGTTTTCAACATTACAAATGCTGTAGCCTTACAGTTAAACCTTTGCCTCACAACTCTTGAGTTTTAATGGTTCCAAGAAATAAGGCATTTGAAATCATTGAGGAAAAACTGGTAATCAGCATTTTCTTCTTTTACCCCCATGTTTTCTGCATTTTGAACAATACATTTCATGGTCTGAATAGCATTTAATTTGTTGACCGCGAATGCTTTCAATTTGAACATGGCTAACATAGTGCACAAGGACAGAGGCAGTGGGAAAAGGTTAACTCTTTACCAAACGACAAAATTTTGGACTGGACCAAATTCAAAGCAGTTGCAGACAACAAATTAAAAGTTACTTGACTGACGATTTCTCTCTTTGATAGGATAGAAAACAGTGTGAAAAGGAGAAAATGCTGATTACCAGCATTTTCTCCTTTTCCCACAATGTTTTCAGAAGGCTTCTTTTTTCAGGGTTGTTAAAAGTCGAGACTGTGTGGTAAAGGGTTAAACATTACAGAACAGAACATCGTTTATTTGACAAAAACTTTACACAGTTAATAGTCATTACAGAATAACATTCATATTACCTTTCTTGCCTGGCCTTAACTCCCCATCTTTCTCATAATACTCTCGTATTCCAACCATGACTTTCCCACGAAATTCATTGACTGTGACAAATCTCATTCTAGACAGCTTTTATGCAATTGTAAGAAAAAAACAGAGTTATAGAAAAAGATAAACCCATTTACCAAACTATTCTATATTTCAACAACCCTGAGCAAGAAGGCTTTTAAAAACATTTGGGGAAGAAGCATTTTCTCCGCCGTAGCTCAGTCGGTAGGGCACAGGACTTGAGAACAGGAGGTTGCTGGTTGGATCCCCGGCTTGGCCAAGGATTTATGATAGTCATCGCGACGGGATTCATTCCTCTCAACGCTGACCATTGTTTCGCCGATGGTTATGTGGGAAAGCAGCCAGTGGCTTGGAAAGAATACTGTGCAGAGTACTGGTAAAAGAAATTCCAGGAAAGCATGGATAGGTGCACTGGCCGCTGTGATATAACTGAAATAATGTTGAAAATGGCATTAAACACCATACAATCAACCTATTCAAGGACAAATACTATCATTTGAAAAATATTTGGCTTGTCTCATGTAAATTCCTTAAGAACCAGCAAATGCAATTGTTCCTACATATATGTGCATGTTTTATTTCACACATTTTGATTCACCCTCTGGTTGAAAGTGTATCGGTATTTGGCCATTCCAAATTTAGACACTGAAAAAAGATTGATCAATATATATAGACACAAAATCCTTAAAGTTTCTATGTACAACATACAACACCCCCCTGGAGTCTGGCAAGTTGGACTTCGCCCTTTACCAAAACAACAACATTTTTAGACTGGTCTATATTTGAAGGGCACTGCAGATGTCAAAATAAATGTAACTAAAGTAAAGGGGTATGTCTAATGAGAAGGTAGAAAACATTGTGGAAAATGGAGAAATCCTGGTTACCAGCATTTTATCTTTGTCCGACATTTTCAAAAGCCTTTTTCCTTGGGGTTGTTACAACACAAGGTATTTTGGTTACGATAAAAAATTTGAAACCCCTTGCTACAGGTGCTAGTGCAAGTTTGATATAACAAATTTATGGGTGTTTCCGAACAAAATATCTCAACCAGTTAACCAGAATTTTTCTCTTTTTTTCCCAACATTCTTTCTTACCTTCTCAAAGATAATCTGCTCTTTTTAAGAAATATTATAGTTATCTTATGTAACTGCCTTCAGGTCTAGAAGCTCTGGGTTTGTTTTGTTTTGTTTTTTTTTTAAAAATGTCCTTGGGCATGATACTTCGGTGCCCCAGCCTAGAACTGGTGAAATCTCGGACACATATGAATAAGTGAGCTGTCACAGTGATATGACTGAAATAATGTTGAATGCATTTTAAAACATCATACAACCAACTACAAGTAAATGCCTTCAATAAGAATAAGTCTAAAATTTTGTTGACTGGTAACGAGTTATAATAGTTTTTGGAATCTTGTCTGCACAATGTCCGAAAAACACTCTTAACCCTTTCTCACACAATCATGAGTTTTAAAGACTCTGGGTGAGAAAGTTTTTGAAAACATTATGGGAAAAGGAGAAAATGCTGGTAGCCAGCATTTTCTCCTTTTCACACAATGCTTTCAAAATTATCAAAGACAAATCCTGTCATTTGAGCCACATTCTATTTGTCATCTGCAAATCCTTTCCATTTGGACAAGTCTAAAATGTTGTTGTATGGTAAAGAGTTAACCCTTTACCAAGGCAAAAATTTATACTTTTCCAAACTGGAAGCATTTGCAGACAATGATGTGACTGTGCCTCAAATGACAGTATCTTTATCTGAAAGAGCAGCAAACATTATGGGAAAAGGAGCAAATGCTGGTTAACTGCATTATCTCCCTTTCCAACAATGTTTTCAAATGTTTTCCTTTCTCAGGGTCTTTAAAACCTGGGTTTGTGTGGTAAAGGGTTAACATTCTATGATTTAACACATATATTCATGAAATGGGACTTTCAATGCTCATGATTAAAAGACAGATCAAGATTTGATTGCACAGAATGTGTATTCTAATCTTGGATGTAGACAGTCTGCTTCTTGCCAGATATTCTGACAAAAAAGTAAAAAAATGCTTTGAAACAAAACTGCAATATCTGCTTCTATAGTATGCACCGAGAATGTCCACTTCATTGATTCAGCGAGTGTTAACTCTTTACCTGATAGCAAAAATAGAGGCTTGTCCAAATTGAAAGCATTTGCAGGCAAAAAAATAGATGAGACTCAAATGATAGTATTTGTCTTTGAAAGGGTAGTAATCTTTGTTAAAAATGGAGAAAATGCTGGTTACCAGCTTTTTCTCTTTTTCAAACAATGTTTTAATAAGCCCATTTCATCAGAGTCATTAAAAAGCATGATTATGTGGTAATGGATTTGCCCTTTACCACATAATCCCTACTTTTAATGATCCTGGAGATGAAGGCCTTTGGAAACATCGTGGAACAGGAGAAAATGCTGGTAACCAGCAATTTCTCCTTTTTCCCCACGATGTTTTCGACTCTATCAAAGACATAGATCATCATTTGCACTACATTTAACCCTTTCCCAAACAAGCCCTGGTTTTCACGTGTCTGCAGTACAAGTCTTTTGAAAACACGGTGGGAAAAGGAGAAATTGCTCGTAACGAGCAATTTCTCCTTTTCCCACAGTGTTTTCTACCCTTTTTGAGACCTTTCTGCCGTTTTCATCAAATTTAAAATTGACGTCTGCAAAATCTTTCAATTTGGACCAGTCTGAAATTTGTCGTTTGGGAAAGGGTTAATTTGCCGCCTGCAAAATGCTTTCAATTTGGTCAAGTCCTACATTTCTTTGTTTGGTAAAGAGTTAAAGAGAACCTGAAACATCTGCTCTCCTTCAGGACCCTTCTCAGCTTTAGCTTTGGGTTTCTTTTCTGTCTGTTTAGGGGATTCACTAGCCTCTTTCTTTTTTTCTACTTTCTTTTTCTTTGGCTTAGGCTGCAATAAAACAGATTCATACATCACCAGGGCTAGCCTATAGGAAAATAGAATATCGTAAGATTACAAAAGTAACAATTATTTTCTTCACAAAAAAACTGCATGCACCTTAACTCTACATGACAAAATTCCAGACTGGTCCAAATTGGAAATATTTGCAGACGACAAATCAAATGTTGCTAATATAATGCCATTTGACTTTAAAAGTGTAAAACATTGTTGGAAAAGCAGAAAATGCTGGTTACCAGCATTTTCCCTTTTTTCCTTATGTCTTCAAAAGCTCTCTTACTGAAGGTTGTTATAATAATTCATGATTGCATAGTAAAGAGTTTAGGGTACTCATATAAATTATCTCCTTACCTGCATATTGGCTTTGGTAAAAAAAAAAAAAATGGTGAGTCTTAGATAATACTGCCCCAAGTTACCAAGAGCTACGTCTGACGCTATTCTACTACGGTAAGGCTTCAAATTCATGTTCCATGAACCTAAGATCGGTAAAATTGGTAAAAAAACTCCGACATGTGACACTAAGAAGAATCATTTTAGGCTGTAAATGTCTTTTTTGATGACCCAGAGTATACTTTTGGAAAGAGCTATAGCTTTATTTCTATCGTTACCAGATAACAAACTTTGAGACTCATTGAAAATGACACCATTTTGCAGAACTTCAGAAAAATTGCTTGTAGCTAAAGTAATGGAAAAGGTTAAATGATGCTTCTGAGCATTTTCTCCTGTTACTTTTCCACAATGTTTGTAAAACCTTTCTTCCTCAGGAAAAAATGTTCCATCCATGATGTTTTCTTTATCATTCAGAAAAATAATTTTGTGTTCCTTCAAATAAATATCCTTTCTGTTACAGTTTAAAATTATTGGTGTGTCAAAATAATAAGGCTGTAGTACAATACCGAGTTAACCAGGTTTGAATTGGTAAAAGAATTACATAAAAAACATTCAAAGACAACTCCTGAAATTGACATGGTTTCTAAACATTCTTTCTCTTCATAGAAGCTGTAATTATGCAGAGTCCCAGATACAGGGAGTGATTTTGATTTCAAAATTGAAAATATTAATAACTCTCCACTAAACCCTATGTTTTGGGTACTCATTAGAATCGTCTCATCGAGACAGTTCTAATGAGTACGCAAAACACGGGGTTTGGAAGAAATAATGAATTTAGAATGCCATCACTCCCTCTTATCTGGAGCTCTGAATATGTATTGAAATCCAATGTATTTGATGCTAACAAGAGTCAAGGAGAAATTACTGGGTATGTGATGGGAGATAAGCAGGAAGCAGTAGTAGCCAAACAATTCTATTATTTCTATAATCGAATACTAGCCATGATTGGCCAAGACTATCTGTCTAAACCAAAAAGCAAGTCATGGAACTATAGAATTCAAATGATGCTACAAAATTGTTACTGGTATTTCTAGTCTGCTAGAAAATATCTGAGCCATGCTCCAGCAAAAGAGGGTTTAATACATCAGCAAAAAGTATAGCCCCATGTCAGCCTGTGCAAGCTGATGTGAGTTGAAACTAGTTGAAGTTTCCACATGTCAAAGGACCATTTTACCTCAAGATTTAGTCAATTGTTAAATTAAAGGAGTTTATGGATCCTTAATTATGTGATGACATGCTTGGTATAATGCATCAAGAAGATGCACTAAACCCCTCTTTTCCAGAGCATGGCTCATACTTAGAATTAATTACTCACCTCTTCTCCATCAGATTCTGAATCTGAGGAAGATATAAATTCTTTTGATTTTGGCATTTTTATTTCTGAAAACAAAAAAATTGTTTTAAAGCTTAATCAAGATTGAACATTCCAATTGCTTATGTCAAAAATTAGGGACGGTGACAATTATGCAGCCTAATCTCAGATCTACACTATCTGATAATGTGACAAAACAGCTTTGAAGTACCTCAGTACCTGTCAGATTTCAGTATATATGAATCTAGGACCGTTAAATCTAGGACCTGCTTCAGGAACTTTCTATAATTAATAATTTATAGTATTTGTAGGACTGAATTCCCCATCATCGTGGTACTAAAACATTTGACTGTGTGTAGAAAAATTAGTGTCTTGTCTGATATTTTTCTGCTGCAAAAAACATGCAAGGATACCTCATGTATATTTCTATGATAACTGGTTTTCTGTTTGTCAGTTAACGATTCTAAATCAAGGCAAAGCAGGGGACAGCATAGATCACCTTTCAAAACAAGCTTACTTCTGGTATTATCATGGCATTGAGATGAAGCCATGGAAGACTTACATGCTCACCCTATTTATGTTCAAAACTTCAACAAATGAAAATTAAGTTATTTTCAAAGTGTTGCGATGATTTTATCAAGAATTTTGAGGAACAAATATAAATAAATTCTCCCTGTCATTTTGTATGCAAGGTTTTACTTTGGGCACCTGTAAAGATGGAGGGAAATAACTTCTACAGAACTTTGATTAAGATAGCATCAAATACCCCATTTTGGACCTTGTTTGCGGATAAAAAAGTGAATACATAATTTCTAGAGTGTTCTTTCATTTCAACAGATCAGGGAACACAAGTAAAAAAAATTGTAGTGCTTTCAGAAGAAGATTTTTATAATTAGCGAGTCAAAAATTTTCTCAGGGCCTCTAATTTTCATTCCCATACTTGGAAAGCGGTGACATCATCATTTACGGTCGTCTGAAATTTACTTTCCTATTTGATAACTTTAGTGACAGGAAAACAAATTTTACAGAACTGTAATATATATATTGTTCTTGTTTTGCTGATAAGATCATCAAGTTCATCTAAGGGATACGGTGATTTTGCAAAGAGCCAAGTTTTCTTACTATCTGGATGAAAACTAGTCCTATTTATAAGCCCCTACGTACGTTATTTTTCATTCTGACATTCATCGTGTACGTAGGGTCTTATCGGCTCCTTCATAGTTTCCTTTAGCAAACTCCGACATCGAATTTTGTCGCTGTTTGAACAGCAAATTTGGATACCTTCAAGTGAACTTGTTCAATAAAATTTACATCAGAAGTAAGATAAATGAATAATTTCTCGATTGAAAAAGGATATTTGTCCAAAACTTGCCTATTTATGAGCTAAATCCATTCCGATTCAACACCACTCTGTTTTGTTATGAATTGCCGTGGAAGAGATATGATTGTTCCGAATGAAACGTCATGTGCGGGTCAATGCAACTTACAGAATGGTATTATGTCTTTTTTTAAAACGAAATTTTGTTCGCTTCGGTCTTGTTTGATTATTGTAATAGATTTCGTTCATAAACTTAACGTCAATTCTTATTTGTTATGCAACCGTCTGCATGACTGAAAAACATGGCGGCGACTCTGTCGGCAATCCCACTTGCGAGTGATTTTATTGAATTCTGAATGAATCTGCTCATTATTTATCAAGACAGCGGCTGAATATTTTCAAAAAAAGTTCTTCCTACAGGTAAATGAAGTTCTCTTTCGTTATAATACTGGTTTTAGAGAGATCGGATTTGCTACAATGAACTGAATGGGACCCGTTTAGACGTTACATGCAATAAGAAAAATAAAATGTGAAATGTCCGATGATAAATGTTGAAAGGTAAATAAGCATGTATACGTCTAAATATTTGGACTAGATGAAAACTTGATTTAACATATCATTTTCGGAAAATTAGTCGAGGTGAGTTTGCAATGTATGTTGACAGTATCTGACCTACAAATGCTCATGTGAGGACATCCCAAAGGAGGTGCATTTCAGCCTCATTTTTGGAAATTGTAATTACAACGATATTGAAGAACCCGCGATAATACACTATAAAACAAGTTATGAAAAAGTTAATGATTCATAATAAAAGTTCTTAAGGCAAATTTTGGACACGTAATTACTGGAAACAATTTCAACCACAAAATCCTAGATTGTTGAATTTCGGGGTCTCAAGGATATCAATGAGATGGGTCGATTTCTCCAGTGAACGAAATGACCAGTGGGCGAATTGTGGTTTCAGCAATTTACTCGTATAACTTTACAAAGTTTACCTAAGAGTCTGCTCGTGAAAAGTACCCGACAAAAGGTAAGTTTTTAAAACAGATCTGGTGCCTAGCAATTCAAGTTTTTTTAATAATATCTGGAAAAGGAAAGTAGACTGCACGCGAAACCAATTCTCGCGGCCCGAATATTTGTAGGCGTTGTGTAATTTGCTGTCGCGTAATATTTACTAAGGCTCTGCGATATATAGAGCAAATCCATCAAGTCTGCTCATGAAGGCGTTTACAAATCTTTAGGGTAGCCCGTCTTTGAAATGTCATTCTTAAAAATAAAACCCGACTTAATTTTAGGTCTTCGTTCCATTTATTCCCTGGCCTGAAATTAAAATGAGAAATCTGTAAAGAAAATTTGAATCTACTATAGGCTACTTATACAAAACCAGAAGTAGCCTAATATAGCCACATGTAAAAAATGCCATGGAAAAAAAAATCCAAAAGTTCGAAGTAATTCATTGCAATGAGTCAAATTTGTAACGCAGATAACCGGATGTAAATAGTCACATGTGTCCCAAAAAGAATTATATAGAAACAAACAGCCATACATTTTGGTAGTTTTAACAAAATTTGTCAAAAAGCCAGAGGTATACCTAAAATATATAGGCTACCTACATTTTTTTTTTTTTTAAACAAGGCATATATGTATCTACGTACTTGTTAACAAAAGACGCTGGTGGCCAGCATTTTCTCCTTTTCTCACAACATTTTTACCATATGATAGAAAAATTCCAACATTTAGAACTAACATCTTTAATTAGTCGTCTGCATACGCTTTCAATTTGGACAATTGTAAATGTTTGTTTTGTTGGACTGCCAAAGAGTTTACTAGTTTTCGACTATTTTTCTGTCGCAATGCCCACCAGGGGCGTTCCCAGGATGAAAATTGTGTGGCAAGTCAAAGGAATCCCTTGTGAAGGAAGTTCGAGATAAAGCTCACCACCCTGTAGAATCCACCTTTTTCGTTTTTAGCTGACTGGAAGTGCCTCTCTCGATAGAACTTCTTTTTCTAAGATTTATGTAACACTTCTGATATTCCCTCTATGTCTGTCGGTCTGTCCGTCCATCTATCTGTCCGCATGTCTGTTTGTCTGTCTGCCTGCCTCTCTCTCTCTCTCTCTCTCTCTCTCTCTCTCTGCTAGAAATGATTGACATTTTCAGTTGTACGAGCTGTCAGTCAGACTCCACATTTTGACTTGACGTAAGGTATCTCCCGTCTCTCTCTCTCTCTCTCTCTCTCTCTCTCTCTTTGCTAGAAATGATTGACATTTTCAGTTGTACGAGCTGTCAGTCAGACTCCACATTTCGACTTGACGTAAGGTATCTCCCGTCTCTCTCTCTCTCTCTCTCTCTCTCTCTCTCTCTTTGCTAGAAATGATTTACATTTTCAGTTGTACGAGCTGTCAGTCAGAGTCCACATTTTGACTTGACGTAAGGTATCTCCCGTCTCTCTCTCTCTCTCTCTCTCTCTTTGCTAGAAATGATTGACATTTTCAGTTGTACGAGCAGTCAGTCAGAGTCCACATTTTGACTTGACGTAGGGTCTCTCTCTCTCTCTCTCTCTCTTTTTTTTTTTTTTTTTTTTTTTTCTTTTTTAATTAATTAATTTACTTAGCAATCTGAGGGTTAACAACAGACATTAACTTTTCACTTACCTTTCGCTGTCTAGGAGATAATTCTTTATACCCCCACCCTACAAACAAGGTTCGTATATAATTATGCTGACCACAAAATTAGGTGCACACTGTATATCACGATTGAACAGCGTGTAAGTCTTCGATGCACTATAGTCTGATCTTGAATCTAGGTCGGCAAATTTGTCGTGCAAGATACTGTGTCCAACCTAAGAGTTGGAATACACAGGCCTACCGTATCTATGTTTCCCAGCATATTTCCCATAGCGATGAAAATGCAAATCTTAACAAGAGTCAAGGGCGTATGTATGTAACCCATTTCCAAACCTCTTTCCCGTAACGTTTTTCCATAAGATGAATGTGAATACCAAAATCAGTTTTTAAGGGCTGTAATTAAAATTTCAGTGCACCATTATCATTCTCGTGTAACAGTCAATAGTACTGTAAGAAACGATCTCTTGTAAAGGCGCACTTTATTAGACCTTTCATGTACGTGTGGCAGATGGGGGGAAAAAAGATAAGTGATACGGGAAAAATGTGGTTAAGAAATATGACAGTCCTTATTACAGGACTTTATCCAACTTGCACTGTAAAGTTGTCTTCTCTTATCAAACAGTCACGTGTTTTAACGATCCCGAGGAAGACTACTTTTGAAAACAGTGTAGAAAAAGAAGAAAACCCTGGTTACCAACATTTTCCCCTGTTCCCATATTGTTTTCTTCACAAATCTGATCAATTAAGATACATTTGTCATCTGCAAACATCTGCATAGGCAAATAGATAAATAAATGAATTATGCTCTGGTAAAAGGGGGGTTAACCCTTTACCAAACGACAAACTGATTTTAGACTAGTCCAAATTGAAAGCATTTGCAGAAGTCAAAATAATTGTGACTTAAAAACTGAAATATTCTTTTGAAATGGTAGAAAATATTGTGGGAAAAGGAGAAAATGCTGGTTACCAGCATTTTCTTCTTTTCCCACAATGTTTTCAAAAGGCTTCTTTCTCAGGGTCGTTAAAAGTCGGGATTGTGTGGTAAAGGGTTAATGCATCTCTGTGATGCTACATATCTAGCAAATCATAACATAATAAGGGTTCCATAAAATCAATTTTTGTCAAACAACCGGCTGAATCCTGGGCTAGAATGTTCTTTTGACATACAGACAATTGACCAATGGCAAAAAGTTTCGAGACACAGGTTGACCAATGGCAAAAAGTTTCGAGACACAGGTTTCGAGGCACAGGTTGACCAATGGCAAAAAGTTTCGAGACACAGGTTTCGAGACACAGGTTGACCAATGGCAAAAAGTTTCGAGACACAGGTTTCGAGGCACAGTTGGACCAATGGCAAAAAGTTTCGAGACACAGGTTTCGAGGCACAGGTTGACCAATGACAAAAAGTTTCGAGACACAGGTTTCGAGGTACAGGTTGACCAATGGCAAAAAGTTTCGAGACACAGGTTTCGAGACACAGGTTGACCAATGGCAAAAAGTTTCGAGACACTGGTTTCGAGACACAGGTTGACCAATGGCAAAAAGTTTCGAGACACTGGTTTCGAGACACAGGTTGACCAATGGCAAAAAGTTTCGAGACACAGGTTTCGAGACACAGGTTGACCAATGGCAAAAAGTTTTGAGACACAGGTTTCGAGACACAGGTTGACCAATGGCAAAAAGTTTCGAGACACAGGTTTCGAGACACAGGTTGACCAATGGCAAAAAGTTTCGAGACACAGGTTTTGAGACACAGGTTGACCAATGGCAAAAAGTTTCGAGACACAGGTTTTGAGACACAGGTTGACCAATGGCAAAAAGTTTCGAGACACACGTCAGCCTGCGCAGACTGCGCAGGCTGACCTGGGTCAATACTTTTTGCAGATGCATTTAACCCCCTTTTCACAGACAAAGCTCAAATACTATCATTTCTTTATTGTCTTTATAATTATGATGATACCATATAAATAACTTCAGACGATTTTTGCCTGTCTGCCCTAAACTACCACCACTTCACTAATGAAATATCTTGAAAAAAAAAAACGGTATCCTGTTTTTAAAAAGTTGGTGTAAATACAGACAAATCTTCGTAAAATCAGATATCTGAGGGTAGATTTGATGTGCGAAAAAGCCTGTTTGTGATTTTGACAGAGCTGAATATATAATAACAATGTATAGTGTAGGACAAACTTTTCTCGTTTACTCGAGATTCATAAAACAGAACTGTTTACGATTACAATCACATCACATTTAGTTCGATGTCAAACTGTGACGACAGCATAGATATAAGTAGGGTACGACGTGTCTATCCCGTGATCCGCTTTTCGTTAACAATGGCTCCAGTACCCGACAGTTGGCACCATCAGTAGCACGCTTTGTTCCAGTCATCTTGTTCGAGAAGCTACAAAAAAAAAAAGAGAGAGATGGAAAACTATGATCAGAGTTCCAAACGGATTATTGTATTGTTGCTGGTCGGTAAAAAAAAACAATTACGGACCAACACTAGTTCCTTTTAAATCTGTTTTACTGATTATCACATGGTTATAGATCCATAAAATCCACTTCGTCTAACAACTGATTACTTTTTAAGGTAGAACAGTCCTTGGGCATGCATAAAATTGACAAATAAAAACTATCGACTCATGTCAGGCTGCGCAGATTGCACAGGTATGCAGTAATCGATACTTTTTGCAGATGCATTTAGCCCTCTTTTCAGAGCATGGTTCAAATGCAGTTTGACAGTATGTCTCTATCTTATCTATTTTTCAAAACGGATTTCACTAATTACCGAAAATATTCCCTTTTTACAATCATGAAGTAGAAGGCTTTTGAAAGCATCGTAAGAGAAGGAGAAACTGTGGGTAAGCAGCATTTCCTCTCTACACAATTGCTTTATACCATTTCATAGCAACATTTAATTCGTTGTCAGCAAATCTTTTAACCACTAAAATGCTAAGCGCGACTCAAAGACGTTTTGCTGACAGTTTAGATCAGTTTAGATCAGGATCAGACAATACAGAACGTGCAGTCTGATCTTAGATCTACACATTATGATAATATGATAAGCTGATATTTTTCTCTCAAAAATACCTATGAAATAGAAAAAAAAGGCTTCTTACTATCAGCTTAAATTTCATTCCACTTATTTAGCAGGTTAAGGGTTAACATGAATGGGTCTAAAAATTTTTTGTCCGGTAAAGAGTTGAGTGATTATATCGAAAGTAATCACTGTAGCAGGCGTTCTAGGACAGGATCTATCTTCAACATCTTACCCTCCTCTACTTTCCTTATGCTGTGCTCTCCTTCCTGTGTACCACACGGCAATATCTTAGACATTACCAAATTGAAAGCATTTGCAGATGACAAAATAAATATGACTCAAAGGTTGAAATTTGATTTAGGAAGGATAGAAAACATACACAATTTTGAGCGTAAATCTACAATTCTAAATGTATGTTGGTTGTTGTCTCTTAATGATGCTTTCAAAGATATATTAAAAATAAAAAAAAAGTCGATGATAAAGTACTGTACTTGTGTAAACTTATGTTCATTTCAAACACTTCTAAGAATGTGAGAAATACCTTGTTCATCTGCGTGTTCAACGTTTTAGAACTCGTAATTTCATCCCGTTGACTGGTTTCGTGAGCAAACTTTTCTCTAGAATTGGCGGAAGTTCCTGGTCATCCGTTATATCAAGATGAAAATGTTGCAGAAACTTTGCCATAATCTGTTTGCACAACATTTTAGCCATGTTGATACCAAGGCAGGCCCGTGGACCGACACCGAATGGCATGTATATGTATGGATTTATGTTCTGCCTATTTTGCTTATCAAATCTTTCTGGAATACATTCATTTGGTCGTATCCAGTACTCCGGGAGTCTATGCATGGCATAGATTGGGACTAATACAGATAAACCTTCAGGGATTTTGTAACCACACACCTCTGTATCGACAGAGGCGTCACGCCCAGTTCTGTTAGCAGCTGGATACAATCTTAAAGTTTCAGACAGAAACATATCCATATAATCTAGTTTATCGACAAGGTCATAAGTGGGCTCTCGATCCCCGATCTTTTCATCCAGTTCCTGTTTTAACTTTTCCTGCACGTGTTGATTGGTTGCTAACAAGAAAGACATCCAACACAGAGTTGTAGACGTCGTGTCATATCCTGCCATCAACATGATAATAGAGTTTGCAATTAATTCATCATCAGTTAGACCTCGATCTTTGAAATATGTGTAATTCATGTTGGCGTCAGGACCGGCTGATTTATTCCTAATATCCGTGGTTGTGCCTTCCTTGTGAACATTCATCATGGCCTCAAGTGTATCACCGTAATGTCCAGGGTCCTGTTTGGATTTTCTCCGTTCTATGATATGTGCCAAAGAAGATTTTATGTAATTCAGAGAATTGCCATCAACATAGTCTATATTAAAATATTCGAATACAGAACGAGTTTGCCTGACAATGAGCGGTAGGGCGTTGACCGGATTTGACTCTATGTTCAGGGTGCTAACAATTTTTGCATACTTAGCAAATTCGTTGTTCGGATCCTCTAAAGTATTGAGTTCTACACCAAATGAAGTTTCACAAATGATATCAAGGGTAAGATCAGCAAATAGTTTCCGCACGTCGATGACCGGATCTGAAATGGCAGTTGTGTGTTGATTTAACGAAGACACAAGGATACCAAGGCGCTTCTCTACCACATGTTGCCTTTGCTTCAATCTAGAAGTACTGAATGTTCTGCTGAGAATAGAACGTAAATATTTCCAATGATCTCCGACAGCCATCACCACGCCATTGTCCCACCACTTTGAGATGTAAAGTGCCTGCATTCTGTACGGAAATTTATGAAACTGTTTGATGAAGATCTCTTTAATGAGGTCTGGATCAGTGACCACCAAAGTCGGCGTGTTTCCCAAGTAATAACCAAACAATTTACCATGCTGTTTTATGCTGTCTAAGTCATGCTGTAATATTCCTTTCCACACAATGCTCGGAAAAGCACCAAGAACGGGCCATGTCGGCGCGCATGTAATCCCTATATCATCAAAGTACCTAGTTTTTCTTCTTTGATGCATCATGAATGCTATGACAACAATGCAAATTAAAATAATACCCTGTACATGTATACTAAAATCTATTATGCATGTTTCTAGTACTGTTTGATCAAACTGCATTTTGATGATTTTTATTCTCATGTGTAGCATGAAGAATATGTACATCCTTTGTTAGCAACAGGCATCTTTATATTGCCGATCGGTCCTGATAGTGTTTTGTGACATTCAGTGAATATTCATGAGTGAACGAGGGCTGTACCTTAAGTTTTGTTGAAGGGTTCAAGTTAAGTGTTGTTATTTTCGCCCATTGCTTCAGAACAACGAATTGAAGGAAAAAAAAAAAAAACTCTTAAAGCAGCTAAGCACGACTCACTGACCTTTTGGGGACAGTGTAGATCAAGATCAGACTGCACAGAACCTGCAGTCTGATCTTGGATCTACACTGTCCGAGGAGGTAATTTTTTCCAAAACAGTAAGTTTGAAATAACATTATTCGGGTTTGTTTTTATTATCATCTTGAAACTTATTTCGCAGGATACGTGTTAAAATTATCATAGGTCTTGATTTATTATTCATGTGCATTAATATATTTTGTAGTATTATTATTGAATGTACATAATCGAGTCGTTATTACCCTCGTAAAATATTTTCGTAAACTAACTTCTGACATTCACCGTGCGAAATTTGTCCACTTCTGCTTGTTTTCAAAACCTTAAAATTTGGTTTTACCAATTAAATAGATACTTCTTGATTTCTGTGTAAAACGAATTGCCATTCTCCACCTTTATACATATCGAAGTTTTAAGAATCAAGATTGCTATTACAAAGTGTACAGTGAAGATCCAAGATTCGACGGTACGACATTTAGTAAGATTTTCATTCTGGGTTTCAATGCCTTTCTCTTTTTGCGTAAAAAAAAAAAACATTCCCGGGGAGACGAAATACTTACACGAAAGCTATCATTCTGCTTTCAATAGACTTGGTATGCTTTAAATGTGTTGTATTTTTTACAAGTTTGAATTAATACCAGAACAAATAACAGAAAGGACAACGAGATCACACACACAGGAATCGTTTAGTTGTTAATCAAATACCAAATAAACCCATTATAAAACTGTATTTTGTTATTTTAAGTGATGCAAGGCAGTGGCAATAAATGTGCAACATAAGGACAGACTCGAAGATGCGGATACTTTTAAACTGAATTTGGGTAAAGGCTTATTTCTTTTTCTCTTTTACTTAACTTTTTATTTGTATCTCCTGGAAGAAATCTGCCACAGGCTATAAAAAACATCCTTTCGAAATATGGATATATATGGATAATTGTCTTTTTCAGTGTATGATCGAAATTTTTTTTTGACCGAGTGTAAGGCAAAGGTTATATTCACACCAGCGTCGAGCCTATTACTTTTAGGCTATTTACTGAGAACATTGAATAGCTCACCAAAAATTAAACATAGCTGAGAATCAGCCAGTTGCGCGAAAGAGGAAATAAGTTACATGTACATGTACTTGTAAACGAAAGTAAATCGGCTCAAATACCGCAGAAAACATCGCCATTTTGTGTGTGTGTGTGTGTGTGGGGGGGGGGGGGGGGGGGGGGGAAGGGGCGCACAGCAAGGTTTTTGAGGTGGGGTGCGAAGCATCCCAACTCCGATTTACCAGGTATTTAATTGTCGATAAACAAAGTGAGAAATGCTCTATGAAAAGAGGGCTTAATGCATCTGCGAAAAAAGTATCGACTCATGTCAGCCTTCGCAGTCCGCGCAGACGGATATGAGTCAAAACTTTTTGCTAATGGTCAATTTTCTTCATGTCAAAGGACCATTCTACCTCATGATTCAGTCGGTTCTTGGACTAAATGGATTTTATGGATCCCTAATGAAATGATGACATGCTTGGTATAATGCGCCACGGAGATACATTAAACCCCCCTTTCCCAGGGCGCGACTCATACATCAAAGAGGCCAGATTACCCCAAGAAATAAATTTGGAGCAGACAAATTTAAGAATATGGATAATAGACAAAATATGAAGGTTTCGATACTCAAATACATTTGAGAATATCCTGGTAACATCTCTGTTTGCCAAAGTATTTCCAAAAACAGCTTGCCTCTAGAGGAAAAAAGTCGGCTACAGCAGGTGATATATAAACTTTCCAAGCACAGATTAGAAAGACCTTGTCCTCTCATATTTTCTATACAGAAGGATGGCTTGGTAACTCTTTACCGGACGACAAAATTTTAGAGCTTTCCAGAAGAAAGCATCTACAGACGAACAAGAAAACATGGCTCAAATGGCGGGAATTGTCTGTGACGGGGTTGTAAACATTGTGGAATAAGTAGAAAATGCTTTTGAAAAGTATTTCCCTTTCTTGCCCTCCAAAGTTTACAGAAGCATTGACTCGGAAACTTTTAGTGGATTTTGAGGGTTTAGTATAACAAGCGGAAACTACACGAGGCATGCAATCTGATCTTGGATTTACATGGCATGACTACTGTAATGTATCTTAACCAAAAATGCCTGGAACTTTGGCCGTACGTTTTTTTTTTTTTTTTTTTGTATATTCATTTTACTTGATTTGAAAAACTATGACACATTAAAATCCTTTGTATTACATCTTGTCTATTTACCCAGTCTTCTGAAATAAAAATACATGTATATCATAAAATGGCAGGAATTTGGGCGCCTTTAACCCTTGACTAAAGGTTCTGTGCTTTAACGACCATAAGGAACAAAGCTTTCCAAAAGAATATGGGAAAAGAAGACAACGGCGGTAACAAGGACTTGTCATTTTCCCACTATGTTTTTTTTTTTTTACCGTTTCAGAAACAAATTCTATCATTTAAGCGACATTTAAACAAAAACGTTTTGAATTTGGACAATTTTAACATTTTGTCATCAGGTAAAGGGTTTGCATTCAGAGTAGGAAAGAAAAAAAAAAAGAGCGGCGTCATTCGGGAATTTCAATGCAATCGTCATCAGGACATCTCGCATGATATAGGACTGTACAGATATTGTCCAGCACATTTTGTTCAGTCAGGGCTCGTAGTCTCCAAACATTCTTTACATCATTTTTTATAGTCTACTTTTACTATAGATTTTAAAGTAAATAAATTTCTGATTGGCTAAACCAAATGGTGTAGCAAATAAAAAATTGGTTTACTTTCTAAATCTAGAATTAGACTAAGAGTGCAGTTTAGAATGGTCAGTGTATGCTCGGTTCCTGGACCCTTTCTGGCCGCAAAAACAACGAAAAGCTAACGCTCATAGAGTTATTATTATCGTCTGTATCAACAAGTCCTAACACTTTACTCTTCCAAGCCAGTCCTTGTGTCTTGCTGAGCTATCCCACTGTTTTTCACATGCATTAAATTCATGCTGATAATCCATGGTTTACAAGGTTATTTTTCAAGGTCGTCCACTACGCATTTGTTTTAGGATACATACAAGTATAGGTATCTTTACAGGACTGTAGGCAATGAATAATTTTTGATCAGTAGCGGTTACATTTAACCCTTATCCTGCTAAATAAGTTAAATAAAACTTTCAAGATGATAGTAAAAAGCCGAATAATGTTATTTCAAACTTTTTTTTTTTTTTGAGAACAATATCTCCTTATTGGACAGTGTAGATCCAAGTTTAGACTGCACCTTCTGTGCAGTCTGATCTTGATCTACACTCTCCGCAAAAGGTCAGTGAGTCGCGCTTAGCAGCTTACTGAGGGTTAACAAACAATTTAGGTATCTTATCCCAAACTACTATCATATTCCAAGCAGTCGTTTTTCTTTCCATAATTGTTCGACTGGGACGTCAGTGGTATCAATCAGCCTCTTTTGTAAAGAACTAACTCATTTTTTTTTGGTAAAGAAGTCATATTTATGAACCAAGGTGTATCTGAAAAAAGGTTTCCCAAGAACAAGGAATTGCAACCCTGATAATTTTAAAACTAAGTTCATTTGAAAGAGCTTAAATTGAATTTTCTTACCTCACTTGAGATAATTTTCAATTCTGAAAATTGATGAAGTTATAAACGTTTATCGATCAGGGCCCTTCATAATTCTATGTAAAAAAATGACAGGTAAAATAGGCAGATATCGATTTTTACATGTCCCCGAAAGTTGGCTATGAAAAGGGTTTCCCAAGAACAAGGAATTACAACCCTGTGTAAACTAATTCGGCGGTCAGTTTACAGATTTGACATATGAGTACGATTTAAATGTGTTAGGGTGCTCAATGGACCGTCTTCGCAAGCCAAGGTGACGATCATTACATGGAGGTATGATCCACGTAGCGATCGTCAGCTTGGCTTGCGAAGATCCACCTAGTGATCGTCATCTTGCCTTTCGAAGATGTCAATGGACTAACTTACGATAGTGACAATATTTGTTTCACTAGGTACTAATTAAAATCGGGACGACAACAAATGAAAATAAAGTATAAAGAGTATTCAAGGAGGGTTTCAAACTTGGTGTTCCATGCTTATCTCACTATATTTGATAAAGAAAAATGTGAAAATGTCCGCTCTGAGAAGTTTGCTCTTCAAGACCTGCAAGTTTTCTCGACCGAGTAAGAGCAAGTGCAACTCCTATGTGACGGATTGCTAGCCTTTGCTCGACCAGACTAGATAAATGCTAGGTTCCATATAACTTCGATTGTTTACGAAGTATTGATTTCAATTTCGACTGACAAAAACATACCTAGCAGAAAGGCCTACTAGACAAGCCAGGCCACTCCTTTATCGCACGATCCAGGTTGATCGAGGTTAAAGTCAACGCACTATAATAATAATAATAATAACAATAATAATATCTTTATTTTGTGAAGGTTAAAACATTTGGACAGATTTCAAGTCTGTTTTACAATGTTGCCTTCAAAATGAGTGGAATAATAATAATGATAACAACAAAAATAAATAGTGATACTGATGGCTGATACTAATGATTGTGGTGTTTGAAAATGAAGAAGATGAATTCATGGCAAAATAATGATGGAATCTGAAATATACAGAGAGACACGCGTTTCTATACTGTGCAATTTTCTATTAAGATGTATGATTCTTGAACTATAATGAGGATTGTAAGTTTAATAAATGTTGTTTGAACTGTTTTTTAAAGATAGGTAATGATTCCACATCTCTGGTGGAAGTAGGAATTTCATTCCACACATCCGTACTAAAATACGAGAATGCTTGTTTATTGTACGATGTATTAAATCTCGAGTTTATGATGTCACTGCGATCAGTGGACCTTAAATTGTAATTTGTGTTACTCGAAAACGAAATAATGTCGCTCATATATCTAGGCGATAGGTTATTACGACATCTGTAAATTAAAACACCGGTGTGAAACTTACATCTATTATTGTACTCCGATCAATCATGTGAGAGGGACCACAGATAAATTCTCTCTCGAATGGTGAAAGTACATGTAACTTAAATTCGGTGGAAAAAAAATGAAACCGTTGTCGGAAATGGTTGACAATACTTTGGCGGGTTGTGAAAATTTTTACACAGCCCTCTCTAAATGTGAATGAAATTAGTAATCTGGCGGTATCCTTACATGCTATAAAAAGATAATGCTAACCTGACCATCTGTGTGGTAACCACAGTTAAAGTAGAGCACCATTTGTGAAAATTTAGTACAATTACTATCTGGTCAAAGTCTCCTAGTGCTACTCTGACAATGAACACATATTTGTAAAATAGAGATTTATCCGTAATTTGTATGTTTTTTTTTTTAATCCTGTAAATACAATTGGATTCGAAATTAGAACGAGTTGTTTTCTCGGTAATGAAAGACATGCAATGGCTGACGCCTCCTCGAATGTGTTTTTCGAAAATGCAATCATAACTTGGTATACCTTTGATAAAAAAGACGTAAAGCTCATAAAGGAAGTTAGATAAATGGATGCCATTATTTTTCCATAGAAAATGACCATATTTATATGAAGACTAATAATTGACCCCAAAATACAATTATAAACCCTTCGGTCTTATTTATTGAAATGTCCAGCAGTATTTCGGTTATCTTTTAATACACTAATCTGTTTATATACCAACTTTTTGAACTATTTTCTATACAGACTGACCTTAGAAATGCACCACTTTATTCTTCAAATATTTCTCTTTAATTGTAAATATTAAGCATATCACAACATTAGGTAACTGGTTCTAACAAAGTCACTGAAATATTTATTTCGATGTGAATGTCAATAAAATCTTAAAGGACACTTGAACTTTGTTCTTATAAATAATTACGATCGAATCGCATACAAAAGTGTACATATTAAGGATTTTTATGTAAGTGATGCGTTTCTAAAGTCAGTCAGTATATACTCCCGTTCTATTCGTATAAACGAGCTATACTTGTTTTCAACACTTATGACATAAGTTCAGGGGTTGTATACACCAACCGCTCTAAATTAAATTGTAACTCATGATTCCAAGACTAGCAATTTGATTGGCCGAGACAGAACTACTTGGCCAATCACACGGCTGGTCTTGGAATCTAAAATTAGTGCGATATTTAAAATGGTTGGTGAACACGGCCCCTGATGTGTTGTTACACGTGGAACGAAATACGCGATTAGACGATTCTCGAGCTACAGACCAGGCTATTTGAACCCCAGTTTAGAAAGTATTTCACACACGCGCAAACCATTGCATCATAATCAGACATTGTTGTAGAGTTTGTTGAATTCACATGGTCACGTGGTGGTTTTGTTAAACCCTTACATAACTTGCACGCTTATTGGAGTTCAACGCTGTTTTAATCAGCTTAGATCATATCACGGCAGTCAGTGCACCTACACATGGGTTTCCTTGCTTCCTCACACCAGTACTAAGTTTCTTTCCAAGCCACTGACTGCTTTTCTCACATGCATCAGAAGAAAGACTAAAAATCGACGGAAACAAGTTTGCCTCAATCGGTTTTCGAACTGGCAACCATCAGATCACGAGTCAGATACGCTAACCACTGAGCTACCCCGCCAGGCAAAAGATCTATGAATAAACAGCCATAGTAATAGGCCAATATATACAAAGCTGGATGACTTATTCCGTATTATCTGTATTCATCATTTCAACCTGTGCGGCACGGGATGTCTTCGTTACTCCATCATCAGCCTCAGGCTTATTTTTAACCTTACGAAATTTATTAACTTATAAAATTTAAAAAGGGAATTCTTTGGACGAAAGCAAATTATCGGTTTTCAACAGTATGAAAGGAAAGAGGAAGTGGTTTGTCACAAAGAAATGCTCCTTTTTCCAGAGTATTTTAAAAGTGTTCTCTTTGGAGGTAAAAACTTAAAATCTCCTATTGCGAGTACATAGTCGGGTTCGTGCTGGTTCTTTCCTTTTATGAAACAACAGAAGCTTGGTTCGTTCAATTCGTAACAAAAGATCTATATATGGGTTTCTTATCGAGCATTGTATAACCTATCCCCCTCTTTGGTCGCAAAGTAAACTTTATCTAAGATATAATCCCAAAATAGCATCGAGTCCCGCAAGAAGTAAGGCAAAAAAGTAATAGTACATCTATTTGTTCTGCTAGAAGTCGTTAACTCTGATCATCGACGTGATCCTATACAAGTCGTTAAATCTTCACCAAACGACAAAATTGTAGACTGGGCCAAATTGAAAGCATGTGCAAATGACGCCATGTTTTCAAAAGCTCTGTTTCTCCTTTTCCAACAATATTTTCAAAAGCCCTGTTACCAAGGGTCATTAAAAGTCGGAATTGTTTAGTATGGGGTTTAAAATGACCTTGTGATCGACACTGTTCCCCTGCTCCGGTACTGGTGCATGGTCCAGGTAGCTTGGGTTTGTATACGTGTTGGCCTAGTTGTCATTGTGGTTTTATGGCAGTTATTACTTGGTAGTAATTGTGGTCCTTGTTCGGTCTTCACGTGGCGATCATTGGGCAAGATAATGCAGATCCACAGTGGCGTGCCAGTGGATAAACACGAATTCAGAAGTGCTGTTACTGTTTAACCCTTTCCCAAACAAGCCCTGGTTTTCACGTGTCTGCAGTACAAGTCTTTTGAAAACACTGTGGGAAAAGGAGAAATTGCTCGTAACGAGCAATTTCTCCTTTTCCCACAGTGTTTTCTACCCTTTTTGATAACTTTCTGCCATTTTCATCAAATTTAAAATTGTCGTCTGCAAACTCTTTTAATTTGGACCAGTCCAAAATTTGTCGTTTGGGAAAGGGTTAAGTCAGGGCAGTGTAGATCAAGACTCGTCCGATACTTGGCTCAATTTATTAAGACCGAAACAGTAATGTAACTGAAACGCAAGACACGTTTTTAATGACTGAATATGATTTGAACTACACTGATTTTGCCTTCAATAGGCTATCGCAGTCAAAATACAGGATTTTTTCGCGTAATAAATGATTATCACTGGTTCATTTGTACTGATGTCAAAAAGTCTGTATCGCTATGTACTGTACAAGCGTGCCGTCACTTAATTGCGTCCGCTTCCATAAACACGTACTACGGCGAGCGTGGGCCGATTTCAAAAATCTTGATTTCAAATTGGGGAGGGGAAAGTAAGGCATAAAAGGTGTTTCAAAAGAAAACTGGAAGAGAACAACAGATTTTGACAAAAAATATTAAACTTGGCCTTAATTTTCAGATCTGTTGCTTCGGAAGAAAACGTCGAGGTATTGTCATGGCCCTGTCGTCATCTGCGTCGTCCTGTAAAAACTTTGACATTTTATAATAGCTCTATTACTCAAGATATTTAATTCAAACTCGGACTAGCTGTTAACTATCAAAAGGGAAGCCAATACGGCAATACCAGTCGGGCAAGTAAGCAACAAAATAATTTCGACATGGTTATGTCCTTTTTCGACTTAGAATTTTCACTGAAAATCAACCTTTTTCAAACATCTCTGTCATCACTGGAGATACTCACTTCAAACTTGAGTAAGTTGTGTAATATCAATAGGGGAACGCATACCATTCCGGCAGATAACCCTCAAAATACTTTTGACACAACTATGCCCCCTTTTTTAACTTGGCACTTTCGCAATTTCTAAAAGCAACTGCAGTCGGGCGTTGGCATCCGTATGCGTGTTCTTGTTGGATGGCATGATGAAAATAATTTAGATTTTACCTAAATTTCATCAAGGATGTAATCACACTATTTTATGAACCTGTGACCGTATTCTCCGACCATTCTAAACTGGATTGAAAATAACAATTTTTTTCTAAATTTCGAAGTAATACATAATACAATATCCGATTGGCTAAACTAGCCAAACCTTATGGTTCAGCCAATTAGAGAGTGTGTTACTTTTTTTTTTTCCACAATTAGACAAAGAATGCAGTTTAGAAGGGTTGGTGAATACAGGCCCTTGGCTTTTTGGGGGCATTCTGTTGAAAACCGTGCAGTGATATGCCTCCTGGATGAAATGGTGAAATCAATGCTGATTTCTCTTATGCCTGTTAAGTTTGGAACATTTTTCAACAATATGTCGACCCAATCTAGAACTGTAGACTGAGCAAGTTCTGAAATCATCAGATACAGGCCTGCAGTGACCGTCCGATGATTCGCTGACTGTCAACTGCAATCTTAATTAGCTTTCAGGATATACACAGGCTTACAAAAACTCGCTTACTATTGTAAATACAGATTTATAGACTGCTGGCAAAGAAACGGCAAATATTAACAATACTTTGCAGGAATCAACTTCCTCCATTCTCAGGGTATTTTCAGATAATCCTTTCAGCCACATTGTATCTATGTGGAGCTGGCTGCCAAATGCAATTAGAGTTATTACCTTTTTGAACGCAATGCATTTTTTTTTTTTTTTTTGTTTCAGCCTAGTAATCGCTTGTTAGCTCTTTCAATGTGGCCTCAAATAATGTTGAAACTTGCTTAGAACTCCATTTTAACCGATGGCAAAGTACAGCATCGCAACATCTAGAGGCAACATGGCAGACAGGTCAAAACATCTCAGGCTCGCCCATGTTTTCTTCAATAAAAAGAGCTTGGGTAATGCTTGTTCAGGGTATTGAACTTTTCAAAAACTGAATGCTCAATCTATAGCTATAACTTTTAGGACAAGAAAGCCAGTTCACTGACAGATTATTGATTGACATGTTTTGTTCAGGTTCTGCTTGCAGATAATAATTTTTAGCTCAGCTGTATTTCAAAGAAACATCCGAGTTATTGTCGTAACCCTAGCGTCGCCAAATGTGTCTTTGTCGTCATGGTACAAAAACTTTGACATCTTATAATATCTCTGTCACTACTTAAGATATTTACTTCAAACTAGTCCAAGTTGTTAACTATCAAAAGAAGAGCCTATGCAACAAGGGCAAGTAACCATCCAAGTATCTTTGGAATAGTTATGCCCCTTTTCAACTTAGAATTTTCACTGAAAATCTAGCAACTGCAGCCGAACGTGGGCACCCGCATGTGGTGCTCTTGTTCCATCTTGCATTTGACCACTTTTAATAAAAATTTGACAAAAGGAAAAAGAAAAATGCTTTTTACAATTAGTTTCTCACTTTTATAAAAACCTTTTTTCACAAGTATTCATATATAAAACCTTTCTTTATATAAACCATTTTTACAACGAGTTTCTCACTTTTATAAAAACCTTTTTTCACAAGTATTCATATATGAAACCTTACTTTATATAAACCAATCATATTTTCAAGAACGTATTCAATGTTGTTTTATCCATATTTGAGTCTTGCTCTGTGAAAAGAGGGTTTAATGCATTTGCAAAAGTATAAACCTATGTCAGCTGGCACAGTCTGTGCAGGCTGACCTGGGTGGAAACTTTTAGCTACTCGTCATTTTGAGCATAGCTAATTCGGACTTTATTCACTTTTGAATACTTGTTTCGTTGTTGAAAACAAATTTCACTCAGTTTAGAGGAAGCAAAAACATCTTCCTGCACTACAATTATGTATGTCTTCTACATTGTGTTGTGCCCATCACTTAACCTTTTACAACACAATCCCGTATTTTAACGATCCTATAAATGAAAACTTTTGAAAACACTGTGGGAAAAGGAGAAAATGCTGGTCACCAGCATTTTCTCTTTTTGGCACAGTGTTTTCTACCCTTTCACAGATAACTCCCATCATTTGAACAGTATTTATGTTGTCAACCTCAATTGCTTTCAATTTGGACTAGCCTGAAATTTAGTCCTCTGGTAGAGAGTTAAAACTGCTGTTGGGGTTCATATTTACCAACAATTTTCAATCTTGTTCAAATCCTATATTCAAAGATTTACTATATGATTTGTTGAGACGTTCTATCTCAGCCAACCAGATTTGCCATTCTGGAAATATATGTTTGAACTAGAATAATTGTTGAATACAACCTCTAAGTGATTTGTTTTTCTGACTTTCTGATAAATAAATAAGGAAGTGTAGATTGCTTTGTCTTCAATTGTTCCTTGACCTGTCAGGATATATTTCTTGCATTCCATTATTCCACCACTTGTTCGAAGATTATTTTATCATTATACCATCAGGGCTACTAAAAAGGATTATCTCAACTTTCTATTCTATCTCTTCCTAACTTAGGGTAGTCATTGAAATAAACACTCTCCTTTTTCTCTCTCCACTGTTTAGCGGTATGAAGTGATCATTAACTAATTATGTAGACTTTAACACATTCTTTCATACTGAAGAATTTTCTATCATGCACCTTCTGGCTTTTTGTATCATGCTTTTGCCAATTGTGTTTATCAAGTCCAGGTTGAACAGATATGCAGTCAGATCATGGATCTATACTGCCTGGAATTCATTTGTTTGAAACATTGCATTCACTCTGGCTCTCCCGTCAAGTGATATGTGACTTCTTGTGTTTCAGTATCTCTGTCATAGTTAACTGGAGTTGTTGATCACAGTCTGGACAAAAATAGGATTTCCGTAGAGGATTTAACTGAACATCTTTTTCTTCATCCTGTTCCTTTTTCTCTTCTTCTTTTGTGGCTAAAAAAGGCATTTAGTTACTGGTATTCATTAGAGCAAAGAATATGCAGTATCTGTCAGAACGGGTAAAAAGAGAGTTGTGAAGAGCATATAAATTATATCAATATACAATAAATATTTCCAAGGAAATATGTACATCATATAAATCCAACATGACTCAACAACAATTTAAAAGAACAATAATCAATTTTTTTGCAAATCAATCACAGCAATGACTAATCTCTCTTTCTCTTCCTTTCTGTTTCACTTCCTTATCAACTTTACTTTTTTTTTTCCTTTTAATATGGCCCCCACACCCACACACACATAAATTAATTGAAACACACACATACATTAATTGAAACAAACTTTTCAAAATAGCATATAAAAAATAATTATTATGTATTTACCAGTTATATTTTTAGCCTGACAAGCAGCCTCATGCTCCAGTCTATCAGCAATGGTAACAATCATGGAAGCATTACATCGAGGACATGTCCAATGTCGCTGCATGTTCATTGTGTATTCACCTACAGCACTGGCTGTTCCATCATCAAGTAGACTACAAGCAATTCAAACGGAAAGTGTTGCATTTGCAAGAATACAGTGCCAATGTATCAACAAATGTATGGTAAAATGCTATAGTCAAAGGCAAAAGAACCCAAACTTGTAGGTATTGAAGACAATGAGATAAGAAAACAAGGGTGAGGCATGCGGGCATCACCCCTCAGCTTTAGTTGCTTGATTTTCTGTGAAAATTCTAAGTCGAAAAAAGAGCATAAGTGTATTAAAAATAGTTTGATTGTTATCGGTCCCTCTTGTATGGGTTCCCTTTTGAATAGTTTAAAACTTGTCCGAGTTTGAAGTAAATATCTTAGTTTTTGAAAATTGTAGGTCAAAATAGAGGCATGATTGTGTCAAAAATATTTTGATGGTTGCCTGCACCTGTTATATGGGTTCCCCTTTCAGTAGTTAACAACTTGTATAAGTTTGAAGTACATGTAAATATCTTCAGCTATAATGCAGATATTATAAAATGCCAAAGTTTTTGCACCACAATAATACAGACTATGCCAGGGCTATGACATTGACAATATTTATTCAAAGTATAAAGGCTGCTTTATATTACTAATAATATACATATTTAAATATATACAAACATATCAAGTGAATTACCTTTTGTCGTGCTTTGCTTAGTAGCAGAAAGATTAGGCCCATGTTGTGCAGTCAGATCTGCTTAAATCAACCCACAGAAGCAAATAAAACTAGTCCTGGACAATACCTTGATGTTTTCTTTGAAAACAACCAAGCTAAAATTCAAATGTTTTCTTCCTCTCTAAGAACATGAAGTGTTGCTTTTGATCCTATTATACAATCTGTTTAAATGAGTTTCAAAATTTATTACTGACACACATGACCTGTGATTAAATAATATTCAAATATTGACAGATAATCAACCACCTTGTAGAACATAGTGACTTTGCTGTAGAAAGTCTTGTTCTAAAAGAGGCAACTCCTTTGTAAGGTAATTGTTTCTCTTTGCCACAATTATACTAAAAAAGTGACTCCTGACAGGCATGAAAACATATTTATTAGCGATAAGGTTCAAGTACCTACCACCCATGAGTAAGGAAGTCACCAATCTGAAGTCCTCCTTTCACAGGATGGGGTTTGGATGATTCTGACGTCAAGATGCTGCTCGTTTCCTCACCTGTGTGTTTAAAATTGCATTTATTATCCATAGACTACATCTTTATTATATGTTACGGTTTACCCTTTTTCAGCTATTAGATGATCCAGTGGTGTTCACATAAGTTTTAGTACATAAATTAAGTCTGTAACCTGTGTATGCTATTTCACTTTAAGAGTTAAAATTTCTTTATATGCTCGCCCCCTCTAATGAGCCTGGAAAATAAATATCCACACAAGTGCATGACTTCAAGGACACTCCCAAAGGTCCAAGTGTCTCCATCGTATAATGAACTATCTTTGCTAAGCCAGGCAGGTGTCCTCACAAAGAAATAACTGACATGATTAGAGCAAGATACTCCGTCTTTTTTGAATGCGGATATAACAAGGGCACCACATGCTGGTGCCAACATTTGGCTATAGATGCTTTTAATAAAAATTAGAATTTAAAAGTTTTACAAAGGGGCAAAAAGGGGGATTCCGACTTAGGGACACATTATTAATGTGTCAGAGATATTTTGATGGTTACCTGCCCTTGTTGTATGGTTTCCCCTTTTGATGGTTAACAACTAGTCTGAGTTTGAAAAAAATATCTTAACTAATGATAGCGATATTATAAACTGTCAAAGTTTTTGCGCAGTGACAACTACAACACAGACGACACCAAGGCTATGACACTACCTCGACATTTTCTTTGAAAATGGCTGAGCTGTAAATAAACTAGAATCATGCAGCAATACAAGGGATGGCTTGATGCTAAGATAAACATGTGACACCTCATATCAGTAGTAAAAATTTTTTTGCATATACAAGTAAGTACTAAAATCTTGGCATGATAAATGGCTCCTTTACATTATATTAGGATATACTGTTTCTTGAAATATTGCACGTTCCTCAATATATCTACCATTGTGTTTATTAATTTATCAAACAAAAAAGTCTTACAAAAAGACGTTATCATTTACTAAACTCTTTCCCATGTGACAAAATTTCAGACCCATCCAATTTGAAAGCATTTATAGACAACAAAATAGAGGTGGTTACCAGCATTTTGTCCTATACCAACAATTTTTTCAAAACCTTTCGTAGGGTTGTTAGGATTGAGTGGTAAAGGTGTTCTTGTGGGAAAATGCTTTGAAAACATGAAGCTCTGGAGGTATTATTTTCCATGTTTGAATTTCTGGTTCACAGAATGAAGAACTAAAACAAATGTCAAATCGAGATCTTCTAATTTCGTGAACTGGTTGATATTGGGAAGATATCAAAAGCAGTCCTATTGTGTTTCATTCAGTAATAAAACATGTTATCATTTCAAAGGACAGGATTTTTGACCCTTCATAAATCAAAATCTTTGAGGACAGCAATCATTTCAATATAAATGACAAAACTGGCCTCACTGCTGCAGTAACAATGAAATGCAAAACTAAAATGTTTGTGAAATCACCTTGACATACAAGATATCTTACCATATCTCTCTGGACCCAAGTATACATTTTTCATTTCAGCTGCTAATACTCTTCTAACTGTATATCTAACATCACTACTCAAGAACTCAGTCAGTTTCTCCGCCAGTGTCTTTTCCAGTTTTCTAGCTCTTGGTGTTATCTTTCGGTCTGACTCAGCAGCAAGAAAAGTATCTATACAAGAAAAAATAAAATCCCTGCTTAAAAACAAAAATATCTCTCTTCTCAATATAACTGTGATTCTTGGCAACAAAGATATTTTCAGTGACCCAATATCATATTGCAATATCATGTAGTACCAATGTTTGAAAGATGTATGTATATGAGCCATGCTCTGGCAAAGGGGGTTTAATGAATCTCTGTGATGCCTGATACCAAGCCTGTCATCACATCATGATGGTTCTATAATAGCCACTTTTTTTCTTTTTTTAAATAACTGACTTAACCATATGATGTACTGGTCCTTGAAGTTTACCAATAGTAAAAAATTTCAGCCCAGGTCAGCCTGCACAGGCTCACCTGAGTTGATACTTTTCACAGATGCATTAATCCCCCTTTTCACAGAGCATGGCTTACACACAGGCATGCATGCACGCGTGCATGCGTGCATGCATGTGTGTGTGTGTGTTTTAACCCTTAACAAATAACAGGCCCAAAACATGCAGTCTGAATGTTTAAAAGATGTATATATAAGATAACACTTTAGCAAACAAGGCAAAATTTTAGGGAGAAGGCCACTGAAAATACTGTTGAAAAGGAAAAACTGCTGGTAAGCAGCATTTTTCCTTTTCCTACATTTTCTATCCTTTAAACCTTGACCTAACAATCTCATGTTTTAATGGCCTTAAAGATGAAGGCTTTTGAAAACAATGTAGGAAATTTTTCTACCATTCCAAAGAAAGACATTAAGCTTTCCGTGATAAATTCTGAGTTAAATGACATATCCCAGCATTTCAGCCACATTTAACATGTCATCTATGAATGCATTTTAGGAATAATCTAAAGTTCTGGTGAAGTGTTAAAACATAGCAACACCCCCAGTCATATTCTGGGTCTACACTGTCCTGTATTTGGTGAGATATCTACACCTTGACAAAAAAGTCTCTAAAATATCTTGGTTTTGTTATCACACTGAAACTATCTATTTCACTCGCAAGTACTTGACACATGAAGAGTTAAAGATGCACATGGCTCATAGAGATACCTGCCCAGCTGGAATCCTCCAGCTCTGGCAACATTGTGTTATAACTCAAATCATAGTCTGCATGAAAAAATCCTTCCAATCTCTTGGGTGAACTTTTTTTTCCCCTTCATAACTTTTTTTAAGAAAACTATTAGTAGATATGCCAAAGTTTTCCTTGTCTTCATATCTTACCTATTTTTCATATACATATGCTTGCACAAGTTTTGGGCCTAACAAAATCATATACTGCAATAGTTAAACAATCATTGTTCAGGCCACTTTCAGACCTACCGAAAATGCAAAAACTATTCAGAAGCAATAAGAGAAAATTAAAGGAATGGAGAACATAATTTTCAAGAAGTATTATGAGTCAAAACATAATGCATCATGCACTGTGAAAACGTGGTTGAGTACATTGCAAAATGTAAAGACCCACATAAGCCTGTGCAGTCTGGTCAGGTTGACATGGGTCAAAACTTTTAAATATCTGTAAATTTTCTGCATGTCCAAGGACCACTCTATCTCATGATCTAGTCAATTTTTAGACAATGGATTTTATGGATTTTTATTATCATGTGATGACTTGCTTGGTATAATGCATTACTAAGATGCATTAACTCTTTACCACATGACAAAATTTTAGACTGGTCCAAATTGAAAGCATTTGCAGATGACAAACTAGATGTGCCTAAAATGATTGAATTTGTTTCTGAAAGGTTAGAAAACATTGGGGGAAAAGGAGAAAATGCTGGTTACCAGCATTTTCTCCTTTTTCCACAATGTTTTCAAAAGGCTTCTTCTTCAGGGTCATTAAAACCTGAGATTGTGTGGTAAAAAGTTAACCCGTAAAGCCCCTTTCATGACTATAGTTGCCTTTGTGGCCAGTGTAGATCAAGATCAGGCTGCACAAAATGTGCAGCCTGATCTTTGATCTACACTGTCCACTTTTCCAAAACACTGGAGACAAAAACAACCACAAACTTGCAACTGTTTGGGTCTTATTTCTAGGATGAAAATGTCTGACAGTTTTATTCGACACTTTAGGGGTTAACTCTTTACCAAACGACAAAATTTTAGACTAGTCCAAATTGAAAGCATTCGCAGACAACATGATAAATGTGACTGAAAAATTAAAATTTGTTTTGGGAAGGGTAGAAAACATTGTTGGAAATGGAGAAAATGCTGGTTACCAGCATTTACTCCTTTTCAAACAATGTTTTCAAAAGGTTTCTTTCTCAGGGTCGTTAAAAGCCGGGATTGTGTGGTAAAGGGTTAAATCTCCTTTTGCCAGTGCACCACTCATATCTATAGTTATCACCTTCAAGTCTAAGCTTCAGCAGGTTTTGCCATGTAGCCCGCAGCTGTATTACACTGGACATGATCTCTTGAGCCTCCTCCTCATTTGGTATGCAAACCTCTATCCATCCATCACAGATAAGTCTGATGTGAAATGGAAGACAGACAAACACATTCAAGTAAATGTATGAGCATGCTCAAATATCCTGCCAAGAGTAACGATCAAGGTAAGACAGCATCTCATATGCACTCTGATCTTTAGTCTACACTGTTGGATATTTCATGAAGGTTTTTTTTTTTTTTGGAAACTGCAACCTTTGAGTCCCATTTTACAAACACAATTCACTATGGGAAAGTGGGCCTTTTTTTTGTTTTTAAACAATTAGTTCATTACCCTTAACCTTTTTCCATACCTGGTAGGAACTCTGCCGATATTAACAGTAGTAATAATTGTTGTGTAATATGCAGTTGAAAATAAAGATTTTAATTTCTGCAAGTGAGCACTGATAGTGAATCAATATGTGCTTACCCTTTATAATGCTAAATTAAAACTATCAATGGAAGCATGAATAAATTATTGATTGAACTCTTTACAAACGAGAAAAATTTAGACTTGTCCAAATTGAAAGGATTTCCATACAACAATTTTAATGTGGTTCAAATGATGGAATTTGTTTCTGATTGGGTAGAAAACATTGTGGGAAAAGGAGAAAATGCTGGGTACCAGCATTTTCTCCTTTTCCTACAATGTTTTTAAAAGGCTTCTTTCTCAGGGTTGTTAAAACTCAGGATTGTCTGGTAAAGGGTTAAAGATTTGAATGTTGAGCTTTACCATTTATGAAAATGCAAATTTGAGTCAATAGTAAAAGTCCAAATCACTACAGAGTCCAACTTATCAGCAATAGGGTTAAAAATTGCAGTGTAAGCAGCAATTTCTCTGATTCCAATACTGTTTCCTGCCAAGCATGAAAAGAAATCCTATTATGTGGCCACATTTAAGACTGCAAATGCTCTAAATTTGGACACAGCTAAAATTTTGTTGTCTGGTAAAGAGTTAAGGCTGATCTTGTTTTTCACAAAGGCACCAGAAGTCATGATTTTGTGAATAATGGTTGAAATATATCTTACCTGGTGCAGTTTGAGTTGGTGTCAATGTTGTTAGAAAACAGAGTGACTGTTTGTAAGGCAGGGACACGCATGTTGTTTACTAAATAAGGTTTGTTAGTCTCCAGGATTGATCTGTCAATATATGGTAATCATATCTCTAGAAGAACATACTTATAAATGAGCCATGCTCTGTGAAAATGGGGCTTAATGCATTTGCAAAAAAGTATCGACCCAAGTCAGCTTGCGCAGTCCACGCAGGCTGACTTGGGCCAAAACTTTTTGCTATAGGTCAATGTTCTGTATATCCAAGGACCAATCTACCTCAGGATTCAGTCATTTGTTAAAAAAAGTGGCTATTATGCATCCGAAAATATGTGATGGCTTAATTGGTACAATGCATCACGGAGATGCATTTTGACTCCTTTGCCAGATTGTAGCTCAAATTTCTTCTTATGTGCATTGCAAAAGTTTGAGATGTTCTATAGAAATGAAAAAAATTGTTCATTAGCTCCATGAGATGTAGCTCAAATGATAAGGTTTGTCCATGAGGCAACTGAAAACATTGTGGAGAAAGGAGAAAATACTGGCAACCAGCTTTTCTTCTTTAACCACAATGCTTTCAAAGGCATTCCAAATCTGGGTTGTTAAAAGACAGGGTTGCTTGATCAAGAGTTAACTGATAAATGCTCTTTAAACAACATGAAACTTTGTTAAACCATAAAGAATTCATAACTGGTCTTGATCTATCCTATGAATTCACAACTGGTCTTGATCCATCCTACATGCATAATTACCTATAGTAATGACTTAAAACTTTGAAAGTAATGCCAATGTATGATATTTTTTTAAGATTCTTGAGTCTGATTTTTCAAAAATAAAAGGGTAGCCACTTGCCAGTATATTTTTTTTTCTAACCAAACAAATAAACAGTATACTGTACTTAATAATTCAATGATGCTCAAAAGTCTTCTATGCTACATGCATCAGGTGGGTGGATGGACTTACAGATGGACAGACAGATAGATAGATAGCCCCGATTTGTTTCATTTCCAAACATTTCATTTTTATGTGTTAACTGCTATTCTTCGAGTGGGTTGATATATTTCTATGATTCTTTTAGATATATTATGACTGATCA
Organism: Tridacna gigas; assembly: GCA_945859785.2. NCBI lineage: Eukaryota > Metazoa > Mollusca > Bivalvia > Cardiida > Cardiidae > Tridacna > Tridacna gigas. The sequence continues at coordinate 36,850,429 of OX244037.2, read as the reverse complement.
TCCACAAATGGTCTACAGAACTTTTTTGTTAAATCAGGAAATTTCATATTCGATGGTATATATATTACTTGTATTGATTCATGTCTACTAGGGGACACCTACAACATTACTTACACATATGTAATGAGTTCATGTTTATTTGACAGCTGGCCCTTTAGGTCCCTGGGATCATGTTTTCCTGACTCCATATCTTGTGGTGGATGTAAGAGTTCAGGTTTGTAGGCAAATATTCCAGTTGGGTGTAGCAAGACAAATGGTTTGTGCTGGAAAATATAGACATTACATTTATAACAAATATTTTACTAATCTGATTTTTGTTTAAATATTTTCCATAAAGCTAAACTAAAAAAGTTTCATTACCTACAGTGTTTGTCCTTTGCATAATTACTAACAATTCCTGAAAAGTCTGAAAATTGTGTGTACAATAATGGGTTAACCCAAAGCCCAAAATTAGCCCTCAGAGGTATGGCCTTATTTTCACGGCTACACAAGAAAGACAGTCAGTAAAATAAAGCACACTTCTTCCTCCCCAGAGCGCTCAAACAAGATCATAACCAGTCACTAAATGCCGTACCTTTGTATGAAAAGCTTGCTCAGAGCTGGATTTAAAGGTGTTGCAATCATCGGCTATTGCCACTTGTGGATAGAGACCACTGCATAAAATGATCTTTAGTAAGTTTACATCTCTCCTGGTGAAGTTACGGCTTTGGTTAGCTGTTTCCTGTAAGAAAGTATTCATAGTATCCGTTCTGTATTTATATCTCCATCAAACAGTATCATTAAATTTTTTTTACTCAAACTGACTGAAAACATTTGCAGACAACAAACTATATATAGCTCAAATGATGAAACTTGCCTCTGAAACAGATGAAAAGATCAAGGAATCATAAGGAGAAACACTGTTTACCAACACTGCCTCCTTTTCCCTTGAGGTTTTCATTTGCATTCATTGATTCTGATCTTCAAAATTTGCAAACTTCCCTCTGAACTCAGAATATACATGGATCAAAAAGCTGTTGCATATTCAGATTCAAATAATAGGTCAAATCAAAGAAAACTAGAACTGTTGCAAAGCGGACAAAAATACCCCCCACGGCACCTTGTCACTGAAGCAGCACAATCAGAGAAAACAACATTCACCTGTGACCTTGACCTTTGACCCATGTGACTAAAAAACAATAGAGCACCTCATTGGGTCATAAGGAACACTTGTATAAAGTTTCAGGGTCCTAGGCCAAAGAGCTTTTGAGTTAGAGCACGGAAAGGAAAAGATAGACAGATTGACGGACCGACAGACAGACATGGTGAAACTAGTATACCCCCCTCTATTACATAAGTGGGGGTATAATAATTCTGTCTATAAAGGGATAGATGTGCCACACCCCACATACAACTTGGTTAACAGGGGTTGTTGAGGTATGAACATTTTGTCCACTGCTAATAGTGACACAGCAGACCACCAAACACAACAGCACCATACGCAGATGCCAACGCTTGGCTGCGAAGCCAAAAAAAACGGGCATAACTGTGTCAAAAATATTTTGATGGTTACCTGCCCCTATTGCATGGCTTACCCATTTGATAGTTAACTACTAGCCCAAGTCCGAAGTAAATATCTTCAGTGACAAAGATATTATTAAATGTAAAAGTTTTTGCATGACACGGAAGATGACAATACAGACTAAGACAGGGCTATGACATTATTTTTCAACCTTTTCTACGACAACAGCCGAGCTAAAAATCTAGACATCAACATAAATATGGGGGTTTGTATTCATCAGCTTTCTTAGCTAGAATGTCTCAGCTCACCTAATGGGCAGTCTTTAAGCGCAAAATTAAAACATTACATGTATTTAGAGCTGCTGGTAAATACCAACCCAGGAACAAGCTAGAAAACCAACCTGTAATTGTTGAAGATTGTGGGAGAGTCTAAACTCTAAATCTTTGATATCAGAATCTTTATCATCGTCTTCTCCATCACTGATGGTAAATTCCTGTAATAATAGGATAGTCTATCATTTATTTTTTATCAGATAAAATTTTAGACTATCTACTCTGCCCAGCTCCAGTAGCCCAGTGGTAATATTCAACTGCAAGTATTCTAGGATTACGAGTTTGGCAATATCATCGCTGAGGGTTGATAAAAGCAATGTGGACAGGGTTGATTCCAATCAAACTGATGAATATCGTCAAAGCTTTGTTAAAGAAGGAAAAGAGCTAGAGCCTTGCAGAGAATCTCGTGTATAGTATTTTAAAATAAAAAATCCAAGACACACATGTATAAATGTACTTACCATCATATAACTGAAATATTTTAAAAGTATTGCTAACCTTTCACCAGATGACAAAATTTTAGATTTGCCCATTTTGAAAGCATTGGCAGACAATGAATTAGAATTTAATTTAGTTTCAATGATTGTCTTTAAAAGGCTAGAAAACATTGTGGGAAAAATAAAAGGTAATGCTGATTACCAACATTTTCTTCTATTCCAATAGTGGTTTCAAAAGCCGTCTCTATCAAGACTGTTAAAACAAGGGACTGTTAATTGGATTAACTCTTTACCAGATGACAAAATTTTAACCTTGTCCAAATTGAAAGCAGTTGCAGTGACAAATGTTGCTAAAATGACATTACCTGTCTTTAATAGAAAAGAAAACATTGTGGGAAAAGGAGAAAATGCTGGTTACCAGAATTTTCCCCTTTTCCTACAATGTTTTCAAAAAGCCTTCTCTTTCAGGGTTGTTAAAAGTCAGGATTGTGTGGTAAAGGATTAAACACCAAAGAAATATTAAAATTTACCTCATCCTCTAGTTTTAACACTTTTCTCCTCTTTGATTCCTTCCTCTGCTCTCTCTTCAATTCACTCAGACGTTTCCTCTCTCCATGTTTCTGCCTTCTTTCATTACTACTGAGGTACTTCTGGGGATCATCCATCTTATCTAGCAGGCCATGATCCTTAAAATTTGAAAAATAATGATATGAATATCAGCTCCCATAATTCTTTACCATACAACAAAAATCTGGACTTGCTAACATTGGAAGCGTTTGCAGACAAAAGTTTAAAAGATTAGGTCAATTTAATGAAGATCATAAAAAAGTTTTTGTCTTTGTAGGGGTAGAAAACATTATATAAAAAGGAGGAAATGGTGGTAACAAGCATTTTCTCCTTCTTCCATAATGCTTCTCAAATGCACTTTTCAGCATGATTGTTAAAACTCAGATTTGTTTGTATCTTGTATCCTATTTGTACAACAATGGTTCACATTCTCAGTTCCGTGGGCAACATATTTTTATTGGTAACTATGACAGGAAGATTAGCTAGAACCAAGTGTCTTTTCATTTACAAAGGAACTGTACTTTAGCCCTTTACCTAAAAACCCATGTTTTAATGACACTGAGGAAGAAAACATTATGGAGAAAAGGAGAGAATGCCAGTAACCAGCATTTTCTCCTTTTCCCACAATGTTTCCTACCCACTGAACGACAAATCTCACAATCTAAGCCAGTCTTACTTTGTTGTCAGTAATTGCTTTGAATTTGACTAAGCCAAAAATTTTGTCATGTGGTAATGGGTAAAACCCTAGAAAAAACTAACACTGTTGCAGATCAACAAATTCTGCCTACAAGTTGCTTTGTCAATTTAATTTGGACATGTTGGCATATAAATGTCAAGTTGCTAACCTGTAGAAGTTCATTGAATTGTCGCTTCAATTTGGTCATTTCATAAAACCTTTGTTCTTCTAAGCCTCTCCGTTTACACCACTTTCTGGTCCCCATACCTTCAGCTTTCACCTAAAATATTCACAGAGAAAAGAAATATTAACCCTTTACCGCACAATGCCACCTTTTGATGCCCCTGGGAAAGAGGCCTTTTGAAAACATTGTGGGAAAAGGAGAAAATGCTGGTAACCAGCATTTTCTCCTTTTCCCACAATGTTTTCTACCCTATCAAAGGAAATTTGCACCATTTGAGCCACGTTGAAATTGTCATTTACAAATGCTTTCAATTTGGACAAGGGTAAAATTTTATCGTCTGGTAAAGGGTTAAAGTAATTTATCTCATCTTTGTTAAAATCTATCCAATCTATACAGCCTTTTGAGGAAAATGTAGTGTATTGGTAGAGCATCAACCTCTCATATCAGAGGTTTACAAACAACAGAATTTTACACTTGACCACATCAAAGAACAATGACAAGAATTCAAATGTGGCTGAAGAGATTCTGACTGTCCTTGAAAGGGTAGAAAATATTGTGTGAAACATTGTGCTGATTACAAGCATTTTCTCATCTTCCGACGATTCAAAAGCTTTATTCCCAGGTTGATGAAAGTACAGGATTGTTTTGTTAAGGATTAAACTTAACCAATAAGCCTTGAAACATGAAGTACATGTATATGAGGTGAGGCTGTATGGGAGGGACTTTTAGTTTAAAGCCCCAGGGCAACAGTAAAGGCACCAATATTGTCACAGGTCTATGGTAAGGGTTCTTTATCAATGATTACATCAAACATATACGAGGGACACTTTTTAAGTTCGTAGAGTAAGCCTATAACTTTTTAACGTGATTATGAAGTTGCACGATTTTTTACACAGAACTTGCGTAATCATTCCTCTCTCGAACGGTGTCACGGTATGCAGCGCACGAGGTCCACGTGCGCGCTGTGCTGGGTATTTTCAACATGTGGTTTTATACACTATAGTAAAATATAGCGTTCAATATGGATGGAAAAATCTCTGAACAGAGGGTATATTGTAAGATTCGAGCACAGCTCGGGTTTCCGCCAACAGAAATTCATGCTGATTTGCAAAAAGTTTATGGGAATGGTGCTTTAAAATATGCTACAGTTTGCAAGTGGGTACGTCGTTTTAATGATGGTCGGGAGTCAATTGAAAATGACCCTCGGGTGGGTAGGCCGGTTTCCGTTTTGACGGAAAAGAATGTTGCTACTGTGAAAACGTTAATTGAGGAAGACGCACGTTATACCGTGCAAGAGATAGAAGAATTAAGTGGCATTCATTCGTCAAGTGTTTTGAAGATCATACGTGAACGACTTGGGCTACGTAAGATCTGCGCGCGCCGGGTGCCCCATTTGCTCACTGACGAGCAGAAACAAAGTCGGGTTAGACTTGCATCGCAAGTTATAGAAGAATGTGATAAATGTGACCCACGTCGTTTGGAAGAGATAGTTACAGGTGATGAAACCTTGATCTATCATTTTCAACCCGATTCTAAGGCTAAAAATAAGGTTTGGGTTTCATCTGAGGGCGACAGAACTGTCATTGCGCGCCGTTGCAAAACATCAAATCGCATGTTGTATGCAATATTCTTTGATTCGAAAGGTTCAGTCCTTCAAATTCCAGTCCCAAAAGGTAGTTCTGTCACTGGAAAGTTTTACAGAGAAAGTGTTCTTACTCAACTTGTTGATTTCTATCAGAAACGCAGACCGCGCACCGGTGTCCGCGGCATCAAATTACTCCATGATAACGCACCGGCCCATAAATCCGCTAAGGTACAGGAATATCTGAAAGAATCTGGGCTCGATGTCTTAGATCATCCCCCATACATCCCTGACCTGTCCCCCTGTGACTTTTGGTTGTTCCCAAGACTAAAGGAAATGCTGGCAGGGCACCGTTTTGAATCCCCTTGTGGTATAGGCAGTGCGGTCTACCAGTGTCTGCAACATATACCTAAAGAGGACTACCGGGCGGCGTTCCGGAAATGGGTAGATCGGTGTAAAATGTGTGTGGAGGCAGACGGGGCATATTTCGAAGGTCTTAGATAAATAAAATTTTGATATTTCAAGCGGTTTTAAAAAGACCGCCCTACTCTACGAACTTAAAAAGTGTCCCTCGTATTTTAGATTGATTAATTCAAAAGCATAGGGAGAAGATAAAACCAGATTTTCACAAGTAAAATGTTAGATATGAGGACAACAAAAAAATCACTGTGACAATGTAAGGAATTGCCCATTTTAAACAATATTGTCACAATGTTGTCAAATGTATCTACTTAAAATATATCCAATGGCACCTGCATTCAAAAAAAAAAGACTCACTTATTACAGTACAAACATGACTTTCATGATCCTGCTGTTTACAGCTTTCAAAAACATTGTTGAAAAGTAGAAACACAAGCAATTGCTCCTTTTCCTGCAATTTTCTCCATTTAAAACTTTCCTTCAATTTTTTGTCTTTGTATCATTTGTTATAGTTTTTGGTTGGTGTAAAATAAGTTCTATAACAATACAACACCTGTATCCATTCATCAAAGGCATTGAGAAGAGTAAAAGGATCCCCATGTTCTGATTCCAAGTTCTTTCTTGCAGCCTTAAAAAGGAAAGAGGACATAAATGTGTAAGATCTACCCGTAAGTGTTTTTGCAGACAGAGCAGATCAAGATCAGATTACTCAGATTATACATTCTTCTACATTTTGACAAGGCACTTGTACTTGTAACAGTAAGGTCATTGCAGTCAATACAGCATGCAGAAAAGTCTATTTAATTCATTTAAGAGTCTAAGATTTGACTCTTGACCAATCGGATGGAAGCCTTTTTAAAACATTGTAAGAAAAAAAAAGTGCTGGTCACCAGCATTTTCTCATATTTCAGCACTGTTTTATATTGTCTCAAATCCCATAATTTTAGCCATGTTTAATTTTCCTTCTGAAAAAAATTAATGCTTTCAATATGGAAGAACCCAATATTTTGATGAGATGCTGGTAGAGCTACACAATTTTAATCTTTTATATAAGGGTAAACACACTCATTCCCAAGTCTTAATGAACAGAGGCATGATATTTTTACAATAGAAAATAGTGCAACAGTCTCAAATTGCTAATTCATATTTTGTAGGGCCATGTACATTTCAGATGATAAGTAAGTCTATATTTGAATTATTCCATGTTTAGGAGCCAAAGTTTCCTGATGTGACATATCCAAAATACATACCACCGAATCCACATCAGCATGAGCTTTACTGGTGAAGGGAGACTGGACACTCATAGCAGAGGCAATTGACAAAACTGGATCTATCATCTGAAAACAATGGAGAAAGCATAACAAGGTAGAATGAAACACTTTATACAGGTGTATTGTGAGCTCACGTATTTGTGTTACTGCATCTGAAAGATCTTTAATGCAATGTATTATTAAACTATATTTTCACTTTGTTTTACTGATCAATCACAGTCACATGGTTCATGCTAAATTCTGACCTGTTGTTTGAGCCAATGAATCACATATTGATCTATGTAAAAATGTATACATGCAAATTTGCTTTGGTGCAAAATACAGCGATGTAATGATAATTTCATTTTAGAGTTGTAACTTATTGGAATTTAACCATCGTTTATAATCATTTATTTCATGCTTTTGGGTAGTTTATCGAGAAATAATGGTGGATTATGGTTTGATATTTCATGGATATGACCACTGAAAATGATGATCTTATACTTTCTAACTCTTCATTTGAAGGCAGAAACAGTAGTTCCTGGGCACTACTTACCTAGGTAATCAGCATGTGTGATTCAAATGGAGGGGAATATGATGTAATTAGAGCTATACATGTATTTCTCCCACTTTACATAATATTGTAATCCGTTATCATGTGAGGGGGTTACACCATGGGAAATTACCGAAAACAAGTGTAATGGATTTGATAAAAGTCCCAACAAAAAAGGGGTTAGAAGCATGCAACAAATAGAATATTTGTTGGTTTTTTTTTCGATGCAAGATTGAAATTTATTTCAATGTGTGAGAATCATCTGCCACTTGTGAAAATATTACCGATGATGTTCACTCGATGTAATAAATTTCGATCTTTCACAAAAAAAAAAAAAAAAAAAAATATCCTTTGTTTCTTTTGTAAAATCAGCAAGGCAAGAGCTCTATGTGAGGGCTGTTTACATAGCAAACCCCAATAAAAGCTTGATGTAATAAAGATACTATTATTGCATGTCATCTTCGCTTAATGTGTGGTTTTGTGGATATGGGAAACAAGCAATACCTCTTTTAGCCACAAATGTATTAACTTTTAGTGATGAATAAACCAAACAGAAATTAGAAATATGACCAAAACAGATGCAATATCAAGGTAAATTTTGTCAAGAATGCCGAGGCGAAGTGGACAGTGTAGATAAAATATCAGACTGCACATTTTGATCTACACTGGCCGCAAAGTTGTGGAAGGTGCTTAATGGTTCATGTTAATTGCATGTTGATTATATGTATTTCATTATAAGGTCATTCACTACTAATTTATTCCAGGGTATTAAATTGAAAAGTGATTATAAATGCTTTTCAAGGTTACTTTGCCTATCCATAAAGCTCTGACATTTTCACACTCAGTGATATACGCAAGAGTCTTTCCTAGCCAAAAATTTTCTTCTCACGTACATAAAGTTTGATGATGATGATAAGTGATGAGTGCTGAGTGAATCTTGTTGCATTTACTTTGATTGACCTTGGGAAAATACCTTGTCAAGCATATGGTTTGAACTTGTAAAACCTGACCTGTTTGTAAACTGATCTAGATAGCTCACAAACTAATGGTAGACAACCTACATGAAATATTGATCCCATGATAAGCATCTTGCCTATAACTACATCAACAGGTAGTTTTGACAACATCAACCCAATAGGAGTCAGAGTTTCATCCTCTCTCAGAGCACCTTGATCTCGCAGAAATATGATGGCATTTTCTAGGCTCTGAAGGCTGGGAGGCTCTATGAATGGAAATCTGCAGGAAAAGAATGTTTACTATGCAAATTTCACTCATTTGCAATCAAAACATAACTTCATAAACTTTTACCAAATGACTGAATTTTGGACGGGTCGAAATTGAAAACATTTGCAGAACAAAATAAATGTGTCTCAAATGATGGAATTTGTACCTAAGAGCGTACAAAACACTGTGGGAAAATGAGAAAAATGCTGGTTACTAGCATTTTCTCCCCACAATGTTTTCAAGTACATGTATTTTATTCTCGAGGATCCCTAAAACCCGGAACTGTTTGGTGAAGGGTTAAAGCAATGTCTCAACTGTTACAAATTGAAAAACATCTACAAAATTGTGGCGAATCAGCCTTAAAGGTACTTCCTTTTGCAGATAGTACTTATCAAGATCAGAGTAAACAGAAGGTTATACAAAACCATTGTTACCATTCAGTCAAATGTTCATTTTGGTAACTCATCCTTTTGCGAAAATTATTTCTTCAGCATGTGTCACTAATCTTTGTGACAATAGATTAAAGCCAGTGCAGGAGCTGATAAAATGAGAAAATGCTGCACAACTATAGAAAAAAAGTAACAGAACACAGATTTCATAATTTTGTTTGGTGTAGGCATTCCTGGTGTTTCAGTAGCCAGCACTACATAAAACATTCTTGTCAAGCCACTGGCTGTGCTTTCCCACATAAACAGATTTGAAACAAAGTTATAGAGAAATTAATCATTTTCCCTGAAAGGATTTTGGCCATGCATGGATTCAAAGTCTTCTTACTCCATGTGTTATCAACTGAGCTATTGGAATGAAATAAAGAAAAAAAAAACATCACTTACAATCTTGGGTCTGGCAGACCCATGGCTATCATCTGTAACACAAGAGAATCTAATGGAACTCGCTGTATTTCTGGTGTTGTGTATTCCTGGAAAGCTTCATAATCTTTTTCACCATACAGTCGGAAACATACCCCTGGGCCTGTCCTGCCTATAAAATTTAAAGGTGCTTGTGTCAAGCTTAGTTTAAACATATTTTATCTGCATATTCTTATGAAATGTACATAATGATTTACAAATAATTCAACATTTTTCCTGCAAAATGGATCAGAACGAATGTAGAGCTTATAGTGTTCTTCTCCAAACTGGTGGCTTAAATGAGTAAAAGACATTTAAGCTAATTAATGTGACAAGCTTGCTGCTTTGTTATCAAGAATTAGTATTTTCTCTTATCTTAAATTCAAACTGATGCCTGTTTTCTCATAATGCATATTTAAGATCCATGCTCTAACAAAAAGGGGTTTAAGTAATCTCTGTGGTACATCTTATGGAGCAAGTCATCAAATAATCAAGGAACTATAGAATCATAACATCCATTTTGTATAACAATGAGGTAGAATGGTCCTTTGACATGCAGAAAATTGACCAATAGCAAAAGATTTAGGCCAAGGTCAGCCTGTGCAGGATGACCTGTCTCCATACTTTTTGCAGATGCAGTAAAAATCTTTTCACAGAGTACGGCTCATAAACAGGTTGGCACTCATTTATAAAAAATGGTACCCCTTAACTCTTTACCAAACAACAAAATTTTAGACTTGTCCAAACTGAAAGCATTTGCAGATGACAAAATAAATTTGACTTAAAAATTGAAATTTGTTTTGTGGAGGGGAGAAAACACTGTGGGAAAAGGATAAAATGTTGGCTACCAGCATTTTCTCCTTTTCCAACAATGTTTTCAAAAGGCTTCTTACCAGGGTTGTTAAAAGATTGTGTGGTAAAGAGTTGAGACATCATCAGCTTCAACCCCCTCCAACCAACACCCAAGATAAAATCATTCTGATCATATATCATATAAAGTAGCAGAGTCTGGGGTTAGGGACAGGGTCAGATGTGTTAGTGGGTCAGTTGTGTTAGTGGAAGCAAACTTTCATACCTGCTCGACCTTTTCTTTGCTCTGCACTAGCTCTACTTATCCAGAACTCTTGGAGTCTTTGCATTTTGTACTTGGGATCAAAACTCATTTCCTTCACCTTGCCAGAATCAACAATAAACCTTACTCCATCAATGGTGACTGATGTTTCTGCAATGTTTGTGGATACAATGCACTTTCTGACTCCTTCAGGGGCTATATCGAACACCTTTTAGGGAAATAAAAACATTCAAAATGTATGAGCCATTCTCTGTGAAACCAAGTCAGCCTGAACAGTCTGCACAAGCTCACCTGAGTTGAAACTCTGCTATTGGTCAATTTTCTGCATGTCCAAGGACTGGTCTACCAAATGATTTAGTTGGTTGTTAGACAAAATAGATTTTATGGATCCACATTTATGCGATGACATTTATTTATCCACATTTATGCAATGACTTGTTTGGCATAATGCTTCACAGAGAAGCATTAAACCCCCTTTTGCCAGAGTATATCATTTTTCTTAAGCACATAAATTTCTAACCTATTGTAGTACAATCAATTTCTAACATCTCTCAAGTTCTTGAAAACAGTGATGGGAAAATTATCAATTGCTTGTATCAAGTATTTGGCTCATTTTCCCCCCAAAAATTTTCTTACCTTCAATAAAAAGTATTTTCTTTTTCTATAACTCTTTACCAAATGACAAAATTCTAGACTTGTCACAATTCAAAGACAACAAATAAGATGTAGATAACATGGTGTGATTTAGTTTGAAAGGGTACAAACATTGTAGGAAAAGGCCCTCTTCCCTGGGGTCATTAAAACTCGGCATTGTTTGGCAAAGCGTTAAATTTTGGTATTTTTTTATATGTACTACTTCAGGCAAGCAAAGAATACACATGCACATTAATGTGTTGAAAATAACATTTTCAGGAAGGGCAAGGGAATCCGTCTTCTCTTTTCTTTGTAATATACAAACAAACAGAGCAGTCCAACTAACAAATGGTTCTTTTATCTCAGACAGATGGATTCTGACCCTTTTTAAGGTCCTAGGGCAAAAAAGGGAAAGCCTTCAAATGAGTAAAACAATAATTATTATAAGCTACCACAATCGCTTGTCAACAAAAGAAAATTGGAAAAAAATACAAGTTATATGACTGTACCTTATCCTGTTCTTCTATGGACAGTGCACTATGTAGAGGTAGTATAATCCAGCCTTTATTCTGTTGGGCATAGGCCTTGGCTGCCTCAACAACTGTCATAATCTCAGATAAGCCACTTAGAAATATGAGTAAATCACCTCGCTCTGTTTTGGGGTACTAACAAATAAGAAACAGTTATGGATTATGGCAAAAACTCATACAGACACACATGAAATGGATGCACATAAAACAGACAAACATGAGAGGCACATGGAATGAAAGTATATACAGTATGTTGACAAATATGAAACACTCATAAATATTTGATAATATATTTATTGCTTCTCACACAGTAGAAGACTTGACAAAGGACAAATCAAGTAAGAGCCTTCAACCAGAGTAGACTGAATTTGTTGTCAACTGTCTGGGTCAAATAACCATAATTAATTCTACACGTGTTTCAATTGTTAACTTACTTTTTTCTCTATCCTCTGCATAATACGCAAATAGGGTGAGGGATCCAGACGTTCTGACTTAGACGAATCATAGTCCCTCATCAATGGGCAGAATTCCATCTCTATGGGATACAGTCTACCTGGAACCTAAACAAAAATTGACATAAATTAGTATATGGCTAGTGCATCAGCTGGTTAACAGCATTTTCTCCTTCTCCCATAATGTTTTCAAACTTCTTCTTCCTCTCCTCAGTGTCATTATAAGTAAGGATTGTGTGGTAACGGATTTAATGCTACAAAAAAGGTAGATCTATACCTTCAAAAAGTTTGAGAGATGTGCCTGCCAAAACATCATTGAAATAGCCACAACTGAGCAAAAATTGCATGAATACACCACAGCTTAAGAAATATAATCTCAGTATTACATGCCAAGCCCGATAGCTCAGTCTGTAACACAACAGAGTTGAAACCAGGAAGTCGCTTGTTTGAAATCCAAGCTAGGACATTTTCCTTCCCAGGATTGATGATAATCATTGAAAAAGGATTCATTCCTCTCTCACCGCTGACTGTTGTTTCAATGATGGTTATGTTGGAAAGTAGCCAGTGGCTTGGCAAGAAAATTCTGTGAAGTTCTGGTAAAAAGACACTTCAGGAAAGCATGGACAGGTGCACTGGCTGTTGTGATATAACAAAAACAAGGGCAATGCATGCAGGTGCCAAAGCTTGGCTTAAGTTGCTTGATTTTCAGTGAAGGTCAAAAAAGAAGCATAACTATGTCCAAAATACCCTGATGGTTATCTGCCCCTGTTGTATGGGTTCCCCCTTTGACAGTTTACAACCAGTCCAAGTTTGAAGTAAACATCTTCAGTAATGACAAAGTTTTTGCATAACAACGATGCAGACAACAGGCTGTGACAATACCTTGATGTTTTCTTCAAAAAGAGCCTAGCTAATAGCATTGAAAACGGTATTAAAACACCATACAATCAATCAATCTCGATATTATTCTTACCTTCACTACTGGTGCATCGTCGAAGTACCCACTGAACAGGTCAATATTAATAGTAGCAGACATGAGAATGATTTTAACATCATCTCTGTGATGGATTAGACATTTTAGAACACCAAGAAGATAATCTGTATGTATGTGACGTTCATGTACCTCATCTATGACTATCACATTGTACATTGTCAAGTGAGGATCTGTGTTCATTTGCCTCAACAAAAGTCCTAGAAAGAAAAGATAAGACTTACCCTTTTGCAACAAAACTTGATAAGATCAGACTTATCCTTTTGCAATAAAATCCGAGTTAGTGGTCTCTTGTAATATGCAGCCACCTGTATACCTAAATGTGACTGTAAGTCTTGTGTACTTCATCTATGACTATCACATTAACTTTTTACCTGACAAGAAAACTTTAAACTATAATTTTCTTCTTTTCCCAAAATGTTACCTCCTTATCAAAGACAAATTCCATCATTAGAGCCACATTTGGATTGTCATCTGCAAATGCTCGTAATTTTGACAAGTCTACATTTTACACAAGAGCAACCCATGCGGGTGCCAATGCCTGGCTGCAGTAGCTTGATTTTCAGTGAAAATTTTAGGTCAAAAAAAGGGCCATAACTATGTTAAAAATACCATGATGATAACCTGCCCTTGTTGTATAGATTCCTCTTTTGATACTAAACAACTTGTCAAGTTTAAAGTAAATATCTTCAGTAATAAGAGAGATATTACAAACTGTCAAGAGCTAGAACAACAGCTCGATGCTTTCTTTGAAAACAGCCAAGCTGAAGATGTTTGTTTATATGCTAATGGATTAACAAAAGAACTTTGGGTTTTTATGATGCTGACAAAGCATGAAAATTGTGGGAAAAAGAGAAATGTGGGTAGCCAGCATTTTCTCATTCTTCCATTATGTTTACTACCCTTTCATAAACAAATCTATTCCTTTGAGCCATATCTGTCATCTGCAAAATGCTTTAAACAAAGATGAGGATGAAATTTTGTCATCTGGCATAGAGAGTTGAGGTACTGATGATCTACAAAGAATGAAAATAAAGAAAAGTGTATAGTTATATTACACACAAACCTTCTGTTAGGAAGAGAATTTTGGTTGCTCTTGTCTTTGTCTTGTCAAACCTCACCTTTTAAAAGAAAACACAATGCATACAGAGATATTCTTGCACACACTGTTTATAAGCAACAACATTCACTAGATGTAACCACAGAGCAAAGTAAATCAGTGTCTCAATTAATCCCTTAATTTAGAATTCGCATAGAATGACAACATTTCAAATTCATGATGTTTTAGTCATTCTTTGTGTAAAAGGGGTGTAATGAATCTGCAGAAAGCATTAACCCATGTCTGCCTACACTAGGCTAGGGTTTACATGAGTCAAAAGTATTTGCTTTATGTGAATTTTCTGCATGTCAAAGGATTACTCTACCTTGTAGTCATTCTTAGACAAAAGGGATCCGTACTATGTGGTGACTTGCCTGGTATAATGCCCTAACTCTTTACCAAACAACAAAATTTTAGAGTGAACCAAATTGAAATCGTTTGGAGACAACAAAATACATGCTACTAAAATGATGATTTCTGTCATTGATAAGGTAGAATACATTACGAGAAAAGGAGAAAATGCTGGTTACCAACATTTTCTCCTTTTTGCACAATGTTTTGAAAATGCTTGTCTGTCAGGGTTGTTAAAACTTGGGATTGTGTGTTAAAGAGTTAACCCTTTACCGCACAATGCCGCCTTTTGACGCCCCTGGGAAAGAAGCCTTTTGAAAACATTGTGGGAAAAGGAGAAAATGCTGGTAACCAGTATTTTCTTCTTTTCCCACAATGTTTTCTACCCTATCAAAGAAAAATTGCACCATTTGAGCCACATTGAAATTATCGTCTGCAAATGCTTTCAATTTGGACAAGGCTAAAATTTTGTCATCTGGTAAAGGGTTAAGGAGATGCATTATATCCTTATCCTAGAGCTCCATTCATATAAGATGGAAAAATAAATGTATAGTCCCCAATGGATCCATTTCAGTTTGTGCAAAACTTTGCTATACCTTATAATTGATACTGACCTGATAAGCCACTTCTGAGCCATATTCATTCAAAGTTTCATATCCAACTCTCTTGGACAAAGATACACAAGCTATACGTCTTGGCTGTGTACAGGCAATATTTTCAAACCCTGCCTCAAGAAGGTACTGGGGAACCTAAATTCATAATAATCACATTGAGGTGTGAACATTCATCAAATACCACAAGAAAAATGTTTACAGTAATTCAGCCTTTAGCAAACAACCACAAGGTTTAATGACCCTGACAAAGAAATATTCTGAAAACATTGTGGCAAAATGAGAAAATGCTGGTAAACAGCATTTTTTCCATCTCCAACAGTGTTTTCTACCTGTTCAAGAGCAAATGCAATCATTTTTGTCACATATATCTGTTGTCTGCAAACACATTCAATTTGGACAAGTACAAATTTTTTTTGTTTAGTTAAGAGTTAACACATAACCTGCAGCAGGCCACTTCTGAAACCAGAGAGGCAAAACAGTAAACTGGTTTTTGTGTCTGTTTACCTTCATCCGTGTAAAGTATTCATATTTCCCCCCCACACCACAAAAAAAAAAAAAAAAAAAAAAAAATACATGTTGTCTGATGCAAATTTGTTTCTGTAGGTACTGACAATAAACAATAAAAGACTCAGCACTGACAATTTGATGGAAGTCTTTGATGATCACAAAATTACTAGGATGATAATCATTTTTCATGTCTTATTAACCCTTTCAGCACAACAGGCAAAAACAGGTCCTTTTGCATATGGCATAGATCAAGATCACACAGCATAGAATGTGCAGTCTGATCTTGGATCTATACCGTCTGCTTTTTTAGTCAAGTCTATATGATAAAAATTCATTTTGAGTTTCAGTGGCTTGTTTTTAAAGCCGTAGAAAGAAGCTCTGAAATATTTAAGAAAAAGATAAAGAAAGATTTATGGGAGTCAGAAGGCAACAGAACTTATAGTCTTCATCATTTACTATATCATAAGTATCCACATAAGCTATGCAGAAGACTCGGTTTTGAAAACATTATGTGGATTTATGAATTGCTTGTTACAAAAAACTGCTCCTTTTCCTTCAAATTTTACCATATAACCAAGACGTACTTTTTCTTGTCTTTCAAATATTTCTCCTTAGTGTTACTTGTATGAGTTTTGAATAAACCTTAATTACCAAATGACAAAATTCTAGACTTGTCAAAATTGAAAAACATTTGCACTTCAAAAAATAATTGAGGATAAAATGATAGAATCTTTGAAAGGGTATGAAACATTGTGGAAAAAAGAGCATTTTCTCTTTCTCACAATGTTTTCCAAAGCCTCCTTCCTCAGGGTAACAAGCATTTTCTTCTTTTCCCAAATGTTTTCTAGCCTTAGAAAGAAGAAAAATTATGTTTTGAAACCATTTGATATGTTGTCTGCAAATCCTTTCAATTTGGACCAGCCTAAAATGTTGTGTAGTAAAGGGTTAATCAAGGAATAATGTATAGAGACAGCAGGTATGTTATCCATGAAAGCAAAACCACAACTACTCACCTGGGTAGACTTGCCACACCCTGTGTCTCCTGCCACAACAATAACTTGATGCTTTTTAACCATGTCAATAATGTCTGTTTTGTATTGAAAAATAGGCAGATTTTCTTTGTCATGTTTTACCTTCTTTAGTTTAGCTAGCTGGAATGAAGATAAAAATCAGTGTTCACTAATTATTGTTTTTTTAAAATACCTCCTTTAACGTCTATGCAGCTTTTCAACATCATTGGTAGGGAAAAAACTCTATGTTGTTACAAGCAATTTCTCCTTTCCCAACAGTGTTTCTGTTATACTGAAAAACAGCCTTTTTCTTTGCTTCCTCTATGCTTGATTTAAATGTAATTGTTAATATAGTAGGTCCAAAAATGCCTATCAAACAATGGGTTAATTCTTTCATCCCCCAATTCTCCCACACCCCATTGTCTTGTCACTTGATCAGGAAAAAAAGTTCAAACGACCTTAACTTTCTACCAAATGACACTTGTACAAATTCAAAACAATTAACCAAACGCCAGATGTCAATAAAAACTAGAAGGCCCTGAAGGGCCTGAATATGCTCTACTGGCAGGGAATGCAGACTTTATCATGTAAACAAGAATTGGAAATTTTCAACATGAAATGGCTACTTTTCCCACATTGTTTCTTCGATTTTTTTTTCAAAATCAATACGGTTGAAGCTACTGATGAGATAAACAAACTGTGTGATTTTCATGAAAATCTGACCAGAAATACAGACTTTATTGCGTAAACAAGAACAGAAAATTTAAATTTTCAACTTTAAATGGCTACTTTTCCCATACTATTTGTTGGATTTTTTTCAAAGTCGATAGGGTTGAAGCTATTGATGAAATAAACAAACTGTGCAAGTTTCACGAAAATCTGAAGTTATTTGCAGACTTTATCGCGTAAACAAGAACTGGAAATTTTCAACTTGAAATGGCTACTTTTCCCATACTGTTTGTTGGATTTTTTTTCAAATTCAATAGGGTTGAAGCTATTGATGAGATAAACAAACTGTGCAAGTTTCATGAAAATCCAGCAACAAATGCAGACTTTATCGCGTAAACAAGAAAAAGACTAACGGACGGACGGACAGACGGACGGACGGACAGACGGATAGACAGATGGACGGACGGACGACGGAAACCCCGCCATGACATAAGCTCTGCTGGCTTTCAGCCAGTAGAGCTAAAAATCAGTAAGCCAATCAGCGATCAGTATTTTTCCATCCAGAGCAGAAGCCGTCTTGCCGTTATAAAACCTAGACATTCTGAATCATTAGGAGTTATAACTATATATAAATGTATAGTATATTTATGAGAAAAAACTGATGAATAACTTTAAACTTGATATCCATTATTAATCCTTACGACTGCAATTTCAAGATGCAGAGTTACACCTGGTAAAACTATTGTTGCAGAAGACAAATTCAGATTTAAAAGGAGAAAAATAAATGAATACTTCTTGTTAACATGCTTTTTTATTGTCATAAATTTTCCAGAATTTCAATCTTGACAACAGATTCCTGTTTCTTTACTAAAAAAAAAAATGTATAGATAATATTTTAGACAACTGATTGGATTTTATCATGTTCAGTTATGTATTTCCTTTACCTTATTTTTCATTTAAATTTTACATATCTTTTTTTGAATCTTTTCCCCCCTCGCAAATTATCCTTAAATAAAATTTGAGTCGACGAAATTCAGGTAAAATGCTTTTCATATAGTCTTCATAAAAGTCAAACCTAAAACAGCGCCCCCCCCCCCCCTCCCCCGCTTTTAAAGTAAATGCAGTGTAGGCACAGTTTTGACATTTTTTAAATTAAAAATAAATGCCATCTTCCTCCATCAGTAAACCATTAAAAACGTTGTTCCCATTGGTCTCTGTATTTTAACATATCTATGAATGCAAACTTAAAGCCTGTTAAATTAAAGACGATATGCCACCCAATATATATAACCATCTTTCCCCTCCCTTTATTTTCAATCTTTTAATCTCCCTTAAACTATTATTTATTTATCGAAAATCAATTAGGTACCAATCAAGCCGTTTTCGTTTGATTTGTTGTACATGTTGCCACTTTTTACGCAAAACGTGGAGCAAGGGTTTATGCGGTATTCCTTTGATATCGGTATACCACCCCAAAAGCGTCTGGTACTGTCGTACTTGTAAAATTACACACACGTGTCATATCAGTCTGACTCTTTGTGACCGTCTATAACCCCTTTCAATGATTATTAGTGTTTGAAATTTGGATTATACATGTTCAATGTGTAAGTCAATTTATTTTTCTATTACTCTTACAGCATAGTATTTACCGGCGAATGCTTAGAAATATATTCATGTTTTTATTCTTTTTATTCTTCTCCTCGGGTTTTTCCCTCAAACTTGAAAAAATCAATTTGGTAAACCTATCATTTGTTAATGTATCTTCTAATTTCAATTCAAACATCTGGTAATCATATTGCCCTGTTAAAAACATGTATATTTCATTTGGTAATGTAAAAGTCTTGCAATTTGTGGTGAAATTATTGAAGCATATATCACAGACTAAGTAATGGAAAAATCTCTGTAACTTTGAAAAAGCTTATTTTCGTCCAGGTAAAAGATGAATTGCATTTGAAGACCAGTGACTTTAAGAAATATTTAGGAAGCAAAAGTTATATATACACGTATTGTACCTACATTATCAAACGTAAGTGGCGTAAGAGGTGTAAGTCAACTGACTTCAAAATAAACAGCCTCTATTTCAATTTTCACCTATAAAACTTCGAAAAACCTAAATCCAAAAGATGTAACTACCTTTTCTCAAATTGTTCCCATGCTTATTTTATCTTGAACAATTACTTCGAGTTAAAGTATCTTCTGGTAACTTGCATATGTCTCCTAGCTAAGCCCTCGTGTCTGGGTAATGTTTGTCTAGGTTTTTAGATTCGGGGGTCACGTGACACCAGTGGGAGGAGCGCTCTATCGTCTGTCGTTTGGTTAATTGCAGATGAAAAATGAAATATCGCTACATGTAAACTAAAGTGAGATGTCCATGAAAGGGTAGAAAACATTGTTGGAAATGAAGAAAATGATGGTCATCAGCATTTTATCCTTTTCCCACAATGTTTTTGAATGCTTTTGCTAAAAGTCAGGATTGTGTGGTAAAGTGATAACTCTTGTTATAGTGCAGGTGCACATTTTCACTTAAATTTCAACCTATCTGGATGAAAATAGTTTAAAAATATGAGCAGAAGAGGACACAAGATTGCATTTATGGACAAGCAGACAACCTATTTCGAGTATAAACTCTCCTAACTTAGTTGCGGGGGTAAACAAAGGAAAAAATATCTTCAAGAAATCTCTAATGAATAATGTAGAATGGACAATATAGAGACAGAGGAAAAGGCAGTTACTAGCAACAGTTTCATTTCCTTCAATATTTCAAAAACTGTTAGTTGCAGCTTTTTTATGTAAATAGTCACGGCTGTAGGGTAATGAGGAATTTAAACATTTACAACATAATCTTGAGTTTTAACCACCATGAAGAAGACAGCTTTTGAAAACAATGAGGGAAAAGGAGGCAATACTGGTCACCAGCATTTTCTTTTTTTCCCGCAATGTTTTCCATCCTTTCAGCGACATTATCCACTATTCCAGCCACAACGAATTTGTCATCTTTAAATGCTTTGGATTTGGAAAGGTTCAAATTTTGTTGACTGGTAAAAAGTTGACTTAAAAATACCTTTTGCTTCTGTTGGAAATCCAGATAATGCAGAAATATATTCTTAAACTCTTTCACTCTTTCCACAGTCAACTCCTCCTCCACTTCAAAGTCTGTAACAATTAACAATAATTAACTAAACTGAGAAACACCATAATGGACCCAATCTTTCTGTTTCTTTTTTAACCTTTTACCACACAATCTTGGGTTTCAACAACCCTGGAGAAAAAGTCTTTTGAAACCATTGTGGGAAAAGGAGAAAATGCTTGTAACCAGCATTTTCTCCTTTTCTCACATTGTTTTCTATGCAATTTCAATTTTTTAGTCACATTTATTTTGTCATCTGCAAATGCTTTCAATTTGGACAAGTCAAAAATCTTATCATTTGGTAAAGGGTTAAGGCATGTTTTTGACAGATTATCTCAACCCTTTACCAAACAACCTTTTCTTTTGGATGGGTCTGAATTTTGCCGTCTGACAAAAAGTTAAATAATATTGGACAGATATATATTTTTGCATGATCAAGCAAATAAAATTTTTTCCAAAAATGTTTTACTACTAATAACAGTCAAATATCACACTGAAATTACATACATGTATTGACTGTACATCAACACAAAAAACTCTCTATTCTAATTTTTCCCAAAATACTTAAAATATCAGATACATGTATCTAATGCTAGGTTGTACATCTTTGCACTCTTCTGTTCATTGATTTTGTTTATCTATCGTCACCACAGAAAGGCCCCAAGACGGTTATTAGTTATGCTATGGGGGATAGTGTAAGATACAGGACACAACCAATCAAAAGTTATGTCTTTTTCTTTAATTTGCTTGTTTTATGGTAGTGTCACACTGAACCTAGATTTAATGTCTCCTCTGAAGGTCTATGAATAGTTTTAGTTGGCCAGCTTTGGGCAGGTTGATGCTCCACTACACCATTCCACTCAACGACAATAACCAGACAGATACATTGAAGCATCAATCCTTAGCTAGAGAAGAAGGTTTGTTTCGTTATTACATGTGTAAACACCAGAAATGTAATTCAGTTACAATGCATACCTGGTAGTCTCCCTTTTTTTATAAACACACCCACATCTTTGTTAACAACTGACATATTAATGCGGTATCTCTTGTCATAATGCTTTGGAATTCCAAGTTCTGACTGTATGGTAGGTAGAGCTGGCCCTTTACCTAAAATACAATGAATTGAAATATACTAAAAGTTTGATCTTCCCAGGTTTTTCTGTTTCAAAATGGGTGTGGTCAGGAAAGAAATTGACTTAGTTATAATACAACACTTACCCAGTACATATTCTTCAGAATTAGCCTGATCTTTGATACATATTCTCAGTGTGCTTTCAAATAATTTTCAGCAACAGATAGCAAAATTAACCCTTTACCACAAAATCTTGAGTTTTATCAACCCTGACTGAGAAGGCTTTTGAAAATACACATGTATTGGTAAACAGCATTTTCTCATTTTCCTAACATGGTTTCTATTTTTTCACAGGTAAATCCAATAATTTGAGCCACATTCGATTTGTTGACTGCACGTACTAGCTTCCATTACAGAGGAGTCAAAATTCTCTTGCCTGGTAAAGTGTTAAAAAACTAAATAAATAACTTTGTTATATCCTTAGTGCTCTGCGAACTGAAGCATGATCGGAACAGTCTGACCTTCATGTACACAATAGAAAAGAACATAAAGTTATGCTACACACTTTATTGGTTAACCATTTCAATGAGTAAAATTAACTGAAATCGGTTGCTTAGTCT
Source organism: Tridacna gigas (assembly GCA_945859785.2). NCBI lineage: Eukaryota > Metazoa > Mollusca > Bivalvia > Cardiida > Cardiidae > Tridacna > Tridacna gigas. The sequence goes on along the minus strand of OX244037.2, from coordinate 36,828,108 downwards.
ATCATATCAACTTACTTGATTTGTGTTTACGCTGAAAGGCTTGGTATTTATCAACAAATGTCCAAAAGTCATCATACTCTTTGGTTCCTCTAAAAAGGAATCAAACAGATGTTCAGAAAAGTAAAAAGTTTATCGTCAGACAACAAGTCATTTAACTCTTTACCACACAATCTCAAGTTTTAATGACCCTGAGGAAGACGGCTTTTAAAGACATTGCATGAAAAGGGGAAATGCTGGTAACCAGCATTTTCTCCTTTTCCCACAATGTTTTCTATCCTATCACAGACAAATCTTACCATCCAATCAATATTTGTCTTCCAATGCTTTGAATTTGGACCAGTCTAAACTTTTGTTATTTGGTAAAGAGTTAAGCCATTGGCTACTGTATGGATGATTTATTTTGAAGATAAGGTTTCGTTATATCAAGACATTTGTTATATCTCTATCATGTTTGGTTTGGTGTTTGCACTGTACATATATCAACAACATTTCAGTCATGTAACTCTTTTCAAAACAACAAAAGTTTAGACTTGCCGAAGCTAAAAGCAAATTGCAGATGACAAGTGTTGCTCAAATGATGCCTTTTTTCTTTGAAAGGGTAGAAAAGATTTTTGGAAAAAGGGAGAATGCCTGTTACCTGCATTTTCTCCTTTTCTTACAATGTTTTCAAAATTCAAAAGCATTCTCCCTCTAGGTTGTTAAAACATGGGATTGATTGGTACAGGACAAGTACATGTAGTTCAACATTCATATTCCCTTAATTATAGATAAGTATTATGATGAGATATGCATAAATATATGTATATAAGACAACTTTAAATCAGTTTTTGTAACTTTAATAAAGATACAAATGCATAGTACATGTAGTTATTTTGTACTCCATGTTATTTCTTTTGTCTTAAACAACTGTTGATTTCTTCACAGTAAAACTTGGAAAAAGAAAATAATCAACCCTTTCCCACACAATCATAAATTTTAACAATCCTGACTAAGAAGCATTTTGAAAACATTGTGGAAAAAGAAGAAAATGGTGGTAATCAGCAATTTCTCCTTTTCCCACAGTGTTTTCTATCCTATCAAAGACATTCTGTCGTTTGAGCCACATGTGATTTGTCATCTGCAAATGCTTTCAACTTGGACAAGTCTACATTTTTGTCAAGTGGTAAAAGAGTTAAATTTAAGGGACATACTGTAAAACATTTGTTTAGTGGCACTGTATCAAATAGAATTAATGATCAATGCTTTACCAGACAAAAAGGCTTATCCATTTTGAAAGCATTTACAAACATTAAAATAAATTTTGTTAAACATATGATATAGTACATGTACTTGTTTTTGAATGTGTAGAAAAGATGCAAACTACAAGCATTTTCTTTTTCCTTAAAGTTTTCAATATACCTTTCACGTGGGGTTGTGACAAAAAGAGACCCGAAAGACTAAATAAAATTTAGAAAAAATTTGATACACAGAAATTATGTGATGGCTTTCAAAACATTTCATATATCAAAAAGGGAATAAGTTTTAACACAAAGGTGAAATAAAATGCCATAAAACACATATACCTCTGGAAAAAGTCCTGCTCCCTGAAAAAGATTTTACTTAAAGAATATTTAAATCTTTTGAAAGTAAAATCTGTAGATTGATGAACTTGTTGAACAGGTGACCTTGTGGGTAAGTTATCTTGTTCTTTAGAATATTCCTCTGCGTCATTCTTCCTGTACAGATGATTTTTAGGTTTACCTCTTTCAAGTATATCATAATCTGATCTACTTTTCTTCTTCTTGTAAGAGCCCCTTTCATACTTCCTCACATCTTCATCTTCAGATGAATCTGAATGTCTTCTTTTTCTGTGCTTTTCAGAATGTCGTTTTGCTGACTGCAAACTACTCATACCAATCAATTATACAATGCTGAAATGAGAATACTTTCCTTCATGAATACCTTTCCCACATGACCTGCAAATTCTTAATATCAATTTCTATAGAGTATCTGGGATGTAAAATAGATTTGTAGCATAAGCTGTTTGTGATTTTGTTCATTTTTTAACTCTTTAATTTCTGAGCATTACAATAGTATCTTGCTTAACCCTTTACCAAACAACCCCAGGATTTAACGATCCTAAGCGAGAAGGCTTTTGAAAGCATTATGGGAAAAGGAGAAAATGTTGATAACCAACATTTTCTCCTTTTCCCACAAAGTTTTCTACCCTGTCAGAGATTTTCAGTTTATTTGAACCACTTAACAAATTTGTCGTCTGCAGATGCTTTCAATCTGGAAGAGTCCAGAATGTGTTGTTTGACAAAAGATTAAAAAAAATTCTTTAGAAACATCTTTATCTTTTCCACTTGCATACTACCCACACAATTTACAATGATCTGTCATAAAATCAGACTGTAATCAGACTCAATAAACTTTGATCCCAAATAAACAACAAATTAGCACAAATTCATCTTTCCATATTTGGAAAATTAATCTTTGTACAAAGCCACTATTTGGTATTGTTTGTTTTGTTTGAGTAAATATAACTGAGAACTATTCATTAAGATTAGTCAAAGTGGACAAGCCACTCTGACATATAATAGTTATTTACTGCCTAAAACTATCAGAAATATAATACAGCATGTAACCAGTATAAGCACAGACCATAACACATGTACATGTGTAGTATGATGTGCATGGGGGAGGAGGAAACAAATGAATACATAAACATACATGATGCTTAATATCAGATAGGAATGTAGTCAGTAATAAGATGTTTATGGTACTTCTTTTCAAATTCGGACATTTATTGCAATGCAATGCAGCATCTCAAGTCCAACTGGAGTTTTTAAGGTAGCAAAGCTACAGCACTGTTCTGACTTTGTTACATCTGTTTAATCTGTTTTATAGCAAAAGGCATTCAATTTTTACTCACAAACATGACCAAGGACAAATTATCAAACATTTCGCTATCTAAAGCCCTTGTAGAAGTTGTCTATAACAAATAATCTAAAAAACAAATGTAGGTAATTTTTCCTGTTTTGCAACCATTCTGTGCCGTAGTATTTAGGTGAACGTAAACATCTTGAGTGACACATGAATTTAACTATTTTTTCTTGTGTGTAGCATTTAAATTGGAAATATTTAAGTTTAAAATGAAGGATTATCGAATACATCATCAACAGGCATGTTCAAATTCTAGTTCTGTCCTCTATTTGTGAAAATAAGATAGTTTCAAAATGTGGCATACCTGTGGCGTAAATTACTACTGTGGCGTATTTTAGTGTGACCAGATTTTCAGTGTTTTTCATACAAAAAAATTATTCCAATGACATTGATATTTGAAAAGTGGACCTTTTCGGTACAGTACCCATAAAAAGTGCCGTTTTGGAAAAAGTGGGTCGTTTCGGTCCTCGCCGTTTGAACTGGGCCCCTTTGACCGATTCCCGTGTCGGAGAATATTCATCGGATGGGTCAAGGCTACATTCAGTCTGAAGGGTTACTCCCATAGACAGTCACAAAAATAACATTCGGATCGAACCTTCAAACTGAAGGTAAATCAAGGCAACTTCGCATAATTTTCGCTTAGATCCGATTATAAAATCATGACAATACTTAAAAGATGAGTGTGCTTACTATTTGTTTGTTAAAATTTAGAGTAACATCAGAATTTGTCGTAGTTGTCTTCGATCATCAACAACAACAACAACTACAACAACTCAGGTGTGTTTGATTAAAAAATTGTGGGCCTGTTCAAAATTGTTCCATAATGATTTTTTTTTTTGTTGATTCTTTTGTTGACTTCTCCAGATGAAAAAAAAAAGACTCATTTGATTCATTTAGTATATTTAAAACAAAAAAAAGTTGTTTGACAAAAAAGTGATAACTGTAACATTTTTCCCCGCCCAGAACGCATCCTTGTCAACCAGAAGCAGGAAACCAACTAAAAGCTTGAGAGAACCAGCAAGCATGGAGACGAACTAGCACTTGATGTCTGTTGCAGTCTATGTTATTTGTCTTTTTTTTTTTTTTATGATTCTGGCAAAATAGTAAACATGTAAATCCCCATTGCTCTTTTTTTCTTTACCATAGATGTACTACAACATTTTAGAGTTGTCCAAATTGAAAGCATTTGCAGACGACAAATAGGACTCAAATGATGGGATGGGTCTCTGCTTTGAGAGGGTAGAAAACATTGGTAACCAGCCTTTTCTCTTTTTTCATAATTTTTAAAAAGGCCTGTTTTTCAGGATTGTTAAAGCTTCATATTCATGTCTTTAATCTGCTTATCAGCTATGAAAATGGACATGGATTTACGGATGAACGATTAACTTCAATTTACACCAGCTTCAGAACAAGTTTTTTTTTTATTGAAATTTGGCTTTAAACAATTCAACATAAAAATGTCAAGTTAATTTGTACACAATCATACTTAACTTAGCTGATTAAGCATGTAATCAACAATCATCTGTTAAAGGGTTTATACATACTCATGTATGTGCTAAACAAGTATTTAAGAGCTGGTTGCTGAAAGAGGTGGTGCATGACAGAGTTGGCTGTTAACACATGTTTGTTTGTATGATTTCATGATATGTGATCCATGCTGTAGCAAAAGGGGGCTTAAAGCATCTCTGTAATGCATTATCGATATTGGTTTAATCTGTATTTTAGTGAAATACAAATAATCTTTAGTGACACACATGACAAAAGACAAATTATACAACATTCGGTATGACTAGATACCGAAAATAGCTTATTTTCGCGAAAATAGCTTCCCCTCCACGAAAATAGCTTCCACTAATTGATAAATGGATACATGTTTGAATATATTGCTTTTAGTTGTCATTTTCATGTACTGTCTTTCATAGTATATATTGATAACGGGTTGAAAAAGGGGGAAATGAAATTAATCGACCTGAATTTTTTTATGAGCTATTTTTATATAGTTTTTATATGACCGGACCATGCACATACAGCCTATTTTCGCGAAAATAGCTTCCTTCTACGAAAATAGCTTTTCATGTGGCATGGTCGTGTATCAAAGACCATTTTCGTTGCAAATTTATTGTATAGAATACTAAAATATTAAGAATATCGCTATTTTCTCATTTCGAGACAGGATTAATTTCATAGAGCAATTTATTTATTTTTCTGTTTAACTTTGAAAATAAATGACAGTAGGAAAATACCATTAAATCGATGCTACTATTTTCTTTCTCTCGAGATCGAGATAATAACCTCATTTAGCTTTTATTTATTTTTGTTTTATTTATCATCAATATTGAATATGAACAAAAGAATGGTAGTAGGGGCTTTTTGTTGAGAGATAGAAATAATTATTTTCTCCGAAAAAAGCTTTCTTCTTATGAAAATGCTTAGTGATTGTAGCAATGGAAAAATTCCTTAATTAAAAAATATTTTTCTCATTGCAGAATTAGGGCTCAAAGAATATGTTTATTTAACTTTTTATGAATATCAATTTTTGAAAGGTAAAAAGACATAACTTTTATTGTAAAATTAAATGTCCGCTTCTCACATTCTTTGTACGAAAATAGCTTGTGCCTATATCCAGTTTTCACGAATATAGCTTGAAATCAACAACGAAAATAGTTTTATCACCTGATAATACGAAAATAACCTTTAAATATTTATTTGAATATTTATTTCGGTACAAAAATATCATTGGTGTGTCCGTATCCAGTTTTCACGAAAATAGTTTTCTCATCTGACAATACGAAAATAGCTTAAAACCAGTTACCAAAAATAGTTTTATCACCTGACAAATCGAAAATAGTCCATGATCGCCTAGCTGACACATCGAAAATAACCTTTGATTATTTATTTCTTATACACTTCTTGATCTGAGTTATTTCTTATTTACAGATTTTTTTTTAAATACATGTATGCTATCATTAATCAGGTCTTAATCTATGACTGATCACATTTTTTGGTAGGGGGCAATTTTGGGATTCGTCAATCAGTTTTGAAGCGATTAGCACATGTACAAACTACACTAATCACATATAATTAGATTATAACACCTCTACTAATATTTCTTTGTTTATTTCGCACATTCTTTTTATGCGGCAATCCTTTTCAGTGTTCCTTTAATAAGTTCTTTGGTGTTTTACTTTAATTTGTTTTAAATCATTTGTTTTGAATATGCCACATCAATAATTGATATATAAGATGGACTTCAAATGTATCTCAAAAGACGATTATTTTTTTCGGACTGACAGAAAATTTTGGGATATTAGCATTTTCTTACCATGTTTTAAAAGCATTATTCGCATTTGTCATTTAACCTCGGAATTATGTGGTAAATTTCTAGACAAAAACCAAATGACGTAAGTTTTGGAAAGGGCAGGATGGGTTATAGTAAGCAGTTTCTTCACATGATTTTATATTTTGAATTGAAAGATTCAAAATCTATGTTCAGTCTGATCTTGATCTTTACCGTCCGCTTGTTTTTTTTCCAGTAGAAAAAGAGCCTTGTGATTTTCAGTGGATTGTTTATATTTTGTGCTGAAATATCAAGAGTAGAACAATCCTCGGAAAGAAATTGTCCAATCTGGGGATTCGAACCAGCGACCAGTGTTTTACAGTCTTGTGCGCTATGGACTGCCCTACTTGGCTGGGGCCCTCTGTCCCATTGGATACGAAAACAGAAACCTTTGTACCAAAACAGATTGTGTTAGGCATGGTTAGTTAGCATGGTTGGGGGGGGGGGGGGTTGGGTTTGAAATAATGTTTCTGCGAGTTGAAGTAACGTTTCTGCGAGAAAATGCTAGAAACCTAAAATTTAAGAACAAAGAATGAGTTGCAGGTAGTCACCCTGTTCTGTTCTAAGAAATATTTGCTTTCCATCAGTTTTGTGGTCGTGGTAGGGTCAACAATAGAGATTTTATGGAATTATATGTATACCTGAAAACAGAACACCATGCATGCAAACAGGCCGCGTTAGTCGTCAAGTAATGCAATACACAGTATGAGAGTTTTTTTTTTTTTTTAAGAAAACTGATCAACATTTCACGTACAATTTCATTATTGAAATAGCTCACTTTCCAGCAACATGTGATCGTGATTATCTGATACAGGTAAAGCATGGCTGAACCAGCGTATCAAAAATCTCGACATAAATAAAGAAACACCCATCCATGTCTGTCTGTCTGTTGCTAAATTTATGCAACTTTCGGAAGAAAGGGTACAAAACATTCTGTGAAAAGGTGAAAATGCTGGTTATCGGCATTTTCTCCTTTTTCCCAGAATGTTTTCTACCGGACTTAGCCCCTCTAAAAATATAACGAAAATAGCGTGTGATTGCAGCCTCTTTCCACAACGTTTCTTTCCTCTGAGATTTTTTTTCCGATTACGATACAAAAATGGAAACCTAACGAAAATAGCTTGTGTTAACAGTTTAAGCTACCAGGAAAATAGTTTTGCCACATGAATATACGAAAATAGCTTGATCAGATTATAACACCTATGATAATGATGTGTTATCAATGTCACACTTGCGATAATCGGTGTTGGTCTTCTATTTGGTGCTTTGGTACAGCCAAATAGATTATAATTTTCCTCTTTATTTTCTTTATTGTTGTTCAATGAATAATTTGTTTTTACAAAAACCGAACAAATACAAAGAAATCAAGCCTTTTTAACACGTTTCCAGTACATGATGGAAGATAGTATATGTATCAATTAATGGAAGCTATTTTCGCGACTTGAAATTAGGTTATATATGCATGGTCCGGTCGTATAAAAACTTTATTAGGATCGATAAATTTCAAGTCACCCGTTTCCAACACGTTATCAATATATATTATGAAAGACAGTACATAAAAATGAAAAAAAGAAGCAATATTTTCAAACATGTATCCATATATCAATTAATGGAAGCTACTTTCGTAGAGGGAAAGCTATTTTCACGAAAATAGGCTGTATATTCGTGGTCCGGTCGTATAAAAACTTTATTAAGATCAATTAATTACAATTCACCTTTTTTCAGCACTTTATCGATATCTTACGAAAGATGGTACATGAAAATGATAAATAAAAGCAGTATATTCAAACATGTATCCATATATCAATTAATGGAAGCTATTGTCGTAAAGGGGAAGCTATTTTCACGAAAATAGGCTGTATATGCATGGTCCGGTTGTATAAAAACTTTATTAAGACCGATCAATTACAATTTCGCCCTTTTTCAGCACGTTATCAATATATTACGAAAGATAGTACATGAAAATGACAAATAAAAGCAATATACTCAAACATGTATCCATATATCAATTAGCGGAAGCTATTTTCATAGAGGGGAAGCTATTTTCGCGAAAATAGGCTATTTTCGGTATCTAGTCATACCCTACAACATTTCATTACCCAGAATGCTCATAGAAGTCTTCTATGACCAGTAAACCTCAAAAAGAATGAACAAAACTTATGGTGTTTGGTGGGCATTTTGTGTGTATTTTGGGGAATGCAAACACCTCAAGTAACAGATGAAGTTAACTTTTTCTCATATGTTTAGTGTTAAAGTTGAAGATATTTGTATTTGAACGAAGGATTATTGAATACTTAAGCAACAGGTATGTTCAAATTGTAGTTTTGTCGACTTTGTGAAAACAAGAGAGTTTGAAAAGTGCGCACAACCGTGAGTAGATTTCAACTGGTTTTTTTCACAATCATCTATGTACCCTGAGGCGACCAATCAAAAACTATAATTGCTTGTGGGGACAGTTATCTGTACTAGTCATCACATAGCTATTGATCCATAAAATTTAGTTTGTCTCACAACTGTCTGCATTATGAGGAACAGGAAGGCTGGTCCTTTGACATGCAGAAAATTGACAAATATCAAATAGTTATACCCCCCACAACGAAGTGGAGGGGGGTATACTGGAATCGCCATGGCTGTCCGTCTGTCCGTCCGTCCGTCTGTCTGTAGACACAATTTTGTCTGGAGCTTTTTTCCTACAGTTTTTCAAGTACTGCACTGAAATTTACACATAATGTTTGGGTACATATGAAATTGTGCATGTGCAATTTTCACGACCTTGCTGCCATTGGTTGCCGAATTATCTGCCCTTATGCTTCTTGCCTTTTGTAAATTTTAACTATGGATTTTTGTCCAGGGCATAACTTCCAAAGTATAGGAGCTAGGAACTTCAAACTTCACACAAAGTTAGATAACATTAAGGAGAAGTGCAATGTACAAGAACAGTAACTCTATTTCATTTATTTTTTGAGTTATTGCCCTTTGTAAATTTTAACTTTGGATTTTTGTCCAGGGCATAACTTCCAAAGTGTAGAAGCTTATGACTTCAAACTTCACACACAGATAGATCATTATAAGGCGAAGTGCAGTGTACAAGAACCATAACGCTATTCCATTTATTTTTCGAGTTATTGCCATTTGTAAGTTTTAACTTTGGATATTTGTCCGGGGCATAACTTCTGAATCATTTAAGCTAGTGACATCAAACTTCATATACAGATAGACCACATTAATGAGAAGCGCAGTTTACAAGTACCATAACTCTTTTCCCACTTTTTTTTTCAACTCTTATTTTTTTACGAAACCATTCTGCATTCTGTGACAAAGAGCTGTTTTGTGACAAGGAGCTGGTGGGGGGTATGATCACTTTTAGTGATAGCTCTAGTTTTGGCTCAGGTCAGCCTGTGTGATCTGCACAGGCTGACCTGGGTCTATACTTTTTGCAGCTGCAGTAAGCCCACTTTTCACAGAGCTTTGCTCACCAGTATATTTTTTTTCAGATATGATTTAACTGCTGATCATATGAGAAATTGAATGGCAACAGCAAGCACTGAATTGAATTTATGAAGAAGTCAAAATCTTATTTTCCACCACCTTTACAAGAGCTCCAAAAGGCTCAGGGTCGTCCTTCACAGCCACAAGCCCCACCGCCACCACCACCACCACCACCACCAATGGGGAAGTCAAAGATCACAGCAAAATCATTTCCAGCTGATGAAACAGTAGGAATGGTATACATGTAGTTTTTTTTTTTTGTCAGCCGAAAAGGTTAACTTTTCATCAGACTACAAAATGTTATATTTGTTCTTATTGAAAGCAATTGCTGATGGTCCTTAACCGTTTTACTGAACGATAAAATTTTGCACTTGGCCAAATTTAAAGCTTTAGCAGACGACAAAAAAATTGTGACTTAAAAAATAGAAATTTGCCTCTGGAAAAGTAGAAAACATTGTGGGAAAAGGAGAAAATGCCAGCATTTTCTCCTTTTCCCACACTGTTTTCAAAAAGCTTTTTCTTTGGGTTGTTGAAAGTCAGGATTGTGTAGTTAATTTTTTTTTCCTTTGTAGTATCATATGATAAGTGTTGAACAACTTGTAGACCCTGTATGTATACACTTATATTAATGTACCATGCTCTGACAAAAGGAGGATGCATCTCCATGATGCATTATATCAAGCAAGTCATCACATAATTGTGGATGCAAGAAATCTATTTAATCTAACTTCGACTGGATCTGGAGATAGAGTGGTCCTTTGACATGCACAAAATTTACAAATAGCAAAAAGTTTCGACCCATGTCAGCCTGTGCAGGCTGATATGGGTTGATATTTTTTTGCAGATGCATTATGCCCCCTTTTCACAGAGCATGTCTCATTTATGTTGTCTGCTTGGACATTTTTGTGTTCAAGATCTGTTTTTGATGTATCAAAAGTACTGAGCTTTTTTTTTTCCAAAAACCTCACAGATGAAGAATATGCTCATAGTTACCAATTTCTGTAATTGTCACTATATTTATGTTCTATTGACTATCCTTACACTCACACTTCATTTATTGACACTTCAATATTTTGTCTATTCCTTGCTGTATCAAAGAGACTAAAATTAACAGGTTATGAGAATAGGTGCCAATTTTTACAATGAAATGTTATGTAGTAATAAAGTCAATAAAGCATTCAACAGGTGAATAGGTCAGCAAGCAATCACTTGCTTTAATGACACTGGTAAAGAAAGCTTTCGAGAACATCATGGTGAAAGGAGAAAATGCATGTAACCAGTATTTTCAGCCCTTTCCTGCAATGTTTTCTACCCTTCCAGGGTCATATTGCATCATATGAGCTATATCTAATTTGTCTTTCCCACTCAGAAGAAATGGGTTTAAATGCTTACAATTTAGACATGTCTAAAATTTGGTTGTCTTGTAAAGGGTTAAAAGTCTTGATTTTTTGGGGGTGCAGTTAGCTTTATTTTAGAGAATTATATTTTTTGTCCACATTTTTCTTTATTTTTGTTTTCAGGAGAAACTAACTGACCTTAAAGTGGAAGACCAAGCAACTCAAGGAGCCTCAAGATCAGAGGTGAGTAAGAAGCTGTTACATAACAGATTGAATGTGGCTCAAATGATGGAATTTGTGTCTGAAAGAGTAGAAAACATAGTAAGAGAAGGAGAAATTGCTGGTAACCAGCATTTTCTCCTTTTCCCACTATGTGTTCAAAAGTGTTATTCTTCGGGGTCGTTAAACCATAAGACTTTGTTGGAAAGTATTAAACTAAATGCTAAATAAATGACAAAAAAATTTCCACTTAGTAGTAAAAACCCAAGTATTGCAATTTCAAAGATGATTTCACCTGAAAGAAAATAACATTTTTGGACAGTGTAGATCAAAGATCAGATTGAATGTATTGTGCAGTCTGATCTTGATCTGCACTGTCTGCAAAAGTGCACCGAGTCATGCTTAGCAGCGTTAAAGTGCTTGTACAAGCAGCTAATTTTAAATGTGCAGATGATATTATAAATGTTGCTGAAACTTACTGAGGGAAAAACAGGTTGTAACAAACAATTTGTACATATTCTAGCTTTTGGCATGTCTAAGACTTGTCTGCTCAATATTTGGTTACTACTCTAGTTTATTGAGTCAAATAATTTAATTTGTTTGCAAGTGCTGCATCGATTTTCAGTCATTACTATCAAGATAAATTTCTGGACTTGTCCAAATTGAAAGCATTTGCAAACAACAAATTTAATGAGACTCAAATGATGGCATGGGTCTTAACTCTTTACCAAACGACAAAATTTCAAACTCGTCCAAATTGAAAGCATTTGCAGACAACAAGATAAATGTGACTGAAAAATTGAAATTTATTTTGGGAAGGGTAGAAAACATTGTGGGAAAAGGAGAAAATGCTGATTACCAGCCTATTTTTTTTCCCATAATGTTTTCAAAAGGCTTCTTTTTCAGGGTCTTTAAAAGTAGGGATTGTGTGGTAAAGGGTTAAAAAACAGTAACATTATTATAGTTTTTTATTGTTTTTGATTGATATTTGTATGTTTTCAGTTCAAACTCTCAGATATTCTCTCAGCCAATGTGTTAACCAAAGGAAAGAAAATGCTTAGATCAGTACATAAAGCAGAGGAAGGTAGTATTTTGAGTCATTCTAACATCTATAACCTAAGCATCCACAGACCACATACCGCAAGATTCTGTTTTCATTTTAACATGATTGTGTTTCAAAGGTGCAAAATATTCTTTTTACCCACTGGTACAGAAATGAATCAAATTGAACTCTGCATTTATTTATTGCGCCACCAGTTGCCCATATGGTCTACACCCCCTGAACGCTGTTATGTTACGGGGGATAGTGCAAAATACAGGGCAAAACACATCCTAAGTTATGCCTAGTTTTTTAATGTGCTTCGTGTATAGCACCAACACACAGGACCTTGGTTTAATGTCTCATCCAAAAGACTATTGGTAATCTTAGATGGCCAGCCATGGGGCTCAAACCCAAACCCTCAAATGGCTTAATGTTTGATGTTTATAAGTCTTTCGATCTACCACTTGAGCTATCTGCCAAATTTAGCTCTTCCATTGACAACTTGCATGAGAAAACCTTGGGTCATTCTATTCCTCTCATATGAACATTCCAGCTGTAAAATTAGACTTCTGATTGCCCATAACTAAGTACTGGTAGGTCTTAACTTTTTACCACACGATAAAAATATGGACCTGTTCAAATTGAAAGCATTTGCAGACGGCAATTTAAGTCAGGCTCAAACGATTGAATTTGTCTTTGATAGGGTAGAAAACATCGTGGGAAAAGGAGAAAATGCTGGTTACCAGCATTTTCTCCTTTTCCCATAATGTTTTCAAAAGGCTCGTTTCTCAGGGTCGTTAAAACTTGAGACCGTGTGGGAAAGGGTTAATCATCAAATCTGCTTCAGCTGATAGGTGGGACAAATATTTTGCCTCCATATGTTTGTTGACAACTGGTGTCTGACTCTAGGTCAACATTTCTTTATGACTTGCATTCTACTTAACCCTTTACCAAACAATCCAAGTTTTAACAACCCTAAAGAAGAAGACTTTCAAAAACATTGTGGGAAAAAGATATAATGCTGGTAACCAGCATTTTCTCCTCTTCCTCTTGTTTTTTAAGAAAAATTTCAGTTTTTGAGTCACATTGAATTTGTCAATTGCAAATGCTTTCAATTTGGACATGTCTAAAATTTTGTCCTTTAATTAAAGGGTTAAGTGAAAATTCATAGTTAAATGTTTGTGTAACAGTGTTATGCACATAACATATGTTGTTTTTGTCATTCTTCTAATACTTATTTTGATCTGAATGGGATTTATATCAAATATCACTGATATCTTTATTCTTTCTTCCATGAATCATGGGTTATAGCAATGGAGTTAGAGATAGTTTGTCAATCTCCACGTCATGGGGCAGCTCAACCCTTTACCACACAATCCCAAGTTTTAACAACCCTGAAAACATTGTGAGAAACGGAGAACTAGCATTTTCTCTTTTTAATCCCCTGCTGTGAAGTGGGAGGGGGACTCTAGGAATGGCCTTTGTCTGTCAGTCTGTCTGTCTGTCAGTCTGTCAGTCTGTCAGTCTGTCAGTCATACCTTGTCCGCTCCATATCTCCTGAACCCCTGGTCCGACTTTCAAAATATATCACACACTTGTGTATCATGATGAGACAATGTGCACAGCGCATGATTCGGTGACCTTCCTTCAAGGTTAAGGTCAAAACACAGCTTCAAATGTCAAATGCTATACATTCTTGTCTGCTCCATATCTCCTGAACCCCTGGTCTGATTTTCAAAATATTTCACACACTTGTGTATCTTGATGAGACGATTTGCAGAGCGCATGATTTAATGACCTTCCTCCAAGGTCAAGGTCTAAGCACCACTCTAGAGTTTACACACTTTACATTTTTGTCCGCTCCATATCTCCCGAACCCTTGGTCTGATTTTCAAAATATTTCACACACTTGTGTATCTTGATGAGACGATGTGCAGAGCGCTTGTGCAGAGCGCATGATAAGTGATCTTCCTCTGAGGTTAAGGGCACAGCACCACTCTAGAGTTTACACACTTTACATATTTGTCCACTCCATATCTCCTGAACCCTTGGTCCGATTTACAAAATAATTCACACACACTCGTGTACCTTTAATAAATGCTAGTTTGAAATAAGGCCAGCGGCGGGGGATTGCGCTGACTATGACAGAATCTTGTTTAAACAATGTTTTATATCCTTTCACATCTTAAAAGCATAATTCTAGCCATATTTTAATTGTTGTCTGCAAAAGCTTTAGATTTGGACAACTCCAAAATTTTGTCATTTTGTAAAGAGTTAAGTATTGTTTTAGAATAGTTTATTAAGGGGCTTTGCTTAACATAGTGAATTAAAACCTTTACTGAACAAGGAAGTGTTTTGAGACCTGGAGAAAAAGTGCTTTTGCAAAAAGTTGAAAGGGGAGAAAAGCAAAAAGCATTTTCTTCTATTCCCATGATCCTTCGTAGCCTCCCATAGAAGACCCCATCTTTTGAGCTATCTTCAATTTGTCTTTCAAAATGGACAAGGCCTGAAATTTTGTCGTCTTGTATGGTGTTGAGAATGAACAAAACTATTGCTTGGTTTCATTTTGTCTTTTCTCCTTTCCATATCCATACAGCAAAGATAAAGAGAGAGGCACTCATAGCATCAGCATCTAGACATGGTTACCTACCACTTTCTAGAGGACTTGTAAGTATCAGGGATTCCCCTGGTGTGACTCTCTAAGTTTTGAGTCTTGCTTTACATTTACACTTCTTGGAATTTCCAAGACTAGCACACATAATTTTAGCTACTACAGGCCAATTTCTTTTATCAGAAATACTTATGTAGATCTGCAAATAAGATAAGCA
Source organism: Tridacna gigas (assembly GCA_945859785.2). Classification (NCBI taxonomy): domain Eukaryota; kingdom Metazoa; phylum Mollusca; class Bivalvia; order Cardiida; family Cardiidae; genus Tridacna; species Tridacna gigas. Next base: position 36,812,931 of record OX244037.2, on the reverse strand, counting down.
TCAATTTTAATAGGAGTTCCCAAACAGTAATAAATGATTCACCTCTAAAACGTTGTTGAAGTACCAGCTCTTGTTAATTTGTATGCTGATCAAAATGTGTAGGACCATGCTTTTTGCTATGTGTTTCCTACAGCAACTTTAACCTTGTCTGAAAATATGACTTGACATCAATCTTTGTAAGTGTTGCTATACAATATGCAAGTTTTTTTGGTCCAGTTTGCTTACTCCATTACTATTAGATTCTCTGACGGTATTTTTGTCACATGGAAATTTCTGCATGGTGATAGATTTGAAATTGCAATTTTGGTGTTTGTTGTGTGTGTATATGTGATTTTTTTAAATTTATTGCATTGAAAATACATTTCATTATTTTATGCTCTTGGGGCTAAACTACAAACATTAGTATATCTTTATCTTCTTTTTTTTTTTTCTTTTTTTTTTTTTAAGACTTAATTCTAAAATTTATCTTTTCAGGAATTTCTGAAATCACAGGGTCAGTTGGCTGATGTAACAGTATTAGAATTAAGTGGGACAGAACAGCTTACAGATACTTTTATATATCTATTATTGGTGAAAGGAGTTGAATTCAAGATGCTGTCAAGAATTTCTTTAAACGGTATATGTCATTTTTTTACAAAACTGTCTTGTCTTTAAGGACTTGGAGAATAAGGCTTTTGAAAACATTGTGGAGAAAGGGGAAAATGCTGATAACCAGCACAATGTTTTCTGCCGGTTTATAGACAAATTTCACCATTTGTGCTGCATTTAATCTTTAGTCTGCAAAAACTTGCAATTTCAACCAGTCTAAAATTGTATGATATGGTGTGCAGAAGAAGAAATTGCCTTTAACCCTTTACCACACAATCCCGGGTTTTAATGACCCTGAGAATGCTGCCTTTTGAAATCATAGTGGGAAAGGGAGAAAGTGCTGGTAATCAGCATTTCCTCCTTCACCCACAACATTTTCTTTCCTATCAAAGATAATTCCATTATTACAGCAACATTTAAAATGTTGTCTGCAAATTTTTCCGATTTGGACATGTCTCCATCTTTGTTGTATGGTAAAGAGTTAACACGCTGCAAACAAAATCATTTGTAAAAAATTATCTACAAACAGTCCCTAGTTTTACCAAATGCACCCAAGAGAAAAGGCTTTTGAAAACATTTTTGGAAACAAACATCTTTTCTGTATCCCACAATCTTTATTTTCTGTTGTACCACAGACAAATCCCACCATTTCAACCACATCATATTTGTTGTCTGCAAATGCTTTCAATTCAGACAGTCTAAAATTTTGGTGTCTGGTAAAAGGTTAAACAATATGTTGTAATTATTGTATCTTTGAATGATTGAGATTTCATTATTATTCTCTCATTTCGTCCAGGCTGCTTCAATCTGACAGATACAGGCATCGATTGGATGACAGAAGCTTTCAAAGGTGTGAAATATGTGAGTGCAGGATTGTTGTACAAAATATTCTTTATGAAATTTCAGTTGGAAATTTATTTTAACAGGGGGCTGTCAACTGCCTGAAAATGCTTGTTCCTTTCTAAATTTAGAACTCTTATGGTAATTGTCATTTTCAAATTTTGAGAGAGAGAGAGAGAGAGAGATGACTTTTATGAATATGACTTTTGATAGTTTTTGAAATAAGCAATTGCTGCTTTTCCCACAGTGTTTTCATTGACTTGAAACATAGGCTTTTTATTCACCAACCATTCTGAATTGCATTCTCAGTCTTGTTCTAGATTTAAATAGTAACATAGTTTCTGACTGTTCAAAGCAGTTGGTTTAGCCAATCAGAAATTAGGGTACTATTAAATTCAGAAAATTGTTGAGAATTGCTATTAGACTATACTTTTAGTAGAAACATTTGAATACAGGGCCAGTACATTTGTTTGTAAAAGTTTTGTGCTATTGTTGATGTTAAATACTTTTATTAAGTCTTAAGGCACCTGCAGAGTTATGAGCTAATGCCTCTCCCATAAGATTCATTTAAGTATATCTGTATAAATCTAAGTTATCCCTTTTTAGGTTGAATTAAGTGGATGCAAAAATCTGACAGAGAAATCTCTGTGGATGATCACTGAACGATGGGGTGAGACGATTGCACAGATTAGTATGCAGGGCACAAATATTGGGCTTATACCACCAGGCTATGAGGGGAGTATCAAACTGAATGGATGTCCACTGCTCTCCCCAACATATAAATTGTACAAGGATGTATCAGTAAAAAGTATGCTTTGCTCTTTCACTGTCTTTATACATGTGACTTTTGAATCTTTGAAGATGTAGTACATTTGAGAACATTGTGACAGATATCCTATCAACATAAATTGGAGTTTTGAGTTAATTTTTGGATAATTATTCATAGTTTTTCCTTAGTCCCTTTCACACTAGCAGTCTTAACTTATCACCATTTACAGATAGCTTTTGATACCAGTTCTGTTTTATTAAAGTAGTATTATATTGTGGCCTTGTTGTCTGTCCATCTTCTAGCAGTCATTCATCTGTTGGCATTTCATAGAGGATATTTGTTTTTTTTTCAGTGAAGGATTGAAATTTGTTTCGAGTAAGCATTATCGGTAATATTTTCACAAGTGGCATAGCCACGAGTGAAAATATTACCGTATGATGTTCACAAGATGAAATATTTTTTATCTTTCTCTGAAAAAAAAACCAAGTATTCTATTTTATTTCATATTTCTAACCCTTTTTTGTTGGGACTTGTAAAGTAAAGGGGAGCTCTTGGTAGTTCTGTACCAGTGAGTTTATTAATCGGTAAATTGACTTGTCAAAAAGATAAAATTATCAAACCACAATCCACCATTATCTCCTGATAAACTACCGAAAAGCATGAAATAAAGCCATCTTTTACTATAGTTTTATCAAAATTCTTTGAAACCTGCAATGATGTATATATGAAATGTAGTTGCACACCTTGTAGCTAAATCTGTGTTGATGACAAGGTTCCAGAATGACATAGCATTGAGTTTAGGAATAAGTGATTTCATGTTGAACAATTTACTACAGTTTTTACCCAGTTCCTGGAAATTAAGCTCAGTGTTTTTTGACATGTATTCATGCACCTCATAATGTTTCTCGTGGTACATACAATTTTCCAGTTTCCCTAATTGTTAGCATACTGATGTATTAAACTTAAATTCATTTTAATTTTTTAGCTCTACTGGCTGAAAGCCAGCAGAGCTTATGTCATGGCGGGGTTTCCGTCGTCCGTCCGTCCGTCTGTCTGTCCGTCTGTCCGTCCGTCCGTCCATCCGTCCGTCCGTCCGTCTGTCCGTCCGTTAGTCTTTTTCTTGTTTACGCGATAAAGTCTGCATTTGTTGCCGGATTTTCATGAAACTTGCACAGTTTGTTTATCTCATCAATAGCTTCAACCCTATTGAATTTGAAAAAAATCCAACAAACATTATGGGAAAAGTAGCCATTTCAAGTTGAAAATTTCCAGTTCTTGTTTACGCGATAAAGTCTGCAAATAACTTCAGATTTTCGTGAAACTTGCACAGTTTGTTTATTTCATCAATAGCTTCAACCCTATCGACTTTGAAAAAAATCCAACAAATAGTATGGGAAAAGTAGCCATTTAAAGTTGAAAATTTAAATTTTCTGTTCTTGTTTACGCAATAAAGTCTGTATTTCTGGTCACATTTTCATGAAAATCACACAGTTTGTTTATCTCATCAGTAGCTTCAACCGTATTGATTTTGAAAAAAAAATCGAAGAAACAATGTGGGAAAAGTAGCCATTTCATGTTGAAAATTTCCAATTCTTGTTTACATGATAAAGTCTGCATTCCCTGCCAGTAGAGCATATTCAGGCCCTTCAGGGCCTTCTAGTTACAATTTACCAGGAAATTTTCAGTTGTATGTTTTACAATTTTCAGAGAAATTGAGTTCATCCAGTACCAAAGAAATATGACATGATGTCACTGAAGTTGATGGTTTTTGCTCATACAAAGCAATTGATCCTTTCTCAATAGTGTTTTTTTATTTTTTAGCTCACCTGAGCACGTAGTGCTCAGGGTGAGCTATTGTGATCGATCGTTGTCCGGCGTCCGTCCGTCCGTCCGTGTGTCCGTCCGTCCGTCTGTCCGCCCGTCCGTCCGTCCGTCCGTGAACAATCACTTAAAAATTCTTCTCCTCTGAAACCGCCCAACAGATTTCAGTGAAACTTCACAGAAATGATCCTTAGGTGATGCACTTTCAAAATACTTCAAAGATTTGAATTCCATGAAGAACTCTGGTTGCCATGGCAACCGAGAGAAAAAACTTTAAAAATCTTCTTGTCCCAAACCGTAAGGGCTAGAGCTCTCATATTTGGCATGTAGCATCATCTAGTGGCCCTCTACCAAAATACTTCAAATTATGGCCCTAGTGTTGAAAATGGCCGTATGTTGTGGGTTCTCGGATTTCACATAGAGATAAAGAAGGAAATCTTTAAAAATCTTCTTGTCCCAAACCATAAGGGCTAGAGCTCTCATATATGGCATGTAGTATCATCTAGTGGCCCTCTACCAAAATACTTCAAATAATGGCCCTAGTATGGAAATTGGCCCTATGTTGTGGGTTCTCGGATTTCACATAGAGATAAAGAAGGAAATCTGTAAAAATCTTCTTGTCCCAAACCGTAAGGGCTAGAGCTTTCATATTTGGCATGTAGCATCATCTAGTGGCCCTCTACCAAAATACTTCAAATAATGGCCCTAGTGTTGAAAATGGCCCTATGTTGTGGGTTCTCGGATTTCACATAGAGATAAAGAAGGAAATCTTTAAAAATCTTCTTGTCCCAAACCATAAGGGCTAGAGCTCTCATATATGGCATGTAGTATCATCTAGTGGCCCTCTACCAAAATACTTCAAATTATGGCCCTAGTGTTGAAAATGGCCGTATGTTGTGGGTTCTCGGATTTCACATAGAGATAAAGAAGGAAATCTGTAAAAATCTTCTTGTCCCAAACCTTAAGGGCTAGAGCGTTCATATTTGGCATGTAGCATCATGTAGTGGCCTTCTACCAAAATACTTCAAATTATGGCCCTAGTGTTGAAAATGGCCCTTTGTTGTGGGTTCTCGGATTTCACATAGAGGTAAAGAAGGAAATCTTTAAAAATCTTCTTGTCCCAAACCATAAAGGCTAGAGCTCTCATATATGGCATGTAGTATCATCTAGTGGCCTTCTACCAAAATACTTCAAATTATGGCCCTAGTGTGGAAATTGGCCCTATGTTGTGGGTTCTCGGATTTCACATAGAGATAAAGAAGGAAATCTGTAAAGATCTTCTTGTCCCAAACCTTAAGGGCTAGAGCTTTCATATTTGGCATGTAGCATCATCTAGTGGCCCTCTACCAAAATATTTCAAATAATGGCCCTAGTGTTGAAAATGGCCGTATGTTGTGGGTTCTCGGATTTCACATAGAGATAAAGAAGGAAATCTGTAAAAATCTTCTTGTCCCAAACCTTAAGGGCTAGAGCTTTCATATTTGGCATGTAGCATCATCTAGTGACCCACTACCAAAATACTACAAATAATGGCCCTAGTGTTGAAAATGGCCCTATGTTGTGGGTTCTCGGATTTCACATAGAGATAAAGAAGGAAATCTTTAAAAATCTTCTTGTCCCAAACCATAAGGGCTAGAGCTCTCATATATGGCATGTAGTATCATCTAGTGGCCCTCTACCAAATACTTCAAATTATGGCCCTAGTGTTGAAAATGGCCCTATGTTGTGGGTTCTCGGATTTCACATAGAGATAAAGAAGGAAATCTGTAAAGATCTTCTTGTCCCAAACCTTAAGGGCTAGAGCGTTTATATTTGGCATGTAGCATCATGTAGTGGTCCTCTACAAAAATACTTCAAATTATGGCCCAAGTGTTGAAAATGGCCCTATGTTGTGGGTTCTCGGATTTCACATAGAGATAAAGAAGGAAATCTTCAAAAATCTTCTTGTCCCAAACCATAAGGGCTAGAGCTCTCATATATGGCATGTAGTATCATCTAGTGGTCCTCTACCAAAATACTTCAAATTATGGCCCAAGTGTTGAAATTGGCCCTATGTTGTGGGTTCTCGGATTTCACATAGAGATAAAGAAGGAAATCTGTAAAAATCTTCTTGTCCCAAACCTTAAGGGCTAGAGCTTTCATATTTGGCATGTAGCATCATCTAGTGGCCCTCTACCAAAATGCTTCAAATAATGGCCCTAGTTTGAAAATGGCCCTATGTTGTGGGTTCTCGGATTTCACATAGAGATAAAGAAGGAAATCTGTAAAAATCTTCTTGTCCCAAATCTTAAGGGCTAGAGCTTTCATATTTGGCATGTAGCATCATCTAGTGACCCTCTACCAAAATACTTCAAATTATGGCCCTAGTGTTGAAAATGGCCCTATGTTGTGGGTTCTCGGATTTCACATAGAGATAAAGAAGGAAATCTGTAAAAATCTTCTTGTCCCAAATCTTAAGGGCTAGAGCTTTCATATTTGGCATGTAGCATCATCTAGTGACCCTCTACCAAAATACTTCAAATTATGGCCCTAGTGTTGAAAATGGCCCTATGTTGTGGGTTCTCGGATTTCACATAGAGATAAAGAAGGAAATCTTTAAAAATCTTCTTGTCCCAAACCATAAGGGCTAGAGCTCTCATATATGGCATGTAGTATCATCTAGTGGCCCTCTACCAAAATACTTCAAATTATGGCCCTAGTGTGGAAATTGACCCTATGTTGTGGGTTCTCGGATTTCACATAGAGATAAAGAAGGAAATCTGTAAAAATCTTCTTGTCCCAAACCTTAAGGGCTAGAGCTTTCATATTTGGCATGTAGCATCATCTAGTGGCCCTCTACCAAAATACTTCAAATTATGGCCCTAGTGTTGAAAATGGCCGTATGTTGTGGGTTCTCGGATTTCACATAGAGATAAAGAAGGAAATCTTTAAAAATCTTCTTGTCCCAAACCATAAGGGCTAGAGCTCTCATATATGGCATGTAGTATCATCTAGTGGCCCTCTACCAAAATACTTCAAATAATGGCCCAAGTGTTGAAATTGGCCCTATGTTGTGGGTTCTCGGATTTCACATAGAGGTAAAGAAGGAAATCTGTAAAAATCTTCTCGTCCCAAACCGTAAAGGCTAGAGCTTTCATATATGGCATGTAGCATCATCTAGTGACCCTCTACCAAAATACTTTAAATTATGGCCCTGGTGTTAAAAGTTGACCCTATGTTGTGGGTTCTCGGATTTCACATAGAGATAAAGAAGGAAATCTTTAAAAATCTTCTTGTCCCAAACCATAAGGGCTAGAGCTCTCATATTTGGCATGTAGCATTATGGTGTTGAGCTGAGTTGCATTTCAGGTGAGCGATTTAGGACCATCATGGTCCTCTTGTTTATTTTTTTTTCCTTCAAATCTTTATCTGTAGCGTGATTTGTAATGGCTTGCTTTGATACAGCTTCTGGTAAGGTCTATGAATACATCATGTAGTTTAATATGTAAACTATTAAATAAGCCATGCTCTGTAAAAATGGGGCGTAATGCATCTGCAAAAATTATTGACCCATGTCAGCCTGCGCAGGCTGACATGGGTCAAACCTTTTTTTGCTACATGTCGATTTTCTGCATGTCCAAGGACCACTCTTCCTCCAGATTCAATCAGTTGTTAAACAAAACAGATGTTATGGATCCCTAATTATGTGATCACTTGCTTGATATAATGCATCACAGGGATGCATTAAGTCTTCTTTTGCAGGAGCATGGCTCATTTTTGAATTTGTCTACAGTGAATCTATATATTTTAGTATCACAGAAAATGACAAGGCCATACTATGCAAGCCAGAGTTTTAAGATGGTCATTATGATGGACGATGTTCTGGAATGGAGTCCTATGGCGCTCATACTAGGGGAGCAGAGCTTTAAAAATCAAAAACAGTTCAAAGTGTCCAAGCTAACATCAAAACTGGATGATGAGAACCGATATAGTGTGTTTGAAATACCCACTAAAACAGTAAGTTGTAAAGACAGTGTTTTACATTTAAATCTTTACCAGAAAACAAACCCTGTACTTGACCAAATTGAAAGCACTTGCAGACCACAAATGGAATGTGACTCAAACTATGGGATTTGTTTTGAAAGGGTAGACAACTTGTAGGAAAACGAGAAAATGGCTGTATATAGCATTTTCTGTTTTTTCCCACAATGTTTTCAAAACCTGTCTTCCCCATGGTTGTTGAAACATGGCATTGTTGTTAAAGGGTTTATCCATTATCTTTTAAAACATAATTGCTGTTAACAACTTTTGAAGCATTCTTGTGATATATGGTTATTCAGCATGAATAAAGATTTAATTTATAACACATGTAAAATAACTAGCATCAAGTTTTTTCAAAGTATTATCTCCTTTTACCACAGTGTTTCAAAAGTTGATGATCAAAATGTCCAACAGATTTTAATTTTCTATATTTCTTGGTGGATGATGGCAATTTTTCTTTAAACTGTAATCTTTTTTTTTTTTTCACACATATTTCTATTGTGTTTAAATACCAAATTCAGTGGAGTTTTGACCAGTGTATAGTTTTTTGCTTTTCATACTAGGTTCAACATGTCAGTGGCATCAGTTTATTTACGTTATTTTAGGATGATATATGTTTGTCATTCATTTTTAACCCTTAAAGCGCCTTTCACAATTATAGTTGCCTTTGCAGTCAGTGTAGATCAAGATCAGACTGAACAAAACATGCAGTCTGATCTTTGATCTACACTTTCCTCTTTGCTGAGACATTCTGGACAGCAGTGAAGTTGAAACTGCAATTATGTAGGTCTTTTTTCTAGATAGAAAATGTTCATTGGGTTTATTCGGCACTATCAGGGTTAATTTTTTGTCTTGTATATCTTCAGGGTTTTGCAGAAGTTGTGCTGAGTGAGGGCTCTATAGTTGTGCTGCCATACATGATTCATGGGACAGACATCGACTTCGATTACGCAGAGGAAATTGGAATGACCCTGTCCAAGCTGATTACAAAGGTGAAGTATGCTAATTTTATTCGTGAGTGCGTCCCAAAACAAGTTTGCAACATGTGACTTTGAAAACATCTGTATGTCCATGTCTGTACTGCATGTTTGGTTTGTTTATATATCAATTTCTTACATAATATTGTTTATATCATTTCTGAGGAAACACACACTTGAACTTTTTACTCTTACCAGACGACAAAATTTTAGCCTTGTCCAAATTTAAATCATTTGCAGACAACAAAATAAATGTTTATTGAAACATAAAATTTGTCTTTTGTTGGGGAGAAAACAATGTGGGAAAAGGAGAAAATACTGGTTATTAGCATTTTCTCCATTTCCCACAAAGTTTTTAAAAGGCTTCTTTCAGCTTGAAATTGTCATTATAGAATACAAAATTTCTAAGATTAACCTTATGAAGAAGAAGAAAAGTCAATAGAGCTAGACAATGGTAGTTGCTTGATATAAGATATGTCAGTCTGAAGCTTTGGCTCTGAATTGTAAGTCAGAATTTGTTGGAATTGTTTTAGATTGCAGCCCAAAGATGATGAGTGTATTGTTTTATCTATTTATATGTATGTGACCTGTCTAACCTGAATAAAAAGACCACTTACATGTACTCAAAAACATTTTTAAATGCAGGTTATTTTCAGATACAAGTTAGTTTTTCATCTATGCCAGTTGTTTCAAAGGAGCAATCCTTATGCAGCATTAAATATAATTGAGTAATGCTCTGTGAAAAGGGGGTTTATGCATCACTGTAATGCATCATACAAAGCAAGTCTTCATATAAATATGGATCCATAAAATCCATTTTATCTTACAACCAAATGAATCGTCAGTTAGACTGGTCCTTTGACATGTAGAAAATTTACCAATAGCAAATAGTTTTGGTTCAGGTCAGCCTGTGCAGACTGTGCAGGCTGACCATGGATTGATACGTTTTTCAGATGCATTAAACCCTCTTTGCACACAGCATGGCTCAAATGCAATAGGCATAGGCTTATTCTTGGGTAGAAGTGGTTGAATATACGGTGTATAGAGTTTTACTCTGTCCACAGCATCCACAATGTGTTTTTGTCTTGATGGGCATGTCTGAGGAAGAAGGAATGGACAAGACTGCCAGTCGCTATGGTAATGTTATCTTTGGCATACTTGCCACAAGGGCTAGAAGTATGAGCAGAAAGATAAGTGATTCAATAGAGTGAGTTGAAGTTTTCTTCTATAGTTTAGTTCTAGAATAGTCTTTAGAGCTAGGAACAGTTGGCAGGAAAATTTCTTTGTGTCAGAAAAAAGAAATCATTGTTAATGAGCATTGGAATAGTGACAGCTACTGACAGAATAGTAGGTTGATGTGAATGTTAGTTTGACGTGAATGTTAGACATTTATGTGCATGTTTATGAGAAAAGAAACTACAGCCAGCTCGTATAAGCAGTCTGCACTTCTGTTGCTGTTTTTAATTTGTCTCGAAAAAGTCTCATGTACATGTATACATTTTTATGAAGACTAGTTGATTTTATTAATACTGGAACATATATTGAAATGAATTATTGGCTGTTAAATGAATTGAACTAGTGTTTTAGTTCTTTGCATCTTCCTCTTTCAAAGAATTTATTACAATTGCAGGAACAATACTAGGTTGGAACGATTAAATTACAACCACCAGAAAGTTCTGACAACTGGACTGGAAAAGAGTGCCCAGTTAGACCTAAACTCACAAAACAGAAATGAGAAATTAATTCTACAAGCCTATGTTGTGAGTTGATCCTTGACCATTTAGCCAATAATCCAGAGTTTTAATGAACATGAAACAAGGAACTCTTGAAAACATAGTGGGTAAAGGAGGAAATGCTGGTAACCAGTATTTTATCCTTTTCTCAGAATGTTTTTCACCCTTTCAAAGACAAATCTCACCATGTGAGTCATATTTCAGTTTTCATCTGCAAAAGCTTTCAAATGGGACAAGTCTTAACATTTCTTCATCTGGTAAAAAATTAAAAGCACAGAGCCAAAGAAATGAACTATGCTGTGTGAAAAAGGGGTTTAATGTATCTGCTAACGGTATTGACCAGGGTCAGCCTGTGCAGGCTTACCATGTTACTGGTCAATAATCTGCATATAGAAGGACCAGTCTGCCTCATAATTCAGTTAGTTGTAAGACAACATAGATTTGATTAATCCATTATTATATGTTGACTTCCTCAGTATAATGCACCACAGAGATGCTTTTCAATGACAATTCTGTTCTATACATTATTTATCCTTTATTTAACCCTTTCCCAAACAAGCCCTGGTTTTCACGTGTCTGCAGTACAAGTCTTTCGAAAACACTGTGGGAAAAGAGAATTGAACGTATCAAATTTAAAATTGGCGTCTGCAAACTCTTTCAATTTGGACTAGTCCAAAATTTGTCGTTTGGGAAAGGGTTAAAAGTATAAAGCACACAACTTTGTAACATGCAATTGGTCTGCAAATGATGATGTTTGTTTATGATAGGGTAGAAAACATTGCAAGAAAAAGGAAAAAATGCTGGTTACCTGGTTTTTCCTATTAAGTGTCATTGAAACACAGGATTAAAGAAAAGAACATATAGTCAAATATAAAATCAGGATAAGACTTGTTGCACTGTGCAGTCCAATCTTGATCTAGAATTTTGGATATTTTTGTCAAAATGAGACTTTCTTTGCAGTGTGTTACCAAGAACCCTGCAGAAGCCATTAAAGTGGTGGCGAAAGAAGCAAGTGAATGTTTGATGAAAAGATATCCATGGATGTTTCTGAAATACCAAGAAGATTTGAAAAACACCTTTGATGAACTGGCAAGACTGAATATGGACATTACTAGTATAGAGAAGATAGATGACATGAAAACTCCTGAAACCAGCTTTTTGAGGGTTAAATTCTCCAATTCTGGCAACAACTTGATTTACACTCAGAAAGTGTTTTCATTGATGCACACCAGGGTAAGATTAATATCTTTCAGAAGTGGGGTTGCTATTGTATTCATATTATGAGCAGCTGATATCAAACAATCTTGTTTACCACAAGAAGCAATGTTGGAAATGGAGAAAATGCTGGTTTCTAGCATTTTCTCCTTTTTCCACAATGTATACAAACTATTTCTTTCTCAGGGTCATTAAAACTCTGGATTGTATGGTCAGGAGTGAAGAACATTCTGAAAAAAGGAGAAAGTGCTGGCTACTAGCATTTCCACCATTTCCCTCTGACAGTTTTCTACCTAAACAAAGTCAATGCACATCACTTTGGCCCCATGAAGTTTATCATCTTCAGATATGGAATAGTTGTTACTTTTGTCATCCGGTCGAGACTAAATTCTTCACCAAACAATCTTGTCTTAGCAACTCTGAAGAAGAAAGTCTTTGAAAGCACTGATGGAAGAAAGAGAAAATGCTGGTAACAAGCATTTTCTCCTTTTCCCACAATGTTTTCTGCCTATTCAAAAACAAATTTCTTTTTTGGAGACATATTCAGTTTGTCATGTGCACATAATTTCAATTTGGATAGGTCTAAATTGTTGTTGGTTGGTAAAGAGTAAATGTATTGCCTTCTTCAAATGATTTGTATGTGCCTTGCAGCAGAGTACTATTTAAAACTTTGAGACAAAAATAGAAATTGTCTGATACAAGCCATTTCACTTTGTGCTGCAGTTTTTTCTCGTGTATAAGGGTTGTTCAATAAATGTATGTAATTTTGTTGTAACAATAAAACAAGGAGACCAACATGTATTTCATAAGGATGTTTCAAACTTGACCTGACTGAAAATTGTTTCAGATGTAATGAGCATTTGTTGTATTGTACTGGAAAAGTTATTTGTTTCGGAATTGAAACATATAGTTTCCTCTTTTGCAGCAGTATAATATGGATGAAAAACCTTTTCACTCACTGTCCTTAATTTTGGGTATTTTCTCCATTATATGTAGATATGTTTTTTATCAAGTTATGAATAAGATTAAGTATTTGGAATGAAAAAGATAGTTTTCTTGTCACCAAAACAGTTTTAGCCTTCATTTTGATTTTCAGGGGAGGGCACTCTATTATCCTGCAATAGAAGGAGATCCAGTCATCACAGATTTTACTTTCCTTGAAACCATTTACAATAGCATCATTGCAAACAAGGGGCCAAGCAAAGCTTCCTGGAGATTTTTAGGGAACCATGTCCCTTGTTGGACACAAAATGACCTCAAAAATCTTTGTAAAGATGAAAGCGTGGTGGGTGCATGGAATTGAGATAAACTGTGTTTGATATCTTCTTAACATGATATGTTTGGAACCCAGACAACGTTTGGAACCCAGACAACAAACTTTTAGACTTGTTCATTTTGAAAGCATTTGGCAGACAATCAAATAATGTAGCTCAAATGATGGGATTTGTTTTTGTAAGACTTAAAAAAAAATTTTAAAAAAGGAGAAAATGCTGGTTACCTGCATTTTATCCTTTTCCCACATTGTTTTGAAAAGCTTTTCTTCCACAGTGTTATAAAGGCATGTGACTACTTAGTAAAGGGTTTATACACTATTGTACAGGCTAATTTTAGATCAACCAAAAACTGGTACAAATGACACAGTGGTAAATCATTTAAAGGAAAGGGAAAACATGTTTTTTTAAATGGCATCAAAGTTTGAAGTGAAATGAAGGGCTGACAGAGGAGGGTTATATTTCCTGCAGTGCTTTCCCCATCCTTGAAATACAGCCCATGAAAGTTGTATTTGTAAAACAAGAGCACTGCATGCAGGTGCCAATGTTCGGCTGCAGTAATTGGATTTTCAGCAAAAATTTTATGTTGAAAAAGTGGAATAACTGTGTCAAAAATACTTCAATAGTGACCAGCCCTTGTTGTATAGGTTCCCCTTTTGATAATTAACAACTTGCCCAAGTTTGAAGCAAATATCTTAGATAATAATAGAAATATTGTAAGATGTCAAAATTTTTGTATGACGATACAGACAATGACGATGACACCTGAGCTACAATACCTCAACGTTTTCTTCAAAAACAGCCAAGCTGATAATGAGTTGATTTCTGTTATTGAGGAAATGAAGAAGTCTTCTTTTTAAAAGAATGGGTAAGTCCCTTGTATGAAGGAAAGAATGTGTTCTTCTTTTCCTTATCCTTAGAGATTTTCATTTTTATCTGTAATTAAAAGGTACCACTGCTGATTAACTTTCTGGAGTATCATGGTATTTTATTCAAACTACCAAAGGACTGCTGGACGACAGAGCTACAAGACACTTATGCTTATGTCACTTACAACAGTTTTCCTTTCTATCCTGTGGTGGATATGGTGAGTTAGGTTGTCTTTTACCCTGCATGGACTTTTGTGGATATCTATTGCTACTTGGTTAATCTTTTACCATACAATCCTGACTTTTAACAACCCTGAAGAAGAATATCTTTTGAAAACATTGTGGGAAAAGAAGAAAATGCTGGTGACCAGCATTTTCTCATTTTCCCACATTGTTTTCTATCCCATCAAAGACAATTTCCATCATTTGAGCCACGTTTAAATTGTAGTCTGCAAATGCTTTCAAATTGGACAAGTCTACATTTCTATTGTGTGGTAAAGAGTTAACGCAATTTATAACCCTTGTAAAGTTTAACTCTTTACTAGACAACAAAACTTTTGACTGTCCGTATTGAAAGCATTTGAATTGTGGTAAATGCAGCTCAAATGACAGGATTTGTGTTTGAAAGGATAGAAAACAATGTGGGAAATGGAGGAAATGCTTGTTACCAGCATTTCTTCCATTTCCAACAGTGTTTTTATTGGCCTTTTTCCTCTAGGTTCTTAAAAAATTTGACTGTTTAGTAAAAAGTTAAATCACTGTTTGTATGTGTTTAAGGCTGTATGGATAACATTGAGGCACAATGAGAGGAGATGGAATTTAAAGTATTTTTGATTCTATGCTCAGTTCTCTTTCCAAGCCACTAGCTTTTTTTTCAACAGAAAGAAATTTCACACTTGAAATTTTTTTACTTTTCTACTTAATGAGTAGTCCTGGTTAATGTCTCTCTGAATTATTCACTTTAGTAGTTTCAAGGTCATACTTGGAAATCATAAATTAAGCTTCTATTTGTTCATAAATAGGGAATACTCCTGTCCTCATGCAAATTTAAAAACAAAGGGATCTGAAGTAAGATAGATGTGCATTGAGTGATTGGTTGCTTTTTTTCCAAGTGTAGCTTACGAGATTCTTTACTAACTCACCCATGGTGGGCTCTACATGTTGCCCAGCAATCTTCTAGTTTACTTGAAATTTCCAATGGTTCATTTTATGCTCACTGGATTGCTAGAACTGGTAAGTCAAAAATACTACACTGATTAACATGTATGTACAATTTGAATATCTAGGAGGATGTCTGGCCTGACAACGTCCCACAGGAAGATTCTGAGATAGAGAGATACTTTTATTTTCACCCAGAGGTCACCCATTCTTTTTTTCCCAATCTGCTGAGGTAAGTTTTCTTTAATGTAAAATCATACATCTATGCAGGAGCTTAACCAGGAATTTATACAGGGTAATCAACTGGTTTTGTCTGATATTAAAAATATATCGCAAGGAATCAAATAAAAGTGAAAAAAAGTAGCCCTGACTTAAAGTAAAAATGTTATCTTCATGCCAGTGTGCCAGTCTTCATACTAACTTTATCAGTAAGAAAATTTGTCTGATAAATCTCAGTATATCACTGTTAGGTATAGAATAAAAAATCATAATTCACTCAGAAACAAGACTGCAATTTAATGATGAGAATGGCAATTTTCTGCAAAGTGACTTTTTGCTGTTCACCTTTTTTTATCATTTTCTTTTACGTTAAGGACTTACTTATACCGGCATATGCGTCCTTGCTATGACTTTATAAACCTCTGTAGGAAACATCTCTGGAAAGCATTCTTTGAAAAGGAACCATTTCTTGTTACAAACCGTGATTCCTTTTCTGTTCACCGTAACATTCAAAAAAGGCATTTTCCTTTCCATCAAATAATTCTCCAATATTTAGCAGTATGCTGTTATGTATACAGAATAGTAGTGGGTCAGATAACATTTTATTAGTTTGGTGTGAGAAATTTTAAAGGAAGAATAATCACACAGTAATGCATTTATGATTCAACTACAATAAAAGGACCTAGAAAGTATGTGTAGTTTGAATTTTAGGTTTATTTGGATTTTCAACAACCAAGATGAAACTTGTTTTGAATCTAAAGATTTTGTACTTGCCAACGATTCTCAAGAACATTCTTAGTTTTATTTGCCAAGGTTTTCTAAATTTGAAGTAACAAAACTTCTGATTGGCTAAATCAGATGATTTAGCCAGTCAGAAGTTGAATTACTTTCAAACTTAGAAAATTCTGGAGAATAAGACTAAGAATGTTCTTAAGAATGGTTGGTGAATACTGACCCTTATTAATAGGTCTCCATACATTTTCAAATAACAGCATTTCTCTGAAAACAGCACAGCATAGGTTTAATCAGAACTGTTGGTGCACCACTTTCTCAAGACATGGTTACAGATCAAGCAGTATATTTAAGTTTGGATAACTTGTTACTAAACTTCGGACTCATCCATATTTCAGATGAAAAACTAAAGATGGCTCAAATGATGAGATTTGCAAGATAAAAATATTGTGAAAAAGGAGAAGTTGTAGTTTACTAACATTTTCTTCTTTTTCCCACACTGTTTCAAAAAAGCCGTCGGTAGGTTCATTTAAACATGGGATTGTTTGGGGAAAAGTTTTTAACCTTTAACCTGCTAAATACATGAAACAAAATTTTTTCACTCAATAGTAAAAACCCAAATATTGCGATTTCAAAGTTGGTTTCATAGGAAAAATACCATAGCAGACAGTGTAGATCCAAGTTCAGACTGCATGTTTTATGCAGTCTGATCTTGATCTACACTGTCAGCAAAAGCACCCCAAGTTGCTCTTAGCAGCCTAAGGGTTAAGATTTTGCTGAGAAATTCGTGTCAGTGGCTTTATTTTCTGTCTACAAGGGAGTGTCTGACTGTTGGAGGAGTTAAATTACTATGGAAGACAGGTGTTATTATTCGTAAAGGACCACTGACTATTCTGATGGAAATGCTGACCAGCCATGATGGTTTGTAAATTTACAATTATATAAACAGTTTTTTGTGTATTCTTATGATCTGCTCTCACTTTCATCTTTCAAAAAAATATATTGTGTACATAGAATATGACTAAAGTTCATGCCGAGCCGGGAATCTTAATTGGTAATGCACAGGAGTTGAAACCAGGAAGTCTCTGGTTGAAATCCCAGGTTTGGCCAAATTCTTTGCAAAAATTGATGATACTGATCATCACATAATTCATTTGCCTCTCACTGCTGCTGTTGTTTTCAAAGATGGTTATGTTGGAAAGCAGCCAGTGGCTTGGGAAGAAAATTATGCAAAGTACCAATACTGGTAAAAAGAAACTCCTTGAAGCATCAATAGGTGCACTGGCTACTACAGTATAACTAAAACAATGTTGAAAATACTGTTGAACACTATACAATCAGTCAACTAAAGTTGGCTCTTTAGATGATATTTAGGAAGAGCTTATCAGAAAAGCCAAGGAAGGGCAGGTTTGTTTTATTATAAAGTGATATTTGAAGGAAAGGATAATGGTCTTTTCTTATATTCCGATAAGAAATAAGTTTATGATTCTTGTAAAAAGAAGATAAGACATGAGTAGGACCATTTTTATCTTTTTTCTTTTTATTTTTTCAACAATATAGGACAGCCTATTCTGTTTGTTGGGGTTCGTTTACTTGGTGGCAAGTCCAAAGATCTCAATGATACTGTCTCGTTGATGCAATGGGCAACATTTAAGATTTATAAAGCTATTGTATGGCAAACTATCATGGAACAAAAACTGTATGCTGTGGTATGTACCTTTTTGAAATTTTCTTTGTGTTGACTAAATTACACACATATGTTACAGATGTGGCACATAGTTATGAACAAGATCCACAGTTGTCCATTTAATTTATGGACAGGGCCTATTTTGGTTATGAATTTGCAGAATTCATTTTTGCCTATAGATTTGGAAAGATAAATGTAGGTAAGGATGAATATGGATGTTAGTTGGATATGTTCCCTTTAATGTAACACTTTGTGGATAGATATGGACAGAAACAAGACTATTTACCTTTGATTACCCTATGTTATTGTGAAATGCAGATAGATATGGATAAATACAGTTATATATGGACTGTTGCGCATGTCTAGTAGATAAAAGGGTAATGTGTTCATGTTGAAGAAAAATAGTGCCATTTTTGTTGCCATTTGTAAAAATCAACAACATACCTTCCTAAAAACAGGTAGAAAAGGAAACAGTATCCATGGAAGTGCTCTATAAGCCTCAAACATCTCCCCAGGATGGCAGTGATGGGGACAGCATAGAGATACAATTCATGGGAGCCATGGTCTGCCAAAAGGGGGCTTAATGCATCTCTGTGATCCATGATGCCAAGCAAGTCATCACATAATTATAGATCCATAAAATCCATTTTGTATAACAACCAACTGAATCCTGAGGTAGAATTGTCCTTTGACATGTAGAAAATTTACCAAAGCAAAAAGTTTCAGCCCAGGTCAGCCTGCTCTGACTTGGCAGGCTGACCTGGTTCGACACTTTTTGCAGATGCAATAATTTTGATTAGAACACATAGATAGTGACAAGCTATCCATAGCATCCACAGAATCTGTATGTGTGTGTTTGACTGTAGCTTGTGTGTTTAAAACATTTTTACTCATGCATTTTAAATCATGAGACAATTCCTGTCTAAATATGGAGTAGACAAGCCTAATGACAAGAAACGAAGAATGTTCTAGATGTTACAATATTAAGATGTGTTCAGTTGTCAAAGTGTTTCATATAAATTGACAGAAAAAATGGCGATGTTTTTTACAATTTCAGAGAATATTTGAAAGTGCTACAATCCAACAAACATGTTAAAGAATTACATTTTCACCCATTTCTATCTTGGTTATTTTTTATGTACCATAAACCATTACAAATTACTCCTTGGGAAACATGACTTTTTTTCTTGTACACTTTGAATCTTTACCAAAGGCTTAAATCTTAGACTTATCTAAATTCAAATTATTTGAGGCCACCAGTTTTTTTATTGCTGAACTAGAAGACTTAGTCTTTGGAAGGGTAGAAAACATTGTGGGAAATGGTGAAAATGTTGGCTACCATCATTTTTTCTTATTCTCACAATGTTATCTGAAGCATTTTTCATGAGTGGTGTGGATTGTGTGGTAACAGGTTAAGGAAATTATTATTTTTTAACTGTGTGGGAAATATAGGGGGAAAAGAAACAATTATACCCTTCATACATATATCTAGATCTCTTCAACATGCTGGACTGTTCCATTTCAGAGTTATTTAGTAATCAAAAGATCAAGTGAGAGATTTTCTATTGCTTCTCCTTTATTTAATTCAATTATGGTGGAAGATTGGGATTTAAAATGGCCAAATCCTTTACTATAAATTACATGAATGGAAATAAATCTATAACAACACGTATAAGTTTCCTTGAAATTCTTTACTGACGTTTCGGCTTAGGCCTTCATCAGGA
The DNA here is from genome assembly GCA_945859785.2 of Tridacna gigas. NCBI lineage: Eukaryota > Metazoa > Mollusca > Bivalvia > Cardiida > Cardiidae > Tridacna > Tridacna gigas. The sequence continues at coordinate 36,793,308 of OX244037.2, read as the reverse complement.
TGTTTACAGAATTTAAACATATATAACAACAAGTCTGATGTCATGGACGTCCTTTACACAATAACGTTGAACAATAATTAGCAGACTTTGTGAAAAAATGCTATGGAATGCATGCGACATACATATAGTTAACAACATTGTGGGAAAAGAGGGGATGTTGGATATTAAAATGAAAAACTATAAAAATGCCAACTCTGCAAGACCATGTGCGGACATATAGACAAGAATCAAACTACACTGACGTGTAGGTGGATCCCAGTCTGTATAGCACAAAGAATACATGTTAAGCTACAGCCTAAAATCAGATAATATGTATACTACATTTCCTATATTATATATATATTTCATTTAAAAAATGGATGATAGGAAAAAACGATATACGCTGTACCTAACTTTTTATACATATATTCAATAATAAATTATGATGAGAACTGTATTTACTTAACCTCAAAGAGTTTTTTTTTTTTTTTTAACTATAAATTACAGGAATACATACCATGCCCAAAGTGTGTACCATCCAAGAACCGCTACAAGACAGTGAACACTACACAAATGAATATGATTCATGAACGATTCTGTAGATCGAGAAATATCAGTCAAAAGAAAATTATCTGTCAAAATGATGGAAGCTCAATAAAGACACAGCCCTTGCTGGGACCAAAACGTAAGATACTTCTTTTATCTGCTTGATTGTTCATGTTGATAGATGTGGTGAACGAGGGTTGTTCTAATAGGCAACAATAAATTCATTGAGTATATTTAAGTCTCCACAGATTATCAAAGATTACAATGTCGCAAATTAATCCTTTACCAAGCAGTTCCATGTTTTCATGACCTTGAGGAAGAGGCCCTTTGAAAACATTGTGGGAAAAGGAGAAAATGCTGGTAATCAGTATTTTCTCCTTTTCCCACAATGTTTTCTACCCTTTCAAAGAACTTCAGTTCATTTATACCACTTTGAGATTTGTTGCCTGTAGATGCACTCAAGTTTGAAGAGTCTAAAATTTTGTTGTTTGGGAAAGGGTTAAGACAGTGCTAGTGATAATTCTATAGACCAACAGAATAACAGTTTGCCTCAATATTTTCAATGGCTGTCTTTTGCAAGAGCCTATAAACTGCGTGCAGTAATGGATTAACGTAAGTCAAATATTTCAATTGTAAGCCCTTTACTAAACAATATTGTATTTCAACACCCCTAAGAAAGTAGGCTTATAAATACTTTGGATAAAAGAGAAAATTTTTTTAACTATCATTTTCTCCTTTTCTCAAAATGGTTTCTGTTTTTTATACAGACAAATCTAATCATTTCAGCCACATGCCATCTAATGCATTAACCCTTTACCACACATTCCAGTGTTTAACCACTCTAAGAAAGAAGCCTTTTGAAAACATTCATGGAAAAAGGAGAAAATGCATTTTCTCCTTTGCCCTAAATGTTTCCTCAATTTTCTAGAGCCAGTTTTATCATTTTAGTGGCATTTCATTTGACGTCTGCAAACACTTTCAATTTTAACAAGTCCAAAATTTTGTCATGTGGTAAGAGTAAAATAAGGACAAATGTAAGATTTTGTCATTTGATAATTGTAACTACCGATATCACTTTTTTAGGTAATTGTCACTTTTGATGGTGTCTTAAATCCTTTCCCAAGAAACAAATTTTAGACCCTTCCAAAGTGAGAGCATCTATAGACAACAAATTTGAAAGTGGTACAAATAAACTTAAGATTTTTGATGGGATAGAAAACATAGTGGGAAACAAAGAAAAGGCTGGTTACCAGCATTTTCTCCTTTCTCCGCAATGTTTTCAAAAGGCCTCTCCCTCAGGGTCGTTCGAATACGAAATTGTTTTGTAAAGGGTTAAATTACTTTTGTAGCAGCCACACATTGTCAGAAGACTGCACAGAACATGCAGTCTGATCTTAGATCTTCATGGTCCATTACCTGATGCTAAATTTTGTCAAATTCATCTTCAATTGCAGTGGAGGTCTGCTTCCAGACCATGAAAAAATTGAATTATTGAAGTTCATAGCTAAATAGTTGACTTGATATTTTCCATTCCATTTCAGAGTTAGATTTGAAGGATCTTATCCCCACCCATTATTTTCTGGGTTGTCTCCCCTCATTTAGTGCTTACAACAAATGTATGTTCTGTGAAAACTGTGCTGCAAATGGTGCTACTTGTCCAGGGAATTTGAAGAATGGGAAAACATCATGGTACATGTAAATTGTTGCCTTGCTGAAATTGTTGAAAATTTATCTATTTCTCCATTTGTGTTTGTGTTTCATTTGCTATCTGTTCTAACTGTCCACTGTAATACATGAATTCAGCTGAAAACAGTTTGATAGAGTATTTGCTTTGCTTTTAGCAATCTTTGCTTTTGTTATGATATTTTCAAAACTGGTCTTCTGTAAGATAAACAATTAGGTAATATATATAGGAGGTTTAACTGAATATTTACATAATTATCTATTGTGTACCACTTTTCCTGTGCAGAAACTGTAGCTGTAGTAATCATATGAGCAGCACAGGGGGAAAGGGTGTCTAACCTTTAGGCTGCTAAGTGCGACTCACAGATCTTTTGCATACAGTATAGATCAATATCAGACTGCACAGGATGTGCAGTCTGATCTTGGATCTACACTGTCCAATAAGGAGATATTTTCCAAACCCCCATAAGGTTGAAATATAAACAGTTTGGTTTTTACCATCAGATGAAAGTTTCATTTAAGTTATATAGCAGGATAAGGGTTAATATGCATCTTCATGATGCAATATACCAAGCAAGTTGTCACATAATGTGGACCCTTTGTCCAAAAACCATCTGAATTGGGAGGAAGAATGGTCCTCTGACATGTAGAAAATTTACCATACTGTTTGCATTTGTATTAAACTACCTTTTCACAGAGCATTACTCAATTATATTGTACACTATATTTCCCTATACAGGAACTGCAGCTGTAATACAGAAGGCCAGGTGTGTGATGAGTGTGGTCTTTGTCAAAGATGTATCACCTTTCTCTCTGTAAGTGAACATTTAGAAAACCGTCTCCTGCTTCTCATTTTATGGACTTTCCAAATTGAAAATATGGCAAGGTAGGAAAAGCAAGTATTGGCTTTATACTATAAGTGCTCATTTTTACACCAACTGGTATTTCATCAAAACTCTCCATTTCCTTTTCAATGACATTCTTTTCTGTCCTTTTATGTGCCTGTGGTAGTTTGAGTGGAAATAGCTGATACTTCTGTCAATTAGGTATATGTTTGTCTTTTTTTTTTCAGGAAAAATACACAACAGTTTACCCATCCTTTCAAATGGATGGTAGTGCATTATCACTGTCGCCCAATGGACCAGATTATGAACTTCGCAATGAACTTTCACCTAACTACACACCTGTGCTAGAGATGTTTCTGATAAGAGGTGCTCATCTAGATATAAAATTTACTATGTAAGGTTATCTCCTTATTTCTTAATCATTTACCCCATGACAATATCTTAGATTTGTCCACATTGTGCGTATTTTCTTTCAACAAATTAAATGATGGGACTTGTCTTCAGAAGGGGAGAAAGCATTGTGGGAAATGGAGAAAATACTAGTTACCAGTATTTTGTCCTTTCTGCACATGGTTTTCAAAAGTCTCCTAACTCTTTACCACACAATCCCAACTTTAACTACCCGAAGGAAGAAGCCTTTTGAAAACATTGTGGAAAAAGAAAAAATGCTGGTCACTAGCATTTTCTCCCTTTTCAACAATGTTTTCTACTCTATGACAGACATATTTCATGTTTTGAATTACATTTAATTTGTTGTCTGCAAATGCTTTCAATTTAGATAATACAAACATTTTTTTTCATTTGGTAAAGAGTTAGAAAAATGATGTGTTGATTAAGGGTTGACTCTGTGAATAGCAGTGAATGTAACCCTTAACATGCCTTTTACTACTACATTTGCATTTATGGCCAGTGTAGCTCTAGATCAGACTTCATGAAAACTTCAGTAGGATCTTTGATCTACACTGTCTGCTTTGCTTAGACATTCTAGACAAAAGTCCCTTGATGTTCCACTTATTTGGGTCTTATTTCTAGACCAGAAATGTCTATTATATTTGTTCACTGTTTGAAGGCTTAAAGTGAGATATTAAGTTGGTTACAAAAGGATCCAGGTGGTAAGAATATCACACAATGTAGATTCTGTACTTGAGATCTCCAGTAGAAAATCTTGCATATTCAATGAAAAGTTTGTAAGTATCAAGTTATGTTTTGACACTTATTTCAGTGGATCCACATATCTGATTTACAACACAAAAGATGGTTCTATTGCTGAATACCTGAACCAGAAACAGATGAAGACTATCAGCAAACCAGAATGGGTCTGCCATGAGGGCTTCAATTTGTCTGTTAAGCTTAAGTTTTGGGAGGTGAGAAATCTAGATAAAGTGCTTTTATAGTCTTAGAAAATTGTTTAGCTCATACTTGGTAATGTTATGGGCATCTTACCTTTTTACTTGGTGTTTAATCCTTAGTGTTTATAGCAGTGGCAATATTTCCAGACTTAGGTGTAGTAATATACTGTTGAAACACTGTATTGTTTGGTAGAGGATAAAGGAAGAAATATTTGTAAATGATACTAGTACACTTTCAATACCTCTTTGAATGAACTATATGTGTATGGTTTATTCACCACAAATCTTTTTCTGTCCAAAAAAATTTATATTGAGCATATTTTTACCACTGTCAGTCTAACTAAATAATTTCAAAATCATCAGTTTATATAAAAAAACACTTCAGTTGAAAGTTAAAACATGCTTGTTTTTCCATGCTTTGTATTATTATGTATCTTCTTTATGACATCATGTACCTGCAGAGCAGTTCAAAATGTCACAAGATATTTTCAACAAGCGGTGTATTATAATTAAATTTTAATTAAATATCAGTAAATGTTTTACCAACATCAAAGCAGGTTTGACTAATGTTTATAGGGAGTTGCCAAAAAAGAAACAGTGCTATAAGTTGTTGGTATAAAAGGTTTTTAGACAGTAAGGAAAGTGTAAAAAATGACCCAAAGTCTGGTAGGCCTATTACATCTAAGACTGATTGGAATGTGTCTGCTATTGACTTATACATGAACAATGACAGGCCTATTGCTGTTTGTGAGATAACAGACACTCTTTGTATATCTTCTTGTATTGTTCAGGACATTCTAACAAACACTATAGGAATAGCTTGTGTTTGTGCAAGGTAAGCACTTATGGTAGATCAAAAGAGGTGAGGGTGCAAATATGTCGTGAAATTCTTGTTTGCTTTATTTCAGAAAGTCCTAATTTTTTGGAAAGAGCTATTACATGTGATGAAACTTGTATGCACTTTTATTAGCCTGAAAGTAAACAATAAAATAGTCTATGAAAGCATCCGAGTCCTTCTACACCCATTAAAGCAAATTGTTGGCAAGTTAATGTGCATTATGTTCTTTACTTATCATGGTATCATTTTAAATCACATGGTTCCAGAAGGTACTTCAGTCAATGATGAATACATGTTCTGTGCCTAGGTTATCAAATCCAGTCTAAAGAAGGCTTTTTGTAAACGACAACCTAAGGCTAATCTCATCAGGCGGGGGTATATTTTGCACCAGGATAATGTGCCAGTACATTAGGCTTAACTTGTTCGAGACGCTCTGCATGGTTGCAACATGAAGACATTGCCACACCACCTTATAGTCTAGATTTTTCCATGTGTGATGTCTGGCTGTATCAAACTTCGAAGGGTTCTCTTCCTGGAATGCGGTACAAAAGCTGGGAAGAATTCTCACCAGCAATAACCAGGTTTCTGGCTAGTATTTCATGTGACAGACTCATGCATGTTTTCAATAAATAGGAATCATGCTTAAGGAATTGCATTGACTCAAGGGGAGTTTACTTTGAGAAAATGTAATTGTATTTTTGTTCAAAATTTGTTGAAGAAAATGTTATGAGATATATTCACATTCTTTTTGATCAACCCTGGTATAGCCATATATTTTCAGACATAACTATGACTATTTGTACATATAAATACTTTATATTCATTTGATTTCATCCGTATGTAATACATGCATTATATACAGATGAAATCAAATGAATGAAAAGAATTCATATGTCTACGGTGTCATAGTCCAAATTATGGTATTTTGGACTATGACACTGTGTACATTGACAGTGTCATAGTCAGAAATATTGTATGACCTGCATGTCAACCACTTTTGGCTTGGTTTCCAGTTTGATTTGTCACAATGTTATGATATACATTCATCTGCCATTTATAAGAATATGTTATTACCAACAAAACCAGTATATGTTATAAATCTCACTGTTATAGTTTCCCTTTGCAGCTTGAAGCAAATTCAGGCACCAGGAAAGTTAGAACAAAATTAACATGTATCATAAAACTTCATCTGAGAAAGAGGGACAATAAACAACAACCCTTCTTTATAACAGTTTCAGTCTAATTCCAAGAATTTTGAAAAAAAGATTTAAAGTTGTGCTTTGTCAAACAACAGTCTGCATCTTGAGGTAGACTGGTCCTTTGATATTCAGAGAGTTGACTAAAAGCAAAAAGTTTTGGCCCATATCAGCCTGCATGGACTGTGCAGGATGACATAGGTCGATACTTTTTTGCAAATGCATTAAGCTCCTTTTTGCAGAGCATTACTTGATTAATAATGTTGATAGTATGTGAATCCCACTATGTGTATTGCTGCAGGAGGACTTTGATGACATGGAAATGCTGTTTTCTCTACAAGGGGCTGTGATTCATGTCTACAAATGTAGTTCCCAAAGTTGTAAGGTCTCCATAAAGGCTCAAACACCTTCCAGTGTGGTCATCTATATGCCTAATTTGAAAGTACGTATAAAGTATGGTGGTATCTCATATTTGACATAATTGTTTAACCTTTAACACATGACAAAATTTTACACTTTTCCAAACTGAAAGCATTTAGAGACAACAAAACAGATACAGCTTATATGGTGAGATTTGTCTGTAAAAAGACAGAAAACTTTGTGGGAAAAGGAGAAAATGCTGGTTACCCTTTTCCCACAATGTTTTCAAAAGGCATCTTTCTCAGGGTCGTTAAAACTCGGGATTGTGTGGTAAAGGGTTAACACTTTACCTCACAAGATTTTAGACTTGTTCAAATTTGAAGCATTTGCATATGACAAATGTGGCACGAATGGCAGGCTTTGTTTAAGAAAGTAGAATACATTGTGGGAAAAGGAGGAAATGCTGGCTCCCTTTTCCTTAATGTTTTCTAAAGCCTTCTTCTCCTGGTTTCAAACCATTGGATTGTTTGGTAAAGGGCTAAGTACATCTTGAGAGTTTGAAAGACATTACAACTTACATAGAAATTACAACTATTACTTCATAAATCTACTTTCATACCAAGACAAATGAAATCTTTTTTCTTTCTTATAATTATTTTTTCTCTGTACGACTTATGGTTCTATGGTTTTGCTTTTTTTACTTTCAGATTATTCAGCCTCAAGGTTTTGATGATTTTGGTGAGAAGTTACATTGCATGCCAGCAGGTAAAACTTGCATTTGCATTATTAATTGGTCACAGCATCAACTTACTCCATTCTCGAACAAATCTGTAGCAGATGTTTTTGAAAGCATCCTTCTCGGTATAGATTATGGACATTTATTAAGATTTGATATATCAATATGTGCCAAAACATAGTGACAGAAGGAGAAATTTCTTGTTACAAGCATTTGCTATTTAACCCTTTACCAAACAACAAATTTTTAGATTTGTCCAAATGGAAAGCTTTAGCAGATGACAAAATAATTGTGACTCAAAACATCAAATTTGTTTTTGGAAGCGTAGAAAACATTGCAGGAAAAAGAGGAAATGCTGGTTACTGGAATTTTTTCCCCCTTTCCCACAATGTTTTCTAAAGCCTTTTTCCTCAGGGTTGTTAAAAGATTGTGTGGTAAAGGGTTAAAGTAAAATCAGAAAGATTTGAATAGGGACACTTGCTGCCCTGAAAACTAAAAAACTGTTGAAATAGTATGAAAGACCTTACTGACTTTTTTCTTGAGTAAAACTATATAGATCAAGGTCATTATATTGTTTGTAAATCATATATTCTCTTGTAAATTTTATCAGATTATAACCTTCTACCTGCATCTGTGGAAGCAACTGTGGTTAAGATGAAAGAAGCTATTGGTGAGGCTCTGTTTCAGGCCGGTGGAATAAACTACTCGGGTAAAATATTGTTCTAAGGCTTAGAGTGCCAAACAAACCCAACAGACTTTTCAGTCTAAGGTACTGCTTAGACTTACATGGGCTGATACTTTTTGCAGATGCATTAAGCCCCCTTTTCACAGGGCATGGCTCAATTGTATTATCAAGGTTGTATTTGTCAATAACGTTTCAGAAAAGTAGACAGTGTAGATTGAAGATCAGATGTGGTGCCTGTTATTTTATGTTGTGTCTGTTAAAAGCCACTGAAAAATAAATTGGGAGAATAAGGCAACAAATATGTGACTACTTTCGCAATGCTATGTAGTTTGATAGACAAGAAAAAAAAATCAGTTATTTGAATGAAAAAGGGGGCCATATTCACCAACAGTTTTGAGTTTTGGTATATTTCTTTATGCCAAAACTAATTATCTGATTGGCTTAGACAGAAAATCTCAGCCGATTGGATGATAGTCTTAGAATTTGAACCAAAATTTGAATGGTTATTGAATATGACAACTAGAAGTGATGCCAATCTATTGATTCATGTCGATCAATACAATGGTCACTTGAAATTTCAGCAAGTGTAAAAAGCATAGGTGCTTGGATTTATAGTCAGTCTTTGTATATACATGTATGCAATAGAGTTCACGTCTGAGAAACAAAGTGTAGCAGCACTATTCAATTGTGGATAAAAATTTTCAGAGAAAACTCAACAGTAATTTTTATTGCTCACCTAATGATCAATAAGAGTTGATATTTCCCTTTTTCTCACAACCCTCTTGTGGGAGCAAATCCTTGAAATTAATTAACATACGTTTGCATGATTTTATTCATTAAAGATGGAGGTTCGTTGTTTGCTTTGTACTATAGGTACCACTGTGATCACATTACCACAGGAAATTACCATGGAAACCTTACATACTCCAACCTTTGACAAGTTACACCACTCCCAGAGGCCAACTAATCATCTACTGTGTTACACTAGATGTAAGTATCTTTTTATGGCTCAGGTGCTTGTACATTTTATCACATTCATCATGGTATGGTAATTTGATACATCAAAATGTTGTTCAAGGCTATTTTTAGCTAACTTAATACTTTACCACACAATCCCTAGTTTTGATGACCTTGCAAAAGAGGGCTTTTGAAACCATTGTAGGAGAAGGAGAAGATGGTTGAAAATAGTATTCTCTGCTCCCCCTCAATGTTTTCTACCCTTTCAATGACAAATCCTGCCATTTGAGTCAGTTTTAATTTGTCTTCAGCAAATTCTTTCAATTTGGACAAATCTTCTCAAAATTTTCCATGTGGTAAAGGGTTAAAACAACAAACAAGTGCCCTAAATGATAAGTATTGGAAGGGCAGGGAAGCATCTTTTGTTTATTTTTAGAATAAGATGATTTTCATTGTGAGTTTATTTTTTTAACTGTTTTATTCATACTATTTTCTTTAATAGTTTTAAATCCATAAGAATTAAGTGATAATGGATTTGTCAGAACTGAAGATATTTACTTCAAACTTTGAGACGTTAAATATCAAATGGGGAAGCATACCAGAAGGGCAGTACATCTCCAAATAGTTTTGGCACAGTTATTTCCCTTTTTCAACTTAGAACTTTCTCTGGAAAAAGTAAGTGCATCTGCTGTTGTCTTACTTTATTACAGCAAAGATATCAGATGTACTGGTACAAGGAATTGCTGCTGCTCCAGAATCATGGTCAGTGTACAGAATGATCCACCTTGTGGATAGTCAAGGCTTTAGCTTAAAGACTGAAGCTCAAAAAGAGTTTGAGTTAAAAGGGGCCTTCTTACTTTGGGCTTGGCACTTTCTTCTGAAACTGCAGGGACAGGTAATACCTATTCGTTATTAAGTCCTGGTGGAAACTTGTTTTGTCTAGCATTAGATTACTTTCGAAAATATTGTGGTAAAAGAAGAAATTGCTCCTGATGAGTAATTTTTCCATTTGCAGCAACGTTTTTAAATGATGTTATGAATTAAACTGTAATCTATGTTAATTATCCATGGTTTAAAAGGATGTTTTAGAAATTGTCGATTTTAAATTTGCTTTAGGAGATAATTTCTTAATTCTTGGTATTCATGTTACAGTTTTTGAAAAATAAAAAATAAGCAAGTTGCCATTGGATTTGATTGTAAAATGCTAAGTAAGGCAAATTGCATTTTTTAATCTAAAGTGATAAATTTGTGCATCCTGTTGTGTAATGGCTCTTACCTCTTTTGACTTTTTACTGCACAATCCTTGGTTTTAACGACCCTAAGAAAGAAGGCTTTTGAAGACATTGTGGGAAAACAAGAAAATGCTGGTAACCAGCAGTTTTTCCTTTTCCCACAATGTTTTCTATCCTATCAGCCACAACTTTTGTTATCTGGGCCACCTTTAATTTTTGGTATGCAAATCTTTCAATTTGGATCAGTCTAAAATTTTGCCATTTGGTAAAGAATTAGGAAGTAAAGGATTGTTGACCTATTATCACACAGACTGATATTATACATATTAGTTGCTGGTTATTAGTGATACAAAGGAGAGATACATGTATGTGCAGAAAAAGCAATTTCAGATGAAAACATACATAATACGCACTTATCTTTCTACTTTTACTGTACAAGGTATTATTCTGTTCTGCTGCAAGCTCAGTTTACTTATTAGAATAAATCTTATCTTCATTGCAACAGCCAATCAGGCATTTCGGTCACTGTTGAGGAATCTGAACTAGTTAGATGTTTCATTAGTGACTTTGCAATCTTGGATACTGTGCTTGGGATTTTTTCAGGAAAATTAGCTTATCTTTTCACAGATTGATTTACCATCCAACTGTAAACATCTCCTACAAATTCCATCTGAAGAAATGGCAGACAGTAACTCAACAAAGGTAAGCATAAACATTTCAAAATTTTAGTGTATTAACACTATAACAGCCAAATAAACAAAATTGTTATATCATCCAGGAAAAACACCCTTATAATCATTGTTTCAAGATTTCTACTGGCAAGGATTTCTCTGCATAGTGGACAATGGAGATTCAAGATTAGACTGTACATACTGTGCATTCTGATCTTGATCTATGTCTGCCACAAAAGCAATATGAGGTGTGCTAGACATCTTAAGGATTAATGTCTATTTCATACTGCTTGGGGCAGAGTGGGATTGATTGATTGTATGGTGTTTAATGTTTTCAACATTATTTCAGTTATATTGCAATGGTCATTCACCTACCAATGCTTTCCTGGAGTTTCTGTTACCAGTACTTTGCACAATATTCTTCCCAAGCCACTGACTGCTTTCCCACATAACCATCATCGATACAGTGGTCAGAGGTGAGAGAGGAATGAATTTGGTTGATATGACTATCGTCAGTTCTTGGAAAGAAACTGACCATGGCAGGGATACAAAGAAACACGACTCCCTGTTCTCAAGTCCTGTGTGCTACCAACTCTGCAGCAAGGGCTCTGTGGGGCAGGGTGGAAACGAATTGTGTTAATGGTATTTTTTTTGAAGATCGTCAGTTTTTTTTTTCATTATGGGTCCAGAGTGGATATTCACCAACCATTCTAAATGCAGTTCTAATTCAAAATTTCAAACCAACCATCTTACTTACTGAGATAGAATTTCTTGGCCAATCAGATGGCTAGTCTTTGGAAGTTAATTTAGATCAATACTTGTAATGATTGGTGAGTATAGGCCTGGATTTGATGTACAAGATTAATTAGATGTGTTCTTTGGATTTAGTTTATACTTGCACAAATCAATTTTACTTTTGTCATAAATGTAATTTAAGAGCAAAAAACTAATAAATTTGTATCATTTCCTTTTAAAATAAGTATGGAAGGAGGAAGTATGTAGAAATAAGTGTATAACTGCAGTGCACCATGACTATATTCTTGACTCCTTTCTGTGGAATCTTAATTATGTTTGTATCGATAAATTATTACAACCCTCAAGTGTTGCTAATTTGTTTCAGGAGCTATCAGCTTTACCCTATACCACACAGTCCCAAGTTTGAATGACCCTGATGAAAGAATGCCTTTAAAAACATTGTCAGAAAAAGAGAAATGCTGATAACCAGCACTTTCTCCATTTCCCACATTGTTTTCTTCCCTATTATAGACAGAAATATTCATTTGAGCTACATTTTTATTTTGTCAACTACACATACTTTCAATTCAGTCCAGTCCAAACTTTTGTCATGTAGAGAGTTACAGAAATTCTTTTTGTTTTACATAGGTGCAGACTGGTATGCATGAGTTACTTGATTTAGGTCATTGGAGGCTTTTGCTTGCCATAGATATCAACTCCATCTTACAGAATTTGAGTGACCCAGAATTGTTGCTAATCATTGCAGAGGTCAGTATGAATGATTTGTTTCAGAGGTTGCTTCAAAAATGTTAACACTTTACCACACAACAACATTTCAGACTCTTTCAGTTTGAAAGCACTTGCAGACAACAAAATAAATCTGATTCAAAAATTTGAATTTGTTATGGAAGGATAGAAAACATTGTGGGAAAGGAGGAAATGCTGGTTACCAGCATTTACTCCTTTTTAGCTCACCTGAGCACATAGTGCTCAGGGTGAGCTATTGTGATCGATCGTTGTCCGGCGTCCGTCCGTGTGTCCATCTGTCTGTCTGTCCGTCCGTCTGTGAACAATTACTTAAAAAATCATCTCCTCTAAAACCGCCCAACAGACTTCAGTGAAACTTCACAGAAATGATCCTTAGGTGATGCACTTTCAGAATACTTCAAAGATTTGAATTCCATGAAGAACTCTGGTTGCCATGGCAACCGAAAGAAAAAAATTTAAAAATCTTCTTGTCCCAAACTGTAAGGGCTAGAGCTTTCATATTTGGCATGTAGCATCATCTATTGGCCCTCTACCAAAATACTTCAAATAATAGCCCTAGTGTGGAAATTGACCCTATGTTGTGGGTCCTCGGATTTCACATAGAGATAAAGAAGGAAATCTGTAAAAATCTTCTTGTCCCAAACCGTAAGGGCTAGAGCTTTCATATTTGGCATGTAGCATCATGTAGTGGCCTTCTACCAAAATACTTCAAATTATGGCCCTAGTGTTGAAAATGGCCCTATGTTGTGGGTTCTTGGATTTCACATAGAGATAAAGAAGGAAATCTTTAAAAATCTTCTTGTCCCAAACCTTAAGGGCTAGAGCTCTCATATATGGCATGTAGTATCATCTATTGGCCCTCTACCAAATTACTTCAAATAATGGCCCTAGTGTGGAAAATGGCCCTATGTTGTGGGTTCTCGGATTTCACATAGAAATAAAGAAGGAAATCTGTAAAAATCTTCTTGTCCCAAACCTTAAGGGCTAGAGCTTTCATATTTGGCATGTAGCATCATGTAGTGGCCTTCTACCAAAATACTTCAAATTATGGCCCTAGTGTTGAAAATGGCCCTATGTTGTGGGTTCTCAGATTTCACATAGCGATAAAGAAGGAAATCTTTAAAAATCTTCTTGTCCCAAACCTTAAGGGCTAGGGCTCTCATATATGGCATGTAGTATCATCTAGTGGCCCTCTACCAATATACTATACAGAATATTTAAGCAAAGCAGGCTGTAAAGAGCAAGAACAGACAGTATGTTCTGTGCAGTCTGATCTTGCTCTACATTGGCAGTGAAAGTTATGAAAGTCGCTGTAAGGGTTCTTTGTTTTAGACTGTAGTGTGAATAATTAAAGTAGGAATCAAGTCATTGTTCTTTAGCCAAGATTTTTTTCAGCACTTCTAAACAAAGGCTAGTTAAATATGTCATGCTGCAGTTTTCACTCATCTGCATATTTCTTTATCTATCTGTCTGATTACATTTTCTCCTGTACACTGTAAAGCCAAGAGCTTTCAATTAATTTACACAAGTTGTTACTTTTCAGCATTTTCAAAACCAGTATTTTGACTCCTGTGCATCTTGTTTTTCCTGTTTTTAAATCGTTTTTCAAGAGTTGCCTGCTTTAGATGCATCAAAATATGTAGATTTTATTGAAAACTTTCAGTACTTTACCAGTCGACAAATTTTAGATTTTTACATGTTGAAAGCATTTGATATGTACATGCAGCCCAAAGGAAGGGAACTGTCTTTGTATGGGTAGTAAACATTGTAGTTACTAAAATTATTTTAAAATGCTAAATGTAGTAATCACAATGCTTAGAAAAGCCTTCCTGCAGATGAAGTGGTTAGTTTGACCCAAACTTTATTACAGGCTATCAAGGGAATTATTGGTTGGAATGAGGATAAAACTGGTCTCACAAAGACTGTGAGTCACTTCAATGAAAACAGCTACATATATCTGTGCCCTGGTCACCATGCTTCCATGAGAATAGAGGAGGGACTCACACAGGTATTGTATTAACATTTATTTGTATTCACTTTACTCTATCAGTGATCTTCACACTGGTTTGGTAGAGGATCAGCTGCGATTGCATAGAAAGTTGTCAGTCTCTGACAGTGTCACATTGAGTAGGTTAAAAAAAAAGAGGAAACTAGTTTGAATGTCACATTAATGTTGGTTATACTTAAAACATACCGTCAATACCAGAAAATGCTTCCTAAACCATAATCAACTTCTTTGCTGAAGGTGTTCAGTTCCATAAACCCCAGCACCAAGTAATCTACGGAAACTTTCACTGGTTTTCTCCCACAGGTACGATATGAGCTATTTCCACTCAATTGATTAATTAAATAGGACTTAAATGTTACATATTTCTTTAAGTTTACTGAAGTAAATATGCAATAATGGTTTGAATCAATTATGTAATTAGCCATGCTCTCTGAAAAGGGGGTTTAAATGTATCTGCAAAAAATATTGGCAAGATGACCTCCCTCAAAACTTTTTACTTTTGGTAAATTTTCTGCATGTTCAAGGACATTCTATCTCAGGATTCAGCCGGTTGTAGACCAAATGGATCTGATGGATCCACAGTTTTGTGATGATTTGGTTGGTAAAATGCATCACAGAGATGCATTAAACCCCCTTTTGTCATATTTTATGGTCAGTTTTTGGCAATATTACTGATTACATGTACTTGTTTGACTGAGTTTAACAAAGTTTGCAAAACCCCAATAGATGTTTTGAATAAAGAATTGACATCTGTAATTATCAGTTGTATTTCAGGTGCTACCAGAGATATATGGAAATTATGCTAAGTTTTTGCTGTCTGTAGACATACCAGCCAATCAACTCACAGAGCTGCCAGAGGACATGTTTAAGTCACTCCCAAATCTCTCTGAATTTGACTGCTCTCGTAACTTTATCAGGGAAATTCCTGCCTCAGTGGGTTGCTGTAAAAACTTGTACAGTCTATCACTACCTGAGAACAATCTAACAGATCTACCAGACACATTGGTGAATTGCAAAGGCTTATGGAGACTTGATATCACAAGTAACATGATGGAGAAAATACCCCCAGTAGTCTGTCAACTTACGCAACTGAAAAAGTTATACGCATCTGGAATGTTTCTGACCTCACTCCCTGAAGATTTTGGAAACCTCGTAAATGTGGAAAAACTGGCATTGAATGGAAATTGTCTTACTTATCTCCCCAAAAGTTTTGGAAAGTTGAAATCACTCACTGACCTAGGTCTTTCAGGGGTACCCTGGTATGGAAACTTGAAGGCCGGCAAGACTATGAAGTTTGATGAGTTTCAAAAGAGGATAAAAGTCTGGGGTTTGGATAGATGGATGAAGGCCAATGATCTGGTATTTATGCTTTTGTCAACCCTTTTTTTATTCCTGACTAGTTTTTTACCATTCCAACCTTCCATAAAATGTTTCTTCAAGATAATAAGCAAAAGGTAAATTAAGATCATGATCGGTAATTTTGCAATGTTTTGAAATGTTTATAGTGCTTGACGTGCAAAACTTCTGTTCAATACTTTTAATGAAAGCTTCATTTTTGATATGTTAAAGTTTTGTTAAATGGAAATAGTATAGATGCCAGCTAGGTGTAGCAGCAGCTTTTGAGGGGGGAGGGGTTATCATTCTGTCTGATGCTTTACAAATATGCAAATTCTTGTTAGACAGGTAAGATGGATTTTGTTTTAGAAAAAGTAGAAATCAATGTGGGAAAATGAGTGGAATGGCTTGTAACAAGCATTTTCCTTTTTCCCATAGTATCAAAAACCTATGTTGTTTGGCAAAGGCTTGAAAGTGTTGATGGTATATGGCTTAAATCAGGAGAAAAGGAGAAAATGCTGGTTGCCAAAATGTTTTCTGTGTTTTCATATGCCTTACACATCATAGCATGAGAACTGGTCATGGCTTTCTGGCAGAAGTCACTGAGAGTGATTAATTGGAGTTACAGAACTTGTGTCACAATTGATTTGGAATAGATAGGTTTAAGATAAAAGATAAATGAAAGTTACATTTAACTTAGAAACTGCTGGAGAGACTCTCATTTTATTTTACATTTTCAGGATCCCAGGAAATTATTTGATTCCTTTGACCATGATAATAATGAGTTTTTGGATGTCAATGAGCTGTGCAAGATGAATTCGGCCCTTTTTACAATGTTTCCAAGGTTTGGATATCAAGGGACTCAGCCGCCAGGTATTTAAAACTTGTTACTTCCTCGAAAATACTTGAGGCAGATGTCTATTAACTCTTTAGATAGAAAACAACCAAATTTTAGACTTGTCCATAGTTTGTCCTTTTCCCACAATGTATGAAACATTTACTTTACGGTTTTAAAACTCGGGATCGTATGATAAAGGGTTAAAATGTATGTACATGTTAATGCATGTTAGCAAAGGAGGAAAGCATGTAATAAACCATTTCTCCTTTTGCCCCTTTTTTTTTTTTTTGAAAGTGGTCTGCTGAAGATGCAAAATGTCGACTGCAAGAAGTAATGATGAATTAATGATATTGAACGTCAGCAAAAATTACCCTGGTGTTGTAATTTTAGGACTTTTGGCAAAAAATAATACATAGAGTATCAGACATTGTAGATCTAGGATCAATTTGTAGAGTCTGATCTTGATCTATGCTGTCTGCAAAATTACCGTAACTCATCACCTCTTGAACATAAAAGCAGAAATATCCTTGTAACATAAGGATAGTTCATAGAAAATATGGTAACTGGCACTTTCTGCTTTTTTCACAATGTCTTTAAACCCCTCTAAATAAGACAGGTCATTTGAGCCACATTTACTTTATTGTATGCTATTAAAAACAGATTGTCCACTGGGAAAGAATTGAAGCTTTGGATCTGTGTTTCAAACATTTCAATTGACTTCTTTTATATGCTTAGAACACTTTTTCCAAATTAAGTCGCTGATATGTATTGAATTATTTCAGATTTTCCTGTTTACTATTATAATCTTACTTTTGTTAGACAAGCCTACTAGGGTGTGTTTTATAAACTGCTATAGGATTATAGAAATCTTATCTTAAAATGAATCCTTTGATAACTATGTGACAGACCTTATACCTTTTTTACAAAAGATTTTACATGAAAGGGAAAATTCATACCATTTGAGGCTGTGATTTTTACAAGAGTGCTATAGAATGAATGATGTGCCCAAGATTTTTTTTTTTTAAATCTTATATCTATTTCTAACAGAGGATGACACTCCTAGTGGATTTCCTATGGAAATTTTTGAGTGCACAAATTTGGAATACCTTAGTTTGTTTTACCAAGGATTTGTAACTGTTCCAGCAGAAATAGGGAATTTGCAGGAGTTGAGGATCCTGAATATATCCCACAATCCAAATCTTCTATCACTTCCTGCAGAATTGAGTACAATCTCTAGCTTAACAAGTAGGTATTTACTCCTTACCAGACAACCAAACCTTTGATTGACCAAAGACAGCACTTGCATACAAAAAATTCATCATTGCTCAAGCAGTGGGATTTGGCTTTGATAGGGTAGAAAACGTGGTAAAAGAGAGAAAATGCTGGTTAGCAGCATTTTCTCCTTTTTCCACAGCGTTTTCCTCAGGGATGTAAAAGCTTATGATTGTGTGGTAAAGGGTCCAGGTCATTCTTCATACAGTGGAGTTGGATTTTTAGCTCAGCTGTTTTTAAAGAAAATGCAAGGTATTTTTGTAGATGTTGTTGTCTGAGTCATTGTTGTCTTGGTGCAAAAACTTTGACATTTTCTTATATCTTTGTCTTTACTGAAGATATTTACGTTAAACTTGGACTAGTTATTAACTTGTAAAAGGGAAAGAAAGGTGTTCTTGTTATGTTTGTAATTGTGGGTGTTGTTAATTTTGATGCTGCTGGTTTCAACCAGTTTTTGGCTGCTTTTGCTCAGAAGTTAGCTGTACCAATATTGTTACTGACTGCTGAATATAGGGATTAGATATTTTCTGCCCGCAACAAGTGCCTAACTTTTGCATTTGATAGTTGTGCTTTATATGATTTTGTGGGTTGAATACAAGTACTGTGTCATACTAAAAACAGCCTTTAATTGCAGTCTTGGCAAACAGCCAAGGGACAGGTCGCTGAGGTGCTTGTTTATATATTAGTTATATATTTACCTTCTTTGGGTATGTAATACAAATGAGCTCTGTCAAAAGGGGGCTTTATGCATCTCTGTGATGCATTGTGCCAGTCAAGCTGTCATGTAATTATGGATCCATAGTATCCACTTTTTTCACTTTTTTTAACAACCTACTGAATCATGAGAAAATTGACAAATAGCAAAAGTTTCCGTCCAGGTCAACCTGTGTGAACAGCACAGACTGACCTGGGTTGATACTGTTCGCAAATGCATTAAGCCCCCTTTTCACAGAGCATGGTTCAAATATGCTTACTTAATGCAGGTTGCATTCTTTATAGACTAAGCCAAGTTAGCCTTTAAAACAAAGATATCCATACAACTTACAGATGACATTTACATTTCCTTCAGATTTTTGTCCTCAAAAAAACTTTTAGTAGGCCTTGAATAATCTTTTGAAGTGAAGAACAAATGTCTACATATTTTCTACAGGACTGGAAATTGTAGAGTGTCCTTTACTGAAAACCCCACCCCGGGAGATCAGGGCTAAAGGGTTTGCCACCATATTTGGTTATCTTAGAAGAATGATGAGTGGTTCCCAGCAATGTAGGAGGACCAAACTGATGTTGGTTGGTTTGGGGGGAGCTGGAAAAACAAGGTAATGTACAATTACCCAATACTTTATGCAGTTTCATTGAAGAGTTTGACATTTTCATTGTGGCATTTTGGCCAATAAAAAGTCAGTGCTGGTTTAGTTTATTAGCTCGGTTTTTTTCAAAGAAAACGTCCAGGTATTGTCGTAGCTTTGGCCTCATCTGCATCGTTTTCTACAATGTCGTATTAAAACTTTGACATTTTATAATATCTCTATTAT
Source organism: Tridacna gigas (assembly GCA_945859785.2). NCBI lineage: Eukaryota > Metazoa > Mollusca > Bivalvia > Cardiida > Cardiidae > Tridacna > Tridacna gigas. The sequence continues at coordinate 36,773,743 of OX244037.2, read as the reverse complement.
TGCTGAAGTTATTTGCTTCAAACTTGGACAAGTTGTTAATTACTAAAAGGGGAACCTGTACAATAAGGGCAGGTGACCATCGAAGTATTTTTGACACAGTTATGCACCTTTTCAACTTAGAATTTCCTTTGAAAATCAAGCCATCACAACTGAGTGTTGGCCCATGCATTCGATGCTCTTGTTAAAGTTTCAAATACAGATTGTGCATCTGAATAATTTTACAAGATGTTACCAAACAGTTTTTAAGTATCCTTTGCACATTGCTACACTATGCAAAATACATTCATAGGACTGGCAGATTTGAATGTGTTTTCAATTATATGTCATTTATATGATGATATCTATATACCCCTGCAGCAGACAGGTCCACGTAATTTGAGGAATTGAGCTACTTTTTTTGAGGTGATTTTGATTTCATTTGAAAACAGTATTTTCCTTTCCTTCAAATTTTTGTCGTTTATGTGATTTGTAATAATTAATTGCATGTGTAAGGCGGTACAGTAATGGTTTAATTAATCAGAGTCTCTTAGTATTCATCAAATGAATCTTTCACACTTTTGTGACCCTGCCCCGAATATATGGCCAATATTAAATATATGGAAGAAGACAAAACCCTTTTCCTTTGTGTTTATAATTCATTAGAATGTCTGAATCTATTCTCAAACTCTTTCAGTGAAGTACTCCAAATAAAGTCTATGAAGAAAATGTATGATGTGTTTACCGTTTTTTTTTTCCAACAGCCTAGTAAATTCTCTGCTAAGCAAAGATGGGAAAACAGGCCTAACTCAGGGAGAAGCTATTACAGATGGTAAGTGTATTATGTACTTACTGCGTACCCTCACAGAGCCAAGGGCTGCTTTGATTGCTTTTGAGGCTGATGTTGATCCATGATCAGATAGCAAAAGAATATGTAGTTGGATTCTGAATCTATACTAAGATTATGTTGTTAGGAATATCCAGTTACAGTACAACATGCGTTAAGCAAGCACCAGGGAGACACTTACAGAGTGCTTACATAGGGCATGTGCTTGATAAGACATATTATGCTTAACATAATTGCCTTCTGTGGGAAATGGATATACTGTAATTATGCTTGCCTTATACGGTTTGCTTGATTAACTCTTTACCAAACAACAAATTTTTAGATTTGTCCAGATTGAAAACATTTGCTGATGACAAATGTTACTCAGAAACTTTAATTTTCCTTTCAAAGGGTTGAAAGCATTGTGGGAAGGGAGAATTTTTCAAAAGCCTCCTGAAGGTTGTTAGATAAGTTTTTTTTTTTTTTTTTTTTTTAAATTCTTAAAACTTGTGTGGTAAAGGGTTGATAGAAGTGGCCACTAAGACATATTTTACGGTATCAGTTTGAAAAAAATAAAGAAATGAACTTATTTTTCATATTTTATAATGTTTTTAATATTTAACTCTTTACCAAGTTTTAGACTGGCCCTAATTCAAAGCATTTGCAGACAACATATGGCTCAAATGATAGAATTTGTGTGAAAGGGTATGAAACATTGTGGGAAAATGAGAAAATACTTGTTACCGCTTTTTCTCCTTTTCCCACTATGTTTTATTCTTCAGGGTCATTAGAACTTTGGATTGTGTGGTAAAAGTTTAAAAGTCCATTATTTTGTTTGTTTGTATTAGAATTTAATGCTGTTTTAACAGCTTATGTCATATCATGGCATCATTACATCTACGCATGTGTTTCCTGGCTATCCACACCAGTATTGACACAACTTTCTGTCCAAGTCATTGACTACTTTTCTCACATGCATCAGAGGTGAAAGGAGAAAAATTCCCAGAAAGAAAGTTTGCCTCAACTGGGTATCAAACCCACAACCATTGGGTCATGAGTCGGATACATTAATCACTGAGCTACCTGGCTTGGCTTTTAGTGTTTTTACCCTCTGTGGAGCATTGGTTTTGGTATCATCGCTGTTTATTCTTCAGGTATTGACATATCCACATGGACAGTGAAGTCGGGAGATGAATCAATCACATACAGTGTATGGGACTTTGCTGGACAAACAGTCTACTATAACACACATCAGGTTGGCCATGTCTAAAACTTCACACCTTATATGCTTTTTGTATTTAACGCTTTACCAAGCAACAAAATTTTAGACTGGTCCAAATTGACATCATTTGCAGACCATAGTTTAAATTTAGCTAAAATGATAGGATTTGAGTTTGAAAGGTGGAAAATGTTGTGAGAAAGAAAGAAAATTATGGTTACCAGCATTTTTTCCTTTTTCTACAATGTTTTCAAAAAGCTTATCCCCAGAGTCATTTACACTTGGGATGTTTGGAAAAGGGTTAATATTGCTTGTTTGAAAACTTTTTTGAGAGCATAACAGTTCCTAAATAGAAAAAACTTAATGATTTTGGAAGCAGCATTTTTTTTCTAATCTGTAGAGTGTTACCCTGAAAAATGTTATGACACCTTGCAGTTCACATGACCTTAAATATTTAACTCTTTACCAAATGACAAAATTTTAGACTGGTCCAAATTGAAAGCATTTGCAGACGACATTTTAAATGTGGCTTAAATGACGGAATTTGTTTTTGATGGGGTAGAAAACATAGTTGGAAAAGGAGAAAATGCTGGTTACCAGCATTTTCTCCTTTTCCTACTATGTTTTCAAAAGCCCATCATGTAAGGGTCATTAAAACTCGGGATTGTGTGGTAAAGAGTTAATCAAATTTGGAATTGCTATTGAGTTATTATATTGTTTTACAGTTCTTCCTGTCAAACCGTGCCATGTATCTGTTACTATGGAATGTCAGACTGGGACATGAGCATGCTGGTCTGGACTTCTGGTTGAGTTCTATCTCTGTACAGGCTCCTAATGCCCCTATTTTTGTAGTAGGCTCTCATGTAGATCAGGTAGGCCCCTTGTGTTTGTATTTTGAGCCTTTTCATCTAATGGGGAAATCTTTACACCGTTCATAATTATGTTATGAATGGTTTACCTCATGACTAAATATTATACTTACCCGTATTGAAAGCATTTGCAGACAATTTAGATATGGCGATCAAAAGATTGGGTTGCCAATGAAAAAGCAGGAGATATTGTGGGAATTAGAGAAGCTAACCAGCTATCCTCCTTTTACCAAATTTTTTTCAAAAGCTCTCTTTCCCAAGGTCATAAAATCACAGAAAATCACAGGATTTTCACTAAAAAAGCTTAATACCTGTGATAAAGTAAATGAACTGTAGACTTTTAAATGTGCTTATTATGATGAAAAAGGAAAGATTGTGATGTGTAGAGACATAGATCAGAATGAGTATTATTAAATTTGCTGCTAGGCATGTATATAGTAACAGGACAACTTGTACCTGGACAACTTTACCAGGACAATTCTAACTGGACCATTTGTACCTAGGACAACTTGTACCTGGGACAATCCTACCAGGACAATTGGCATCTAGGACAATTTGTACCGCATTGTTCGGTAAAAATTAGATCCTGGTGTGATTTGTCTGGTTATTAGTTGTCATAAAAACGTGTAAAGAATCTTTTTGTGTTTTAAAAGGAGTCCTAGATGTGGTAAAGTGCTGGCAGAAAAATAAGTTTTGAAATTAAAAATGTTGCTAAGTTGATCTATCTACTGTTTACTTTTTACCTGGTTTACATTCCATTTTTCTGCCAGTGACTAACACATTGACTGACTGTTCGAAAGATTGCCATCTTGACAATAATTTCTCTACTTTTGAATGGCATTATTTAAATATTAATGCATTTTAACAGAGCATTGTCTTCTTTAAGCTACCACTGGGCCTTTAATGTTTAATTTCAATGCCAGAAAAGGCTTTACATTGTTGAACAAAATGCTGTCTTCCTAAAAGAGGAAAAGTGCAATGGATTAGTGGCATAATTACCCCCCTCCTTGAATAAATGCAGATGGAATAGGTTTTAGGCAAAATGGTGGGTTGTTTGCGCATTCCATGGAGGCTGACATGAGTCAAAACTTTTTGCTATGTGTAAATTTTCTGAATGTCCAATGACCATTTTACCTCATGGTTTAGTGGGTTGTCAGACAAAAAGGATCCCAAACTATGTGACAACTTGCTTGGTATGATGCATTACAGTGGTTATTAAACCCCCTTTTGCCAGAGCATGGCTCATTTCTATTCAAATGACTGATGGCTCAGCCCGGCCGGGTAGATCAGTGGTAAGCCTATCTGACTCCTGACCTGGCGGTTGCAGGTTCAATACCCGGTTGAGGCAAATTTTTTTAATGATGATTTTATACCTCCTGCCTCTGGTGCATAAGAGAAAAGTACCGGTAGTCAGTGGCATACAAAAAAAGTTGTGACAGTGCTGGCGTGCGAAAGCCAGGAAACACATGCTTAGGTGCACTGACTGCTGTGATATGACCTTAGCAGTTGAAACAGCATCAAACTCCAATACAGTGCTGATGGCTCAGTCTCTCTTCATTTAGAGTCCCAGCTCAATGCCTTTGCCATAATTGTCTGGCCTCTCTCCATTGCTCTTTGTTGTGACTTAATTATTGACTAAATTGCTTAATGAATACATCCACTGACCCTTTTCACACGAACTAAGATTTTACTGTAATTAAGTTTATATTAAAAAAAACAATAGATGATAACTATTTATTATTATTACTATTGTGATGATGGTTTTTGTGTGCAGCTACTGTTCTTTTTTGCCAGGTTTCAAAGTTTGAGCTTCCAGTAAATGAAATGAAAGCTAGATACAAACAGATTGCAGGTTTCCATTTTGTCAGCTCATACACTGGGCAGGTGAGTACACTTTAGCCTGTTCAGTTTTTTTAATGCCTAGTGAAGATTTATCAGTTAAACTCTCATGGAATACCAGAACATGTCAAACAATGCTATGCTTGATTATCAGCTTTGGATCAAAAAAAAAAAAAAAAAAACAGTTCAAATTTGCCTTAGTTTGCCTTGAAGACTATCTTTATTTAATATTCACATGTCTTTAATGCTTAAAAGAATTAATAAATTTATAGATCTGTACAAATTGAGAGCATTTGTAGACAACAAGTGTGGCTCAAAAGTTGTGATTTGTCTTTAAAGGGGGCAGGCAATACTGTTAAAAAAGGATAGTGTGATTTGTCTTAAAAGAGGTAAAAAATGTTGTTGGAGAGGGAAAACATTGTGGTAAACAGTATTTTCTTCCTTTCCTATAGCATTTTCAAAAAACCTTTGTCTCAGGGTTGTTAGAACTTGCAGTTGTCTGGTAAAGGGTTAAAGAGCTTGGTGTTAATATGAACATATTACCACTGACAGGCAATATTTTTGTTCTGCAGCAGGCCACTTTTGAAAACATTGTTGAAAAAGGAGAAATTCATCATAGGAACCAATGACATCTTTTGCCACAGATGATATAGACCAAGATCATGATGCACAAAACATGCACTTTGATATCCTTTGTCTAGTACGTAGAGACATTCTCTACAAAGGTATTCTTGAATATCTGTTTTAATTAGTGATCAAGCATTAATACTGATTAAGGACCCCTAGAAAGAAGGCTTTTAAAAGCATTGCTTGAAAAGAAGAAAATTTAATGCAAGTAACCAGCGTTTTCTCCTTTTCCTTCAATAATGTACTACATTACTATAATTTGAGCTTAAGAATTACCTATTTTATTTTATAACAAAAGTTAGTATACATTTTGTGTTTACAGGGCATAAAAGAGCTGCAAGACCATCTGTATGAAGTAACTTTACAAGAGAAGTATATGGGAGAACAGATACCGGAGGTGTGGCTTACCCTGGAGAAAAGTGTCATCAGGTAATGCATGCTTTTAAACTCTGAAGGATTATTATCTTTAAAAAGAAAAGGCTTTGTTTTGCTAGTGTTGAATAGATAGTTCCACCACAGATGAGGAGACTATTTAGAAACATTTTTCTGATCAAGAAGCAGAAAGTGTAGGTCAGACTGCTGGTTTTCTGAAGTCTGACCTTGATCTATGCCATAACCAGTTGTTGGTCTACATTTAAAAAAGTTATAGAATACAGCTCTAGTTAGTGTTTGAAAGACTAGGAATTTGACTGAGTGAGCATAATATCTCAACCAAAAAAGAGTACCAGACTAAGAATTTAGTAGTAGAACAGTTTATATGTTACGCTGGTTTGGAGAAGACAGACACTGACTTTTAAAGTTTTAGTTTTCTTCCCTACTGATGGGAAGTTGATTGAAAAATGGTTTGGAAAAGATCAGGCTGCCTATAATATGCAGTGTTCATCTTGGATCCAACATGTTCATTATTTTGTGAGATACTGGGCCAGCCCAGCCTCAGATTTGCAACAATATAGTTTTGTCAAGACTTGAAGACATTGGTTGGATTTTGAATAATCTTGCATGATTCTGGATACCATAGAGCTGTTCAAAAGCCTTTATTGTTGACACATATATTATACTTTCAGCTGTAGAAGCACAAAAGATGTGATTGAGTACTCAGAGTTAGAGCAGATAGCAAATACATCAGGACTATTTGACAAGACCGAGGTTGGTTAACCCTTTACCAGATAATTCAGAGTTGTAATGACCCTAAGGAGCTTTTGAAAATTAGATATTGCTCAGAGGAAGCTTTATGGAACAAAACTGTAATGGAATGACCCTAAGGAAGAGGGGTTTTGAAATAGTTGTGGAAAAAGGAGTGCTGGTTACCAACATTTTCTTGTTTTACTACTTTATTTTCCTGCCTTTTTCCAACTCTTTTTCTACCTTTTCAAAGACAAATCCCATTATTTGAACCACATGTTGTAATATGGTCAGCAGTTGCTTTCAACTTTAGGCAAGTCCAAAATTTGTTTTCCTGGTGAAAAGTTAATCCTATGTTTCATAAGTGCATTCTTTGAAGTCATTAAGGTTGAATGTCTTGTTGGAAATGAATACCAGTAGGAGACATTTTAACATCATCACATACTTGACAGTTGGGTCAAGGGTGGCATAAACATATAGTAAATGAAATTTTAACTATAAAGTCCAAGACTTGCTATTTGATTGACTTCGACTTTTGAAAATTGTAGGTTTAGGTGAAAATGCTGATGATCTGTATTTTCTGCATTTCCCACAATATTTAAATTTAAAAGAAAATATTCCTTCTTTGGAGCCATACTTGACGTTTGTTCTTTTGGTTTGATGCACCTTTTGCCACAATATTTGTGGGGGGAAAAAACATCTTCTGCAAGATACAAAAATGAGTTCTGCATTAGGTTTTAAGTTCACCATGAGAGTTCCAAATTGATGAAATGAACATTCTGAGTCATGAAAGAGGACCCAGATATTTAACCCACATAACCACCTAGGGAGGATGGCTTTTGAAAACATTGTGGGAAAAAGATGGCTTTTGAAAACATTGTGGGAAAGAGAAAATATAGCATTTTTCCCATCTTCTGCAATGTCTTCCAACCAATCAAAGACAAATTCTATAATTTGAGCCACATTTGATATGTGGTCTGCAAAATTTAATGCTTTCAATTTGGACAATCTACATTTATGTTGTGTGGTAAAGAGTTAATTGCAAGGATTGCTTGATTAGAGTATGTCAGAAATGAAGATCATGCATCAGACTGCATGTTCTTTGCAGTCTGATCTTGATTTGCACTGTCAACGAAAGCAGCTAAATTTGTGATATTTGCTTTAAGGTTACTACCTATCACTGTCTTTATTATTTTAGATTTATCAGGCTGTACAGTTTTTACATGAGTTAGGAAGTTTGCAACATTTTACAACAGAGACATTGAAATCCAAAGTGGTTGTTAATCCTCAGTGGATTGTAGATGTTATGGCCTGTGTGGTGTCTGTGAAGAACTCACCAATCAAGGTATTTGTTTTGTCGCGCCTAAGACCATAGTTAGTTGAAACCTAGTTATTTTTCACTGTTTGTTTGTTTTTGTGATTACTGCCACAACCGGTTGCCAATATTGGCAAAGTCCCTCCAGAAGTCAGTTAATCATTTTTAGGAGGGGATAGTGTAAGATACAGGAAAAACACCCACTGATTTTGTAATGTGCTCATTTCATTGCACTGTCACCATGGACCTTTGATTTAAAGTCTCATTCAAAAGACAATAAGCAATTTAAGTTGGCCAGCCTTGGGATCAAACAAACAGCCTTAAGTATCCTGCATTTACAAATCCTGTGCTCTACCACAGCTAATCCAGCTGACACTGCTTATAAAATGGGTACTACAATTTATATTGATCACTGTTAATGATTATATCCTGTAAACAAAACCAGTATTCACACCAACATGTGGGTAGTTCTTCGGGTTTACCCTGCCAGTCGTTATACCCCGCACCTACCAAGTAGGTGCGGGGGTACATCCGTCGGTCCATCCATCTTGTTTTTGTTTCTTGCTCTAACTCAAAAGCCGTTTGACCTAGGACTCTTAATCTTTATACAACTGTTGCTCATGACCCAAGGAGGTGCCCTATTGTTTAAGGGTCACATTGGTCAAAGGTCAAGCTCAAAGGTGAACATTGTTTGAAAATCGTTTCCATGCTCTAACTAAAAAGCTGTTTGGCCTAGGACCTTGAAACTTTATTGAAGTGTTGCCCATGACCTAAAGAGGTGCCCTATTGTTTTTGGCTCACATGGGTCAAAGGTCAAGGTCACAGGTAAACTCTGTTTTGAAAATGATTTCTGATTTTGCTGCTTCAATGACAAGGTGGGGGGGGGGGGGTATTGTCTGCTTTGCGACATTCCTAGTTTGATTTGAACCCAAAACTGCTGAATATATATATTTAAAATGAATTGACCTTTGCCTGCAGGATGGTAGACTTAATCACAAAGACATTGCTGTGATATGGAAGGATTACCCAACAGAATTACATGACTGGTTACTTCATCTTACAGAGGCCTATGATCTTACTTTTCCTTTAGAGGGAGAACCAGTCAACTTAGTGCCATGTTTACTTCCAGAGAAAGCAGCTGAGGTAAATGAGTTACTCTCACTTTGCAAAAGCAATTAAGAACTTGTCACGTAAAGGATTTCCTGATTTAGTTTTTGTTTGTTATTTATGTATGTCTTCTGTCTATTTATTTTTGAAACAGACTGCCATTTTTATCTTGAGAAAAACTCCTGAAGCATATGTAGTAATGAGACATGTTCTCTTTGAAAACATTAGATTAAAAAAAAAAAGATTTACAATTTATTTTGGAAAGCTTGTTAAAATTTGATTTATCCTGATAGTTTTCCTGTCTTTCTGTTCAGTTTTCATTATCTGATGTGGAGAAAGATTCACCTATCAAAAGAAACAAGATGATATACAAGTTTGACTATCTACCAGCAGGTCTATTTAACAGAGCTCAGGTTTGTCTTCATACTCTCCATGCTCTTCATAGCCAACCTGAAGTAAGATTAGAAATTAAATATATTGTCAATCGAAAAAAAGTAGTAATAAAGGAAATATGGGTTGTCAAAAAATATTTCTTTTCTTGTCACACACACACACACACACACACACACACACACATATATATATATATATTTTTTTTTTTTTTTCTTCAAAAATGATCAGTTGCAAAACAAAAAAGTACAAGTAGTAAATTTAAATTTATGAGATGTGGTAATTGTAGCTAAACCTTCTATAGGCAAAAACAGGGCTTTTGCAGATAGCATAGCTGAAGATCAGACTGCACAGAAGGTAAAGTTTGATCTTAGATCTATAATGCTTGTTTGTTTCATTCAGCCATTAAGATTTAACTGATTACTGAGTTTTAGTGGATTATATTCGATCTTCAAAAGAGGTTGGGTGTATATATTTGGCACTGAAAGAATTAAGAAAGTCTGAAAATATTCTGAAAATGGAGAAATTGCTTATTTTTTGTACAACTGTTCATTTGTAAAAGTGTTTTCCAATATGTTACAGACCCATCGTAATGTGGCAGAGGAGTAGGGTGTCATGAGTGATTTTTTTTTTTTTTTTTTCTAAAATGGGCAAACTGCATGTTCTCAGAAGAAAATAGTCCTAATGAAAGATTAAACAAGGAGAAACAATGTCCATTGGCATAGTCATCTAAGACCAAAAGATTTTATACAATGTTTGTGCAAGCAGAAAGATTCAACTATCTAATTATTTTAATTTTGACTGTCATTTATTCAGGTACGTCTTCACCAGTTGTCAGACAGTGCCCATATATGGAAAAGAGGATCATATTTGAACAAGAATGGACATGTTGCTCTGATACAACAGACCAGGTTAGATACAGAGCTCCAGATAGAGGGAGTGATTTTGATTTCAAAATTGAAAGTATTAATCACTCTCCACTAAATCCTAGGTTATGGGTACTCATTAGAATTGTCTCATTGAGACGATTCTAATGAGTACCCACAACATGGGTTGGGACGAGAAACAATGGATTTAGAATACTATCACTCCCTTTTATCTGGAGGTCTGTTAGATATCAATGCTAGTATTTGATGATAAGTATTTGTCAGCAGTTAAATGCATCCTTCAGCACTTCTCCAGAAGGGGCTTGATGACATTTTCTATTTGTCTTGTTTTTGCCATCTCTTATTTTGCAACATGTGTCATAATGTGAAAAAAACTGCAGACAAAAACTAGCTTTTCAAGGGCCAGACTTACTACATTTTGTCAAAATGCCTCACAATATATCAGATACCAGGCAGCATAGATATATCAGATACTAGGCAGCATAGATCTAATATCACATTGCATGTTCTTTGAATCATTATCTTAATATTTACAGTTGAGAAAAGCAATTAACTCTATACAAGATGGCAAGAATTTATTCTTTTCCTTTTCAAAACATCAGCAGACAACAATATTAAATTTGGCCCAAATTATGAGATTTGTCTGTGACAGGTTAGAAAATATTGTGGGAAAAGGAGAAAACGCAGGTTACCAGCATTTTCTCCTTTTCCCACGATATTTTCAAAAGTCTTCTCTGTCAAGATCCTGGAAATTTGGGATTGCATGGTGAAACATTTAGAATTAATGATTTGTAAGAGTACATAAATTGTTTAGTCATTCTAACACCCTCATGACTTTATTATAATCTGGAACCTGCAATGTCAACGGAAAGTTCAGACATTTGTAAATTGTTTAACCTTATTTCTACCATACAAGATTTTAATTATTGATTTGAAGGTAAAAAAAGCTTAATGTCTAATCAAATTAACATCAAACATCATGATAAGATTTTCAGAAAACTTGAATGCATTTGTAGGACATGTGTCTAGGTGAAAAAGTTTTAACATTGCTTATAGTCAGAAATATTATGTTGACTTCTGGTTGGTTTAGATAGCTCTTGTCATTACCTCCCAAAACAAATTTACAACATATAATTCAGCAAACGCCAATGTAGAGTCAACTTAGCACTTTATTACTTTACCAGACAACAAAATTTTAGACTTAAACAGTTGCAGACAACAAATTAAATGTGTTTCAAATGATAAGATTTGTCTTTGAAAGGACAGGAATCATTGTGGAAAAAGGAGAAAAGCTAGTAAAAAAGATCAATTTTATCAACTGAGCAACACCTACCGTAATTTGTCATCTGCAAGTGCTGTCAGCATGGACAAGTCTAAAATGTTGTCCTCTGTCAAAGAGTGCATCAAATGTTTTCTCTTTCAGGGATTCAGAATTAAATGTGATTGTACAGGGTCCAAGACCAGAAAATGTGCTTTTCCTAGTCCATGAGGTGTTTGAAGGTCTAATGTCTGAATCATTTGCTGGTGTGAAGTATGACTTCCAGATACCATGCCCAGATTGTTTGAAATTGGTATGTTGTAATTTTGTCTGTTTGAAATTTGAAATAGACATACCTTGATTCATGGACAATAAAAATTTGTGAAAAATTTCTTGACATAGTAATTCATGATAAACTCACATATTTCTTTAATAATATGGTAGTATTAGCCGAGTCCAGGTAGCTCAGTCGGTAGCGCACAGGACTTGAAAACAGGAGGTTGCTGGTTTGATCCCTGGCTCGGCCTATTTCTTTCCAAGGATTGATTATAATTATTTCAACAGGATTCATTCCTCTCTCACCGCTGACCATTGTTTCGACAATGGCTATGTGGGAAAGCAGCCAGAGGCTTGGAAGGAATATTGTGCGTAGTACTGGTAAAAGAAACTCCAGGAAAGCATGGATAGGTGCACTGGCTGCCGCAATATAACTGAAATAGTGTTGAACATGATACAATCAATCAATCATTTATAATAGTATTAGAATCTTTGCTAATGACTTGTGTCATAAGTTTTTTGTTTACTGTTAGTTTCATTCTTATTCACTTTACTATACAGGTAATAAAAGACCCACACATGTTTTCTGCCTCCACCATTAGGAGAGCCCTGGAGCTGAAGGCACCTTTTTTGCAGTGTGTGAAATACTTTCATACTATCTCCTGCATTGATTTGTTAGGTTAGTTGTTTTATATTCATAGCTGCTCTTGTTCAAGAGTTTACACTGAGAAAAAAAAAGAGAAGCTTTTTTGAAGAAAGTATACCCATTTTGGCCTTTTTGTTTGACACATACAAGACATGAAGAGCAGTTGTGTGTTTTCACCCTATGTTAGGTAAATATTATGCCTCCTGCATGTACATAGGAAGTTATATAAGTTTTTACCCAAAAATCCTGAATTCAGTTAACCCTTAGGAAGAAGACTTTTGAATACATTGTGGGAAACGGAGAACATGTTGGTAACCAGCATTTTCTCCTTCTGTAAAATGTTTACTGCCCTTTTAAAGACAAAATCAGAAAATTTGAAGCATGCTGCCTTTGTTGTCTGTAAATGCTATCAAATAGGACAAATCTAAAGCTTTTTTTTGTATGGTAAAGAGTAAAGTATGGTAATGGTTTGATACTGAAAAGCTTTGAATAGAAAGACAAGGAGTGACATTGAATGTATGTTTCAGCAAGTGCTTGTTATTAAGGATGAAGGATGTTCAGGCTCTCATGAACCATGCTTTTTGATATTCCCCTTTCAATCCAGTCTTATTTGTTTAAAATGTCTGTCAGATACATTCATTGAAGATTTTGGATCATACACTGGTACCCCACTAGAATGTGTAGTTTGGAGCTTCAACTGATGACCGTGGTATATCTGTGTAAAAAAAATATAATACTGCCACCCCTCCCCTCCATGCCATTCGCTGACCAATACCTAAGATATGTGTAGGCAAAATTTGAAAATGAAAAAGAATATTAACATTTTCACTAACTTGTGATGCATAAATCTGTACCACACAAGAAAGTTTTAGACTCATCTATGTGAAAAGTGTTGCACATATTAAATTAATTGTGGCTAAAACGTTTGGATTGTCTTTCAATAAGTGGAAAACACCATGAGAATTCTGGTTACCAGCAATATGTTTTTTCTCAAAATTGTTTTATGTTTCTTGAAAACCCTTGTTAGTCATGAAAACATGGGATGAGTTGGTAAAGGATTATATAGAATAACACATCTGTAAAAAAACAGAAAATTGAACTTGGTCAAGGACAGTTGTTGGTTTGTTTGAATAAAAAGAAACAGAAAATTGAACTTGGTTGAAAGACAGTTGTTGGTTTGTTTGAATGACAAGTTGTATGTCTCTTTCAACATTATTTCAGTCATTTCATAAGGACAGCTATTCATACCAGTGTATTTCCTATCATTGTGAAGACATTATTTAGCCATATTTGATTTGGTATCTGCAAATGCTTTCAATCATTATGGATGAGTCTAAATTTTGTCTACTGGTAAAGAGGTAAGGAAAAGGTCAGTGCTTTTGATTTTTTTCTTTAGCTTGTATGCCACCTGACAATCACTCTGACTTCGACCTTCACCTTGTACAGTCAGTACGAAGTTTGAGAGATCTCAGAAAAGATTTATCAGCAGGTATCCATTTTATTCTGCAATGCCTTTTATCACATAACTACTATTTTATTTTCAGTGTAATATATAATGATAATGAATTTCCATTTGTCATGTAACTATCAATGTTTTCAGTGTAATACAACCATTATGAATTTTCTTATCTTATACACATTTGAGATAAGCATTATATTACATCATATGCATCATTATTTTATACTACTTTCAGAGTAATTAGTAGAGTTTTTACTTATGGAAATTACCATATATGCTTTTATGGGGGTCTGACGAATCACCGAAATACCACCGAAACACCGAAATACCCCTATTTTTGTTTGCAGTTATTGAGTTCAGGTAACTGAAGCTGTGACTGCCATTTTGAACCTGTGGTTAACATGTTACCAGGCACAAATTGATAAGACAATTATAATTCCGCTGATATGATTATGAAGAGTCACCATAGAACTTTAAAAATAACAGTGACAAGGCATATCACTTTAAAAATAACAATGTCTGATTTGGGTCTACTACGTAGTAAATGAAGTGCATTAGCACTCTCTTATGTGTGTGTGTGTGTGTGTGTGTGTGTTTATCATTCAAAGAAATAATAAATATAAGTGATAATGTGATACTGATCAATTCCTCTTTAGTCTAGACTGGCGTAATCAAGATCGCGTATTTCGATGTGTAACAGATCAGACCCGCGAGTGTTTTGGTGATTGTTCTTCACGTAAATGGATGATCAACGACATATTTACAACATACTTCTTCTCAATAATGACTAATACTTTGATTAAATGTGTTTTCTGTTGAAAAAAAAAAAAGGCCTGCATATTTAGTTATCCGACCTCAACAATAAAAAATTAGGGGTGTTTCGGTGGTATTTCGGTATTTCAGTGATTCATCAGACCGCATTTATGGTTTTGCATATTCTAGCTTATTATTTGTAAGATTTCATTAAATGGTAAAGAGAATCTGAAATTTGTTGGCTTTTAAAATAAAAGTATTCTAAACTAGTCTATGAAATTGTTACTCAGCTTCTTAGGGCCACTCTGAAAATATTTTTCTAGTCTTTTGTCAAAGATTTTGTCAAAAATTTTATGTCAAAGGCCAAACTTGTGTCAGATCTTATATGTCAGACTGACACCCATATCCACAGAAAATTACAAGGAGAAATTTAACTGGAACAACATTGTTTCAGTTCCTGTAAATATAGAGACATGGGCAACCTCACAAAAAGAGGTGAAGTTACTCATTTGAACAGTTTTGTGCTTTTGTCAAACTCTTTTTCAACTAAAGAATACTTCTTGAAAATGGATCAAGTTCATCATTTTTCCTGTCTTAGAATATTAGAATGACGGTTTCAGTTATTTACCAAACATGCACTGTTACCAAATGTGATCTACTAATGAGGTTTTAGTAAACTTTGTATAGATTCCTTTATTCTGTAAATGCAAAATTTTTGCAAGCATTCTGTGTGAATAGCCCACTTTTCAAAATTGTTTTGTAGATGTGTTTATGTCCTATTGTCCTAAGAATGCCCCTGCTGAAAGACATTCTGTAATCCATCCTGCCACTGTGTTGGATGACCTGGTCAAGTCTGGCTATAAATGGTAAGGCTTCTTGTATTCTTTGACCAAAAGATTCTGTTTCATGACCTAGAGGAAGACTGCTTCTTAAAATGTTGTTAGAAAATGAGAAAATGCTGTAAACTGACATTTTCTGCTTTTCTTACCATGTTTCTAGCCTTTTAAAGGAAAAACGTATTTGAGAATTTGTCTTCTGCAAATGCTGTCAATATAGAGGAGTCTTACAAGGTTGTTTTCTGATATGGAGTTAATGGTGACAGATTCTCAGTGTCCAGTTAAGATATATTCTGGAACATCATTTGTAAGTCTGACTTGTTTTTGAAATTTTTCATTGTTATTTCAGTTTTGTTAGATAAGGAAGAAACTTCCTTACATATTTTGAATATATTCTGATATGAAGATATTGACCACAAGAATGCCTACCACAGCTATTGTTGCTAGTAGTGACAATGTAGATCTGGGATCAGATAGCACAGAACATGCTGTCTTATATAGGATCTACATTTTGAAACATATGAAAAATTAAGAATGAAAAAGACTTACATTACAATAATTGAGTCCAGTTTATTGAAAATGCCCACACCATTTATTTGGCACTTGCAGAATAAACCCCTCAGCACATAATCCCTTGTTTCAACCACCCAAAAGAAGAAGGACTTTTGAAAAGAGAAAATGATCCCAAACAGCATTTTCTCATATCCCACAATGTTTGCTATTATTTTAAAGACAAATTCCATCACATGAATTTTCCTCTGCAAATGCTTTAACTCTTTACCAAACAACACTATTTTGGACTGGTCCAAATTGAAAGCATTTGCAGACAACAAATTAAATGTGGCTAAAATGATTGCATTTGTTTCTGAAAGGTTAGAAAAGATTGTGGGAAAAGGAGAAAATGCTGGTTACCAGCATTTTCTCCTTTTCCCACAATGTTTTCAAAAGGCTTCTTTCTCAGGGTCGTTAAAAGTCGGGATTTTGTGGTAAAGGGTTAAACTTGGACAAGTCCCAGACAACAAAATTTCAGGCTTGGCCAAATCCTTTAAAAGATTTGCAGCCAACAAATCAAATGTGGCTCAATTCATGGAACTTGCCTTTGTATATGTAACAAATACTGGCAAAAGAAGAGAATACTGGCTACCAGCATTTTCTCCTTTTCCGACAATGTTTGTCAAAAGTTTCTTCCTCGGGGTTGTTAAAACATGTGATTGTGTGGTACAGTGTTAAAGTACCTGAATGCAAATTTAAAAGAACTGCTGTTTCTAAGAACACATAATCCAATCATATTGCTCTTAATAGATCCAGAAAGTAAGATAATGAAACAATGTTACATTTCATGATGATGCAGTTGGTTTGCTGAGGTTGGAAAGAAGTTTGCAATGGAAGAAATGGCCAGGGCTCTAACAGATGCATCGGTTATTGTGGTGTTTATCTCTAAAGAGTATGTCAAAGATGAAGAATGTGTGAATATCTTCAAGTATGCCAGAGTGACCTTGAGGAAACCAATGGTGGTGATAGCTTGTGGGGACGGCTTTGAATGGAAACAGAGTAAGCTGGGAATTCTGCTTGCAGATGAGGTTAGTGTATTTTCAGATTATTTACTTTTTTCTATTTCAACTCTGGAATGTCATAAAGCACTACTGGTCTTTTTTTGTGTGGATCATGATTTTATTTTTTTTTTCCAAGTTTAATGTTTTTTCTTACAGTCTTGTGATTTTCCAAAACAAATCCCATCATCTGAGCCACATCTAATTTGTTATCTACAAAGGCTTTGAATTTAGACTTTTCTAACATTTTGTTATTGAATTAAAGAGGGAATGAGTTTAAGGACAAATCGAGGAGTAAAGATGGAAAAAGGAATAGGTGCATTTCTTATTGTATGCATATATTTACATACTGATGTTTATTGAATGTTTCAATATTCTTACTTGCTCTATTCTCACCAGGTATATATAAATATGACGAATTCAAAGAGGGAAAGTTACAATGCTAAACTTGACGAACTATTGAATACTCTAAGCAAAAGGACCAACAGAGAAATCGGAATGAAGGCAACGCCTTCCTGTTTTTTCAGTTACACATGGGTCAACTCACAAAGAGCAGTGCAACTTGGAACAAGGTATATTGCATGATTAATTCTTAACCAATCAACCCCATGTTTTAACTACCCTGTGGAAATAAGGTCTGAAAACATTTTTGGAAAAGGAGAGTACCTATGTTGTGGTTATTCATAGAAATCATCAAAAACAGACTGTTTATACAAATTGTCAGAAGAATTGATTATTTCAAGGTAAGATTACTCCTGCTTATATGGATCTCTGATCTTGACACAAGACTGAACATGTGTTTAGTCCTTTACTGTATAATTCTGTATTTTTACAGCCCTGAGACAGAGGGCCATTGAGACACTGGGCAAAGGAGAAAAGCTTGTTGCAAGCATTTTCTACTTTTCCCATACTTTCTTCTACTCTTTTAAGGCTTGTGTTATTTTCTGCAAAGGCTTTCACTTTGGGCAAGTGTCGTGTGGTAAAAAGATAATTCTTTTCACAGATCACTGACCAAAGCCATTGGATATGGTGACCCAAGAGAAATAAAAGAGTTTTTAGAAAAACAAGGTGTGAAGTGTTGGATTGATATAGAGAGAGTGGGACAGGTTAGTGGTTTTATTGATTCTAATTTAATCCTTTACCAAACAAACCTTTGTGTAAATGAAGCTGAGGAAGAGCTCTTTTGAAAACATTGTAGGAAAAAAAGAAAATGCTGATATACAGAATTTTCTCCTCTTCACACTCCATTTTTCCCTCCAATTCAAAGATGGAGATCATCTTTTGAGCAACATTTAATTTATCGCCTGCAAGTGCTGTCAATTTTGACAAGCCTAAAATTTTGTCATCTGGTAAAGAGGTAAGTCATTACCTCTGGTTGATTACTTTTTCATCTTGTTGCAGATCACTTGCAAGAGATAAATTTCTCTTTAATGGTTTCATGGATTACTCTGTAACTAATTTTAACTCTTTACCAAATGACAAAAATGTAGGCTTTGTCCAAATTGAAAGCATTTGCAGACAGCAATTTAAGTATGGCTAAAAAGATGGAAATTGTCTTTGATATATCGTAGAAAACATTGTGGGTAAAGGAGAAAATGCTGGTTACCAGCATTTTCTCCTTTTCCCATATTGTTTTCAAAAGGCTTCTTTTCAGGGTCATTAGAACTCAGGATTGTGTGGTAATGGGTAAATTATCCATTTTTGAAAAGAACATGGACAAAGTTGTCTGCTTGAAATTTGATTAAAGGCTGCAATGAGTTTAGTAGTAAGAATGTGTGTACCACTCTGTTTACATCTTTACCAAACTAGAAAATTTAAGATAAGACTTTTCCAACTTGAAAACATTTGCAGAAGACATGTTAGATGTGGTTCAAGTAATGGTATTTGACTGCAAAAGGTTAATAAACATTGTGGAAAATGGAGAAAATCTTGGCTACTAACATTTTCTCCTTTTCCCATAATGTTTTCAAAATTTCAAAAACTGTTTTCTTCAGTCTTAAACTGCACAAAAAGATTTACCCAAATACTGCTCAGGCTATATTCAGACCATCCAGAAACTATCAGACATTATACAAAAGATAAACAATTGAAGAAAAAGTTCAATACACTGTTTAAATGCTATGGAAAATATTGTGTGTAAAGGAGCATGTGGTTGTTTTCCAAAGCTTTCAACTACAGGTTTTAAAAAGTCAAAATTGTACAGAAAATTGAATGGGGTTTCTCAAACTATGACCACTTTACAGAATGGCTTGTTTGATGACATTGCTGAAGGGTTGCTGAGTGCAAAG
Source organism: Tridacna gigas (assembly GCA_945859785.2). Lineage (NCBI taxonomy): Eukaryota > Metazoa > Mollusca > Bivalvia > Cardiida > Cardiidae > Tridacna > Tridacna gigas. The sequence goes on along the minus strand of OX244037.2, from coordinate 36,754,500 downwards.
GTTGTGGTTGTATGTGTGTCAGATGAGTATGCTGAGTCCTCTACGTGTATGATGGAGTTTAGATATGCAGCTAATGTTTTAAAACTACCAATCATTATTGCTGTTGTGGGCACTGGTAATAAATGGAGATCTATGGAGGTAAGTTCTTAACTCTACCAAGCAATACAACTGAAAAACATTTTCTCCTTTTCCCACTCTGTCTTCAAAAGCCTTTTTTTTTCAGGGTTGTGTAAAGTCAGAGTTTTCTGTTAAAATGTTAAAAGCAGTCTATGGCAACTTAAAGTATAATAAGAGTAACGTAATCCTTGCTAGATGACAAAATTACAGACTCGTCCAAATCGACAGTATGTACAGAGGACAATGTAAATGTTGTTGGAATAATGGGAATTATCTTTGCATGGGTGGGAAATACTAGCTGTGGCAAAATGAGAAACTATTGATGACCAGTAATGGGTTGCATTGTTTCATATCCCCAGGTTGGTGTTTTATCTCTCAATCTACCTATTGTAAGTTTTCAAGAGAAGAGTGACACAGCTTACACAAGACTACTAGAAATGGTGCAGGAACACCTTACTAAGTCACTTGGTCCGAGTGAAAAGGAACAACAAAATGAGAAAAGTGAAAAGAACAAAAATCTGTCTTTCCAGGTACAGTCAAACCTATTTTATTTGCTACCTCTATTCAGCAATCAGTCTGTTTAAATAAGCTAGTTTTTTAGTTTCAAAAAGTGATAAGTAGGAGGAAATTTACATGTTATAAGAAAGCGCCGTCCTTAACCCTTTACCACACAATCCTGACTTTTAACCACCCTGGGAAAGAAGCCTTTTGAAAACATTGTGGGAAAAGGAGAAAATGCTGGTAACCAGCATTTTCTCTTTTTCCCACAATGTTTCCACCCCATCAAAGAGAAATTGCACCATTTGAGCCACACTGAAATTGTCATTTGCAAATGCTTTCAATTTGGACAAGGCTGAAATGTTGTCATTTGGTAAACGGTCAACTCTACCAAATGACAAAACTTTGGACTTATTCAATTTCAAAACAATTGCTGAAAACTGATTAAATGTGGCTCAAATTGTAAGACTTGTCTTTAAAAGTAAAGAAAACATTGTGGGGAAAAAAAAGAAATACTGGTTACCAGCATATTGTCCTCTTCCCAGAATGTTTTCAAAAGCTGACTTCCTCCTTCAACCACACAATCCCGACTATAATAACCACCAAGAAAGAACCCCTTTGAAAATATTGTGGAAAAAAGAGAAAATGCTGGTAGCCAGCATTTTCTCCTTTTTTCACAATGTTTTCAACTCTATGCTTTTTCATGCCACATTATTTCAGGAGTTATTTGAGCTAGTGCAGAGGAAATTGCTTAGACAATTGTCTTCCTACGCAGAACAACATGATGTTGGAGTGTACCCCAGAGTGTTTGCAGTAGACTTTATGAAGACTGAAAAAGACGGTATAGATATAGTTTGTGTTTCCATAATATTATATTCCATTTGGGAATGCCTTGGCTAATTCTAACTTACCTTGGGTGTAGGTGGTCAGACTGCATGTATTTTTAATGCTGCAACAATTAAAAAAACAAGCATGGCAGAGTCCTTGGCCCTTTCAGAACATCTCAGGTAGTCTTATGAGTGTCATGTACAGGTTTTTAAGTCAATAAGTAGTGCATGTTTGAAAATCTGCCATTTCTACTATATCTGAATATTTTCAAAATAGAGTTATCACAGTCAACAGACCAAGGAAACAACTGAAGTACATGTACTGGCAAATTGTCTAAATCATGAATTGCCATTTTAGTAGAGAATATCTTGTCTAATAGCACATCTTTTTTTTTTTTTTTTTTTTTAGACTTACCATTTTGCCGGCATACATACAAGGCTTGCTCCTAGCAGTGGCCAAGATGTTCTGAATTCATCATACACTTGTGTATTTTCAGCATTTCCAGTGTAGAATGTATCTTTGGGAGTATGTTTTGTTGAACCAATACAAGACATATAATATGACTTTTTTACGCTTTTGCAGCAAAGAAATTCAGGAAATACTTTTGAAAAAGGAGCAATTTCTCATCTGAGCAAACGATGCTTTGCTCACAAAGTTTTTTTTTCTCTACTAATGATATTCCTTTACTACTACTCTGTCATTACGTTCATGCTTCTCTGTCTGTTGAATCATAGTTGTGGGTTTATTCTTGTTTACATAAATCTATACAACTTACATGTATATCCAATATGAATGAGTGTACCATTTTGCCACTTTGTAAAGGGTGTACTCGCAAGTATGTACCAAACAACGAAACTTTAGGCTTGTCCAGAATGAAAGCCTTTGCACACAACAAATAAGATGTGGCTAAAATGGCATGATTTGTTTTGATTGGGTAGAAAAGTTATTAGAAAAAGAAAAATTGCTGGTTACCTTTACCCATACTGTTTTGAAATGCCATTTTCTGCAGGATTTTTATAAGTTGGGAATGCTTGGTATAGGGTTAAAACCCAAAAAATGTACTGCCTAATCTCAGATTCACACTGTTGACTATTTTTAAGTGACATTTAGGGCAAAAGAAGTCTTAAAGTGCAGTGCCTTAAAATGTCTATTTCGTAATCTGGCACTAAAACCTTTTGATTCTTTTGGGAACTTATTTTAGAAGTAGTGGAGAAAAATGGGGATGTAGGGGTTGATCAGCCAAACCAAGAAGAAGACACAGAAACATCTGTCCCAAAAAAACATCCATTGAAAAGACACGAATCAGTAGATAGACAGGAGTTGTCCAGGAAGAGATCAGAATTAAAGACTTTGTTTAGACTGCAGCGATACTGTGTATATGTCCTCTGTGAACATGATGAGGTAAGTAGTGTTCTTGTATTTGAGTCATACTCTAATGCATTAGCCAGCGAAAAGTTTCGACCTAACTCAGCCTGTGTAGGCTGACCTGAGTTGAAACTTTTTGCTATCGAACAAGTTTCTGCATGTCAAAGGATAGTCTACCTCATGATTCATTTGGATGTAAGACAAATTATATTTCATGGATCCATAATTATGTGATGACTTGCTTGGTATAATGCATCAAAGAGATGCATTAAACCCTCTTTTGACGTCGCATGGCTCATTTACATTTCTCCCAGGTCCCATTTTAGAATCATTTTCATGACTGCACACATACCCTTAAAGACACTTACACATTAACGTTGGTGATTTATATTCAAATTGGCAAATAACATGTGAGTAAGTCCTTTAGTAAAAGGATGTTAAAGTACCATTTCTACTTTTGAAAGTTTTGTGTGGGTGAATAGATTTTTTTATGGATTTTAACTCTGTACCAAACGACAAAATTTTAGACTGGTCCAAATTGAAAGCATTTGCAGACAACAAATCGAATGTGGTTCAGATAATAGAATTTTTGTCTGAAAGAGTAGAAAACATTGTGAGAAAAGGAGAAAATGCTGGTTACCAGCATTTTCTCATTTTCCCACAATGTTTTCAAGGGCTGGATATCCATCTCAGTGTTGTTAACTCAAGATTGTGTGGTAAAGAGTTAAATGAATATAATTGTAGTGTGTTTACTTATATAGTCCTTTTCATTTTGAATAAAAGTAAGCATTAGAGTAATAAACTAGCTATCATTAGATTGTCCATAATTGAAAAAGCCATTCTCCTTGCCTTCAAATTTATTTCCTTTATCTCTGTAGTAATTCCTTACACTGTTTTTCAAAATAGCCTGTTTACCAGTGGATTTACAAATAAACCCTGTAACACCTAAGCCTGTGTTTTAACATGCCGGAAAAAAGCTGTAGAAAACATTGTGGGAAGAAGAGAAATACAAAAATACAAATACAAAAATACATTGTGGGAAAAAGTGAAAATGCAGGTAAGCAGCATTTTCTCCTATTCTACAATGTTTTCTACCCTTTCAAAGGCTATTTGGTCTATGTTTAATTTGTTGTCTGCAAATGCCTTGGATTTGGACTTGGGTAAGTTCAAAATATTTTGTTGTTTTGGAAAGAGTTAAGGTAAATTTTGTAGTTTGTTTTTTGCTACTTTTGTATACGGTACTACATGTAGTATTAGTAAATTTCATGCAGCTTTTGTTAGCAAATCAGTGACTTCCAATTTTCAGGGATGGCACAGTGTGTCAGAACCCATGTCACTGCTGGCAGACTTTGGTGAAACAATGTTAGATAAATTTTGTCCCTATTTGGCTAGAGTGTCTGCAGTGATGAAGTACAACAGGCATCTCAGACTGAATTACATGACAGAGGAAGTAGGGGAGGACCTTATGAAATGGTTAGAAGAGGTAGGTCAGCTTATATTTCTTTAAGATTTGACTCTGTCTTCTTTTTTTTTATATAAATTATATTCTCTTAGAGTGCCAAATTATTAATATGCACATTTGTAGTTTGACAGTAAAAATGACCTTATTACTGGAATTTTCAAGCCTCTTTAGGTCAGAACATATCTTACAAACTGAAAGAGTGCAGAAAGATGGTCTGTATAATCTGATCTTGATCTACACTGTCTGTGATGAAAATTTTTGCTTGGTATGTCAAGGGTTAAACAAGTTTTTGAACATTTTTGGATAAATTTTTCTCCAGAACAACTGCTATTTACTGATCTGACTAGGATGGTTTAGGTAGTGATTCAAAAAGGATACAATACAGCTAAGAGCAAGTTACATTATGAATGTCACCAACAGGTAGAAGTTTTCAAGAAACTATTGTGGCAACCAGACCATAAGCAACAACTTCATTCATTTGAATGATATACCAGTACATTATTTCTGTATGCTTGTTGCCACAGAAACATATGCATTGAAAGTTGCCTGTATGAGAGGAAATATATTTGGTTATTCATTGTTGGAATGATTTTTTTCCAGAGCCCTTTGGCAGCAGACCCTGACTATGAAGCCACTTACCGTGAATTCAGAGAAATTGTCATGGATGCAGATTCACAAAAAGTTATGGGCAAGCTTGATAGGTAAATGTTACATTCTCTCCTGTCTGTCTGTCTGTCTGTCTGTCTGTCTCTCTACATATGTTTATTTATGCTTCCTATTCTGCAATTCAGGTGCCGTCTGCCAAATGGAAAGATCATGTGGTTATGTAAACAACACCAGAAGGTAATGAAGGTCACAGTATTGAGTACAGAGACAGCCGCCATCAGTGTTGACTTTGATGCCACAGAAACAATAGAATTAAAAATGATAGATGCATTGAGATCAGGGGATTTCAAAGAGTTTTCTCAGAAATTTGTGTCTTCCAAAACTGCCTTGAGACAACCAGGTATTTTTTCAAAATGGTCCATCATTTATTTTATGACCATTGAGTTTTCTGAAAAACTGAAGATCTTAAAATATTAAAGATATTTGAAAAAAAAAAAATCACAGATTATACACAGTCAAAAGTCAAGAGTGAAAAGAAATATAAAAGTTATAGAACAGAAAACAGATCAATCATATCAGTATCTTAATTTGACACATATATCTAATTTCATGTATAGCATTTTTATCAATATACGTTTCTTGAAAAGTGAATCATTATATCTGTAATCTTGATTAACTTCCAAGGCAGTATAATTTTTTCAATATGTTTCCTTATTTTAATCATAATCCAGTAGAAACTTTTATTTCCTGTGGTGAATGATTAAAGAAAAAACTCACAAAAGAAAAACATAATTGGCTACACTAAAAATTGACAATCACATGATTGTTGTAATTACATTTTTAAATGATATTTTGCATAATATTAGATATGAACTCCACTTTCTTTCCTCCCCACAATGATTTTTACCCATTCAAAGACAAGTCCCATCATTTTAGCCACATTGAATTTGTTGTGTGCAAGTGCTTTCAGTTTTGTCATCTGGTTAAGAGTTAACCCTTTATCACACAATCCCGAGTTCTAGCAACACTAAAGAAAATGCTTTTGAAAACATTGTAGGAAAAGAATAAAATGCTTGTACACAATCCTGAGTTTTAGCAACACTAAAGAAAATGCTTTTGAAAACATTGTGGGAAAAAAAGAAAATGCTTGTAAAGGGCATTTTCTCCTTTTTTCACAATGTTTTCTACCCATCTAAATAAAAAATCCAATTATTTTAGATACATCTAATTTGTTGTTTGTATAAGTTTAGAATTTGTTTTGTTGGCTGGTAAAGAGTTAAGAACATCACTTTGATTTCTTTACAATTACCTAGATGTATATAACTTTATGATTTTAGATGGTACTGAATCGTCCAAACCCAACATGTATGCCGACTATGACTTGCTTCCAGATAGAAAAAGGCAGTTGCCAGTGGTAACAACAGCTTCCAAGACAAAAAGTGAACCAATCAAAGCATCAGATGAAGATGAATTACAAGTAAAGGAAGACGAAAGCAAAATGAAATCCAAAGGAGCACTAAATAATGTCAGTCAATCAGAGCAGGAAGATATGCTACTGCCTGATACAGAAACAGTGGAGAGTGTAACAGCTTTAGAAAACAAGGAAAAGGGGATGGATTCAGACAGCACTTTAGCTAGAACAGTAAATGGACAGACTTCAAATGTAGACAATGACAAACCAATGGAGAAGGAAGTTTATGAAAGTGTAAAAGTCACTGAAAGTTCACCTTTAGAAGAACAACCATATGATAAGAAAACACCACAGGAAACAAAACCTTTACAGTCTAAAACAACTGAAGATTGCAAGAGAAATGAGGCCAAAAATGACTGGAACAATAAGAAAAGACCATTATCCCCTTTTAGATCTCAACCACAAGAAGGAGCACAAAATTGCCGAATTTGCACCTTATTATAATTGATGTAGTAGCATTTTGTCTTTGTCTGAAAGAGTGGTCTTTTTCTTACCATTTACAAGACCACACAATTTTAGGCATGTCCAATTTGGAAGTATAATTTATGTGGATGGCAAAATACATGCAGCTCATTTTAATGGATTTATCTGTAAAAGGATGAAAAATTTTGAAAGTCAACAGTCATTTGTTAGCATGGCTCATATATTTTCATTTATTGATGCTCAGGTGTGATAAGGGTCCTGCATGGCTCAGTGGTGAATGTGTAAGATCAGCAGCCTGGGGGTCCTGGTTTCAATCTTTGCTCAAGGAGCTGGACTATCTGCAAGATGGTCCTTGGATAAGATTCTACAGAGTCCTAGCCTAGTGATAGTGAAATCCAAGACACACATTGTTGCGGGAGATCACTCCCTCCTTACAGCATAGCTTCTTCCCGTATAAATTCAATACCTGACAACTGCGTTAGGGAGAATTCTCTGTAGCTCAGTGGTTAGTGTATTGGTCTTTTAAACCTCGATAAATGAGGATATTTGCCGCACGTGTTCGAATCCAAGCCAGAGTGGTTTATATTTGAGCTATGCATTTGTTACAAACTTTCATGTTCGTAAGGTGGGGGCTCGTCCGGGATTGACCATTGACCCATTTGTTGTTTATAAAATTGCCAGTTATTGGCCATGGAGCCATTTGTTGTCTAAATAATAGACTTACTGCCTGATAAGGCTTTCCGTCATCAAATGATGACTTCTCTTAAGAGGGTTTTTTTTAAGAGAGATCACTCCTCCTTTACAGCATAGCTTCTTCCTGTATAAAATCAGTGCCTGACAAACCCCAGCCAGGGCGGTTTATATTTGAGCTATGCCTTTGTTGCGAACTTTCATGTTCGTAAGAACATGAAGTAGTTGGCTGTCACAACAAAATGACCGAAAAAAGTTGAAAGAGGCTTGGAATACCATTCAACCAATCAATCAATCAACCACTTAATCCATCCATCCAATGTGATATTTAATACATATTTAGTGTCTGTGATAGTATGCTAGTCTTTATATTCAATTGTTTTGTTTCACTGACATTATCACAAAAAATATTTGAAATCCCTGATACTATTTTATCAAAATGCTGACATGTTTTTGTCCTAGGGATATATAGCTACCCAGATGGCATTTAACTCAGGCAAGGAAGAAACCATTGCTCAAAGAAGCAAGCATTTTGTAAATCATATGCTAAAGAAAAAAGAACTTTACACCTGCAGATTTTTTTTTAAATCTTAACCAGAAATTCAAAAGTTGCAACATTTTAAAGCAGTTTAAGGAGACAGATTCATTGTTGCTTAAATGATGGCTTTTGTTTATAAAAACATAGAAAATGTCATGGGAAGGGAAAAAATTGCTGTTAACCAGCATTTTGACATTATTCTCAAAAGCTGTCCTCACAAGGTTGTAAAATCACAGGTTTAATTTTTAGAATGTAGACCCGAGATCAGATTGCAGGTTTTTTACAAACACTGTCTGCATATGCTTGGAATCTCAAGTATGAATGCTGTGATTGATGATTAACCCTTAGTTTGCCCAATAAACTCAGCAAAGATTTTCAGTCTAGAAAGAAGAACAAAATAATTTCAATTTCAACAATGTTGCTTTTGTCAAAAGAGTCTTATCAAACTGGACAGTGTTGAAAAAGGTCAAACTGCATCTTTTTTGTTGTCTGATCTTTATCCACACTTCGAGCAAAGGTTATAAAAGCCGTTCTAAAGATGTAAATTTTTCTGCAGAGAAAAAAGTCATATTAATATCATGTTTAACATTGAATTCTTTAATGTGCAATTCAACTTCCTTGTTGCTGGATTCATCTCCCAAGAAAGTAACTGATCAAAAACCAGTTATTCTTTGATTATTTATTTAGAGAAATGTTTTTTTTTTTTTCTCTTTAACTATTACTGTTTGTAAGAAACATGTACACATAACATATCAAGCTATTTTTACAGGATTTTAATCTGTTTTTAGTTACCTCAGTGATGATATTTTTATAAAAGTGTAATAAACAAATATGTTTTATGAATATTTATGAATATTTGTTTACATTTGATTTGAATTAGTACTGTATGATTTTTTCTTTAAACATTATCATCATTTTCATGCTTTCTGTGATTATCATGCAACCCACATGTATTCGAATCTCTTTGTTTGTTTGATTTTTTTTGTCTGTTTGTTTGTTTGTTTTGATTTTTTGTACCAATCTTGAGTAACTTCAGATGGACAAATTGAGAGTTATCTTCACCATGGGCACTGGGCTTTTCATAGGAGCCTTGGCCAAGGTACTTCAGAACCACAGTCCTAATGTTGACATGAATTGGAGTGTACTGTACTGCTAAAATTACAAGATGTCCAGATCACATGCACTGGCTACCATGGATGCTGAATTCTTTTTTGAAAATACAAAAGTACATAATAATACACTGGAAGCAATTGACATGTATAATAGTCCAGAGTCTGATATTTAGCCTTGTAAGCTGGACAAAGTGGATGATATTTTTCAGTGTGTTAATTACCCGGTGAATTGATGATGCTGATAATTTAGGAACTTACAGTTTTGAGGCTTCATATTTTTGTCTACTTTAACCCTTTACCACACAATCCTGACTTTTAATGACCCTGAAAATGAAGTCTTTTGAAAACATTGTGGGAAAAGGAGAAAATTCTGGTAACCAGCATTTTCTCCTTTTTCCACAATGTTTTCTACCCTTCCCAAAACAAATTTCAATTTTTTAGTCACATTTATTTTGTCATCTGCTAATGCTTTCAATTTGAACAGATCTAGAATTCTGTTGTTTGGTAAAGAGTGAATAACTTGATGTTATTGTTAAGGCCTTTGCTCCCACTATTAGCTCTCTACCAGACAATAAAATTTTAGACTGATTAAGATTGAAAACATTTGCAGATGAATCATTTATTGTGGCTCAGATGGTTGTATTTGTTTCAGATTTAGGGTAAAAAAGGTGTGGGAAATTTAGAAAATGTTGGTATCCAGCAAGTCCTCTTTTTCTCTTAACGTTTTCAAAAGTCATCTGCATCAGGGTGGCTAAAATATGGGATTCTTTGGCAAATGGTTATATGGCCCAGACAGATACGGGTGTTTAACCCTTTCCCAAACGACGAATTTTAGACTACTAGTCCAAATTGAAAGAGTTTGCAGACTACAATTTTAAATTTGATGAAAATGACAGACAGTTCATCAAAAAGGTAGAAAACACTGTGGGAAAAGGAGAAATTGCTCGTCACGAGCAATTTCTCCTTTTCCCACAGTGTTTTCAAAAGACTTGTACTGCAGACACGTGAAAACCAGGGCTTGTTTGGGAAAGGGTTAACCTTTGTGGTTTGAACAATCTGGACATCTTTTTATCATCTTTGTTACCTTTTTATCTGCAGATACGCATAATTTAGCCAGTTAATTGATAAGTTAAAATCTAGAAAATTATAGCGTAGTAGAGTGCTCCAAATATTACAGTCAGGAGAAACAAGTGCCATTCTTATTTTTTTTGTGTGATCATACATGTAATTAACTGTACTTATCCCTTTACCACAAGGCAAAATTAAAACTTGTCCATATTGAAAGACAGCAAATTCAATTTTGCTCAAACAACATAGTGGGAAAAGGAGACTGTCGGTTACCAGCATTTCCTCCTTTTCCATCTATGTTTTCAAGAGCCTTTTTCCTTAGGTTTGTTCAAAATCTGGGTTGTTTGGTAAAGGGTTAATTGTTAAACAGGTTGCACATATATAGCAAATTAAATGTTATTTACAATGCTTACTGTTGTTTTTGGTATTACTCGAAAAATGTATATTTTAATTGACACAGTCAAAACTATCTCTGGTTAAAGTTATATCAACATATTGAATTTTGTAGATCGAAGGGAACTGTTGTCAGTCCAGCAGGTCTGGCATGCGCTGGACCACTTTTTGGCCAAGTATGCTATTGGCCTTACCACTTTTTTCTTTTCAGCTGATTGTTCTTTCATGCTGACTTTATTGTGACGTCACTGAATTGCACCATCAACAGTGTCATCAATAGACCTGGCCAAGGTGTGAAAACAAGCAGTTGCACAAGCTTAAGGTGGAAAACAATGCAAATGTTATAATGACACCTGCTTGATTGATTTCATAATCATTAAATGAATGAATGAATGAATGAATGTTGTTTTATGGCGCATCGACAGCTTTGGTCATTTAGCGCACATATCTGTGTTGAAGGAAAGATTAAGGCGGATTTTTTCTAAAAAGATTTGAGACATGCTGACAGTAAAAGAGTTAAATTAAGAAGGATCATGTGTGATCTAAGTATGTATAAAAGATATAATTGAGCAACAGGGCTTCCCTATTAACTCAAAAAGGTTTTGAATAATGATGTTAAGACTGCGATAAAAAGATTTGAACAGTCTTAAATTGATAATAAAGGAGTCTTTAAATGAAGAATGAATGTCTCCAATGAGATAAGATGCCCTCAAAAGAGGTAATCCTCCCATTAAGGAGATGCAAACTTAAGATTGTGATAAAAAATTTGAACAGTCTTAAAATGATAAGAAAAAGTCTTTAAATGATGAAAGGTTATGTGTAACTGATAATGTGCATAAAATATAATATTGAGTGGCTGGGCAATCCCTGCCTACTCAAAGTAAAGAATGTAAAAAGGTGGATAAGAAACTAAAGAGTAAATATCACAGTTTATTGTAAATGCCAATCTCCTTTATGAAAGTGATAATAGATTCAACGCTGACAGAATCAAAAAGATTTTTTAAACTATCGACGTTGAAATATTTTGAACGAATTGGTTGAAAGTCAATGCAATCTAGTAGAATGTGTTTTATAGAGAAGGGTGCATTGCATGGAATACATTCAGGGGCATCATCTCTGGTCAAGAGCCAGGAATGTGTCATGCGTGAATGGCCAATTCGAAGTCGTGCAATTATCACTTCTTCTCGACGAACAGACCTGTAAACGGGGTACCATTCACCAAGGGAAGGTTTAACTGAATGCAGTTTATTGAAAACATCAGCATCCCATTGGGATTGCCAAGAAGATTGGATATGTGTTAAAACTGAGGATTTAAAATCAGTGTGTGGAACTTTAAAATCTGAAATGGGAAGGTTAAGTGCAGATTTGGCAGACCTATCGGCATTTTCATTGCCTTTGATGCCTACATGACTTGGAAGCCAGCAGAACACCAATCTATTCATAGAAGAAATTTGTGAGATCCTTTCAAGTAAAGTACAGATCAAGGGATTCTCAAGTCGTTGATTTGAAAGGGCCTGTAATGTTGACAAAGAGTCCGAAAAGATAATGAAACGGTTGGAATTAGAATGTTCAGCTAGATTAAGGGCAAGATCAATAGCTTTAATTTCTGCTGAGAAGATAGAGGAATTGTTTGGAAGGCGGCACTTTAAGCTCCTTTCTCCATAAATAGCGGCAGCTGCTACAGAATTTCCCTCTTTTGATCCATCTGTATATATTGGTTTGAAGGAAAAATAATGCTCCTTTATCTCATTGTATCTAGCATGAAACACAGTTCTATCCGTGACTGACTTTTTGTCGGATGCAAGGTCAAATCTGAATTCTGCACTGTTTAGTGTCCATGGAGGGATTTCAGAGATTTTATAATCGGCAATAGACTCAGTGTCTATGCCAAGGTTATCTACAATGGGCTCCATGCGGATACCAAATGGAGGAATAACATTTGGTTTCCTTTCAAAAAGACGTTTATATTGAGGTTTAAAAACAACTTTATGAGTTGGGTTAAAACGATTCGACTTCAGTTTTAAAAGATATTGAAGCGATAGTTTTTCCCTCCTGTAAGAAAGAGAAGGTTCATTAGCCTCAACATAGAGACTATTGACGGGAGAAGTTCTGAAAGCGCCGAGTACAAGACGCAGGCCTTCGTGGTGTATAGGATCAAGAATTTTAAGGCAAGATTTACGGGCTGATCCGTATACGATAGATCCATAGTCTAATTTGGAGCGAACTAAAGACCGATAAAGCCGCAAGAGGACTTTACGGTCTGCTCCCCATTCAGAATGGGCCACAACCTTTAGAAGATTAAGAGCCTTCTTGCATTTCTTTTTAAGTGCAGTGATGTGAGGAAGGAAGGAAAGCTTTCTGTCAAAGATGACTCCGAGAAATTTAAACTCAGAAACGACTTCAATTTTAGTTTTGTCCAAATACAGTTCAGGGTCTGGATGAACACCACGTAAATTACAAAGGTGCATGCATTTTGTTTTGGACTTGGAAAATTTGAAGCCATTTTCTTCAGACCACGTTTGGAGTTTGTTGAGACACTGTTGAAGTTGTCTCTCAATAATATTCATATTTCGAGATCTGAAGCATATAACAAAGTCATCAACATAAAGAGAACAGTCTATACCAGGACAGATAGCTTTAACTATACTGTTTATTTTTACACTAAAAAGTGTAACAGAGAGAATACATCCTTGGGGCACACCCATCTCCTGTTCACGGGCTCCCGAGACAGTATTGCCAACTCGGACACGGAAAAGACGTTCATCCAAGAAGGCTGAGATAAAAAGAGGAAGACGGCCTCGAAGACCAAAGTCATGCAAGTCTTTAAGAATTCCGTATTTCCAAGTCGTATCATAAGCGCTTTCAAGGTCGAAAAAGACAGATACTACATGTTGTCTATTAATAAAGGCTTCTCTGACAAAGGTTTCAAAGCGGACAAGATGATCGATGGTGCTACGTTGACGACGAAATCCACTCTGTACATCAACGATGAGGTTGTTTTTTTCTAAAAACCAGACAAGCCTGTCGTTGACCATACGTTCTAGAGTCTTGCAGAGACAACTAGTTAGAGCTATTGGACGATAGTTAGCCGGGTCACTAGCATCCTTGCCAGGTTTTGGGATAGGAATGACTAGTGCCTCTCGCCAGGACGAAGGAAAATCACCGGACTGCCAGATATCATTAAAAATATCAAGTAAAACAGAGAGAGAAGTAAAAGGTAAGTGTTTTAAAAACTGGTAATGAACTTTATCTGGGCCAGGAGAAGAATCGTGAGCTTTATTCAGAGCAGATTTTAATTCTTTAAAAGTGAAGAGTTTATTATAGTGCTCTGAATTAGAAGAATTGAAATTAAGTTTTTTCTTTTCTTCTCTGGCTTTATTCCTCTGAAACTTTTCAGAATAGTTTGCAGAGGAAGACTTTTTACAAAAGGTGTCAGCAAGAGCATCAGCTATATCCTGGGGGGTTTCCAACGAAGTATTGTTAACTTCAAGGTGACTGAGAGGGGGTTGGCCTTTGCCATTGATCTTTCTGATCATGTCCCAGGTTTTTTTAGTAGTAGTTCTACTATTTAATTTAGAAACATATTGTCTCCAAGCCTTGCGCTTACTTTCTCTAATGGTACGACGAGCCTTTGCCCTGGAAATACGGAATAGGTTATGATTTTCTTTGGTAGGTCTGAGGTTAAACTTTCTAAGGGCTTGTTTTCTGTCTCTGACAGCCTGTTTACAATCATCATTGTACCAAGGTTTGTCAGGACGTTTTGGATTTGTCGAGGTCTGGGGGACGGACTGTTTAGCTGCATCAATTAATAGGGAAGTGAAAAGTTTTGCGGGATCATCGCAATCTCCAAATTTGTCATGTGTAATGGTCTGTTCACAGACGGTTTCAAATCTGTTCCAATTGGCTTTGGAGAGCTTCCATTTCTGTGGTTTTATGCTGCTGGATGGTTGTGTAGATGAAAAGATAATAGGGAAGTGATCACTTCCACACAAATCCTCTTTCACTTTCCAACTGAAATTGGGAAGTAAGACTGGGCTGCATAAGGTTAAATCTATAGATGAGTAAGATCCAGTTGCTGGATGTAGGTAGGTTTTGGACTTGTTATCATTCATGAAAGACAAAGAGTTGTTCGAAATGAAGTTCTCCAACTGTAAACCTCTCTGGTTAGTGTCATCACAACCCCACATAACATTGTGACCATTAAAGTCCCCAGCAAGAATATAGGGGGATGGCAATTGGGAAATGAGATCATTCAGATTGGTCTCATTAACAGGTGTGCTTGGGGGGAGATATAAAGAACATAGTGTAACGGCACTGTGTAAAGATAATCTGATGGCAACAGCTTGCAAGTTTGTGTTAAGAGAGATAACTTTATGAGGTATGTTGTTATTAACAATAACAGAAACACCACCTCTAGCTTTCTCGCCTTCGGTAAAGACTTTATTGTAAATAGAATGGTATTTGATTGAGATATCATCCTCCCGTTTAAGGAAGGTTTCTTGAAGACAAACAGCAACTGGTTTGTGATCACTAATTAAAAGGGAAAGTTCGTCAAAGTTTGACTTCAGACCTCGACAATTCCACTGGATTATGGTATCCATTGTGCATGAAGAAAGTATAAAAGCTAAAGTAAAAAAAGAGGTTGTAAACCAATGCATTTTAAAATAGGTTGATTAAGATTTCATTACACTTGTCTCGGGTTTGGACGTGTGCCAAGTGTCAGTGTCCTTGTTCCAAGTATCTTTGGAAATGGACCAGATAGAGGCTTCTGAATCTGAAGCCTCACCTTCCAGATTTTCAGTATCTGCATCCATGTCCTCTAGCTCCGAAAATCTGTTGGAGGTAGGGACCGGATCATCTACTGTGACTGCTACTTCACAAGATCCATGCTTATCTCTGGACTGTGGTTTAGATTTCGAGGAAGATCTTTTTGGTGATCGGGGTACATGATAAGATTTATCTTTAGGTGGAGTGTTAGATTTATTTGTAGACTGTGAAGGTGGAGGTTGGGGTTTCTTAGGAGGCTGTTTTGAAGGGGCAGATGGCTTTGAAGCTGTTTTTGAAGAAGTATTTTGTGAAGAGGAAGAGGGCTTTGGGGGTGTTGATTTAAGGGAGTCAGATGACGAGTTTGTTTCTTGTGAAATGATTTTCTTTTTGTTTTGGGAGGAAGTAGATGGTGCTTTCTGAGAAGAGGATGCAGTAGTGGGTTTGGGTGTAGGTTGTGTCTGTTTGAGGGGTTTGGATAGTTGAATGTCAGGGACAAGGCTTTTCAACTCGTTGGCCATTTCTGGAAACTTTTCCAGAAGTTTTTTTGCCAAGAGTTCACAGGTTGAGCAATGTCCCTGTGGAGATATGGGAGATGTGACTTTGGCATAAGATGTTGCACTAGTCAATAAGGTCACATCATTTTTGCGTCTTTCTACTATTTTCCTAGCTTCCAAGAAACTGATGTTTTCTTTAAATTTGATGGATAGGATTTCCTTCTCATCCTTCCATACTGAGCAGTTTTTGGAGAAGGTTGGATGAGAAGACTTGCAATTGTAACACAGAACTGGATTGTCGCAAGTTTTTGGATCATGGTCGGGGCCCTCAAAACCACATTTTGGGCAAATAGGGGTGTTTGTGCAATTGCTTTCGTGATGTCCATACCGCTGGCATTTATAGCAACGCAGCGGGTTTGGCACATACACATCGACATTCACCGACTGAAATCCTACTTTAATGGAAGCAGGTAAGGAGGGTGTGCAGAACGTTAAAATGTACGTATGGGTATCTCTACGTACCCCATCTCTAAAAACAGAGATTCTCCTTACGTCAGACACAGCCTGAGATTGTAGGTTCGTTTTAATCTCTTCTATGGAGTCACAGTAAGAAAGTTCTTTGCATCTGATGACTCCTTTGCTCGTGTTTAAGGTCTTATGCGGATATATCTTAACATCCAGGTTAAAGAATTTTTTGTGGCCTAAAAGATTTTTTGCCTGCTGTTGGGTAAAACATTCAACGAGCAGGGTTTCATTTTTTAATTTCTTTACAGATTTTGGAGTGCCTAAAATTGAAGAGATTGTTTTTTCAATGATGAAAGGTGATAATTTTGTGATTGTTTTTGATGTGTCAGCTGACTCGATGACAATAAACCTAGCAAAACTAGTGGTTGAACTAAAAGAAATATCTGATTCAGAATCTGAATCTGAAAGTACACGCTTGGCCTTTTTGGGGGTTGCCATGATAGTTGTAATAAATTCATTGCCGATGCTCCCCACCCGCCTCGGAGCCCAACAAGGGGACATGATCTGGGGAAACCAAACACAGATCATGACAAGGATACATCGGCAATATACTCGAAGCGAAAGGGCTAGATCGGACAAATGTAGGCCCTCAGAATGTCATACCAAGCATAGGCTATCTTTGGGCGGTTACAAGTGTCAATCAAACACCAACTTTCACCCGATTAGCCCATGAGCCACCGCCTTCTAGGGCACTGATTTCTATCTTTGACAGAGGCAAAAAGATATGATAATCTTGGGTGAATTTTTGTGTACGATAAACGATACACAGTTAAAAGAAATGCCCTAGGGCTAGGCATGACCAGCCGATTGATCAGGACGGGCCCTCCTGACCTCTCGTTTAGTCCAATTCAAGGCCAAAGTGGTGTGTTGTGAAAGCAGAACAATTCAAGGGCCATATCCTGAATCCACTCAACCACCAGGATCCCGTCATCAGACGACACGAGTTGCAGCCCACGGCAAACAGGCAGGCACAGTGGGGGGGTCTTACCCCTGCTGTAGTGCGACAGCTGAGCTATTTCTATCCCCCCGCCCAGCTGGGGGCCATAATCATTAAAGGAGACATGATAAACTCTCTGACCAAGAATGTATCTAACAACTTCTGATTGGCTAAACCATTTGGTTTAGCCAATCAAAAGTTGTGTTACTTCCAAATTTAGAAAATTTTGAAGAATAAGACTAACAACGTTCTTAACAATGGTTGGTGAATATACAGCCCCAGCTGGTGTAGATTGGTCCTTGGACATGCATAAAATTTACCAATAGCAAAAAGTTTTGATCCGTGTCAGCCTGCACAGACTGCAGATATGCATTAAGCTCCTTTTGCACAGAGCATGGCCCAAATGTATAAGATCCCTGATACAGAGAACAACCTGGAACTCTGATGCTGTAAAGTCTGCCAGCACACACTTGATTTCAGCTTCAACTTTTTACCGAATGACAAAGTTTTAGGCTATCCCAGGTCCAAATCATTTGCAGACGACGAATCATGCAGATGTTCCTCAAATGATGAGATATATCTCTGAAAGTTTAGAAAACATAGTAGGAAAAGGAGACAATGCTGGCTATCAGTATCTTCTCCTTTTCCCACAATGTTTTTCACCAGCTTTCTCAATGTTGTTAAAACTCGATCAGGATTGTTTGGTTTTTGGTAAAATGCTAACATCATTTAGTTATCCATCAGCAACCATGATCATTTTCCTGGACTATATGCAGACTGTGTTTTTAACAAGCATTTTTCCCTGTCTGACTCTGGCAAATTAATTATAATGCTGTCCTCTAGCTAGAGCCTACATGTAAACACAATAGGGAAACCATTTCAATCATAGCTAAATTAACTGTTTACCACGTACATGATGAAATTTCAGAGTTTTTCAAATTTAAGGCATTAATTTGCAGATGACATATTTAAATGTCGATCAAATGAAGTTTTTGTCTTTGAGAGAGAAGAAAACATTGTGGGAAAAATGGGACAATGCTGGTTACAAGTATTTTTTCCTTTTCTCACAATTTCTTTACAAAGAAGTTTTCCTCAGGGACATTAACTCTTTACCAAACGACAAAATTTTGGGCTCCACCAAATTCAAAGCATTCGCACGCGACAAATTGAATGTAGCTGTAATGATGATTTTTGTCTTTGATAGGGTTGAAAACATTGTGGGAAAAAGAGAAAATGCTGGTTACTAGCATTTTCGCCTTTTCCTACATTGTTTTCAAAAGCCTTCTTCCTCAGGGTTGTTAAAACTCAGGATTGTGTGGCAAAGGGTTAAAACCCAAGATTGTTTGGTGAAGGGTTAATGGTCCATAGTATGGCCAAGCTGGGTTTTAACCCTTTCCCAGATGAGATGTTTTAGACACTTCCAAATTGAGCGCATGATCAGCACATGACAAATTTGAAAGTGGTATAAATTAACTTAAGTTCTTTGTCTAAGTAGAAAATATTGGGGGAAAAGGAGAAAATGCTGCTTACCAGCATTTTCTCCTTTTACCCACAATGTTTTCAGAAAGCCTATTCCCCTTGGGCATAAAAATACGGGATTGTTTGGTCAAGGGTTAAACATGCAATCTCTCAATCACAAAACCAGTACTTTAACCTCTTAGACATGCCAATGCAACAGCATCATTGGAATGTTGTTTTCCAGAATCTTCATATTACTTAATGTTTGAAGGTTTTTGAAAACACAGAAGGAAAAATAGTAAATTTGCTATCAATTTCTTCCTTAATCCCCCCCGTGCCCTACAATGTTTTCTACCCATTCGAAGACAAATCCAATCATTTGAGCCATAATTGATAGAATGTCTGCAAATGCTTTCAGCATGGACAATACTTAAAGATGGTGATGGAATGGTGTTATGTATACGCTGCTTTCAACATTATTTCAGTCGTATCACGGCGACAGCTCACACATGTATTTACTGGGCTCCTCGAGTACTAGGCTATGGCTCTGAACTGTCCTGCCCAAGGACAACCCAGTGGACCCAACACTTTACCACTGAGCCATGGAGGACCGACCTCCAATACTTAAAGAGTTTTTTTTTTTAATTTGGTAAAAGAGTTTACCATTCACCAAACAATCCCGAAAGAACGTTTTGGAATATGCATTGAAAAAAGAAGAGACTGCTAGTTACTAGTCTCTTCTCTTTTTTCCAACAATGTTTTCTGTCCTTTCAGATACAAAATCCATTTTTAGCCAAATAAAATACTTCATCTTCAAGTGCTGGCAATTTGATGGAAATTAATCTCTTTGTTTTGTGGTAAGGAGTTAAAAGTAATTATTTGGTGCTCATTTTGGAAAAAGATAAACTAAGCAGATTACTCTTTGAGAAACCAAGACACAATTTAGATCTTATCCATTATGAATGAATAAGTCTACTGGTTTATGCATGTAAGATCTGAAATATTGCGTCTGTTGAGTTCCTTCCTTGTGTGCACTTTAGTAACCGTTTCGATGATTTTCGAAGTCAGCTGGGTCAATCAACAAAACCACTCGTCACAACTCGGCCGATTCCGTACCTACATCTAGGTACCACCAGATCACTCGTCACAACTCGGCCGATTCCGTGCCTACATCTAAGGATTTGATCACCGGATCACCCGAAGTATGCCGAACGCGGATCACCCGAGCTATCCCGAATGCCACCAGATCACCCGAGGTGTCCCGAATGTCAACAAAACAACAACAACAAGTATGGCGGCCGGATCGGGTAAGATTTGACATTGAAAATTTGAAGTTTAAAAATTTAGCTGTTTTACTGATTTATCATGTTCGATCACTCCTAAAGTTGTATAAGTATTTTTTATTCATTTATAGAATTAAATTATCCATCAAAGTTGGGAAAGATACTGCTTTGAATTGAATTCAACTGGGTTGTTTATGTTGCGTAATTCATTGGGGGGGGGGGGGGGGGGTGGTGATCGGCTACCATAGGGCACAGGTGAACGGCGAGCGACAGTATTACACACTAATATACTGAAAGGTAAACAACTTGTGATGTATTTTCAATACCCCAGTCACAAATTCCATACTGTTTACAAGTCATTTCACTACCAATATTAACATCCATAGTACCAATGGATAGCGGAAACATTATTCTACAAGAAAATCATGTCACAATTTGAGCCATTTCAAGCTGCTAATAAAAATCTAGCTCGAAACTGTCAAACAACCTAACTCGGAAGAGATCTGATTGCATTGAATCACGAAAATTTTCAAAAGATAAAACCCATTTTCAACGCGAAAAATGTCCGTTCTTGAGCAAGGTGCGTTTGAAGTCTACAAATTTTAAAGTATATCTGCACTGAAAATAGATCTTCAATATGGTTTTGTGTTGTACGAAGCTTTTTTTATCTGAAAATGTCCAGCCGTGTAAACTGTTATCCTTTATGGCCTACTAAGCATGCTTTTGTATCGCGTTTTCTCATCAATTGGCTGGGTCCATACACACCTTCATCGATAACCAATGAGAAAACACGTTTTGAAACAAACCGAACATGCGCAGTAC
The DNA here is from genome assembly GCA_945859785.2 of Tridacna gigas. Taxonomy (NCBI): domain Eukaryota; kingdom Metazoa; phylum Mollusca; class Bivalvia; order Cardiida; family Cardiidae; genus Tridacna; species Tridacna gigas. The sequence goes on along the minus strand of OX244037.2, from coordinate 36,733,643 downwards.
GTCAAAATGCCAGGCAGCTGAGCGCTGGACGGATTTACTGATGGAAATAAGGATTGTACAGCCTATTCACATCAAATAGTTTAATGTTTCAGGTTTATATGCCTTATTATTGCTGGACCCGAAATGATACTTGTCAAAAATTCAACCGCTTTCGCTTTGAAAATGGGTTTCATCTCTTGAAAATTTTCGCGATTCAATGCAATCAGATCTCTTCCGAGTTGGGTTGTTTGACAGTTTCGAGATAGATATTTCTTAGCAACTTGAAATGGCTCAAATTGTGACATGATTTTCTTGTAGAATAATGTTTCCGCTATCCATTGGTACTATGGATGTTAATATTGGTATTGAAATGACTTGTAAACAGCATGGAATTTGTGACTGGGGTATTGAAAATACATCACAAGTTGTTTACCTTTCAGTATATTAGTGTGTAATACTGTCGCTCGCCGTTCACCTGTGCCATAGGGTCATGCCTTTTAGTTTTGCTTCCTTATAACCTCACAATCAGAAGAACAAAGTGATAGAATTTGTAGAGGAAACATTACATACGGTTCAATTGATTAGATTTATGTTTGAAATGGGTATTAAATAGAGGATGATTTTTTAGCTCCACTGGGCCAGCGGGCTTATGTCATGGCCCGGTGTCCGTCGTGCGTCCGTCCGTGCGTTAACTTTTATTTCAAACATCTTCTCTGAAACTACCCATCCGATTTTCATGAAACTTCACAGAAATGATCCTGCCATGGTCCTCTTCAGAATTTCTTGAAAGAATTTGATTTCTTCAAAAACTCTGGTTCCCATGGCAACAAAACTGAAAAATATTGGAAATCTTTAAAAATCTTCTTGTCTGAAACCATAAGGCATAGGTCTACCAAATTTGGCATGTAGCTTTATGTAGTAGACCTCTATCAAATTTCTTCACATTATAGCCCTGGGGTCAAAATTGGCTCTGCCCCAGGGGTCACAAGTTTTACATAGGCTTATATAGAGAAAACTTCAAAAATCTTCCTGTACCTAGCCATAAGGCCTAGAGCTACCAAATTTTGCATGTAGCTATATCTAGTGGGCCTCTACCAAGTGGGCCAAAATTTTAGCCCTGGGGTCAAAATTGGCCCCGCTGCAGGGATCACAAGTTTTACATGGGCTTACATAGTGACAACTTAAGAAATCTTCCTGTTTTGATTTTTTTTTTTTTTTTGAAATTAGATTTGCATCAGGGGTCTTATGTTTTACAGAGGCTTCATATGGACAAAACTTGAAAATCACCTTATTTATAACCATACAGCATAGACTTGTATTATTTTGGCATGTGGCTTAATCTTGTGGACTCTACCAGGGTTCAAGTAATTATAAGTTGATTCTGGGATCAAAAATGGCTTTGCCCTGTGGGTCTCAACTTTCACATGGGCTTTTACAAAGAAAACTTCGTAAGTCTTCATTTTGAAACCATTTGGCTCGGAATTGAAATGTTTAGTATTTATGGTTTATATTTATAAGCCAGTGGAGCAATACAGGGCCATCATGGCCCTCTTGTTTATGTGACTTTTTAGTTCTGATTTATGTTGCTTCAAGGAAGACGCAATGTATTAATTCTGTTATGTGTTATGAGCCTTTCATTTTGCGCATTGAAAACGCTTACACACAGATTTTCTGAAATGCTGTGGTATTCGGCATTTTCTTCTTTTCTCACAATGTTTACAAAAAGCATTTTCTTTGAAAATCAATAAATCATTGGATTGTTGGTACAGTGAAGGTTTGAAAGAACACAGTGTCTATCCCATTACATTACAATAAAAGTGATGCATGTTTGTGTTTCAGTTTTGCAACAGACAGGAAAGTTGCAACCACTTCTTAGTCAACTGTTGAGACAGTCAACAGCTTTGAGTTACACTCAGTCTCAGCAGCTTCATCATGTGAGCAAAAAGCATGAAGACAAAAAGAATACCAAAACTTTCAGGTAAAAATCAAGCAAAACACTACCCCATATACAGGCTCCGACAAATTGTGAAATAACACTGAAATACCCTTAAAGATGCATCTATACTCGTTTTCAGCCAGTTTGAACCCATCTCATCTTCATTTTATGAAACTATAATCCTTGTTATATCTTCATGCCAAATGGTGCTTCTGATGGTTGCAAGGTTGCCAAGATTACAATTAAGAGAAAATGTATTTTGTTTTCTGGAGACCATCTAAGAAACAAGTGTTATAAAGTTCGGTGATTCCCCGCCATTGTTCAGCACTTCAAATGACAGTATGTTTCTATCCTTATATTGTCGAATTATAGTTAAGGTCACAAAAAACGCTCAAACAATTAAAGATTTTAACTGTTACCTTCATGCAATTCTAGTTTTTTTTTAAATGTAAGTAACCATCAACCTACATGCAAGGAAATGAGAACATGCTGTTAGCATTACCGTGCATGATGATTACCAGCATTTTCTCGTTGTCCCACAATTTTTTTAAAAGGCTTCTTCCTTAGGGTCATTAAAACTGAGTATTGTGTGGTAAAGGGTTAAGCGTGCAATCTGTATTGAAATTGCATATATTGAGTTCCGAAAAGATATAAAACCGATTTGCACTTGTGCTAAGCAGCTACCTGTCTTACACAAGCACATTTTCACCGGTCCGACGAATCACCAAAATACCACTGAAACACTGAAATACCACTATTTTCAGATAACTGATATAAGTATTCAGGATTTTTCTATCTTTTTTTTTTTAAACAGAAACCGCGTTTAATCAAAGTATTTATCATTATTGAGAAGAATGGTGTTGTAAATATACAGTTATCATTGGTTTACGTGGAGAACAGTCACAGTAACACATGCATGCTTCGTCTGTTACACACCGAAATACCTGTCGTGATCAAGGCAATCTAGACTGTATAATTATCAGTATTTCATTATCACTTATATTTATCATTTCTTTGAATGATAAACACTCACTAAAGAGAGCGCTAATGCACTTCATTTGCGAATGAAGTAGACCCAAATCAGATGTTGCATGACGTAGGTCTCTGATTCATCGAAACGCTCAAGTGGCTCCTTCTGTTCTGTTCTGTTAAAAGTGAAGCAACCATAATTGAACGTGTCCAGCTGATATAATCCAACTTACTTGATGTGTAAGTTTGTCATTTTTAAAGTGATATGGTTATGACTCATATGCTTATTGGCAGAATTGTACTTGTCAATTTACCCTGGTAACGTGTTAACCACAGAATCAAAATGGCTGCCGGTTTTCTAATTTAGTGATTTTTAGCTCACCTGAGCACGAAGTGCTTAAGGTGAGCCTTTGTGATCGTGCTGTGTCGGGCGTCCGTCGTGCAGCTTCCGGCATCAGTCGTCAACAATTACCTTGTGTGCACTCCAGAGGCTACATTTTCAATTATATACTTGTGAAACTTGGTCAGAATGTTTGTCTTGATAATATCTCGGACAAGTTCGAAATTGGGTCATGTCGGGTCAAAAAGTAGGTAACTGGGCTAAATCTAAGAAAAACCATGTGTGCACTCTAGAGACCATATTTTCAGCCTCATACTCTTGAATCTTGGTCAGAAATTGAATGTTTTCCTGATAATATCTAGGACAAGTTTGAAATTGGGTCATGTTGGGTCAGAATGTAGGTCACTGGGCCAAATCTTAGAAAAACCTTGTGTGCACTCTAGAGGCCACATTTTCAGCCTGAAACTTATGAAACTTGGTCAGAATATTTGTCTTGATGATACATGTATTTTGGAAAAGTTTGAAATTGGATCATGTGGGGTCAAAAAGTAGGTCACTGGGCTAAATCTTGGAAAAACCTTGCATGCACTCTAGAGGCCACATTTTCAGCCTGAAACACATGAAAGTTGGGTAGAATGTTTGTCTTGATGATATCTCGCACAAGTTTAAAATTGGGTCATGTCAGGTCAAAAAGTAGGTCCCTGGGCTAAATCTTAGAAAATTCTTTTGTGCACTCTAGAGGCCACATTTTCAACCAGAAACTCATGAAAGTTGAGTAGAATGTTTGTCTTGATAATATCAGGGACAGGTTTGAAATTGGGTCATGTCTGTTCAAGAAGTAGGTCACTGGGCTAAATCTTAGAAAAACCTTGTGTGCACTCTAGAAGCCACATTTATTGACGAATACTCATGAAACTAGGTCAGATTGTCTGTCTTGATATCTCAGACAAGTTTGAAATTGGGTCATTTTGGCTGAAAAAGTAGGTCACTGGGCCAAATCTTAGAAAAACCTTAGGTGCTCTATAGAGGCCACATTTTCAGCCTTATGCTAGTAAAGATTGGTCAGAATGTTTATGTTGTTGATATCTCACACAAGTTTGAAAGTGGGTTATGTCAGGGCAAGAAGTAGGTCACATGGTCAAATCTTAGATAAACTTTGTTTGCACTTTAGAGGCCACATTTGCAGCCTGATTCTCGTGAAACTTGGTCAGAAAGTTTGCCTTATGATATCTTGGACAGGTTTTAAAGTAGGTCACGTCTGGTCAAAAACTAGGTCACTGGACCAAATCTTAGAAAAACTTTGTGTGCACCGTATTGGTCAGAATGTTTGTTTTAATGATATCTTGGACAAGTTTGGAATTTAGTCACATTGCTTCAAAAAGTAGGTCACTTACACTCATGTGTTTTACATCATTAAAACCAGGATCTCTTCAGCTTTATCAACTGCAGATGACTTTACTCAGGTGAGCACTCAGGGCCAGTGACCTTCTTGTTTAATGACATGTGCCCAAAATAAAAATGAAAACCACCTTTTCTCTAGTATACTTACGGATAAAGATCAGACACATCAAGCTTGTACAAAAGCTGCTGTACTGAGATTGCAGAGGTACAATTCCTGAATCAACAAATTTAGTACATCAAGCGGGTATTTCGTTGGACATTTGCAGTACTGGTAGGCTCTTCTGGGGCTCATTCTTCACAACAGGTTTAAATGGCATGTTGATATTTTGTCATTAGGTTTTAAACTAACCCTCCTTCATCAATGAAACTACAAGTTATATCAAAAACCACAACTTCAATCTTTTGAACTCATTAACTGAAAAAAAAAAATGGGATGTTTCGGTGGTATTTCGGTGATTCTTTGGACCCCATTTTCACTGTAATTCGGTTGTTTGCTTAACGCTTTCCCAAACAAGATTTTTGACTCTTCAAAATTGAAAGCATATACAGACGACAAATTTGAATCTGTATAGATGAGGCAAAGTTCTCTGATGGGGTGGAAAACATTTTTAGAAAAGGATCAGTTGTTTGTTACAAGCAGTTATTTCTTTTCTCACAATGTTTTCAAAAGTTTTCTCTTCCAGAGTAGTTAAAAGGGATTGTTTTGTAAAGGGTTTCATAAGCATTTAAAGAGGTTTGATTGTATTTCAGTCTGGTACCATACAGAGGAGCAATGTCAGAGGTTCCAGTGAAGAGGAAGCCACATTCTCCCTTCCAAAATACACAGGGAGTTGGTGAGTTTGCTGTTGCCAGGATGGATGATCTAGTTAACTGGTGTAGGAGGGTAAGCTTCACCTTCATATCAAGCATTTATCAAGTACTTCCTGCATTTACATGTATTATGGGAATGACTTAACACAATTCTTGCCATATACATATAGCTTAAATTGTTTTCTTGCTATATGTATCAGAGTAATAGAAATTGTATCATTAAACCATAAACCATATCCCCTTAACCCCCAGTTCATTGCCCATTAATATAACTTTAGAAACCACTGCAGTTAAAAATAACTTTGACAAAAAGCAACTGCTTGGTTTTCATAAATTACCCATTTGTTAATAAGAAGCAGTTCTGCTTTTTTCCTTTCGCAGTTTCCAATATTGGTGAATCAGAAACTACCCTGCTTTCATGTATGTTCGTGATATGTTGTGTAATTGGAGGCTCTAAAACTAGCCTTCACAGTGAAAGGTTACTAACAGGTTAGCTTCTAAAATTTACTGTTCATCAGGAATTCCTGGTTTTACTAAAGGCTTTAGTTTGGCTTATTTTTGTTACCTTTTTTATTTGAATGATGTACATGTAGTAGGAGATCACTTGCAGAGCACAATGTGATCAGCAAAGAATAAATGTCCACAGATTTCATGTAGATAGATACAGTTGATTGATATATGTATTTCAATGTTTTCAGTCCTCCCTTTGGCCATTATCATTTGGATTGGCATGTTGTGCTGTGGAGATGATGCATTTTGCTGCTCCAAGGTATGATATGGACAGATTGGGCGTTGTTTTCAGAGCTACACCTCGTCAGTCAGACTGCATCATTGTGGCAGGGACAGTGACAAATAAAATGGCCCCGGCTTTGAGAAAGGTAAACATCAAGCAGTGGTTTTTAGGGATTGGATGAAGAGAAAGCTAAGGCTCCTTTTCTTCAGTATACCTGTAGAATTGATTAAAATAAAAATTGTTTTGAAAAGTGCTTTATTATTTATATACTTGTTTTTTAGCTCCACTGGCCAAAGGCCAGCGGGCTTATGTCATGGCCCGGTGTCCGTCGTGCGTCAGTCCGTCCGTCTGTGCGTCCGTCCATGCGTTAACTTTTATTTCAAACATTCCAATTTTCACGAAACTTCACAGAAATGATCCTGCCATGGTCCTCTTCAGAATTTCTTGAAAGAATTTGATTCCTTCAAAAACTCTGGTTGCAATGGCAACAAAACTGAAAAATATTGGAAATCTTTAAAAAAATCTTCTTGTCTGAAACCATAAGGCATAGGGCTACCAAATTTGGCATGTAGCTTTATGTAATAGACCTCTATCAAGTTTCTTCAAATTATAGCCCTGGGGTCAAAATTGGCTCTGCCCCAGGGGTAACAAGTTTTACATAGGCTTATATAGAGAAAGCTTCAAAAATCTTCCTGTACCTAGCCATAAGGCCTAGAGCTACCAAATTTTGCATGTAGCTATATCTAGTAGGCCTCTACCAAGTTGGCCAAAAATTTAGCCCTGGGGTCAAAATTGGCCCCACCGCAGGGGTCGCAAGTTTTACATGGGCTTACATAGTGACAACTTAAGAAATCTTCCTGTTTTGATTTTTCTTTTAAATTAGCCTTGCATCAGGGGTCTTATGTTTTACAGAGGCTTCATATGGACAAAACTTGAAAATCACCTTATTTATAACCATACAGCATAGACTTGTATTATTTTGGCATGTGGCTTTATCTTGTGGACCTCTACCAGGGTTCAAGTAATTATAGCTCTGGGATCAAAAATGGCTTTGCCCTGCGGGTCTCAACTTTCACTTGGGCTTTTACAGAGAAAACTTTGTAAGTCTTCATTTTGAAACCATTTGGCTCGGAATTGAAATGTTTAGTATTTATGGTTTATATTTATAAGCCAGTGGAGCGGTACAGGGCCATCATGGCCCTCTTGTTTTTTTAATCCTTTAGCAAATGATCCTGCAACAATCAAACGACCCTGATGAACAAAAGGGGCCTTTGAAAACAATGTAGAAAATGGACAAAATGTGGGTAACGAGCATGTTCTCCTAATTGTACATTTTCTTTTTTCAAAGACAATTCCTTTCATTTGAGCCAAATTCAATTTTTTGCTAACAGATATTTTTATTGTGGGACTTATCTAAAATTCTGACATCTGGTAGAGTTATAGAAAAGCATGAAATGCTTTGCTGACAGTGTATAGATCCTTATGGATATAACTGAAGTGCACAAAGATGGAGTCTAATCCTGTGTCCTCTGTTCATTTTCATGTATAGATTAAGAACATCCTGGCCTTGGGCCCTATAAACTGAAATGCATGTATATGTATTTCATTTCTGTTCTGCAGACTGGAAAAAGCCTATTTCACTTACTTAATTCTTTACCAGACGACAAAATTTTAGACTGGTCCAAACTGATAGCATTTGCAGACGACAAAATAGATGTGAATAAAAAATTGAAATTTTATTTGGGAAGAGTAGAAGACATTGTGGGAAAAGGAGAAAATGCTGGTTGGCATCTGTCCTAAGTGTCCTTGAAAGGCTAAGAAACATTCTAGAAAATTATTAAAAATCATAGTGACTGGCACTATGGTTGGGGGAAAGGGACTTCCCCCCCAAATACAAGTGGCTAAATACAAGTTTTACTTATTACCGCCTGCAGGCTTTTTACAGCTTGTGATCGATCAGTTTTTAAAACAACTTGCAGAAGAAGAAACAGCTTGTTACAGCTATGCCATGAATTTCCCCTTTTGTCACCATATCACTCTGCATCAAACTTTAATTCATGTTGATTATTTATACTTTACAAGTATGTTTTTCAATGTAGCCTACTTCAAATATGCTGTAGGAGGTTACAAGTTAAAAAGTAACAAGATCTATTTTGATTTGCAATCATTACCTCCAGTAGACAACTTTCTGTGTCTCGCAGATGGCTTTTGAAAAAAATTGACAAAAGGAGAAATCCCCTGTAAAGCAATAACTTCTTTTGTCACAATGTTTTCACTTGTATTCATATTGTTAAACCCAGTTCTTTTTGATTATTGATATTTCATCTGAATGTTTTCAAAGTGGTTTTCAGCAGATGTCTTTCAGGTGATGAGATAAACTAAGAATGGGTACTCTTTAAGACTACAGGTAACTTACAGAAACAGTATGAATATACACAAAGGTTTTAATGAAGAACTAGTAAATGGAAAACACACACAACTCTTGACTTCTGTTTACATTCATTGTAGAATTTATACACTATAGTTCCTTTCTATCTCAATAGATATATGATCAAATGCTGGAACCAAAGTGGGTGATATCGATGGGAAGCTGTGCCAATGGTGGGGGTTATTATCACTACTCCTACTCTGTGTTACGAGGCTGTGACAGAATTATTCCTGTGGATATCTATGTCCCTGGTATGTAACCATAGCTTTCATATATATTACCATAGCTTTGATACTCAGGTTCAGACTACTTTACCAGGTTTCTTGACAGAGCTTTTCTTAACTTTACTCCTTTTCGCAGTAGGAACCACTGTGAAGGACACATATAAAATTGTGCACAAACTATTTAAATGATCTTAAACACCATGACTCTCCACATGACATCATATAAAGATCTTTAATGACGTCAGCAAGAGCTTCATGATATTTAGCGCCTTGATAAAGGAACTACAGGTAATTAAAATACAATTGTTGTGCGCATTTGAATTATATTTTCAAACTGCTCCTTAAGGAAGTGCTTGAGTTACTGTAGTAAATGTAATGTTTGTTTTTACAGTACTTACTGTTGAAGTCTTTACAGTAGAAGAAAGACAACACCTCAAGGTGATACAAGTTGCATTTATATCACATGTAAAATAATAAAATGGCAGAAGTGTTCCATCACTTTTCAGACATACCTGGTAGATAATCATATTCAGTAGTCAAACCAATGTTTTTTTTTTTTCATTTCAGGATGCCCACCCTCAGCAGAAGCTCTTACATATGGTATTTTACAATTACAGAAAAAGATTAAGAAAACTACAGCTGTTCAGACCTACTTTAGAAGATAAATTCTTCTCTTAGCAGGACTATGACTCTCTTTCAATAAACTTTTGTGGTAAATTATATGTTTCAGTTAAACAGTAAAGTCATTGAGCACACCCACAGATGTGATCTATGCTCATGGTGAAGTGAAATAACTTTTGTGGAACCTTGTTTTAATATTAAAATTGGAAAAAAATATGGGTTTTTTTGCATCTTTCCCCACTGATAATGGAATTTAAGGGTTTTTTCCCCCCAAAGATTTTTCTCATTAGTATTCAGACGCGACTGATCAAGTGAAAAAAGTTATGGTTCTGATTTGTTGTGTCAAGTTCAACTGACCAGTCGGGGTTCGTATTCATTAACCGTTTTTACACAACTTCTGATTGACTAATCCAAATGGATCAGCCAATCAGATGCTGTGTTACTTTTTAAATTCAGATTTAGACTAAGAATGAAATTAAGAATGGTTGGTGATACGGACCCAGATGTCTTTCGTTCTTTCTTGAGTATTGAACTTGCTATAACTATCAGTTTTTATAAAGCTCAGGGCCTGACCAGAATACAGGCATCTACCTGCCTCTATGCTAATATACTGTTGAATGAATCCACATGATCTTGACAAAATAAAAGCCAAAACCAGGGTCCGAATTCACTAACCATTCTCAAAAACTTTCTTGGTCTTATTTTCCAGAATTTTCTAAATTTGAAAGTAGCACTTCTGATTGGCTGAACCATTTGGTTTAGCCAATCAGAATTTTTAATATGTTCAAATTTAGAAATTCTTGGAGAATACAACTAAGAATAGTCTTAGAAATGGCTGGGGGAAGGGGCTTTTTTAAACCCCCCCCCTTACAATTTTGAGACAACATAATTATCGGGCCAGTAACATGCCTGGAAAATTGTACAGTGTAGATCCTATATCGGGCTACATCCTAGGAGCAGTCCAGTATTAATCTAAAATGTCATCTACGTGTATATTGCATAGTAGTAGTTTATGTACTTGTTCATCATACATACCAGTATACATGTACACGAGCTGAGCCCTGGTAGCTCAGTCGGTAGCATACAGGACTTGAGAACAGTAGGTCGTTGGCTTGATCCCCGGCTTGGCCAATTTCTTTCCGAGGATTGATATTGGTCATTGCCATAGGATTCATTCCTCTCTGACCGCTGACCATTGTTTCAACAATGGTTAAGTGGGAAAGCAGCCAGTAGCTTGGAAAGAATATTGTGTGGAGTACTGGTAAAAGAAACTCCAGGAAAGCATGGATAGGTGCACTGGCCACTGCGATATAACTGAAATAATGTTGAAAATGGCATTAAACACTATACAGTCAGCATGCACATGAAATTGAAAGGCAGGTGGACAAAGTGCTTATTATCCAAATAATACTGAACTGGCTTCAGCCTTTACCACATAATCCTGTATTTTGGCAATCCTGATGAAGAAGGGTTTTGAAAACATTGTGGGACCAGGAGAAAATACTTGTTTCCATTCATTCCAAAAAGACTAGATGTATTTCCATTCCTTACAATTATGCTCCTTTGAGTAACTTGACACTTGTTTCTTTTACATCTAAAAATAGCTAGTTTTGTAATGGGTTTCATTAAACCATTGCCCTGATGAGTTTTTAAAAGCAAAACCGGTTTGCATCCTAAAGAGACAGATTGTAGTGTCATTTCTCGTTTATCTTATATTTTTTTGTTCCGGTATACTTCCTTTTGTAATATATGAGCTGTGGTCTGGGAAAAGGGGGCTTAATGAATCTCCATGATGCATGATACCAAACTTGTAATCACATGATTATGGATCCATTAAAAACATTCTGTCCAACAACCAACTAAATCATGAGGTAGGCTAGTCCTTTGACATGTAGAGAACTGACCAATAGAAAAAAGCTTCAACCCAGGTCAGCCTGCGCGGACTGAAAAAAGTCCACACAGGCTGACGTGGGTCGATGCTTTTTGCAGATAAATAAAGTCCCCCTTTTCACAGAGCATGGCTCACACACATGCAAGCGCGCGTGCACGCGCACACACACACTGAAGACTTGTCTCTCACCCCACAAGTGATGACAAGTTGCTGATTAATTCAAACTGGCATACTGAACTGACGCTCAGTTTAAGAGAAAATGCTACACAAGCTCTCATACACTAACAAACTACTTTAAATTGTTCAAATAATTTATTTTACACTACTCTACATTACTTCAAGAGAAAGTTATGTGAATAAAGGGAAAAAATTATAAAATACATATGTATTCCAATCTGTGAATGAAGAAAATTAAATGACAAATGCTGCCATACACAAAGTTTTGTATGGTCCGTACGAGTTTCCAAGTTCACATGCCATAAGAGAAAGAGCAATTACAGAATTTGAAGGCCACTGTTACAAAATCATTGTACAGCACAGTTTTTAGTAAGCTCATCCTTTTAACCACTGATTTAATCATGATATTAAAAACAGGCCATGTTCTGTGAAAAGGGGGTTTAATGCATCTACCCGGGTCAACCTGTGCAGTTTGCTCAGCTGACCTGAATCGAAACTGTAACTGGTAAGTTTTCTGCATGTCCAAGGACCATTCTACCTCAGGATTCAGTTGGTTCTTAGCCAAAATCAATGTTATGGATCCATGATTATGTAATGACTGGCTTCGTAAAATGTATCACAGAGATGCATTAAGCCCCTTTTGCCACAGCATGGCTCAAGTATAAATAGCGGCAAATTATTGCTCAAGCCATTTTCATATTCCTTGCTATGTTCATAAAATTGATCCCAACAAGCCTAAATTTTCATTAAACTTCAAGCTATCACTGATGGTGCATAGTTCTTGCATAATCTGTCAAATTCATTTTCCTGAAAAACAGACAAAGTGAAAAAGTTTAATCCATTATCACACAAGCATATGTTTTTCCCATGTTTCCTTCCACTTAAGCGCACAGTATTAGCCAGATGTCAACAGTACTGCTGTTAAAATGTAAATCACAGCATTTAAAAGTATGGAAATTATAGTGATGATGACATTCTGTTATTGTTCAGTCAGTGCAAGTATAAGTCACTGATAGAGAAAAGAATCTCAAAACTAGGTGCCTGGTTATTCTATCATGTGTTTAGTTTTTAACAGAGTTTAAAATTTTTTTCTGCCAGCAACTAACACTTGGACCGACCACACAATAACAGATTGTCATCTTAACAATATTTTCGTACTTATAAAAGGCATGATTTAAATTTCGATGCATTTTAACACCTGCATTGTGTTTTTGGCCTCTATTGGACCTTTCAAAGACAAATCGAGCCATCACTTAAGCCACATTTGTCACCCAAATCCTTTGAATAATGACAAATTGATAACTTTGTCATCTGGTCAAGTGCTAAAACTTATTACAATTGATCTATTGAAAATTAGCTTTCAGATTATTCTCACTTCCCCTGTCAAGCATTTCATTTCTATTTTGATCTCAACTTCAGACTTCTTTCTATTTTACAGGCAAATTATGACATCTATGGACATAATTATAAAAACATTGAGATAAATGACAGGGTGGTAACCAACTCATCTCCAGCTTGCCTCTCATACAAGATAGCAAGTGATCTCGCTTTTACTGTATTTCTATTCCACATTAACCCATGTGCTATCTTTGGACAAGTCAATTATGAAGGACTTTTGACAAAAAAAGACGTTATACAATCTTTAGTATAATTCATACAACACATTTAACCCTTTCAGTGCCATAGGACTCGGAGAGTTTTTCTCGGCTGTTGACAGAGGCCGAGTTCATATATTTGGTGCTGAAACGGTTAAAGACAAAAGAAGCAAAACATTGTTGTACTATATGAAGTACTGATAAAACCTAGTTTAAAAATATGATCTAAAGAATGACAAAACCAGTTAATAGTGTGTGCTTTTACACAAGCAGTTGAACAAAAACTGAAAGAAACAGATTAGTTACCTCCCTTGATTACATAAACAAGAGGGCCATTGGCCCTTTAGCTCTCACCAGAGTAAGATCATCTAGGATTGATCATGCCGAAAAGATCCTGGTCTTGATGATGTAAAAAGCATGTGCGTAAGTGATCTACTTTTTGACTGGTTTAGCCTACTTTCGAATTTCTAATCTGGCTCAAAATGTGGCCCACAAGCTTTTTCTAAGATTTGGCCCCATGACCTACTTTTTGACCTGACATGATTGAAACAATTTCAAACTAGTCCAATATTTTAACCAGACAAACATTCTGGCCAAGTTTCATGAGTATCAGGTGAAAATGTGGCCTCTAGAGTGCTTACTAAATTATTCTATGATTTGGCCCAGTGACCTACTTTTTGACTCGACATGAACCAATTTTCTATGTGTCCAAAATTTTAACAAATTAAACATTCTAACCAAGTTTAATGAGTATCAGGCTGAAAATGTGACCTCTGGAGTGTACACAAGGTTTTTCTAAGATTTGGCCCAGAGACCTACGTTTTGACCCAATGTCATCCAATTTCAAATTGGTCCTGGATTTCATCAAGACAAACATTCTGACCAAGGCTGAAAATGTGGCCTTTAGAGTGCACACAAGCTTTTTCTAAGATTTGGCCCAGTGACCTACTTTTTGACCCCACGTTACTCAATTTCAGACTTGTCCGAGATTTTATCTAGACAAACATTCTGACCAAGTTTTATGACTTTATGAGTATCAGGCTGAAAATGTGGCCTCTAGAGTGCACACAAGCTTTTTCTAAGACTTTGCCCTGTGACCTACTTTTTAGACCCAGCATAAACAGATTTCAAACCTGCTCAAGATTTTATCAAGACAACAATTATGACCAAGTTTCAGGTGTATCAGGCTGAAAATGTGGCCTTTAGAGTGCACATAAGCTTTTTCTAGGATCTGACCCAGTGACCTACTTTTTGACCCCGTGTGACCCAATTTCAAACTTGTCTGAGATTTTATCTAGACAAACATTCTGACCAAGTTTCATGAGTATCAGGCTGAAAATGTGGCCTCTAGAGTGCACACAAGCTTTTTCTAAGATTTGGCCCTGTGATCTACTTTTTGACCCTACAAGACCTAATTTTGAACTTGTCCGAGATTCTATCCGAAAAAACATTCTGACCAAGTTTCACGAGTATCAAGCTGAAAATGTAGCCTCCAGAGTGCACACATGGATTTACTAAGACCTAGCCCTGTCACCTATTTTTTGACCCCACATGACCCAATTTCGAAATTGTCCGAGATTTTATCCAGACAAACATCCTGACCAAGTTTCATGAGGATCTGGCTAGAATGTGGCCTCTAGAGTGCACACAAGATAAATGTTGACGACCATACGATGCACAACGGACGAGACAAACACAGCACGATCACAACAGCTCACCTTGAGCACTTTGTGCTCAGGTGAGCTAAAAAGGCAAGGATAGACAAAGCAAATCTCCCTCTTAAGGAGGTAAATGATGATTACATACCTTATTTAAATAATCCTTCACAAAAGGATGGCTCCTGTGAGAATCTTTGAGCTGAGAAATATACCTGTTGCTAACCTGAAGTAAAAAAAAGATGTTGCACTTTACACTAGTTAATTTAGAATTCTGCAAACAAAGGTAAATAACACAAAAAAAAAGAAGGGGGAATGACAAAATGTACCTAATTTATAAAGTGTATCTCTTAATTTAAACACACCCTTAGAAGAGATATGAACTTGTTCAGAGAGAATGGCAAAAAGAAACATTGCTTATACTAGTATCTTAAAAGTGTCACAGCTTTTCTTTGTTTTTATTTATACCATTGCCTCTACATCAATTTACACTTGCTGTCAAATTTTGTTCTTTCCTCTGTAAGCCTTTCATCCTTGAAAATGCTATATTACCAAAACACCTTGTCATGATGACTTTTCTTGTCTTGCAGCATACTACAGTATGTTTAAATTATTGCCATTGGACAAATTCATCGTTCATCATTATGAGCAATTTCTCCTTTTGCCACAATGTCCCTTTACTTTACATTAATTATCTACACTTTGAAGTCATCCACTGCAAATATGTTTCTAGAGAAATTTTGTCAGTAAATCAACTCTTTTTTTTGAAAGCATATTTTGGAAAGAATATTATCAAAATTTTGATTTTAAGCTTTTTTCCTTGTTTTTTTTTTCAAATACCTTCACATTGTACATAAAAGATAAGGCTACATATCTGTGTAATCTGATCTTGTTCTGCAATGTCTTTAAACTCACCTAATGTTGCAACCAGTATGTAGACACTACACTAAGTAAGCCTATTTTTCACATTTCTGAGAACTGATTATTGCAGACAGAGA
This sequence comes from Tridacna gigas, assembly GCA_945859785.2. Classification (NCBI taxonomy): domain Eukaryota; kingdom Metazoa; phylum Mollusca; class Bivalvia; order Cardiida; family Cardiidae; genus Tridacna; species Tridacna gigas. The sequence goes on along the minus strand of OX244037.2, from coordinate 36,717,886 downwards.
AAAAATGCTGGTTAACAGCAATTCCTCATCTTCCCCCTGTGTGTTCTACCCTTTCAAAATCATATCAGATTATTCGAGCCAAATTTTATTTCTCAGCAAATGTTTAGGATATATAAAGGTCTAAAATTCTGTCATCCTATTAACAGTTTATTGTTACATGCAATGATCCATGATAAGGTATGATGCAGGCTGGGTGATTTAACCCTTTAATTACCAAACGATCCTGACTATCTACAACCCTGTGGAAGAAGGCCTTTGAAAGCATTTTCTCCTTTTCCCACAATGTTTTCTAACCTTCCATAAACAAATTTCAGTTTTTGAATCGCAGAGTTTGGTAGAGAGTTAAGAGAATAAAGTTTGATAAGATATACCTCAGGTGCTTTTCCTAAATGTTGTGACAAAACAACCAAGTTGATCAGTGTCTCGGCATTATTACTGTCCTGAAATTGAAGCAAATGTACAAAATGAGTGTTGAAAATTTATCTTCTGACTGGTCAAGGTTTCATTTGTCTACAACAACACTCTTGTATTTTTCTGTTACTTTTTACAAACTTATACAGTAACAACTTCAAACTTGTGTCAACCCTGCACCAAAGCATCTATTCTGGGGAAGACTGCCTCCGAAAATAATGTGGGAAAAGGAGAAAATGCAGGTAAGCAGTATTTTTTTCTTTTCCCACAATGCTTTCTGTCCTTTAAAATGTAAGTTCTATAAACTGAAACATAATTAATTTGTTGTGTGCAATCACTTTCAAATTAGACATGTCTAAAATGTAATGTAAAGAGTAAAACACCACCTGTAGTAACCGACTGCACACACTTAACAATTATCTATGAATTCACCAGAGCTCTGCTTCCCTGCTCCTGTTTCAGAAGATGACCTGGTGACGGAAATCTCTTCTCGTTTTACATGAATGTTTTTTTCTTTTTTGTAGACGTTTGGCTATTTACAAACTGAATATTATCACAATTTAGCAGCTACCTCTATAAAGGGGATATTTGTGGACAAGTCTGTATAGAGAGGAAGACCCCATGCACCTGCAAAAACTCAAAGGGGTAAATCCTCTGTTTATCTTTTACCAAGCAACAAAATTATAGGCTAATCCATGTAGAAAAATCTGCAGCCAACAAACTGAATGTGCGAATTCATCAATTACCACCAAAAATCAATTTTAAGCAGAGGACTTTGAAAAATTTCTTGAATAAATCCTCTACCACACAATCCTGAGTTTTAAGGACCCTGAACAAGAAGGCTTTTTAAAACAGTGTGGGAAAAGGAGAAAATGCTAGTAACCAGCATTAACTCCTTTTCCCACCCTATTTTCTATCCTTTCAGAGAAAAATTTCACTTTTTGAATTATATTTAATTTGTCGTCTTTAAATGCTAAATTTGGATGTGTCAAAAATTTTGTTGTTGGTACAGTTAAGATTCATTAATAATCATATGTAAAAACATTGCGGCAAAAGCAAATATGCTCAATAAAAGCAATTTCTCCTTTTGTCACAATCTTTTTAAGTGATCTTCTGGCAAGATACAGAAATTTATCTGCAGGAGTATAGAGCTAAGTCTTGACTGATTCTTCACCCTATCCAAAGCTTCCTGAAGACATCCCTCCGCATCATCAAAACGACCTTGACCCATGTAGGATGCAGCCTGCCCATTCAGTAGCAAAGGGGTGCTGGCAAATTTGTCTGACAATTCTTGGTAGATGTAGTATGCATCTTGGAATTTCTCACCACCCTATGGAAGATGAACATAAGTTATAAGTGTAGATAAGTAGTTTTAAGGTAAATTTAACAATTTCAGGGGTCTTATGTGGCTCAATGGTGAAGTGTATGACTTGTGAGCAGGAGGTTCTGGGTTAGACTCCCACCGGAATCACTGAGATTTTCATGGGAGTTGGAAAAGACTAGCCTAGTACTGGTGAAACCCAGGACATAAATGAGTATGCAAGCATTTGCTGTGACATGACTGAGCTAATGTTGAGAGCAGGGTAACACAACATTCAATCAATCAACGAAATTTCTATGTTAGCAGACCACTTCTAAAAAGATTCTTTACAAACCATATTTCATTTTGTTGATCCATCTTCTACAAGAATGTTTTCAAAGTTATCAGTTACAAATTGTTTCAGGTGGTAAAGATTTTATTTGTTTTCATTCATTATAATGTTCAACCTCCTGTCCGCTGGTGAACCCAAATGATTATTTCCAGTTGACCCTTTACCACACGATCCTGACTTTTAACAACTTGAGAAAGAAGCCTTTTGAAAACACTGTTGAAAACAGAGAAAATGCTGGAAACCAGCATTTTCTCCTTTTCCAACAATGTTTTCTACTACATGTGTATCAAAGATTGTTTCTATCATTTGAGCCAGATTTAAATTGTCAACTGGAAATGCTTTCAATTTTGACATGTCTACACTTTTGTCGTGTGGTAAAGAGTTAATAGAAAGCCCATGCTCTTAAACAGATGACAAAATGTTACACATGTCCATATTTAAAGCATTTGCATACCACAAAATCAGTTAAATGTGGTTCAAATTATAGATATATCAGAAAGGTAATAAAGCAGTGTGGGAAAGGGAGAAAATGTTCCTTAACCATAATCTTCTCCATTTCACGTGATATATTCTAATGCTTTCCACCCCAGGGTTGTTAAATCTCGGGATTGTGTGGTAAAGGGTTATGCCAGTTTTATCTAGAACTCTACAAAAATGTCCACAAAGATACTTAAGGTTGTCCTCTCTGTCTTACAGGTTACAGTCAAAAGTAAAGACAACACTTACAACAGCCAGATTGAACCAGGCCTGGGTTAATTGTGTCAGTATATGATCCTCATCTGTATCCTGCATTCTTTTCAACTCTTTCCTTTAAATAAATTATCAGTGATATTTACCCTATCACCATGGGGGCTATATTTCAGATCTACAACTTATTTATAAAAAATCTTAATTAGTGCAGGAACTTCAAAATATTAACTTTCAACATTAAGTATTACAAAATGTGGCGAAAAGATTATCTGCTTTTACACAAAAGCTTCAAAAAAAGTTTATAAATAGATTTACTTTGTTCAGTATTTGATGAACACTTTTCAAAACAGACAAATCATCATCAAAATACAGTTTCACAAACACAACATAATAATATCCAGCATCCAAACTTTAAGATTTCATTGCATCCCAAGATTTTAAATCTAATATAAGTACAGTAGTGTGCATATGGTACATGATTCATGTAACAATTAGATCTATATCTCTATCTATTCTACTCTAACACAGGCACACAAGTTCTGTTATTTTCTATTGAATGGTTAAAAATTACCCCTATTCTAATGTTTTGGATATTCTACCAGCAACAGCCTTTATTTTTTTCTGCACCTTCCTTGTGAAAATGAAGATGACAACCTAATTCATACATTATGTTTTTCAAACAAAATTGATACAGTACTTATTTTGACTTACTTGGCCAAATCCACTCTATCAAGTTTAAGCAGGATCTGTATTGTAAGTGCCATGCTGAAATATAATGACAATAAACATACACATGGGCAAGATTCACCAACCAATCCAAATTAACATCATGATATAAATTCTTCGATAAGCCTAGCCTGGGTTCAGGTGGTAATAATTTCATTTTCGTAACATGCTCTTCTTAGAATCAAGATCTACTATTGATTTTTGGTAGCCATCTGTTTATCGCTTTCATTATTATTACTACCTGGGGACACTCAAGGGTTTCCCCATGACTATCAGTTGTGCCAATAATCTAGTTATAGACTTGTTTATTGCATTATGTCACAACATTAATGACAATAGATTTGCACAATTTTTGACCAATTCATCGTGACCTTCAACAACACTTGTCACAGCATCCTTTTGAAAAGCTTTCAGTCAAACAGCCGAACAATTAGCAGCTGTTCTTATCCTCCAAAGTCATTGTGAATAACCTGTTTGAAAATCAGTTGTCAATATTTTCAAAGATGGCTGACAAAACAGGAAGTGTTCAAATTAAGGCTATTGGAATTTCGGTATCTATTTTAGTAATTAACATTCAAAAACTGATTGCACCGACATACTCCACTGTGAGATGCGGTAACCTAGATATCACTGAGATCGGATTTCCAATGTCCCCAGGCCGTCATTTTTTACAAAGCTAATCCTGAAATTATTGGGACCATTTAAGATTTTTTGTGACAACTTAAAATTTTTTGTTTAACACTGATAAATACTACAAATATACTTTTCTTTGTAAACATAAAGAAACAGGAAAGTTACAAGTAGTAAGAATGTGCAAATTTTTGTGTCTGAATACAAGTAACACATTGGTTGCTTTACAGACCATAATCCCATCTATTTTCATGAGATCAAATATGATGTCATCATATTTATTTGAATATCATCCTATATAATTGACACATGTTATTGATCATGTGGCATTCCCAAAAATCTTTGCGAACTTCTGGCATGAAATCTAAAATACCCTAAGAGGCTACATAGCCCATTAATAGAACACCACTGAAATATATTTCTTTCTTTCTATTTGTCTTTGGTTAACTGGTTTGTATGCTATCGTATTACTTGATTTAGTGAAAGATTATTTTTGAAGTATGGTGAGAATATAATAATTGTGCATAGCCTCCTTTAAGAAGTAGAACATCAGTAAAATTTGCTGATTTCAAAGGCAACAACATTTACTTTCTACAGAAAAAAAAAACCCTCTGTGGCAGGTACTCATATATCTTGTAGTATCAAGGTATGAGATACCTACATTTTCGCCTTTTACCTCAACATTTCCAAAAGTCTCTTTCCCCTGGATAGAAAAATCATGGCACCGCTTGGCAAAGGGTTTAATACACAGTAAGATTTTAAATATAAATAAGGCATACCATTCAATATTCTCTGAAGAATGCAAGATCCTCAGTGCTGTATCGTAATTCTAAAAATACATGTATATAATATTATTTAAATGTTTATAAACTTATGTGGTCATATTATGAACCAAAAGCATGAAACGTGTACATGATTACTGTATTAAATCCTAAGCTTTAATCTTACATGATTTTCTCTCTCTTTTTCACAGTTTTTAAGGTTATTAGAATCTTCATGTTTAATTTTTTTCACAAAAGATTTTTTTTTTAATAGAAAGAGCCCTCAAAAATACATTTGATATCATACATAAATCTACATTATTACATGTCAAAGTTTTGTATTCATTTCTAGTTTTGAAAATATATACCACACAAACAAAATGAAAAACATCAAAAAAGTCAGGCATGGATAGATCCACTGTTAATGCATTCCATTATTTCAAACAACTGTATCTCATTACCTCCTGAGAGAAATGAGCAGCAGACAACTTACAAGCATCCTGGTCAAAACTGAAATTGTTTTACAGACAACAAATCAAATGTGCCTCAAATGAGACCAGTCTCTAAAAGGGTAGAACAAATTGTGGGAAAACAGGGAATGCTCCTTTTCCCATGATGTTTTCAAAAGCCTCCTTCCTCCTGGCCATCAAACTCAATATTTTTTGGTAAAGAGTTGATACATGTACATGTATATGAATATGTAAACACAATCATAAACAAAGAAAAATCACTGCCACAAAGTTCCAAAAGCGGTCAGCTGCATGACAAAGCTAGAGACAATTACATTTGAAAAAAAAAGGATGATCATGTTATACCTGCTCTTGAAAATAAACTGATGCTGCCATCAACATGAATGTATTGTTTGAAGCATCCACATTTGAGGACATCTTGCTGTCAAGGTCTCTCACTATTTTATCCCTTATAATGGAGAAACAGATGAATTAATTGTTTAATCTTGAAATACAGTTCATTTGGAAAGTAACAGTTGTATTAAGAAGATACTAACTATAAATTCAAACAAATAATGGCATACAATGTAAGATATGTGATTCATACTTCCTAATTGCATTAGTAGAACTACTAAAATGAGAGGCATGTTCAGACTAACTAATGGAAAAATGCATAAACAAAAAGTGATGACAGCTGCTGAGCATATATGAATTCCAATCAAATGCAAATATCTGCAGTAAGAGAGGAACATTTCACTGCCCTGCAGTGTTTAATCAGCAAGATTCAGGCTTTCATTTCTCCTTTGCTATTATTGTTAAACATTTTATCTAACTCACAAGTTACCATACCATACCGGTATTTGTCCTGAAAGTATCACACAGTTTTAGCAAGACATGTTTATTTTCCAAACAAATACTACTAACAGTGCTCACTGCTCTGACAGAGATAATTCAATTGGACTGGTGATAAAAAGCATTCAGATTATTCAGATTATTTTAACTCTGGACTTTATTGAGTCTGACAGTACATTCAATATACACCGATTCATATGATTGATTAAACATTTTTGGATATCTCTATAGATTGCATTTTCCTAATTGTGAAAATGAGTATGGCCTTCAGACAACTAAAAAAATACTAACAGAAATTATATATAAGTATGTGTTTGGATAGTATAGATAAAAATTTGACTGCACAAAGCACTCAGATCTTGGATCTACTGTGATATGTAAAATGATCCAATGCAGCCTTGAAATCATTTCAATCAAATATTTTTCACCCACTGCAAAACATAGATTGTGTTATCCTGTTTTGGTTTACATGAAAACTAACTTTCATACCTTTGGCTGTCGCTGGACAGATACTGTGCAAACATTCTGACAGCCTGAAGCTCAGGTGCAGCACTGCCTTTGATTTCATCCAACACAACACCATATTTCTTTTGTGCTATGTATGCTCTATATAATAATACATCTTTTTCTGTTCTTGTGTCAGGGTTTGAAAGCTAAAACAATGACAAAAAATAGAAATGGAAAAAATAAAGAAAAAAAAAATGGTTTTGGTAGCATGTAAACAGCTAATGAAGGCTGCACAGGATAAATACAAGTAATTGAGAGAAACTGTACAGCTTTCTTCATTTTCATGAGGTTAGGAAAAAAGCGGTCATGGCACCCTTGCTCTGTTCTTTCAGTATGTTATGAAATTATTCATAAAGATTTCAAATTGTACTTATTGTATACAAAAAGCACATCTTTGCTCAAATTCAACCCTTTACCAATTGATCCAACCTTTTTTACACCCATGAGGCAGAAAGCTTTCGAAAATTGTGTTGAAATACTGTTTACAAGCATTTTCTCCTTTTCCAAAAATGTTTCCTACTCTTTCAAAGACAAATACCATATTAACAGCCACATTTGTTACTTGTACATACTTTCAACATGATGTACAGGTCTTACATTTTGTTTTTCTGGGGATTAGTTTTAGTTTCGGGTATCAGAGCTCCAGATAAGAGGGAGTGATGGTATTCTAAGTCCATTATTTCTCTTCCAAACCCTATGTTGTGGGTACTCATTAGAATCTTCTTGATGAGATGATTCTAATGAGTACCCATAACGTAAGTTTAATGGAGAATAATTAATATATTCAATTTTTGAAATCAAAATCACTCCGTCTGGAGCTCTGGGATATGTATTGATGTTCTCATATATCTGACAATCTTCTGTATGCTAATGCTTGGCAGTTACCTAAAACAAAATACAATAATACAAATGGAAGACAGAATCCTGGTCAAAGTTAGTCCTAGTATTCTTCAAAACAAGGATAGAAATCAACAGCACTTTGTTCAATTGCACTAACCAGCAAAGTTCAGAGTGAAAAAAATATGTAATTATTGACACTTCTGCACACTCCGAGTTAGTATACTGAAGTTTAGTTTTCGTCCCAAAAAAAAAAACAAATATTCTCAATCGTCAATATATCCGAATATAATAGTGCGTCCGATTTAAGTACAAGTAACGTTGGTTCTTCACATTTGTACATACCCTCACTTTTTGGGCTTCATTTATACACTGCTGATAGCTTCCAATGAGAAAAGCTGTTCTTATCTCAAACAGTTCATCAACTGCCTCTTTATCTGCCATCTTCAAATTTGTTTTATACTACCGATGATCTGTCAACTTTGTTTGCGTGGCTCAGGGTAAGCTCTTTTCACTATCCAGTGAATCTGAATGTGCTCTACCTTTCGGGTCCTGTACACAACATATTTTTAACCTCTGATATAAAGGGGACAGACACGATCGGGTTTCAGAATAAATTATTGCTTAAAATATGCAGTTTTTAATTCATAGTAGCAAAACCATTAAATCTGATAAACTAGAATATATGAACAAGAGAAAATATGACGACAACAACAACATAAAAAAAAAAAAAACTGGGCCACGCCCCTCTACTAATTCGTCTGCGGTGAAGGTCTGTTTTCTCCATTTTGTTTTCTTCATTCTGTTTTCATCCAACTTTTGTTTAGCTTAATTTGGATCAATACCTATAATGAGCGGGGTTCAAATAGTTCTGAAAAAGTTATTGTCCCCAAATTATTGATGTATTTCAGGGAAGGCATGGTCCACGCTCTCATAACCCCCATATAGATTCTACATGTAGGCCGAATAGTTTTGCAACCGTCGAGACGTGTTTGCATTTACCGACGAAGAAACGAAAGATTTCCTCGATGTGTCATCAGGGAAAGGGACAGGTTTGGCGGGTAGCCATATGGTCAGAGATTATGGGTGATATAAAGTCAGATCTCGTGTTTGTTGATGGTAATCTTAGGTGAGATGGTTATTTTTTCAGCATGCTAATGAAAGCCCCCCCCCCCCTTACTGTAAGACTTACAATTCCAGGCCAATAATAACGTCAACGTCTTGCCCTGGCCTGCAGCATCACCAAATCTAAATCCAATGAAGCATGTTTGGGATAAACTTGGGTGACGTGTGCAGAAAATGCACCTGATCGACACTATCCACGACCTCGGACATGATTTAATGCAGGAATAGCAGGGCTTCCCAAATGCGACGTCATTCGAGGTACACAAGCCCATGAGGAGGCGGATCGTGGCTTGCATTAGAAGTGACGGTGGGCATACAGGCTACTGAAGTTCACGACTTTATTCAGAAAGACGATTCTTGAAAATGAAACAGCTGAACAGGATAATGAATGAAATACATCTTGCGAACCCATTCACATGTCCCTGACTTTTGAAATCGGACCCTATGCATTCTGACGTCAAATTAAAACGTGACTTTTGGATGTTTTCATCACCGTTGCCAAGAAATCACAGAAATTGGTTCAAAGTTTGAAGTAACACTAAACCTTACGCAAAATTGTGCCGTTTGTACACAGATTGATATACGCTTCATCATCGCATGCAAAGTTTTTTTGCATAGTACTCTGCTGCATAAAGAGAGAGGTAACAAATCTAGGTGCTCGGTAGGACCCTGATCAAGCCCTGCACAGAGCCTTTCGTTGACAAAGGTGAGTTTCAGATGTACTTGCGACTGGTAAATATTAAGATCAGATTGAAACATGCAGTCTGATCTTGGTACAGTACTGGATTTGTGCATTAGATCCTATTCACACTCACAGAAACGTTCATATGCAAGCATGCTCATTCAGGCGGGGATCAGGAAATCGACAGGAGGCCCTACCGATCATCTGAAGTCTTGAAAGTAAATCCATATATTGGTTCATTGAGTATAACACGTTGTTCATTGGAAGGAATTACCTGCTATGGTAGCATGATGATTCATACCGAGCCTGATATTACAGTTGGTAACGCACATGGACTAATAGCCTAAACCAGGGATCATTTATTAGTCTGAGGCTCATATCGGCCAAAACCTTGTCTAGGATAGATGACAGTCATTGCGTCAGCGCTCATTTCCCCCAAAGCCATCTGTGTGTGTGGGGTATGTGTCCTTTCTCGTTGGGGTTGCGGGTCTGGGAGCTCTAGAATTTTGGCCCCTGTACACATAGATGAACAAGCTCAAACTATATTATTATTTCGTCTTCTTTTTACACAGTGAATTCATCCATATAAAAAGCGAAATTTGATTTATCGAAAGAATTGTTTCCACTCATTACTTTGCTGAAAAAAGCAGGTAAAACAGGTACAAGTGTGTCCCTGTCGAAATTTGATTTTTTTTTTTTTTCGGGGAGGGGGGGACTGTTTTGGCATTATCGTTCATACAGATGTAGACCAAGATCACAGTGAAGACCATGATCGCCCTACACGTACGTGCAGTCTTCTTTTGATCTACGAGTACATCAGTTGCTTCTCTGTCTCAAATATACCAGTATGTGCGGGTCTATTCTCTTTAAACGAAGTACAATATATATGTATTTTTTATTATGAAACAATAGAAATTTAGAGGAAAATGACAGGGAAATGTGCTTTGTTGAGTAATTTGGTGGGCATCAATATTATCAGATGTATAAGTTTCTTGATATAAGCTTTCATAGTTTCATTTTTGGGATATGGTATACACGCTGATCTTTGGTAACATGGCACATTTTATTCTTTGTTGGTGCTTCAGTTTGTGCATTTATCACAGAGGCTATTTTTAAGGTAAATCAGACTGAAAATAAATGATTAAGGAGTCACGTTGAGGGAAAAAAAGAACAATGTGGGGTGCCATTATTTAAAAAAGGAGGCATAATTGTCATTGAGTTATTACCCCTTTTCCAACATCGCTTTACAAATTCTTTTACCGCAAAGATACAAAACACGTATCAGGTCAGGAAAACATGCAGTGCCCAATGAAATCTGATATATTTTGTGAAAATACTAAGCCAAGACCACCATGTATTTCCATGCATGTGATGTTTGGCTGCATTCTCCAGTATCGTGTCTATTGTAACCAAAATGAAAGAGAAACGTATTGGACGCTCGAAATACGGTTGGTGCTATAAATCACTTTGATTCAACACCAGCTATATAAATTCTAAGATTAACACTGGACTGATTTTTTATGAAGGTCATTGTCGTAAAATCATTTCAGGAAAATGTACTTTGCTTAATGAGCACTGGGTCCTTGTTCACCAACCATTCTTAAGAACATTCTTAGGCTTTTTCTAAAAAAAAAAATCTACTCTAAATTTGAAAGTAACACAACCACTGATTGGCTAAACCAAAATGGTTTTGCCAATCAGAAGTTCTGTTATATTCTAAATCTAAAATTAGGCCAAGAATGGTTGGTGAATACGGACCCCGATATCCTTCACTGTAAGAATAGGCCATGAATAGCCTGCACGGTTATCCAGTCTGATCTAGGGATCTATTGCTCGATACCAAATTCACTATTTATAATTCAAATTCGACCAAACAGTTGGCAAGGGTTTGTGACAGTTGTTCATTCTTCTTCCACAGCTAGACCTTATTTCGACTTTATTATGTAGCAAAGCAGTCACTGGATTGGACAGATTATTACCAAACGACAAAATTTTACCCCTGTCGAAATTGAAAGTGTTGCAGACGATACTTTAAATGTGGCACAAACGGTGGAATTTATACCTGACGGAGCAGAAAACATTATCGAGAAAAGGAGAAGATGCTGGTAACCAGCATTTTCTCAGTTCCTCACAATGTTTCCAAATGCCTTTCTTTCTCTGGATCGTTAAAAATCGGGATTGTGTCAGATGGCTAAACACTTGGAACGCACGGATAGGTACTATGTAGGCCTAGCAGCCACCATGACAAAACTGAAACATTGCTGAAAATATAAATTTCCAAAACATTGTACGATCCATACTTAACCATTTCAGCGCCTATATAACCTTCAAGTAGCTGCTTTTGTCAGTGGTGTAGATCAAGATCAGAAGGTGTACTGAATGTGTAACCTGATCTTGGACCTACGCACTTCGATATTTTTAAACTTTTTTTTTCACTTACGGCGCTCCAAATCTTAAACTATCATCACCTGAAGCGGTTAGATTGCAGCAGACCACTTTTAGAATATCCTTCAAAAGTAGGGACGTGAAAACATTGTGAGACAAGGAGAAGTTGTTTGTTTTAGCCTACTATGGTGCTCTAAAAGTTGGCAGGTTGGCCGCACGCGTTGGTTTGGTTTCTCGTACCTGTAGGCTGTTGCTGACGAGCAAGTTCTGAAGGTTCTCACACTTTGGAGAATAGGAAATGGAAGCTTTCAATCTATTGCATATGTCATAGGTAGATCTGTGACAAGTATGGAAACGGACCAAAATCCATGTTTAACTCTTCAGCCCACTTAGGGCATTAGAACGTGCTTTTAAGGACAGTGTAGGTCAAGACCACACTGCACATAACGTACAATCTGATCAATGATCTACACCTTTCGATATTTCGAGGGGAATATGTTGGATAAATCATTTATATACTTTGAGTAATTCATCAAGGGAGATAAGACCACAGAATACTAATTTACAGAATATATTATACATGTACATATATAAGTGGCCACGTTCTGGCAAAAGAAGGCTAACTGCATCGCCGTGACCTATGATACCAAGCAAGTCATCACATAATTATGGATGCATGTAAAACCCATTTTGTATAACAACCAACTGAATCATGAGGTAAACTGGTCCTTGAACATACAGAAAATTTACCAAAAGCAACAGGTTTCGACGCAGGTCAGCCTGGGCGGTCTGCGCAGGCTGACCTGGTAGATACTTTTTGCAGATGCATAAAGCCCCCTTTTCACAGCCCATGGCTCAAGTATTTTAGATTTATGACACATCTTCTAAACTGTGAATGGCTCTTAGTAGTCCAAACGCCTGAGTCCAACTTATTTCTTTCTCAGTTTTACCAGATTGACGTTCAATGACAGGAAGTGACCGCGATGACCTTGAGGAGGAAGGTTTATGTGGAGTCAATAAATTTGAACTTGACTTCTGATATAAATCCGCACGAACACGTTCCGAAAGCCGGTCGTTCTGTTCTGCTTTGATTTTTGACACTTTGTTTGACAACGCCGGAAGGCTAAGATCACGTGATTTAAGTTTTCTTGGAGAGCCAGGGGTCTCCGATTGTGATCTCTCCGAAAATTCACCACCTACAGATTTTGAATGCTGTCCCGCAGAAAATATGGCACGTTGTTGTTCCAAGGATTGCCGTCGTAATCTATGTGCTTTATCTTCCATTAAATCCATTTCGGTCAAGCCCTCAACTTCAGTGACGTTTACAGTGACTGAAATAGCCGGCGATTTAGATGTACTTATTGAACCATCTTCATACTCTGCTGCCTCGGCTTCTTCATTGACCTCGTCTGTAATGTATCCATACTTCATCGGATAAAGCACGGCGGCTTGAAGTCGCAGGGTATCGTGTGTTGATCCTCTGTGAACGACGTTGTCTCTAGGATCTGGTACTTGTTCAACTACGTCTGGAATACCATGCTTCTTGGCCATCACGTTCACTAAGTCAAACAGACGTTTGGTGCTTGCGTATTTAAGCTTTATGATGTCAGAAAACGATACTTCCCTTTTCTTTTTCTTCCTTCTCCCGCCGTATGATGACACGGACATATCGTCACTAAACCTGTCAAATCTGTCAGTCTCAACACTCTCTGTCGTATCAAGTGGAGGTGTGCTTACTCTCTCTGTCTCTTCAAACACCTCATCCTTCTCTGCGTCTTCATTTATCATTGGAAGCATGGGAGAAAATGACCGCACTTCTTTCCTCGACTTTCTCCTTTGTTTTGACAGTTCATCTGTCTTTTCATGATTATTTTCTTCCGACTCAAGAAAATTTTGAAACTGTTCATCCTTACTACCAGTCTGTATGTACACAGTTTTATCCGTCATATCTATTTCTGACGGCGAAATGACTGCTTCTTCAGCATCACCAGCGACATCTTCTGCAAATTCAACTTTCTTTTTATTACTTTTATCTTCCGGCTCGGCCTGTGCTTCTAACTTGAGTCTAAGATGAAGTTCCTCGAGTTCGGCACGTTCTCTATCTCGACGTATTTCGTCCTGTTTACGTTTTTCGTTCTCTCGTCTAGCAAGCTTTAGTTTCTTTCCATATCGATTCATTTTTCTCTTCATTTTGATCTGCTCTCGTCTGATATTGTTCACTGTACACGTGATGTCCTTTCTGTACATGTTCACCGTTTTCTTGTACTCGAGTTCACTTCCGGCTACACGAGTAACCACGACTCGACCAACCTCGCTCTGAAGACCGGCTATCTTGGCATACGAGGACTGCGACATGACCATTTCCTGTAAAAATTTAGAGAAGTCGTTAATATAGATTGCAGGAAGACTATGACAGGACTAAAATTCTGGCAAAGAAGGAATTGCTTTTTACGAACATTCTTTCCCCAATATGCCCCGCGGTTTGTAGGAGATTAATTCTTTGCCAAACGACAGAATTTTAGACTGGACCAAATTGAAAGCATTTGCAGAAACAATTTAATTGTGGTTCAAATGATGGAATGTGTTTTTGTTCGGGTAGAAACGTAGTGGAAAACGGACAAAATGCTGATTACCAGCATTTTCTCCTTCTCCCACTATGTTTTCGTTAGCCTTCTTTGTTAAGGTCGTTAAAACTCAGGGTTGTATGGTGAAGAATTAAGTCACCATATCGTACAATGTAGATCAAAGCTTGGACTGCACGTTCTGTTTCACCCTCGTTAGCCCAGTTGTGAAGTATTACCATTCATCACGATGAATGTAGTTTACGGAATACACTGGAACTGGGTCAACGAGGATGGTTCTGTTTAGTCTTGATATAAAGTAAGCTTTTGAAAACATTGTGGACAAGGGAGAAACTTTGGGTAATCAAACATTCAAAAAAAGAAATCCCAGCGCCGGAGCTATATCTAACTTGTAGTCTGCTAATGTTTTAAACATTTAAAGTTACATCCTTACAGCCAGAGAGAAATAAATGCTTTTAATACTTGATAATGTGCAGAATAGCTCAGAATTTATGTATGTAAACTCTGTAAACACAGATAAAGTACCAATATATACGGTGTGAAGGAAAGAGAAATTCAAAGTATTTGTCCTGATTTACAACCGGAAACGACAACAGTAATTTCTTTACAGGCTGAAATGCATTTTCTGTCCATCGTAATCTATGCAACCTTGCATCCATTAGGAGCAATATTTGGCATGAAGATACAAGAATTATTATATAGTTTCATAAAATAAAGATAAAACGGGTTAAAAAAAACTGGCTAAAAACGAGTATAGATGTATCTTTAAACAATTATATTGTTGTTTTGTTTTCGAGTAATAAAGGTTGAAGTACCTGTATTTTCAAGACAATCAATAGTACAGCTAAGTGTTCATGGCAATTCCTTCATACACTCATTAGAATATCATATTCTTCCAAATTTCTTATCATGTACCAGGACAGGAAAATTCCACTTGTTAACTCATTTGAGAGCAAAATAAATGAAGACTGATTCTTCTATAATATACAAAATTTACAGACTACTGTTCGGGTTCGAGGACGTAACTTATGATTATGTCAACACAAAATCACACTTGATATGTTTGATTTTCATTCACAATATTTGGTCTTCTTTTTTATGGTTCATCGGTCAACGATAGCCCTCCTAGATCTCAAGTATTTGACTCTATCTTAACATTTAAAGAAGTAAAGAAATTTCTTCGGTCCTATACAGTAAGTCCTTAGAGTACCAGATACGAGAAGCAGTCATCGTTAGTTTCGGATTTGCAATCTCAAGGATTCTTTTTGGGCCGGAGTACGGTTCGTATTCACCAACCATTCTTAAGAAGATTCTTAGTTTTATTCTCCAAGATTTTCTAAATTTGAAAGCAACACAACTTCTGTATGGCTAAACCATTTGCTTTATCAAATCAGAATTCGTGTTAGTTTCAAATTCAGAAAATCTTGGAGAATAAAACCAAGAATGTTTTTAAGAATGGTTGATGAATACGGGCCATGATATCGGACTGTGAGAGACTGTGAAGGATTCAAGATCAGGCTCCACATTTAATGATGTCTGATATTGACCTCTGTGCACTATTTAATATGCAGTTCAGAATCTTTTTAAAACATTGGTACAGCATCATATTTCGATCAAAAATGAAAATATTTAATAATTAGAAAACAACGCGAAACCCTATCTTTCACCGAAGGCTAAAATCGCAAGAGAAAATGAAGAGAGCTGGCCCTGAAGCTCCTAGACTACACTTGCTGTGCATATTAGTCTTAATCCTTTACCTGCTATATAATTGAAATGAAACTTTCAGGCCGATAATGTTAACAAATTTTGCAGTTTCATTGGTATTTTTGGGGAAAAATATTTCCTTATCGGACAGTGCAGATCTAAGATCAGACTGCACCTTCTGTGCAGTCTGATCTTGATCTACGCTGTACGCAAAAGGTCTGTGAGTCGCGCTCAGCAGCCTAGAGGTTAAATTAACGTTGACAACAGAAGCTGTTTATATGGATAATGTCGTGGAAGAGTTAATAGTGCATACCCTAGCAGTTTCAGTCCTTGCCCATCTAAATATAGAATCCTCCCCTACTTGATGGGGGCGAAGTCGCAGCATTTTCCTCCTATTTTCAATCAAACTGCAACAAAAAAAAAAAGAAGACTTATAGGGAAAAATTAAAGCAATCATACATATAAAATCTGAAGTGTAAAAAAACATGACATGGACATTATTTTGCTGGTTTAAAAAAAAAAAAAAAAAAGGAGCTATACTCTGTGAAAAGGGGGCTTAATGCATCTGCAAAAAGTATCAACCCATGTCAGCCTGCGCAGTCCGCTCAGGCTGACCTGTGCAGAAACCTTTTGCTTTTGATCAAATTTCTGCATGTCAAAGGACCATTCTACCTCAAGATTCAGTGGGTTGTTAGAGAAAATGGATTTTATTGATCCACAATTATATGATGACTTGTTTGGTATCGTGGATCATACAATTACGCCCCCTTTTCTCAGAGCATGGCTCAAATCCAACGTTATTTATTGTTAAAATATCTTAGTTTGCCATACAGTTTTATCCTGGGTCAGGCTGCAAGATCTCGATCGAAAGTGTCCACATAAATTCGCTCTTAGAATTTTGATGGAATTGTGGGCAATCAGGAGACCAAATCGTGACCATGAAACCTGGGTTTAAAGGCCCTATATCTGCCAAATGTAATCGATGAGGGTGTTGAAATGCATTTAAATCATACCATTTAAAAGTATGGAAATTATTGTGAAGGTGACAACATGTTATTGTACGGTCGGTCCATCTGTTAGTCGATGGCAGAAAAATGAAATCTAAAACTATGTTAAAAGTTTCCAGGTCGCCTTATCTTTTGCCTGATTTGAAAATTATTTTTTCTTTTGGCAGCTATAAGGCCTTTAAGATGGGTATCGTTATAGAGCTGTAGATGCATACATAGGTTTAAACTGTTTGGCAAAGAGTACAAAAATAATTTGGCACTTGATCTCTACATTCGATTTTGTTTGGCAGGACTCTGATTGGGTTGGATACTCGGATCCCGTTAAGGAGAGGCAGGAATCACCATTTCGTAGTTACATTATGGACGTACTGACAAGAACGTGAAGTTATCACACAGTACATCGAGTCGCAGGATAAAACTATATTTCGAAAAATTTAAGCATGTAAGAATTTCTTTTTAAATCGCGAAATTATTTTATAGGCTACTTGACCACAGAAATTCATTTTTCCATGCTTTCGCAACTTGTGAAAATAGCATCACTTTTGCTTAACCGCTTGTGGAAATGTTTACTCAAGAATAATATCTCAAAACTAATAACAATAAAATATGACCCAAAACAAAGTAATTTGAGTTTCTTATTCAAATATTGAACGATTCCAAATTATAGCCTCTGGACAGAGAACCTTAAGTCCCATGGAAATATGTTTTTTTTTTCCTCAGGTTTTTTTTTTTTGGTCATCTCTGTCTTTTTTACCAACGAAGAGCTTTATGTAAATATTAACTTTTTTTTTTTTAAATCAGAATTTCTTTTACCCTTAACCTGCTACATAAATACCCCCCCCCCCGAAAAAAAGATGAATGAATAGAAAATCAAGCAGTGGTAAAAGTGAAAATATTGTGATTTCAAAGTTCCGTTCCCCAGGAAAGATCTCACTGCATCTGACAGTATAGATCCAAGATCGGACTGCACGTTCTTTGCAGTCTGATCTTAAACTGTACTGCCCGAAAAAGCACATTGAGTCGCAGCAGCCTCAGGGATAAAAGTCATGATAATCATACTCTGCCTATATAACCGTGAATGAGAAAGATCAAAAAATAAATATTGGCTCTATTAGTCTAATCTTATTTCAGTTATCTGTATAGAAACCAGTTCACTCTTTAGTCGTAGCTGTCACCACGGACATCTTTCGTTTGTACACTTTTTTTTTTTCCGGCGTAGCTGAATGTGCTGGTTTTTGACATACTTTTAGGTACTGATAAAAAAACGAATAAACAGAAATTTATGATTGGTCAAAAATGTATACGTGTTTATTCAAAGTGCTCCTGCTTCCTGCGGGCAACTTTACGTCGTCTGTCTTTTTTAAAGACATTTCTTGTTTTTACTCAAATCGTTTTCTTTTTTATTTATTCATTTTCCCCCGATTGAAAAAAAAGAGTCAACGAATACAGCTCTACATGTATCAAGCTCATTATTCGTGTACCTATTTACAAGGAAAGGACGAATACCGTGGAAGCCAGAAACAATATGTCAGAAAGGCACACAATCCATTGCTCTAGAAATTTCGCAGAGTAAAGAGTAGCACTATTTTTTTGTTCTCAAGACATATTTGTTACATGCAAAAATTTATGTAAGCTCTTACCAAATGATATGAACATGAGAATGAAGGCTTTCGAAAAGTTTTAACAGCATTTCTCCTCAGTTTCCAAGCAACATTTTTGCAAAGATCATTTGTTTCAACAATTCAGCAGATGCAAATGTTTCAAATGCCTTTTAAGTTCTTTCGCAAGTCTAAGTTTTCTGACGAACAGTACACAGGTGACTACCGGTATATGCATAAGCACAGGAGCGCCCCAACTCGATTGCTCGTACGAAAAACAACTACCCTTGAGAAAGTCTACTCGCCCTAGACGCTTTTTACTTTTTAGTAGTTATCGGGTTTTTTCGTACCCAGTATTTCATTACGTCAATGAAAAAATATTATGCACTAAGTACATACCTACTGACCAAACATTGTCTTACGTAAATAAAGATATTTACACAGCAGATCTGAAAATCTACTCGCTCAATCCATTTCATTTCGACTTGCCCTTTTTGTACTTAGTCCAGTGGTAGGAGGCCTAACGAGACAAAGTTAACCGCGTTTTGGGGCATTTAATTAGCTCTACCCATGTACCGGAATAAGCCTGCAGTTGTTTTACAGAAACGTAGATAATATTCAGGTTTTTTCCACACAATGTAGACTTTTAACGGCCGCCTGAGAAAGAAAGCTTTTGTGGAAAAAGGAGAAACTGGTAACCAGCATTTTCTCCTTTTCCCAAAATGTTTTCTAGCCTACCAAAGCAAATTTCAGTTTTTGATTCACTTTTATTTTGTCGTCTGCAAATGCTTTTAATTTGGAAAAGTCTAAAATTTTGTCGTTTGGTAAAGGGTTAAATACAATATATTTCATATTGAACATAACAGTTGCCCATTTTTCTTAATATTATAAACTGTCGATCGCCTCAACTAATTACCGAAGGACAAAATTCTGAAATGTTGGACTTCGAAAGCAGTTCAAGTACTCCTTTGTTAAGGTTCGTTAAAGGGCCGGATTGTTTGGTAAAGGACTAGAGTGAAATCATAAAGAGTCACACTGACGAACTCGGATTTGCTAACATAAACCCTGCTAATCTTGAGCACTGATGTCCTTGGCGAACAGATAAGATCAAGAACCGTCTTCACGTTCGTGCATTCTTGGTCCACATTCACCGATCTTAATTACATTCTTAATCTATTTCTCAAGATTTTTCTTGATTTTAAAGTAACGCGATTTTTGATTGGCTTAACCATATGGTTCAGCCAGTCAGTTAGTTCGTAACTTTCTAAATCTAGAAAAAACTAAAATGCAATTTGAATGGTTGGTGAATGCGGCAGCTGAAATTGGTCCTCACCCTTCATTAGCCATTTACGCATTTGACTCGTTCAGCCTATACAATTGGCGTGCAACACACGAAAAGGGGCCTTCGAACATATGCGTAAAAGTGTGTCGTCCCAGATCACCCTGTGCAGTCTGTGACTAATCCGAGACGACACTTCCCGTTTTTGTGCGATTTTCTGTTTCACGAAAGTCTACTGTATGAAAAAATCTTATGCAGTCGTAAAGTGCCGTCTCGGATTAGCCTGCGCGGACTGCGCAGGCTAATCCGAGACGACACTTTACGCAAATGTCCGAAGGTCTAATTTGCATGTTGCGGGCCATATATTAACTCGACTTTTTTCGACGTCTGAAGATACAATCCACTGAAACTCAGAAAGATTTTTATCCTACAATCACTTGACTTAGAACCAAGCTGACGATTTACTTTCAAGATCAGACTGTACGTTCAGTCCTATACAGTCCGATCTTGATCTTTGACCCCCGCAGTAGCCCCTCTCTTTGCCGATGGTGCTGAATGGATTAAGCTTTATTTTAATGATAATTATCAGCCAGTCCTTAAGGACTCGTTGTTTATTCCTATTTTTGAAGGATAAAGGTTAACTTCACTGTATTATGATAGAATCAAAAAGCCTCTGTGACATAAAGTGACCCGTTAACTCTTTCAGAGCCGAATATATACCTAATCATAAACTTTACCACTGTCGACGATTGAAACCCAAAAAGATTTTTATGTGCTGGGCTTGATTAAACAAGCGGATGGCGTAGATCCAAGATCAGATTGCACGTTCTGTGAGGTCTGATCTTGATCTATGCCGTCGGCAAAAACTCCTGTTTTCGCTTATGGCGTTAAAAGGGTAAAATCTGTATATTCTAAAGAAACTCGCACAATGTTATTATATGAATGTGATTTATGCTGTCATCGTAATTGATTATTTACTCTTCTATAGTGGCATAAATTATCGTCATATTTCTAGTTTTCGAAAAATTACACATTTTTAACTTAATTGAAAAATGCACCGCAGGATCGATTTGTCCCCAAAATGCGCTAATATGCTTAAGGTCTACGATTAATAAGAAGACTAAAATACACGTATGTTTTCCTTTTCTTTTTTAATTTTCAAGATTAGAATACATGTACGAGGAAAACTGTAAGTAGACTAGTACTATGTAGACAAAGATTAAGCGGATCGATGGTTAGGCTGTACAAACTGTACAAAGAGTTCAGTTTTGATCATCAATCCACGCCACCTCACATTTTGTTATATATTAAGGCTGAAACGACCGCTAAAGTTCTAGCAACTGGGACTTTTGTAATGATTAACAAAAAAAAAAATAGATACAGCATAGCAGTCTACTGTGTCTGTATCAAGGTTTAACAATAAAGCTGCTCTGGACAGTTCTGGCTACTTTAACAGACATTGTTGACTGTACAAGACATAAAGTCTGATCTTGCATCTTCAGTTTGTCATATTTTAGACAATATTCTTGGAAAATCAGCCATGTACATTCGGTGAGTAGATCTCTTTTACTGGTCGAAAAAAAAAGAGAGTATCATTTATTTTGGCACTCATGACTTGAGCTAAGTTCTTTGCTGTATTCGATAACATCAGTACTGATCAAAGATCAGTTATAACATTCAATACGTATAAAAGATCATTCCGCGTGCTAAGGGTGGGTCAAAGAATAGTCCGCAATTTCAGTACAGATCCAGTACCAGTCCGCAAGTTCAGGATGGATCCAAAAACAGTTCGCATGTTCAGTATAGATCCAGGATCAGTCGACACATTCAGTACTGATCCAGGATCAATCAGCAAGTTCAAATCCAAGATAAATCCGCACGTTCTGTATAGATCCAAGACCAGTTTCACATTCAGTACAGATCCAGGATCATTTTTCACATTAAGTGCGGATCCAAGATCAAACCACACGTTCAGTACAGATCTAAGATCAGTCAGCATTTTCAGTGCAGATGCAAGATCAGTCCGCATGTTCATTACAGATTCAAGATAAGTCCGCACGTTCAGTGAAGACCCAATATCAGTCCGCATGTTCAGATGACATCCAAGATCAATCTGCACATTCAGTACAGATGCAAGATCGGTCCGCATGTTCAATACAGATCCAAGATCAGTCCGCACGTTCAGCACAGATCCAAGATAAGTGTGCACGTTCAGTACAGATGCAAAATCAGTCCGCATGTCCAGTACAGATACATTCAGTGCAGATGTTAGTGTGAACGTTCTGTACAGATACAGAACAGTCTGCACATTAAGTACATATCAAAGGTCAGTTTCACGTTCAGCCCAGATCGACGAACAGTTTGATCATTCAGTGCAGATCCAAGATCTGACTTCAGTCTGCAAGTTTAGCACAGATCAAGAATTGTCTGCTAGTTCAAGAACAGTCTGCGCGTTCAGTTCAGATCCAAGATTATTTTTCACATTCTGCTCATATCTAAGATCAGTCTGCATGTCCAGTACAGATTCAAGATCAGTCTGCACCTTTACTTCAGATTTAGTAACAGTCTGTACCTTCTGTACAGATCCAGGATCAGTCTGCACATTTCATTATTCACAGATTCAATATCAGTGTGCACATTATGTACAGATTCAATATCAGTCTGCAATTCTGTACAGATCCAGAATCAGTCCTCTTGATCGATAAGTCAGCAACAGCACCTAAAGTGTGTCTTAAGAATTTTGAAAGTTATTCAAAAAGAAATGATGAACAATGTACACATGTATATTCGTATGAAAAAAAAAAAATCAACGATTAAATTTAGATACAAACGACTTGATTTTTTTTATAGCTCATTAAAATAGTGCATAGGGTTTTTTTTTTTTGTTCTTTTTGTTTTATATTGGATGTAAACTTTTAAGTCTGTCTACTTTTGATGCGATGTTAAATGACGAAAAAGGGACAAACAAAAGCAGACATGCGGGCAGAAACACGGACAGAACTGTAGTTGGACACGTGTGTAGGCAGACATGCAAACGGTCAAGAACAGACAGACAGGCAAACGTATGTTGAAAGAGTAAGAGTGCCTTAAAAAAAAGAAAAAAAGAAAAGAAAATATATCACCACAGAATCCGTACAAATGATACTTACTCTCAATAAAAAAAAAATCAACGACAAATATGCAAATATACCACATTGAATAAGTATGCAAAAATAGTTTACTTATCGACTTACATCCCATTAAACTATCCGCTACAACCCACCAACACTTTTTGTGATAAGAGAGCGAATGGGTACATTAATATTTGTATTAAATCTGTTCAAACAGTATTTTTCTGCTGCCGATATCAAGAACATCCTTTTTAACCCTTTACCAGACGACAAAAGTTTAACCTTGTCCAACTTGAAAGCATTTGCAGACGACAAATTAAACCTTACTTGAAACATAAAATTTGTCATTCAAATGGCAGAAAACATTGAGAGAAAAGGAGAAAATTCTGGTTACCAGCATTTCTCCTTTTTTCACAAAGTTTTCAAAACCCTTCTTCCTCAGGGTCGTTAAAAATCGGGATCGTGTGGCAAAGATTTAACTCATTACCTCATGACCTGAATTTTCAGCCGACGACTATCGTATAGCATGAATTTAGGTTTAAAATGCGTTGACCAGTACTGGTTGGAAGCACAATGGGCAGCAATTTCTCCTTTTCATTTATTCCTGTCTCCCATAATCATATAATCGGGAATAGATCGACAAACCTACAATAAAATCAAAATTACGTAGTGTAAATGAGACATGCTCTGACAAAAGGGATGTAT
The DNA here is from genome assembly GCA_945859785.2 of Tridacna gigas. Lineage (NCBI taxonomy): Eukaryota > Metazoa > Mollusca > Bivalvia > Cardiida > Cardiidae > Tridacna > Tridacna gigas. The sequence continues at coordinate 36,694,194 of OX244037.2, read as the reverse complement.
CTTGCAAAGCAAGTCATCATAATTATGGATTCATAAAATCCATTTTGTATGACAACTGACTAAATCATGAGATAGAATGGTCCTTGGACCTGCAGAAAAATTGACCGATAGCAAAAACTTTCGACCTTGGTGGATACTTTTTGCAAAGTGTATTAAACCCACCTTTTTACATAGAATGCATCAAATATGAAAATGAGAGGTATATGTACGAGATTTTCCCATTTTTTTCGTCAAATGATTCACATGAAATTATTCGGGGACTCGCAGAAGTAAATATCAACAAAATGAGATTTCTATGACGAAACATACGGTTTAGTCTCGATAATACGGAAATTGTCCCCCACCCTCTAAAAAATGTTGTTTAAAACGCTAATAAAAAAAAAACGATAAAATCACGAATATACGGAAATAATTCTACGGACCATACGGTAAACGGTTGGTAATACGGAAACCAATTGGCAAAAGCTACGGTAAAAACCCGATAAAACGAAGTCGTTGCACACAACAGACAATTTCGATACCACGGAAAACTTTTGACAACACGTATAGTTGATTGGTGATAAGGGACTAATTCGACGAAACACACTGTGAAACCCCAATGAAAACGTTATTAGTTTAACAAAACACATCTTTAACCAATGAGGAGCTAATTTAGATCAGACTCTATGTTCTACGCTGTCTGATCTTGATCTATGCAGTCCTTAAGGCTCCCCCCCCTTTTTTTTTTTCGCCTGTGACACTGAAAGGGTTAAACACCAAAATAAAAGAGGTGTTTTGGCACATCAGATCGGCAGTTTGATCTTGGGTCTACATTAACAGCACAAGCAATTGCATTGTGCTCAGTGCTCATTACAAATATCGACTTTTACGCCCTGAAGGCCGACAGTTTTCGGAAAACGTTGTTGAAAAAGAGGTATTTTCTCCTTTTCCAACCACGTGTTCCATACTGTCGAAATGAAACCCACACACACTTTAAAATGGTTTCCTTTGTATAATGTTGACGACTTTTTTACTACGTCAGAGCTAGCCTATATATCCACTAATGGGTAAAGGGTGAGAAACCGTTTCGCAAGAACCCTGGTCCAATATTTATGGGCGGTTTGGGGTGTTTTATATTAGAAGATATAAATCAGAGATAGGTTATTTTGTCTCTAGCCTGGCAAAAACTGCTAGATTACAGTAGTCTCTGTGTTGTTCAAATAAAGACATTATCATACTGTCGAATATATTATGGGCTTACGTAGAAAGATTTGGATAGTAGCGAGATACGAATATCGAACTGCCGCCATACCAATTTAATCAAAGTACTGAAATGACTCGAATTAATCCGCGATACAAATCAAATGCGAAAGATCAAACGTCAAAGGCCAGTTCGACGCATGAACTCTTAAGCTGCTAATCGCGATTTTCTGACCTTTTGCGGACAGTGTAGATCAAGATCAGACTGCACAAAACGTGCAGTCTGATCTTGGACCTACTCTGTCCAATAAGGGTGGTTTTTTTTTCTCAATAAAAAATAAAAAAGAATAATAAGTTTGAAATAACAATATTCGAGTTTTTACAATCGGCTTGAAATGTTTATTTGACTTATTTAGCAGGGTAAGGGTTAATAGCGTCGAGCACATGATTGTAGAGAAAGCTTTAGTCACTTTAGTACCTATAATGATATGAACAAATGAAAATGTTAATGGATTTCAGGAACTCGTAACCCGACTTTTTATCTGGTGCATTTACTATGAATTTATTTTATATCTGTTTTCTTTCTTGGTTTTCACTTAACCCTTTACCACAAAATCCCGAGTTTTAAGGACCTTATAAAAAAAACAGCTTTTGAAAATATGTCGGGAAACAGAGAAATGCTGGTTACCAGCGTTTTCTCCTTTTCTCACAATGTTTACTACGTACCCTTCTGCAGACAAATCTCATCATTCCAGCTATATTTAAGCTGCCGTCTGCAAATGAGTCATGCTCTGTGAAAAGGGGGCTTAATACATCTGCAAAAAGTATCAACCCATGTCAGCTTGCGCAGTCCGCGTAGGCTGATATGAATCCGGCAAAACTTTTTTGCCTTTGGTAAATTTTCTGCATGTCAAAGGACCATTCTACCTCATGAATTTGTCGGTTGTTAGACCAAATGGATTTTATGGATCCATAATTATGGTGAACTGCTTGGAGTAATGCATTATGGATATGCATTAAACCCCTTTTAGCCAGAGCAAAACTCAAATGTTTTCAATTTGGACAAGTCTAAAATTTTGCCATGTGGCAAAAAGTTAACACTTAAGATGCTGAATAAATGAAAAGCAAATTTCTACTCAATCCTAAAAGCCCAAACATTGCGGTTTCAAAGTTGATTTCACCGGAAAGAAAATACCGTATCGGATAGTGTATATCAAAGATCAGACTGCACGTTCTGTGCAGTCTGATCTTGATCTACACTGTCCGCAAAAGGTCAGTGGGTCGCGATTAGCAGCTTAAGAGTTAAGTTGTTAAACGATGTCAAAAACTCGAAAACTGTGATTTGTTGACACAAATAAAACCAGTTTATCTAACACGACATTTATGCTCCTCCAATAGGATTTTAAAAAATGTAGGAAAATGAGCTGTTGCAGAAATTGCTTTTTTTTTTTCACGAAACCTTGTATTTACTAGGTATAAATTCATCCCTTCCACCCATTCCGTTCCGGTAGATATTTCTCTTTTGTTTCGGCTGTACTATTTGTAATAGGTTAACGTCCAGTGATATCGCTCATTCCAATTTCTCACTGCTGGACATTCCTTCCCATGAAATAATCAATCAATCTCTTTACCAAACAACCCAAACTTTTGAAAACCTGTGATCCGCTAAAGATCACTTTCCCACAATGGTTTATACCCTTTTAATGACAAATTTTGCCGAATAAGCAACACCCATTTTGTCGTCTGCAAATGAGTTGGTTTTGGACAAGTCCAAATGTTTGTCGTTTGGTAAATAATGCATACATTATTTCGTGAAACAAAGTCGTGGCAGACAACAACCATGAACGACGGTCTGATATCAAATACATGTGGAAACAAAGTGGGTATAAATTGCAATTTCACCTATTCCACAAATCATTCAAAATTGGGCCCCGAAAAAATCAATTTACCTTGTGGCTATGTTTTAACACTAGGAAATGAAATGAAGAAGTCATTTATAAACAGACGTTTCAAGTTCGAAAAAAAAAAAAGACTCACATGCGCCTTTTCAAGGCTGTATTGGTCAGGGGATCTTACAAAGACATAGATCCACATCATAAATCCAAAATCAGTCTGTACTTTTCAGACAGTCTGTTCTTTGATCTATGTTGTCCGTAAGAGCTCTAGTTCTTTTTGTAGGAAAAGTCTCACCGAATCGGACATTGTGAAATACGTTCTGTGCAGTCTGATCTTGATCTGCATTGTCCGCAAAAGTGCACTGAGTCGTGCTTAGCATCGAAAGGGTCAATAAGATAAAGGAACGGTTGCCAGGTAAACTATTTGTAGCGAGGAATTTTCTTCAACAGAATGATCAATTAACCAATAAAGGTAATATCAAAACATTTAATAACGAAAATATCTCTATAACACATGTTTCGCTTGACGTCGAACCAACACACAGATTCCCAGTCTCTATTTCGCGCCATTTTTCAGAAGCAAGTCGCTATAGGCCTACGTGTATTAGGGCGGTGATGTATTCTGCAGATGAACATGTTACTGTTTATCTCTTATTCATGTTTTATAGTTCTTTTTTCTTATCAATGTTTCTTTTACTGATATTGTGTATAATATTCCATAAATCTTGAACTTTGGTATACAAGTTTAAATCAGTTGCTGCTTTCCCAAATGGCCAGTCTCGAAACAATTGTGGCATTTTCTACCCGCTATTTTACCACAAAGATTTAGTTGTATTTCTTGGCTTTAAATATAGGCCCTGTTTTGGTAATTATTCCATCATTAAGAAAGACGGTGTTGAGCGACTCTCCGGGAAGAGGATTAATAAAACTCGTCTGAATTATGGGTTAGAATGGTCCGTTGGCAAACAGAAAATTTATAAACAGGAAAAAGTCTCAAGCAGAACAGTCTGCTCGGATTGCACAGGCTGACGTGGGTACAGATACCTACTTTTTGCAGGTACGTATATACAACCCATATTTACACAGAGCATGGCCCACATGTACGGCTGCTTATTCCTGTAACAAGTTAACCCTTAAGCTGCTAATCGCGACTCACTGACCTTTTGCGGACAGTGTAGTTCAAGATCAGACTGCACAGAACGTGCAGTCTGATCTTGGATCTACACCGTCCGATACGGTATTTTCTTTCCGGTGAAATCAACTTGGAAAACGCAATGTTTGAGCTTCTACTATTGAGTGGAAAGTTTCGTTTCATTTATTCAGTTAAGATCAGCAGGAGATTGCAGTGCATCTTTTGACAAAAAAAAAACATGCGTTGAGTGCATTGGACTGTGTCCATTTTGACCATATATATTTCACAGGGGTCTTTTCAAAGCCGTTTGCTACAAAGATGATATTCCTCGTTAGTAGTGTACACTTGTCTTATTTGCAGAATGAGAATACCATCTATATAATGCACATTCTTGCATGCGTGTGACGGCTCTAATCTAAACTTTCTAAAAGTAAATATTTAACTTAAGAATTGATTTATTTACTGACAAGATATCGAGTGCTCTCTTCTGTTTTCTGACTGGGAGATCATCCCAGAGAGATCAGGAACGTCGGGTTCGTCTTTCAATCAACTTTTCACCCCACAATCGCGACCCTGAAGATAGAAGGCTTTGAAAGCATTGTGGGAAAAGGAGAAAATGCTGGTAACCAGCATTTTCTCTTTTTCCCATAATGTTTTCTACCCTTTCAAAGAAAGTTTGTTATTTTTGATTCACATTTATTTTGTCGTCTGCAAATGCTTTGAATTTGGGCGTGTTTAAAATTTTGTCGTTTGGTAAATCATTTCCACCTGAAACAAATTTGCAGCAGACAAATTTGAAAATATTCTTGTAAAACTGAGAAGCCATCATAAATTAAGATTTAATACATTAATGCGTATAAAACAGTGAGGCAGAAGGAAAGACTGATCGCGAGGAGCGCTGTTTCCAGAAGTAATCTGCGACAAGACGAAAAAAAAAAAATGTCTGAAGGAGGTTATGGTTTAACCTTTATCAAACAGTCACGTGTTTTTAACTACCCTGAGAGAGAGAAAGCATTTAAAAACGTCGTTGGAAAAAAGAGGAAAATGCTGGTAACAAGCATTTTCTTCTTTTCCAGCAATGTTTTCTATCTTTTCAAAGACAAATGAATTCATTTGAGACACATTGAATTTGTCGTCTGCGAATGCTTTGAATTTTCCATGGACACGTCTAAAATTTTGTCGTCAGGTAAGGAGTAAATCGATTATTTAAATTCTAATATCTATCACAGAGGGCTTTCCCTTTTTAACTCTTAAGCTGCTGAATAAATGAAACGCAAATTTTTACTCAATACTAAAAGCCCAAACATTGCTATTTCAAAGTTGATTTCACGGGAAAGAAAATACCGTATCGGACAGTGTAGATCAAAGATTAGACTGCACGTTCTGTGCAGTCTGATCTTGATCTACACTGCCCGCAAAAGGTCAGTGGGTCGCGATTAGCAGCTTAAGGGTTAAAGGAAAAAACAAAATGATTGAAATACGCCACTACGTGCTAATTTGTATTCCGCGTCTCTTCCAGAATAAATGAAACGAAGAATATTATTACATTTAAGCCAATTTAGAATGTCGATTGTGACAAAGGAAACATGAAAAAAAAAACCATTTTGGCAATTTGGTTAATTTTTCACATTACTTTCCTCCTTATTTCTTCATTTTTTGTTTTCTTTGCTCAAAGGGGTAACGAATTACCACACAATCACGAGTTTTTAAAAATCCGACGAAGGAGACCCTTGAAAACATCGTAGGAAAAGGAGAAAATGCTGGTAATCAGCATTTTCTCCTTTTCCCACAATGAATGTTTTCTACCTTTTCAAAGAGATATCCCGTCATTTGACACACTTTTAAGCTGCCGTCTGCAAATGCTACCTTTAAGGACCAGTTCTAAATTTGTCATCTGGTAAAGAGTTATAAAATTATTAATGCTAGAAAACGGTTGAATACCGAAATCCCTGAATCAGTTTTGTCTGAAATGAAAAACTAAGGGACAGGAGACGTAAAAGTTTGTTCTTCGATTAGTTGTTCGTATAACAAGATACATTGTTACCTTGATTATGTTGATCTGCCCATAATACAAGCGGTGATAACGAGGGACAACTTTGTTGACATAAGATTATACGATTTTCTGTCCTGCCCCCTTCAGGTCTTCTTTAATTTACATAGTACAGACTTGACAAGATAACGTATCGAGTAGCAGCAGGAAAGTCGAACTTGATTCACCTTGAATGTTCTGTTACCATTTTGTATCACGTGATGTGATTGTCAGAGATTTCAGCGGACTATTTTACAAGTGTTTACGTTTATTCTAGCTGTTGGACGTTTAGAAAAAAAAAAGATGTGAATCACGAAATATTGCTTGTAACAAGCAATTGCTGTCCACCAAATTGTTTCCATTCTGTTGAAAAACTTTCTAATTCATCTTTGACCAGACTTCCAGATAAAAGGGAGTGATAGTGTTCTAAATCCATTATTTCTCTTCCAAAACCTCATGTTATGGGTACTCATTAGAATCGTCTCTATGACACCATTCTAATGAGTACCCATAACATAGGGTTTAGTGGAGAGTGATTAATATTTTCAATTTTGAACTCAAAATCACTCCCTCTATCTGGAGCTCTCTTTGACGTAATAAATTTGTCCTCAATGCTCTTTGTAAGTGTTTGGTTGGTCTAAAACTAGTCAGCATAGAAAAAGAGTTGCTTTTAGAAAAGACCAAAAACTTTCTTGTTAAAGAAGAAATTGCAGCAAACATGTTTTGTAAATAGATAATGACTGCGTTTCTTCCTTTGTACAGTTGTTTAAACTCTGTTTTTCAGTCCAGCAGTTTTTAGTCACATCGACAGTATGCACGTCCAGTCATCTACTGTCTTAGAACTAGAAAGAAAGTCTTCCAGCATGACCGTGTCAACTCGCCGATCAAACTCGGGACATCCGGGTGACAAATCATGGCCTCAGCCTTGGCCACAGGGCCAGGAAGACAGCCGCCTCTAGTATGCCTGTTCATATCTCTATCAGTGTGTTCAGTTTGATAAGGTCTTATATTATTTTTTTTTACCCAGGACGGATGTTTGTGTAAAGTACTTTTAACCCTTTTGGCTGCTAAGCGCGACTCACTGACCTTTTGCGGACAGTGTAGATCAAGATCAGACTGCGGAGAACGTGCAGTCTGATCTTGGATCTACACTGTCCGATAAGGAGGTATTTTTCCTAAAGAAAATAAGATCGAAATAGTATTATTCGGGTTTCTACCATCGGTTTGAAAAGTTCATTTCTTTTATTCAACAGGATAACGGTTAAAAATTAAATCCCTTTCCACTTAAAATAGGCCTATATAGATGCGACCTCATTCCATATCTAAAACAACAAACCTGTGAAGCTCAGAAAGATTTTGATCTAACAGGGTTGTCTAGACAAACGGCCGGTATAGATCTAAGATAAGACTGCAGTCTGATCTTGACATATATGCCGTCAGCAGAAGCCATTATTTTTTTTTCACCGACGTCGCTAAAGAGTTTTATAAACCAAATTAATTGTGAACTAGCTTTTCCATCAACGTGGTTGGCTTACACAAGTGTTTATCTCTCCGTGGATGATAAGCCACGTAATAAGAGACCAGTGCTTGGATGGCCATGGTATCCTAACTCTTCACCAAACAACAAAATTTTACACAAGTCAAAATTTAAAATCATTTGCTAACGGCAACACAGGCCTGAGTGTGACTCAAAAATTATTTTTTGGTGAAGGGGTAGAAAATGTGGTGAGAAAAGGAGATAATGTTCTCAAGGGGCTTCCTTCTTAGGGTCGTCAAAACGCGGGATTGTGTGATAAAGGGTTAAAGCCGTTGCACGTTAAAATCTTATCTCTAATACATCCTTAGTTGCCGAAAAAAAGTGGGTTTCATTTTTCATACTGGAAAAAATAATAACGTTAAAACGTTTGTAGACAGTATTCAGATAACAGACTGCAATCCAGTACAAAGTTCAAGAGTACTTCGATCAATTCTGAACGTATTTCAAGTGCTCTAAAAGGGGCATAAAATCTCTCCAAAAATACTTTAAACGCTTGCTTCATAGACAGCTATCCATTTCCTCTCGGTAACTACAAAAAACATTCTATTTACAGTCCGATCATGGATCTAAACTATTAACATAGTAAATACATAAATATTAATTCCTTATTTTGAGAGATTTTCTGTGTAAAATAAAACACGAAGCCTTAAAAATTTGGAGTGTTTTAACCGACTCAAATTCGATTATTACACGTCCAAACGGCCGACTTAGTCCTATGCAAGCAATCCCAACCCAAAGAAAACATTGTGGACAAGGAGATTTCTCCTGTTCCAACCATGTTTTATCCAGTATTCAAAGACACCAAACATTATCTGTGCAACAATTAATTTGTTGTCTACAAATGCTTTGAATTTAGGTCAGTCTAACATTTTGTCGTCTTGTAAATGGCTAAGCAATGAACAAAATAATGCATCCAATACATTACCAAAATTTTAAGATGACGAGTTATTTAGTCAGTAGACGAATTTGGATAGTATTGCTCGAAAAGAGCACTTTTTCCCCCAGTTTTGTCACTGTGGTTTCGCCAGCATTTGTAAATTAACTTTGCCAAACTACGAAATTTAGGACTGGGCCAAACCGAAAATAGTTTCAGACGACAATCTAAAATATAGCTCAAATGATGATTTGTCAATGACAGCGTAGAAAACATTGTGGGAAAAGGACAAAATGCTGGTTACCAGCATTTTCTCATTTTCCTACAATGCTTTCAAAAGGCTTCTTTCTCTACGTCGTTAAAAAGTCGGGATTGTGTGGAAAAGGTTTGACAACTGATTTACCATGTATGGATGTTTTCATAGTCGTCTGCTGCATTTTTTTTGTGGGGGGGGGGGGCCTGCAACTAGTTAGATAAGCGTCAAGTGGCAGCCTATCGCACGCTCAAAATGTTTACCATCTTACAGAAACGTCTTTGGCTTTGATTTGCGTCATTGCTCTTACAGTGAGATAATAAATAACGAGTATGGTACATTTATAATCGTATACATGGTCATTTAAAGATTATTTCCGCATTATCGACTGCACATATTCAGTCAATACTGTCAAGCCGCTATAAAGTCTTGTCTGTTTGGTTTAACTGTTGTTTAACGAAGCTTTCAACAATATTTCAGTACATCCAAAATTGCGGCGGCGACTCATGCATTTCATAATTTATAACTACATGTTCTGGTTAGTATATTACAAGGCTTGGCTATAATGTGCCACGCTGAAGGACCCTCGCGTTCTTATCTCGCACTAAATGAAGGTTTCGGATTCTATTCCAGAGCCTTTACTAAACAAGTCCGAGTTTAAAAGACCCGAAAGAAGACATTTGAAAACTTTGTGGTACAAGAGCATCAGATGCGAGTGCGAACGCTCGGTTGCAGTTGCTTTTAGAAATGCATGTAGATTGATTTTCAGTGAAAATTCAGTCAAAAAAGAGGCATAAGAGAGTCAAAAATATTTTGATGGTTACCCGCCCTAGTTTTATGAGTTTCCCTTTTCAAACATGTAGTTAAGAAGTCTTCCGAGGTTGAAGTAAATATTTTCAGTAATGACAGAGGTATGATAAAATTTCAAAGTTTGCACAACGAATTCCAAGTTGAAAAGGAAAAAAACCTGCATCAAAAAATTTTGATGGTTGCCTGCCCTTGTTGTATAGGTTCCCTGTTTGATAGTGTTTTTTTGTCATCTGATAAAGGTTAAAACCACGACTGTGGTCTATAAATAGGAGCCATGCTCTGGCAAAAAGGGGCTTAATGCATCTCCGTTATGCATTGGACCAAGCAAAACATTACATAATTAAGGATCCATAAAACCAACTTTGTCTAACAAGTCACTGAATCATGCTACAATGGTCCTTTGACATGCAGAAAATTGACTGATGGCAAAAGGTTTCAGTCCAGGTCAGCCTGCAAGGACTTTAATGTGAACACCACAGCTTTAAGCTGTGGACTATAGCACCACAGCTTAAAGATGTGGACTTTAGCACTATGAACAATGTAGATTAAGATCATACTTCAACGAACGTAGTCTGATCTTGGATCTACAATCTATAATGCCAGTATTTTCAGATAGTCTGAGTAAAACAATCTTGAATGAACTCTTTACCAGAAAACATAATTTTATACCAAAAGCACTATGAACAATGTAGATTAAGATCATGCTTCAACGAACGTAGTCTGATCTTGGATCTACAATCTATAATGCCAGTATTTTCAGATAGTCTGAGTAAAACAGTCTTGAATTAACTCTTTACCAGAAAACATAATTTTATACCAAATTTAAAGTATTTGCAGATCACAGAACTGGGCGCAAATGTTAGGGTTTGCCTATGAAATAGTAGAGATAATTGTGGGAAAAGTGAAAAATGCTGGTTACCACAGCGTCTTCTCAAGCCTTCTTTCTTGGGGTTATTAATACTTAGGATTGCTTAGTAAAAGGCTTATATTGTAAAATGTCTTTATTAATACTTAGGATTGCTTAGTAAAAGGCTTATATTGTAAAATGTCTTTGGTGTATCTACGTTTTCAGTTACAGTTTATTTGTTACAAAACAGAATCTGTAAATCATTTATATATGAAAAAAACATATAAAGAAAACGAAAAAAAAAAAAAACCTATCAGTATGTAGTTATTCATCATCACACAAACAGGTAAATTTTGTAGAAACTTTTCTATCTCTTCAATAAAACATTACAAAATGGCAATATTTAAAGACATTTTTATTTGTAACATATATTCCCCAAACAATGAGCATACCTATGATTCTCCTACAACATCATGTGTAACAATTTCAACAAAACATTTATGTATCATAAACAAAAAAGAATTTTACAACGTAATCAACAACAACAAAAAGTGTCTCCTTTGTTGTGTCCACAAACCCTTAGAAATGGACTATCATGTCATACCAAAAAAAGACTATCACTTAAATCACAAATTCTAGAATGTAAAACAGACTGATGAAGTACAGAAGAAGTAACCTATTGAATCTCATGAGTCATACTCTGGCAAAAGGGAGTTAATGCATCTCCATGATGCATCATACCAAGCAAGACATCACATAATTATGGATCCATAAATCCATTTTGCCTAACAACCTACTGAATCATGAGGTAGACTGGTACTTTGACATACAGATAATTGACCAATAGCGAAGTTTTGGCCAAGGTCAGCCTGCACAGGCTGACCTGGGCTGATACTTTTCGCAGATGCATATAGCCCCCTTTTCACAGAGCACTGCTCATACATATATTAGAACTCTCTTACACTAATTACATTCTTTGGAACAATCTATGGAAGGTCTAGCTCCAGACAACTTGAAGACAGATGAAGGTATTGTTCATGATGAGCAGATGTCTTCATCTGTCCAAATGGTTTCAAAGCTCAATTCAAATGGCAATGTTTTATATTCTAAATCTCTTCCATGCTGGGTATGGTTGACAGAACACAACAGAATCACTGAAAAGTGTGATCAACAATACAACTACAAAACCAATTCAAGAACATGAGAGCCATGCTCTGGCAAAAGGGGGCATAATTCATCTCCGTGATGCATCCTATCAACAATGTTAACACAGTATTAAAAATCCCCCAAATCAATTTTTGTATAACATCCAACTGATTCATGAGGTACACTGGTCATTTGACATGCAGAAATCTGGCCAAAAGCAAAGTTTTGGCCCAGGTCAGCCTGCGAAGACTGTGCAGGCTGATCTGAGCCAATACTTTTTGCAAATGCATTAACCACCCTTTTCACAGAGCATGGCTCATGTATGTTATTGTTTTATGGTATTATGGATGTCATAAAATGATTTATAAAAATCTTCTCTGTTCCTGACAAATAACATCCTTGTACATAAAAACTGCAATAAAAACCAGAATAAATCTCTAGAAAAGAGAGAGAAAATCAAGTAAATAAAATTTTAAACAATAATTGAAAATTTTACTCCACATTAGTGCTGGAAAAAAATTACTAAATACATAATCTGAGAGTTACAGATTTTGATATCCTACGACTTAATCAGATGTAACTCATTAACCCAAGTCAGCCAATTGTGGCCCCTCCTACTGAAAATGTGGCAACTTAAAAAAATACGTGTATAACCAATTATTAAATGAACAGACAAAAATTGCCACAAATAAAATCATAGATCAGAAAAAAAGGAAAAATACCAAAAGTGCTCATAATGTTTTCAAAATGCATTTTGTTCTACAACTTCAAAACTTTTGTAACCGTGAGAACATGATGATCATTCTCGGTCTGGAAAAAGATCCAATTGATTTTTATTTCAATTCTGCCTTTAGCCCAAATGAGTAAATATAGATCCAAGATCAGACTATACATTTTTGCAATTTTCTGCAAAGATTTTCACCGGTTGTTAAAATAATTAAGTTGTGATAGGCATTCTCAGGACTTAGAAAAGAAAAGAAAGCAAAAAAAACTTCCATCATTCAACCTTCATCTTTCCATTTCAGTAAAAGAATGTTGTTGTCTTTCATACAAAGTGCTAAAAACAGCCCTGATCTATTGCTATCTGTGAACCCATCCAGCCAATCACATGGACCCAGGGTCACTGAGGCTCCATTCTGTGTGGGTCTGAAAGATGAAAGAGAAAACCATGATGGTATAAGAATGAAAAAATTTGAGCTGTATTCTGTGAAAAGAGGCTTAGTGCATCTGCAAAAAGTATCCACCCATGTCAGCCTGCACACACTGCTATCTTTACATTTTCTGCATGTCCAAGGACAATTCTATCTTCATATTTAGTCAATTGTAAGAATAAATGGATTTTAAGAATCCATAATTATTTGATGACTTGCTTGGTATAGTGCATAACTGAGATGCACTAAGCCCTGTTTTAAAAGAGCATGGCTCATTTATATTTTTTTAACCAAACTTTTTTTTAACAGGGTAGAAAATACTGTGATAAAAAGAGAAAATGCTGGTCACCAAAATTTTCTCTTTTTCCCACAATGTTTTCAAAATAATTCTTCTTTAGGGTCATTTAAACTTGGAATTGTGTGGAAAGGGTTTAATTTGTCCACAAAAGGCAGTTTAACCTTGATCAACATTCTTTACAAAAATAAACAAAGTTATACTTAGCTCTCTAAGGGTTTATGCAGAATTGATTTTTTCTACTTTCTTAACTCTTTCACTGCCAATGCCACCTTGGATAGTTTTTGTAGATCAAAATCATACTGCACAAAACATGCAGTCTGATCTTTGGTATACACAGTCCGCTACCTGATGTTAATCTTTGAGTCAGCTTCAATCGTAACAAAAATATACTTTTAGACCTTGAGAAAGTTGAATTCATTTAGTTGGCAGTGAGAGTTAAAAACACAAATAACTGTACAATTATAGTTTATACCTAAATGGAGGCAGGGGTATTGAGCATACTATCTTGCTTGAATGCACATCAACAAGGACAATACGGCTATATCCATCATCTACCATAAACACTGAAAACTTCTGCCCAACACCAAGAACTATTTGTTTTGAAGGTAACTCCTTTGGCAAGAGCACTGAGGTCATGTGACGTGGGACACACTTCCTGTCAATCATTTCAGTTGTATAGGTGGATAAACACTGTAAGCGATCCCTCTTGTTCCATGTACACACACTTATTCCATCGCTGAATGTGTCAAATGGCACATGCATGCACCAGTCTGCAGTATGAGTTACACTTACACTGACGTGATCGGTGTTGGAAATAGTCCAGAAACAACAGCACTGTCTGTCAACAGAAACCAGGTTCAGGGTACCATGCCCAATTCCTTCATTTTCATTTACTGGGGACCAATGTGATAGAATTTTCAGACTGGTTATCCAATCATTGTGCCATTCTGACAGTGTGTTAAGTAATGCTCCAGAACTCAACTGCCAAATTTTAACAGTCTTGTCTGCTGATCCTGTTACTATCAAATTCAAATCTCTTCTGGCATCAAGGCTGAATACAGCAGATATATGTCCAACATAGCGACACATCAATTGTCCATTGTCAATATCCCAGCATGCTGCTGTATTGTCATAGGAAGCTGTGTAAAGGTATATGTCATCAAACTGCAGTGCGGATACACTATGTGTATGAATCACTTTGATACAATCACCAGACTGTACATCCCAGAAGCGTACAGTATGGTCATCTGAACCTATAGAATAAATTAAATGACTCTATAGAAAAATTCTATCAATCCATTTAATGATTTTCCTATTTATTTTTCATTTTTTTTCCCCTCTTTACTATTTTACAGATCTTTGATAACACAGCAGAAATAATTACATGTTTTCATCAAGGTTTTTCATGTCTTTTCCTTCAAATCTCTCTGCTTGGTGTCAGTGAAGTAAAATGTGTCTTATTTCAGAAAATAAAATAGAAGAAACCATATATAAACAAGAGGGCCATGATGGCCCTGGGTCACTCACCTTAGTAGAGTGCCTTTAAGGTTTTTCTTTAATTTGACCATGTGACCTAGTTTTTGACCACAGGTGACCCAATTTCAAACTCATATTTCATGAAGACAAACATTCTGACCAATTTTCAAGTCAACTGAACAAAAAATGTGGCCTCGAGTGCCCTAAAGATATTTCTTTAATTTGACCTAGTGATCTAGATTATGACCCCAGATGACCCAAATTTGAACTGGTCTTTGACTATATCAAAAGAAACATTTTAACCAATTTTCAAATCAAATTAATAAATGTGGCCTCTAGAGTGCCCACTAGCTATTTCTTTAATTTGACCAAGTGACCTAGTTTATGACCCCAGTTGACCCAAATTCAGACTCATGTGAGATTTTACAAAGACAAACATTCTGAGCAATTTTCAAGGCAATTAAGCAAAGAATGTGGCCTCTAGAGAGCCCACAAGGTATTTCTTTATTTTGACCTAGTGACCTAGTTTATGGTTCCAGGTGACCCAAATCCAAACTCATCTGGTATTTCATCAAGACAAACATTCTGGCCAAATTTCAGGTCATTTGAGCAATAAATGTGGCCTCCAGAGTGCAAACAAGGTATTTCTTTAATTTGACCCAGTAAACTAGTTTATGACCCAAGCTGACCCAAATTAATCTTATGTGAGACTTTATAAAGACAAACTTTCTAACTAATTTTCAAGGCAATTGAGCAAATAATGTGGCCTTGAGAGTGCCAACAAGGTATTTCTTTAATTTGACCTAGTGACCTAGTTTATGACCCAATTTTGAACTCAATGAACTTGTTGCGCTTAGATGGGCAAGCAAACTTAGAAGAGAATCACTACATACCAAATATCAAAGCTCTACGCCTTCCAGTTTTAAAGAAGAATTTTAAAGTTTTCCTTCTTTGTTCCTATGTTCGAACTTGTGACCCCCTGGGCTGGGCAAGTTTTGACCCAGGGGCATCATATGAACAAACTTGGTAGAGGTCCACTAGGAAATGCTACATACCAAATATCAAAGCTCTACACCTTCCCGTTTAAGAGAAAAAGAAATTTAAAGTTTTCCTTCTTTGTTCCTATGTTCGAACTTGTGACCCCTGGGGCGGGGCCAGTTTTGACCCAGGGGCATCATATGAACAAACTTGGTAGAGGTCCACTCTGAGATGCAACATACCAAATATCAAAGCTCCACACCTTTCGGTTTCAGAAAAGAAGAATTTTAAAGTTTTCCTTCTTTGTTCCTATGTTCGAACTTGTGACCCCCAGGGGCTGGGCCAGTTTTGACCCAAGCAGCATCCTTGGAAGAAACTTGGTAGAAGTCCACTAGGAGATGCTACATACCAAATATCAAAGCTCCACACCTTTTGGTTTCAGAAAAGAAGAATTTTAAAGTTTTCCTTCTTTGTTCCTATGTTTGAACCTGTGACCCCCGGGGCAGGGCCAATTTTGACCCCAAGGGCATCATATGAACAAACTTAGTAGAGGTCTACTAGGCGATGCTACATACCAAATATCAAAGCTTTATGCCTTCTAGTTTTACAGAAGAAGATTTTTAAAGTTTTCCTTCTTTGTTCCTATGTTGGAAATGGTGACCCCCGGGGCGGGGCCAGTTTTGACCCCAGGGGCATCATATGAACAAACTTGGTAGAGGTCCACTAGGAGATGCTACATGCCAAATATCAAAGCTCTACGCCTTCCAGTTTCAGAGAAGAAGATTTTTAAAGTTTTCCTTCTTTGTTACTATGCTCAATCTTGTGACCCCTGGGTTGGGGCCAGTTTTGACCCCAAGGGCATCATATGAACAAACTTGGTAGAGGTCCACTAGGCAATGCTACATACCAAATATCAAAGCTCTACGCCTTCCAGTTTCAGAGAAGATGATTTTTAAAGTTTCCCCTCTTTGTTCCTATGTTTGAACTTGTGACCCCCAGGGCAGGGCCAGTTTTGACCCCAAGGGCATCATATGAACAAACATGGTAGAGGTCCACTAGGAGATGCTTCATGCCAAATATCAAAGCTCTATGCCTTCTAGTTTTAGAGAAGGAGATTTTTTAAGTTTTCCTTCTTTGTTCCTATGTTGGAAATTGTGACCCCCGGGGCGGGGCCAGTTTTGACCCCAGGGGCATCATATGAACAAACTTGGTAGAGGTCCACTAGGAGATGCTACATGCCAAATATCAAAGCTCTACACCTTCAAGTTTCAGAGAAGAAGATTTTTAAAGTTTTCCTTCTTTGTTACTATGCTCAAACTTGTGACCCCCGGGGCGGGGCCAGTTTTGACCCCAGGGGCATCATATGAACAAACTTGGTAGAGGTCCACTAGGAGATGCTACATGCCAAATATCAGAGCTCTACACCTTCAAGTTTCAGAGAAGAAGATTTTTAAAGTTTTCCTTCTTTGTTAGTATGCTCAAACTTGTGACCCCCGGGGCGGGGCCAGTTTTGACCCCAGGGGCATCATATGAACAAACTTGGTAGAGGTCCACTAGGAGATGCTACATGCCAAATATCAAAGCTCTACACCTTCAAGTTTCAGAGAAGAAGATTTTTAAAGTTTTCCTTCTTTGTTACTATGCTCAAAATTGTGACCCCCGGGGCGGGGCCAGTTTTGACCCCAGGGGCATCATATGAACAAACTTGGTAGAGGTCCACTAGGAGATGCTACATACCAAATATCAAAGCTCTGTGCCTTCTAGTTTCAGAGAAGAAGATTTTCAAAGATTTTGCTTTTTTATCCTTTTTGTTGCCATGGCAACCAGAGTTGTGGGTGGAATTTAATTCTTTGAACAATTTTGGTAGAGCTTCACCCAAGGAACATCCCTGCCAAGTTTCATCAAGATTGGCCCAGTGGTTTAGGAGAAGAAGATGTTTAAAGAAATTGTTGACGGACGACGGACGACGGACGACAGACGATGGACGATGGACGACGGACGCCGGACATAGGGCGATCACAATAGCTCACCTTTAGCACGTTGTGCTAAGGTGAGCTAACAATACAGCGGAAGGGCGCAAGAGGAACATCTCTGCTTATTTGTGATGAAACATATGTGAAGATAAAATTATTCAGTTTGGCACATTTTCAATGATTTGTAGCTTTTCCTTGTCATACAATCAAACCAGTTTAGCGTCCACCTCTGTTAAGCGACCAGAATGTTTTAAACCTTTCCCAAAGATGCGACGAAATTCAAAACACCTGAATTTCATTCAAATGAAGTGAAGATCTCTAATAGGGTAGAAAACATTGCTTGAAAAAGGAGAAAAATGCTGGTTACCGGTACTTTCTCCTTTTCCAACAATGTTTTCAAGACCTTGTTACTTTAGGGTCATTAAAATACAGGATTGTTTGGTAAAGGGTTAAGAAGCTAATGTATCAATTCAAAATTAACTGGATTAAGCAAGCAGCTGCCTACTGAACAGACAGGGCGATTTTTCAGGAAACCCCTAACTTTTTACTTAACTCTTTACCAAATGACAAAATTTTAGATTCTACCAAATTGAAAGCATTTGCAGACGACAATTTAAATGTGGTTCAAAAGATGCTGGTTACCAGCTGGTTATCAGCATTTTATCTTTTTCCTACAATGTTTTCAAAAGGCTTTTTGGGAAAAGGAGAAATGCTCATCAACAGCATTTTCTCCTTTTGCCACAATATTTTTTAAAGCACTCACCTTCAATGTCGTTAAAACTCAAGATTGTGTGGTATTAGGTTAAAACATTTTAATGACTTTTCTCAGAGACGGATGTGAACTTTCACCTGTAGCTATCATATCTCGATTGTGGCTTATAGCCATTACTCGACCTCTGTGACCCTCCAAGGTCATGACCTCAAATGCTGTTTTATTTTTCATCTTCTGTACCAGATGTGCAGAATGGACAAAGAGACTTTTATACTTATGGACAGGCACTGTGGGTTCCATGGAAATTCTAGCACCAACCCGTCTTGCCATGTGAATCCAAACTTCACGAAATGCATTGATTAGCTGATTCCAATACCTACAAAAAAGGTAATTGTAAGGTTTTCTGTATTGTTACTTTACAGTGTAAATTGTTACTACATGTACAAAAGAGTTGTAGGGAAGTTAAATCCTGATAAAGACATTCTGTAACAATACTTGTTTTCAAACTCTTCTTTTCTACATTCAATACAGGCAACAAAAATACTGTTTCTCAATTACAATGTATTAATTTATGTCAGCGCAGCAGATAAGCGCGGAAACTTTAGTCTATTCCCTTTGTGTTCAAAACCGCTAATCAAATGTATTCTCTTTCTTTCTATTACAAAAACAAGGTAACTGCACACACAGTGAATTTGTTCCATATTAAATGCATTTAAAATGACCTGGTGGTTTGAACGTCTACCTTTGATTTGTATGTACAACAAGCAATGTCTCATAAAGCCATTAGAGAGAGATGAAACCTGTCTCAAACAGTATCACCAATCATGGAAAAGAGTTTGGCTAAGCTGGGATTCAAACTTCAAATCTCTGGAGTACTAGACCTGTGTGAAACAACAAATTTCGGACTGGTCCAAATTGAAACAGTTTGCAGACGACAATTTTAAATTTGATGAAAATGGCAGAAAGGTCTCAAAGAGGGTAGAAAACACTGTGGGAAAAGGAGAAATTGCTCGTTACGAGCAATTTCTCCTTTTCCCACAGTGTTTTCAAAAGACTTGTACTGCAGACACGTGAAAACCAGGGCTTGTTTGGGAAAGGGTTAACAATTCCACATTATGTAGTAATATTAACTCTTTCCTTGACAAAAAAATTTTAGACTCATCCATGTTGAAAAAAAATGAATGAGTAGAAAACATTATGGGAAAAGAAGGAAGTGCTGGTTATCACAATATTTCCAAAAGCTTTTTTAGTCAGGGTAGTCTTGATTGTTTAGTAAAATTAGATAAATAAGGTGAGCAGATTGGTGTTATACTGGTACATACTTTGACACAAGGCAGCAATTAAGAAGGCTTTTTTCATCCAACATCATGAGTATTCGGATACTTATCTCTGCTGGCAACAGTCGTATGAAATCTCTGTACAAAAGACTTGGTAGAATGTTTGAGAGGTAACTCAACTCCTGGGACGAAAAAAACGAAACAAAACATTTCAGTTATGCTCTGGCAAATGCATCACAGTGATGCATGATACCAAGAAAGTCATCACTTAATTATGGATCCATAATAGCCACTTTTTTTTAACAACCGACAGAATCATGAGGTAGACTGGTCCTTGGACATACAGAAAATTGACCTGGGCCAATACTTTTTCCACAAATGAATTAAGCCCCCTTTTCACAGAGCATGGCTCATTTATAGTTACATGTAAACAACAAATAAAATATTTTTTTTTTCAAATGCAGAGCTTTGCAGAGTAAAAAAAACATAATTTATATAGGAGAAAATGCTGGTTACCAACATCTGCCTCTTTCATCACCATGATTTGAAAAACCTTTATTCTTAGGGTCTTAAAAACGTGGGATTGTCTGGTGAATGTGAAGGTAAATTGTCAGGAATAAATGCACACACACAAGAAAACCCTGAGAGAATTAAACTGATATTATCAGTCACTAGAATTTTCCTAGAAATGGTTTTTAAGGGGGAACTGAAATATGAGGGATGATCAAATAAAGTGTTAACCCTTTATCACACAATCCCAGGTCTTAATGACCATAACGAAGACAGCTTTTGAAAACATTGGTAACCAGCATTTTCTCTTTGTCCAACAACATTTTCTAACCTTTCAAATATAAATTTCACTTTCTTTTGTCGTCAGCAAAAACTTTCTATTTGAACAAGTCTAAAACTTTGTTGTCTGGTAAAGTGTTAAAGAATTGAAGGGTTTTATCCTTTTACCTTTGACCCACACAAACTGACCAAATTGTCCAGTGTCCTGATTCTTTCACGACTTGATAGACTTAGAAACTTTACACTGACTGCATGCAGCCAAATTAGAAACTGCTTTTCTGCATCATCATATTCCATCATACCCTGTCCTGAAATGAAATAATTCATTACCTCCAGCTTAAAACTGTTTTCGTAAATTGTAGCAAAAGAAGAAACTGCTTGTATTGGGCACTTTTTCCTTATTACCATAATGTTTTCACATCTGTGCATAATCAAAAGCTTAATTCTTTACCAAACAAACTAATTTTAGAGGATTAAAATTCAGTTGAAAGCATTTGCAGATGACAAAATAAATGTGACTCAAAAACCGAAATTTAGTTTAGGGAAGTTAGATAAAATTGTGGTAAAATGAAAATTCTGGTAACCAGCATTTTCTCCTTTTTCCACAATGTTTTCAAAAGTCTTCTTTAGGGTCATTAGATTCTTTGAAAAAGGTTAACCATTTACTGCACAATGCAGTCTTTTAAAGACTCTGGGAAAGAAGCCTTTTGAACACATTGTGGGAAAAGGAGAAAATGCTGGTAACCAGCATTTTCTCCTTTTCCCACAATGTTTTCTACCTTATCAAAGAAAAATTGCACCATTTGAGCCACACTGAAATTGTCGTCTGCAAATGCTTTCAATTTGGACAAGGCTAAAATTTTGACATCTGCTAACGGGTTAATTAATGATACACAATATTTCATGAGAAGGTTTATAAAGCTTGAAAATTTGTTTCAGGAGTAACATACATGTACATGTGTTTTGAAAACTAGTCCTCACTAAAAAAAAAAAAAAAAAAAACTACAAAGAAATATGACACTTGCAGCAGCTTATCTAAATTCTTAAAAAACACTATTTTTTTGTATTTAGCAAATACAGCCAAACATATGACAGTCACATACAGATAAATTGATTTGGATAAATGACAAGACCCACACATCTCTGGTTTCAGCAACAATCCTGATATTCTTTCCGAGTGATAGGAGTTTTCTAAAATCACTAGAATATGGAACTGTGAGGACCTATTATAAATCTCCCAAAAAACAACCAAACGAAAGTATGGAATCACATAATGGCCCTTCGTGTCTCACTAAAGCCTTTGAAGGAATAACGGTAAGTTAAAAAAGATGGTAAAGTACAACAAACTGATGAAGTTTTAGGAGCGCTGTAACACATAGATAACTTTTAAATTGCGTCTGGTCTGAGATATTATCAAGAAAAATATCAAGACCAAGCACTGCATAGAAATTGTAGCCTCTAAACCATAGAGAATGGTTTGGAAAAATACCATCTAATGACCTACTTGTTGGTCCAAGTTGACCCACTTTCACAATCTTCAAAGCTCTTATCAAGACAAACCATCTGATCAGGTTTCATAAGCAGTGGACTGAAAATATAGCCTCTAGAGTTTATACAAAGTTTTTCTTAGATTTGACCAAATGACCTATATTTTGACTTGAGGAGACCTATATTTCAAGTAATTCAAGACTTTATCAAGACCAAGTTTCAACGAATCATGGCAATTGGACAGAAAACGTGGCCTGTGACCTACTTTTTATCCTAGGTGACCAATGTTCATACTCATTCAAGACATCATTAAAACTAACATTTTGAGCAAGTTTTATGAGAAATGGACTCAAAATGTGGCCTTTAGAATGTATACAAGGTTCTTCTTACACTTGGCCTAGTGACCTTTTTTTTTCAGTTGTAAGAGATTTCTATCAAGACAAACTTTCTAACCATGTTTCTTGATGAACCCCCAACCCCAGCCCCCTTCACCTTTGGTGGGAAAAAAACTGTACATGATGACATGAAATGGGATTACCTATTTCTCCATGAGTTGTGTTTGTAGGTAATGGATCTGAAGGTGATCTGTAATGTGTAAACTTTGCTTTGCTGCATGTTGAATCTGTATTATCATGTTTTATTACCATCATCATGAACTCTCTGCAAATAGAGGAAGGACAACGATACACCATAAGACTAACACTGCAAAACAATCATGTTTCTATGACTCTGAAGAAAGATGTTTTATGAAAAAAACCCAAGCTGTTTAATTGGAATGATATCTCCAGCCCAGAAAAACATTAATACTTTACCACGTTAAGACTTTACTAAACGACAAAAGTTTAGACCTGTCAAAAGTGAAAGCATTTTCTCCTTTTCCCATAATGTTTTCAAAAGGCTTCTTCCTCAGGGTCATTAAGTCAGCATTTTCTGGTAAAGGGTTAAATAAAAAATATCACTGACTGTCATAAGGAACACACGTACAACGTTTCATCAAATTTTGTCAAAGAATTTAAAAGATATCTGTCCAAAGGGATGGACAGATGGGCAAAAAGACGGACCGACAATGCAAAAACGGTGTCCCTTCGCCTATACATATATCACACTGTCATAAGGAACAAATTTACAAAGTTTCATCGAATTTTGTCAAGGATTTTAGAAGATATCTGTCCAGAGGGATGGACAGATGGGCAAACAGACCGACGGACAATGCAAAAACAGTATCGCCTCGCCTTCAGCTTGGGATAAAAAAGCGTGGGAAGAGGATTAATACTCAGCAATTTTCTCCTTTGTAAATATTTTTGTCTTACAAGCAACAAAATTTGCATACTTATGTTGACCAATTACTGTATATAGGACCTATATACTAATTGGTCAAGGCTCAGAGATGGAGAATATACGAAAAGAGGGTTCCAAATTAACAAAAAGAGGGTTCCAAATTAATAAAGATTCAATACATTATTTTGCCCATTTTCTGCAAAGGTGAACTTTTTTTGTTGCATTATGAAACAATGCAATTGCTAACAGCTAACATTATAGTGCATATAGCCTAGCCGATTGTTATTTTGCTGCAGTTACAGTCCGATCAGCTAAAGTGCCAAAATTTTAACTAAGTATTCATCTTTCAGTGTCATTGAAAATATCAGTCAGTTTCAGCCAAACGTCTGAAAGAAAACCCATGTTGACCTACATCACTATCCTGCTGCCACTTTGAAATTGAATCATGTGACTTTGCTGGTATTCGTCAAAAAATCCTTGGTGCCAATTTGTAGTAACATGACTTGAAGCTATTGCCACATGATCTAGCATATGATCTGTATATGTCAGCATGTCTGTTTGTAAGCAAGACTGCATGGAAAATAGAATTTAGAGGGTTGGGAAAATGGTGTTAAGCAAGAAGGTGCTGATTACACCCTTTTCACTTCCAAAATATCTTCTTTCCATTCAAAACATGGTATTTTGGAAATTAAAGTTGGCTTAAGAGGAGCGATGTCTTGACACAAGGTCTTTGCACTGAAAATTGAGAACTGACAAGTCACTAGCCTGTGCCGATTTTTGCTATGATTGAAGCAAAATGTAAGGGGAACTTATAGAATGTGACTATTAGATCGTCTGCTACTAAGACAGTCTGATTTAGCATGGCAGTGTCACATCAAGGTAAGATACAATTCTCACTTTTTCAAATATACCAACTTCGCGTAGGAGCAATTCCAGAACTGCACTGCGCAAAATAGGAATTCTTAAACTGAGCGACAAACTGGGAATTGCTACTTTTCGCAGAACATTTCTAGAAGATCGAAGAAAACCTTGCTAAACTTGGTATCTGCGTGAAATTGTATCATTTTTCGATCCACTTTCATTTACTTTGCGACTTGTTAAGAGAACTTACGACTTTGCACGAAGTAACAAATGTGTCTAAAACCTCTGTGTGTTTGATAGACACCTAACGAAATTTATCAAACGTCAAACTAGCAGAAACCCATGTCGTTAGCAGTTGCATTCTTATATACAACGCGTTACTTCATTGGATAAACTGAAATAAGTTGATGGACAGGACCCAATCAAATCATTCGTTTTATAATTTGAAGATTACTCTTCAGAATGGAGAGCATATTAGGATCCAAGACTGGTTTCACTCGTTCCTTTTTACAGCGGCGTTTGCAAATTAGTACCGTAAATCCAAATGCGTTTCTTACCGTTGTACACATGACCCATCTTTCCAATATGGCTGGCCTGGGTTACATAGTAAGAATATTAGAATTTATTGCATGTGAATGAATTCTACAGACAACGAGATGCTGTTAAATTGTGAGCTGTAAAATCTTGAATCATTACGATGTCAAAGAAATCACATGGCGGTAACCGATATATAGGTCACAGAACGGCAGGTCTTGGTTACAATCCACAGGATGATATCCAAAGACAACAAACGTCTTCCAACAAGCCTCAAGGCCGAACAGGTATCATGGCTGTTCTGCCTCCTATCATTTTGTTGAACTGAAATCTCTTGGTAGCCAGAAAATGCGGGTAACCATTTTTTTCAGAAGCAGGTTCAATCATTTGAGCCACATTTGTCGTCTGCAAATGCTATGAAATTGGAGAGGTCTAGAATTTTGTTGCTTGGTAAAGAGTCAAATAAGTACCAAGGACTTGCCTCCTTACCAGACAACAGAATTGCAAACCAAATGTTACTCAAGATCTTTGTGAAGGAATTTGTCTATGCTGCGATAGAAAAGGAGACAATGAAGGTTATCCGCATTTTCTCCTTTTACTTCAATGTTTCCAATGAATTGTTTGATAAAGAGTTAAAGGTGAACTTTTCTAAACCCAATCATGGCCAATGAGTGAAAACAGAGACCTGTAAACCTGGGTTTGATGCACAAAAATCTTCAAATACCCTTTTTTGATGCACAGAAAATTCTGATCGAGGGGTCATTTTGACCCCAAAACATTTTCAGAGATGCATCAAAAAATATATATTACAACAATCATATCAAAAGATAATCATTTTAAAGGCGTGAAAATCACCAGAATGGTGTTAAACATCAATTTAACTGCTGCATATAATCAGCAAAGTGTTACCGGAAAGTGTTAATTGATACACATAGGTTGATAACTGGCACTAACCACATCTTTATTGCAATATTAACGATAAATCCAACAACAAAACAACAACAACAATAAATTGTTGGCTAAAGACTCTTAAATTTTCAATTTTGACTCGTAAATTTTTTTGGTTTGACTCTTGAAAAATTAGATTTGACCCCTAAAATTTTAGGGTCAAGGGGGTCAACAACTCCTGATCTTCAGAAGCTAGCTAAAGCCCTCTTACTTTGAAAGTAGTGTGTAAACCTTATCCTGGAAATGTTTTAAGGTATTCTGTAAAAAGTGTTCATGTTTTCTGACTACCATAAGTTACTTTTAACCCTTTACCACACAATCCCAAGTTTTAACAACCCCAAGAAAAAGGACTTATGAAAACATTGAGAGAAAAGGAAAAAAATGCTGGTAACCAGCATTTTTCTCATTTTCCCACGATGTTTTTTCACCATATTAAAAGCAGAAATCATCATTTGAGCTACATCTATCTCATCGTCGGCAATTGCTAGAATTTGGTCTAGTCCAAAATTTTGTCGTTTGGTAAAGAGGAAAGCATGATGTTGATCAAGATAAGGCAGCACAATGTCATGATGTGCAGCATTGTCTTGGATACATACCAGTCCTGCCATCTGATTTTAAACCATGAACAAAACACGTTTTTGATTTTTAATGGATTTCACTTGTTCAGAGCTTCAAAAAGAGGGAGTGATTTTGATTTCAGATATGAAAATATTAATTATTCTCAGTTAAACCCTGTGTTATGGGCACTCGTTAGAATCATCTCATCAATCCTCAACATAGAGTTTGGAAGAGAAAAAATGGATTTAGAATACCATCACTCCCCCTTATCTGGAGTTTTGCATGTTATTTTGAACATGGTAAAAAAGTCATGAATTATGTTTGGCTGCAAAAGAGTTATTGATGTATGAGTCTTTCTAAGGTTCCGCAGGAAAGTCCTCCCAAGGGTATTCTGGTGGAGTGGGTTATTCCATCACCACATATCGTGACAAAATGATGCAGATGAATGACCAAGAGAGGATAATTGAGGAGAAGAAAAAGCAGATAGAAATGAAAATTGCTTCAGAACAGAAGAAGAAAGACTCCCAAGCCGCCGCTGCAGCTGCTGCACAACTGAAAGCTATCAAACAGTGAGTATTACCTGTATTCACATTTATTATATACCGGAAAATTTTCTGGCTCAAATACGTGTGTTGCAAGAGGATAAAATAACACAGGACAGAAAAAAATCTGTATCTACATACTTTGAAATACGGTTCCAAATATGGTATTGATGATGTAACTCACATGGGGAAAACATACATGTATATTGATGTGCAATCTGATTGGCCATAATTTACGCTATGATATTTATCCGCCATTCCTAAAAATGAGGTTGCTACCTACCACACCATTGTTTGTTTTATTTTGATTACCAATTTAGGAATAAAATTTCAAGAACTTCAAAATATTTTCATTGAAAGTTGTAGGTATATACTATAAGGAATATGATGTAGTAACTTTCCTGATGCTTGTATTTACTTTTCACTTCTCGCTGCCTAAGAAAATTTTGATATCTTGCTCGACCTTTGGTCTCGTGCAATATTAAATTTTCTCTCACTGCTCGAATTACTACAACATAATATTCCGTATGTATTAACCCTATACCACACAATCCAGAGTTTTAACCCTGACGAAGAAGCCTTTTAAAAACATTTCTGGAAAAAGGAGAAAATGCTGGTAATTAGCATCTTGTCGTTTTCCAACAATGTTTTCTACCCATCCAGAGCCAATTTTGAGTCACAATTTTTTTGTAATCTGCAAAATGTTTCATTTCGGGCAAGTCTGAAATTTTGTCATGTGGTAAAAGGTTCTTTCCCAAACAGCCTAGTGGAAAAGGGCTGTTAAAAGAAATAGGAAAAGGAGAGGAGGCTGGTTACAAGCATATTCTCCTTTTCCCACTATGTTTCCTACCATTTTACAGACACATTTCTGTTTTTCAGTCACATTTGATGTGTTTGCAAATGCTTTCAATTGAGAAAAGTTAAAAAAAAATGTTGTTTGGTAAAGAGTTAAACAGTTACCACACAATCCCGAGTTTTAATGACCATGGGAGTGAAGGCTTTTGAAAATATTGCGGGAAAAGATGCTGATAACCAGCATTTTCTTCTTTTCCAACAGGGTTTTCTACCCCATCAAAGACAAAAAACATCATTTGAGCTACAATAATTTTGTTGTCTGCAAATGCTTTCAATTTGGTATAGTCCAAAATTTTGTCGTCTGGTAAAGAGTCAAACCTCATGACAAGTTTTTTCAAAGAGGTCGTATGCTGCAAAGCTGTTTCAGTGCCTTTCATGACTACAGTTGCGTTTGCGGCCAGTGTAGATCAAGATCAGGCTGCACAAAATGTGCAGCCTGATCTTTGATCTACACTGTCCGCTTTGCTGAATCGCTGTAGACAAAAGCAACCATGAAATTGCAATTATTTTGGTGGTATTTTGTAGGATGAAAATGTCTGACAGAGTTTATTAGGTGCTCTAAGGGTTAATAATTTCTCAGCAAATAAAGTCAAAGAAAATGCTACCTGCCCAACTTTGTGTAAATTCAGTAATCTATATTATAATTTGGCAACTTTTTAGTGAAATAAAGATCAAACATGTAACTTAACTACTTGTACATGGCATATAGTCTGATATAGATTAAGTTTTTACCATTAAATATGTCTTCTTTGGGATTGTTAAAACACAGTATTGTTTAGTAAAGAGATCATGTCTGAATAAATAAAAATTTGTGTCTAAAATGCTCCTGAACAACTGAGAAAATTTAGAATTTTCACACCCCTGATTTCTTTCCCCCTAACAGACAGGTGGAGAAGGCAAAGAAACCATCACCATCACCAGCTAATCCAGAGAAAGCCAGATTGTTGGTTAATGATGGAAATTTCTTGGAGAGATTTAAACAGATGCAGGGTGCATTGGGTAAAACACCAGGTTAGTTTTTCCAAATTGTTTGCATTTTTAGCTCTATTGGCCAAATGCCAGAAGAGCTAGTGTCAGTGCATGATTTCTGTCGTTGGGTTGTTTCACTTTACCATGTATATGGGATAAAGTTTAGACTTGTGATATGATTCCTGTGAAACCAGAAGTATATTATGAGAGGTTACCTTTTCCAGGTAACAGTCAGCAGAGTAACTCTGGTGCTTATGATCTTTTTATACTTTTTCAGTTCAATGAAAGAAAGGTTGCTGAGATTTATACCCATTTGCTATCAGTTTGAAATGCTTATGGTATGTTTGTTGATAAAGTCATAACCTCCCAAGACAAATTTTCAGTAGAAAATTTCAAGAGCAATCTTGCAAAATAGAAAAAAAAATCAACATCAAATAAAGGGTCACCCATGTGAAAACTTGACAGAGAGAGAAACTGCTCATTATAAATAATTCCTTCTTTTGCTACAATATTTCAAAAGGCAAGAAAATCGCCTGCAAGGAGTATTGAGTTAGATAATAGAATATCATACCACAAGAGCACTTCTGAATTCAGTGATTTACAGTTGTGCACATACTGTAGAATTATAAGCTGAAGAATCACTGAACAGAGTTTATCAGATTTATAGAGTTTTATCATTGCTTCTCAGGATATTTACCAAGTATTAAGCCCCCTTTTCATAGAGCATGGCTCATATATATATAGTGATTCTTGCAAAAAAGTTATTCCTAGTAGTTGCTGCCTCTAATGATTTGCTTCATATTAGAGCGTTGTTTTTATGAGTCACACTTTTTGTATCAACCCTATACCACACAATGCAGAGTTTTAAGTCTTAAAGTTTGTTGTCTGGTAAAGAGTGAAAAGAGACTGGATTGCTTTCATTAACCCTTTGCCACACTACAAAATTTTACACCTGTCCAAATTCAAAGCACTTGCAGACAACAAATTAGGTATGGCTCAAATGATGAGATCTGTCTGTAAAAGGACAGAAAACATTGTGGGAAAAGGAAAAAATGCTGGTTACACAATCTTTTCAAAAGGCCTCTTTCTTAGGGTTGTTAAAACTCAGGATTGTGTGGTAAAGGGTTAACATCATACATTTATAAATTACTCTTTGTTAGATATTTATACATCACAACAAAGTGTATTCAAATTCTTTGAAATAGACAAGTCAAAAAAAGAAGAGACTGTTGAAGTGAAAGCAGAACCAAAAAAGCCTAAGGAAGAAGTATCAAGCAAAAAGTGGTTCCAAGAGAAAAACTGGAATGCAAATGAGAAACCTAAAATCCCACAGGTACTTTTTAAAGGAGCTTTTTGTAACATTGATATTTAAGATGGTTCAGTTTAAACATACTTATTATACATCGATTGATAGTTTAAACATATTTATTTTACATTGAGAAACAAGTTCTTGCAACTTATACTAATCTCTCTCGATTCTGCTTCTTGGAAACCACACCAGTACTTCAGTACTTGCACCGAATGTGTGGGCCAAAGAACAGCCCCAAAGTTGACACCCGTTCCCGGGAATCGAACTCGGAACCTTAAGGTTGTTAGGCCCACTCTGTACCTCATGACCATGGACACCATAAGATAGGTAGAGCCAAACATTTTAAAGTCAATTTCTGTATTCTAGAATTATTTATCAGATAGGCTGAGATGTTTTGTCTCCATCAGATGGACAGTCTTTGAATTTAGAAGTAGAGCATAAGTATTGTTGGTGAATACTCACTCCTGAATAATACTGAGAAACATATGATTTCACAGGTTCTCTTTTACAGAAGCTTGCCAGTAACATACAGTGGTTTTTATTATACAAGCTAGCTTACTCCAACCATTTTGATTTTACAAAATAAATTATATGATCTCCGATTATCTGAAGTATGAACGAATAAAAATATTATTAGTTACTGGAAGAAAGTTACTTTTATTTTCATGCTGATTCTAGTAACAGTTTGTAAAAACAAATTGTGATTTATGTATGTAGACTTTTCTCCAAAGTAATACTTGTTTCTAATTGAAGGGACTATAGACTAGACTTTGACTGGTTATATCTTTTTTTTTTGGGTGGGGGTGAGAGAGAGTTGATATTGTGCTAGGAAAAGTCATTAGGTCATGACTGCTTATCCATATTTGGATAACAACAAGAATGTCTGAAAAAAAGAATGTGCTTTTGGTTAAGCTTAAACCTACAACATTAAAGATCACAGTTGGCAACTCTGCCAACTAAGACATGGGGCCAACAAATATTTTACTGAGCTAAAGATTATTCATTACTTATTATGCAATGACAGCTATACCCTTAATAACTGGAAAGGAAATTTCACAGTAAAAATACAAAAAACTTTGTAGTTCTATGTATATGTATTTTCTATTGTATTTCTATCTATATTTTCATTTTAGAACCATTTCTGCATGTGAATAAAGATTAACAGTCTGAAGATTTTTTTTGACTAAGTATGTACTGTGATAAACATTTGTAAAACAATTTAATAAGAGTAACTGATATGGATCTTATATTGAAACTAATGTAGGATAAAGGAAGATATGAAAATGAGAAGAGGAATGAAGACAAACTCAAATCAGTTTTTGACACAGAGAGTCACAAGATAAAAAAAGAGGTACATCTACCCAGAGAAACAGCAGTACAGAAGGAATTCAAAGAGAGATGGGAGAGTGAAACTGGTCGAACTGAAAGGAAAGATCTGTACAGGTATATTGCGCATTTTCCAAACAATCTTGTATTTCTTACAACCCGGAAGAAGAAACTTTGGAAAACTTCATTGGAAAGGGAGTAAATGCTTGTAAGCAGTATTTATTCTTTTTCTGACTATTTCTTACCCTCTCTGTTGTTTGACTACATTTCCTACCATTTAAAAAAAAAAAAAAAAAACCTCATAATTTCTGCCACATTTTATTGCTCATCAGCAAATGTGTTTGATGATCACAAGTGAAAATTTTGTCAGCTGAAGGAGTTGACTTGGCTTAATTAAGACTTAACCCTTTCCCAAACGGAGAGGTAGCCTAAACTGTTATCTCTATTGAACAGTGACCTGGAAAAATCAATAACGTATACCACATAAGGAGATTAGACATTTTATGGTCCTGTCTGAACAGGGAATTTTTCACACATGTCTTAATGTGATTTTCAAATAGATGCTTTTAAACCTATGAAAAACCCCAGAATAAGTAATTAAAACACACTGTCGGAGGTCCAAACTGCCATTCGGGATTGGCCTCAAAAGCCTCATCTAACTCATCAACGTAGGATCGGAAGATTCTTCAGCGGATAACACAGAGAAATCATAAATATCTGTGTTAAAATCAAATTCAGACCCTGAACTCTGAACCAAAGTGTATGATTTCAGATGCTTCCATTATTTTTGAAAATCTAAGGAGGAAATTGTGGTGCTTGTTAGCTCATGTTCTCAAACCAGCTGAAAGAAAATAGATAATTTTGGGTTTGAATCACTCCCAATTTCATTGGCTAATTGAATTGATTAATTTGAATGTGAAATTTAAGTGGCTTACCAGTTCAGTTTTTTCACCAACCTTGTGATCGCATGGTAGGTCTATACCGCCCATTCATGATCCGTAGATGACCGCTAAGTAATTATGTAATATTATGTAATGGTGCAGCTGGCAATGAGACAGAAACAGTAAAAGTCGATAATTAAGGGCCACAAAGTGTGTATCACAACGCTTTGGAAAAAAAAAAAACTTCAATCAGGAGGGTAATAAAATCTAATCAACTTTTGTTGAATTAGGGCTACAGTGCACAGCTTCTGGTCTCTTGTTCTTCCCTCATTATTTGTTTATCTGATAAAGAAAACATAAGACAGAAAAAGAAACTACCATTTTCCTAATATTTCGTGAGTCTTAATACATGGATCAGTGACGATGAGATAAACCGACTTCCTTGGTTACCGTCATTAATGGCTCACAAACAAACGCAGTAAATACATATACAGTATAGCAGAAAAGACATTTAAATTGTGCTGTCATGCCAGTTTCTTTAGATTAAATTCCGGAAAAATATTCCTTTTCATATGTTTCTGCCGATGATGGATTCTCGGCAAGAAATATATGGATACTTTATCTTATTTACACAAGGATTTGTACAAAAAGGGTGAATTTCAGAGGCTAAGGACGTTGTAATAGCCTACATGTGCCTGCAAAGGTTAGAACTTCTACGAGAAAGAATGCAACAACTCATAATCCTCAGTTTTGCTTAAAAATAATAGAATTAAAGATGATTAATATTTTTGTAAGACTTGTTAGGTTGTCCCAACATCGTTTTCGATAACAAATTACCCCAAATTACAAGCATTTTTAAATATTTATAGATTGTCTCATTCAACAGAGAGGTGGAAGTCTAAGAAATGTTTAAATTTCAAGTTAAGGGAAAATGGTTGCCTGACGATTTTAAAAAAGTGTAAAGTGTGCTGTCAATTAACAAACTTGTTAATATCATTGGCGGTAGTTTGTTTTATCTTATGATATACTAAAGACAAAGGGTGGTCGAGTGGATTACAGTGGCAATCAAACAAACATCTTATCAGTTAACAGTTTACTGATATACCCTTTGAAATGGCAGGTGTGCTAATCCACCTAAGTATGGCTAAGTCAAAAGCTGATTTAATTAACACAAGTTGCCTTTTGAGATAAACTTCCAAAACTGTACAAAACAGAACTTACTCTGTTTCATAATTGAAATCTACATGTACCTTTGGTAAAGACTACACGTAAATGTACTTAATTTAAGTAGCAAATGGTTTGAATCCAAGAATAAACTGCATTTTTTGCACTCTGATCTGTATCTACACATTCAGCATTCTTCACACACCAAGGGTTAATGTTAATGTCAAACTGAAACATTGATGACACTTGCCCCTTTTTGGATGTGCAAATGTTATTAAACAAGATAAACTATTTGAGTGAACGTACTTTCTCTTTATTAGTATTTCATATATTTTACCTTTGTTTTCAACTGTAAAACAGTTTAAGTTTTTTTCAGAGAGTTTCAGAGGGAAAAAAAAACTATCATTAATTAATCCATTGTGTAATATAGCGTTGATCAGACTCTTTGCTCATGTCCCATTGTCAATCATAATCATAATCCAAACTTATAATCTCTTCGTATATCTCACGTAAGCAGTACACGATCACAAAGCACATCTTTTAAACTTTTTCCTAAAATTCAAGCGTTGTAAACACACATAATATTGCACTTCTCCATCATAAACAGTCGCTTGTTTGTGAGCCGAAATAGCAGACAGCGAGGCTGGACATTGGGCCAAATAAATGCGATGACCTGATTGGTCAAATATCGATTTCCACGGATCCATGTATTTAATCGTGTTGTGACAGTTATTTCATTGTGGCTCAGTTTATTCATTCATGTCTGAGTAAAGTAAACAGAAAATCAGACCTACTGAATAATTTGTGATTTTTCTCGGGGTCAATTTATACATAAATAAGCGATGGATTAACACCTCCGACTGGTAAGAAATATGTCATTTAAACTTTTATTCAAATGTGATTAATATATATGCAACATTGTTGAAAGTGCAATTTTGACTATGTAACGATGTTGGGGTTATTTTTCCAGCACTTTCCATCGAAACAGACGACGCTTTTTATTTCTGGACCCCAGTTGTGTTTGACTTCAAATAACTCTTTTTTTTTTTGGAGAACAACCATACCAGTTTTTTTCTGTCAAAATAACAACAATATCTTATACTTACCGTTTCATACATCATAGATATTTTTGGTTATGTAAATTGCCGATTTTTTTCTACATTGAAAAGGACACACATGAAAACCCGGGCTTGTTCAGATACGGTAGACACGTTAAAACCTGGGCCTGTTCAGATAAGATAGACATGTGAAAACCCAGGCTTGTTCAGATAAGGTAGACATGTGGAAACATGGGCTTGTTTGGGAAAGGGTTAATATTCTTTTTATTAGGAAATTTATTCTTACCTTTTTTCCATGAAGAAAAGATGAATTCTCTACTTTCTCTACTTGTGTACAGTAAGCTTGTCAGTTGACAAAATCACTATGTTGCGAATAAAAAGTTCATTCATTTGTTCATTCATTCATTTGTTCATTCATTCATTTGTTCATTCATTCATTTGTTCATTCATTCATTTATTCCACTCACTCACTCACTCACTCACTCACTCACTCACTCACTCACTCACTCACTCACTCACTCACTCACTCACTCACTCACTCACTCACTCACTCACTCACTCACTCACTCACTCACTCACTCACTCACTCACTCACTCACTCACTCACTCACTCACTCACTCACTCACTCACTCACTCACTCACTCACTCACTCACTCACTCACTCACTCACTCACTCACTCACTCACTCACTCACTCACTCACTCACTTCACTTCACTTCACTTCACTTCACTTTAATTCATTTCACTTCACTTTAATTCATTTCATTTCATTTTCAGGGATAAAAGAAAAGAAGAGACCCAAAGGCCTGACATGCAAGATCAAAATAGGTCTATAAAGAGCCCTAGAATAGGCTATGAGGATCATCCCAGAAGAGAGGAATATTCTGAATTCAGTAGAAGGCAAAGATCGCCTTCACCTCAACCACAGGTTCAGAGTTTGCCACCTCAAATGGCAATTCCGCCTGAGGGCATGCACGTACAACAAGTGATGGAAGGATTACCCCCTCAATCCAACGTTGGGGTTGCCCAGCAGCAGGTACTAACATCAATGCCAGTAGGTCCAGCCCCATTTCAACCTCCAGTCCAGACTCAGATGATAGCTGTAGGTGGAAATCCACCAGTTCAGCAACTTATCATGCAACAACCCCAACAGGCACCACCACCTCCTCCTCCTCCACGACAAGAACTTGTACAAATACAGCAGGTACAGACACAATCTGGTCCTGTACAAGTACAAACTATACAGATACAGCAGCCAGCCCCGCAGGTACAAGTCCAGCCACCTGGGCCCCAAATACAGGTTCATCAACAAGGACCTCCTCTACAAGTTCAGCCACAAGGACCCCAAGTCCAGATGCAGCAACCTGGACCACCTGTTCAGTTACAGCAGCCAGGACCCTCTGTGCAAGTTCAGCAAGCAGGACCACCAATACAGGTTCAGCAACATGGCCCCCCTGTACAGATCCAACCAACAGGACCCCCACTACCGGTTCAGCATACAGGACCTCCAATGCAGGTCCAACAGACAGGTCCCCCAATGCAGGTACAGCAACAGGGTCCCCCAATGCAGGTACAGCAACAGGGTCCCCCAATGCAGGTACAGCAACAGGGCCCACCGGTACAAATTCAGCAGCCAGGTCCCCCTGTTCAGGTCCAGCAAGCAGGACAGCCTGTGCAAGTTCAACAACCAGGACAAGTTCCTATACAACAGCCCCCACCACCATTGCAGGTTCAACAAGCCCCGCAGGGCCAACCTGTGATGATGGCTCCAGGCCAGGGCCAGCAAACTCAAGTGCAACTTCAACAGAATGCACCTCCTGGTCCTTTTACAAGCCTTCCTCCAATGAATCCTCCCCAGCAAGTGATTGTTTCTCCTCCTCCTCAACCACAGAACATCCCCTCACAGCTTCAGCACCAGATTCAAGCCCAACCTCCGTTAGTCCAGTCTCCTCAGCCTTTGAATATCCCTCATGCACAGACACCTCCCCCTCCTCCAACTGCTCAGCTTCACTTACCTCCACCAAATGTACAGCAAGCTCAGCCTCCAATGTCAATGGCTCCTCCTCACATGTCTGTGGCTTCATCTGTTTCCCAGGCATTGCCATTTTCACATCATTCAACGGCTGCCATGTTTCCACCGCCCCAGGTGCAGTCTGTATCAGCTGTTATGACCAGTATGACACCTCCCCCTCCAGCTGTAATTACTAGTATGGCTCCTCCCCCTCCTGCCGTCATTACTAGTTTGGCTCCTCCCCAATCTGTTATCACATCAGTAGGTCCTCCTCCTCCAGTTATTACTAGTATGGCCCCTCCCCATGCAGCAACTCCTCCTCCTGGACTTATGCCAGGCCAGGTACCTCATGAAATGCAACATCTACCCACAACTGTACCCATTTCATCTCAGTATGTTCAGCCTCCTGCAAATGTTAGTATGCCGCAACCACTACAGACTCAGCCCCCTCCTCCTCCCCCAGGATTACCCCAACAGTTTAATGTCCCGATGTCAATGCCTGCCCCTACTCCAACTTCAGTTGTGGGAACTACAGCTATAATTGATGTATCTATCCCTCCTCCTAGTCAAACCCCAGGCTTGATGCCACCTGTCAATCAAAATCAGGCTCCTCCCATGTTACCAATTCCCCAGCAGCCATCAAATCTTCCATTCACACAAATTCCTCCACCTGGTATGATAAAACAGGAGGTTAATGTTGGTTTTGGACCACCCAGTTGTAATCCACAACCTGTTGTTAGTCAGGAGCAGTTCACAACAGTCATGGGTGAATATGGACCAGTGATTGTGAAAAAAGAACCAGATATGGGACATTTTAAGCAAGAAATGAATAGCTACGGGACAATGGTCAATAGACAGAATAATGAGAAATATGATCCTTTTGCTAAAGGAGACAGAGAAGGGGAGGGAGAATATGATCCTGCCATGCCAACAGAAGGTGATTCTCCTGGTAAGTAATGTTGTAATTATTACTTCTTAACCCTTTACCACACAATCCCGAGTTTTAACGACTATGAGGAACTAGGTCTTTAGGCTTGAAAACATTGTGGGAAAAGAAGAAATGCTGATAACCAGCATTTTCTCCTTTCCCACAATGTTTTCTCACTTTTCAGAAACAAATTCAATAATTTCAGCCATGTTTGTCATATGCAAATGCTTTTGAATTTGGACCAGACAAAAATTTTGTCCTGTAGTATAGAGTCAAAGTTTTAGACATGCCTACCTCCAGGCATTTGCTGGTGAGAAATTTAGTGTTGTGACAACTACGGATAAGAAATCTATTTGAGAAAGAGGAAAATGCCTGCACTGGCAGTTCTTCACCAATGATGTTCTCATGTCCTCATCCACAAACACTTCCCCAGCATCTTTTGCTTTCAAAACAGTCAAATTATTGAAACTTAATACAACCATTAGCAAGACAATGTAGATTTGCAGGGCACAGACCTTGTTATATGACAGTTCAGAGCAGTTTTAGCCTTTTTGACTGTGGTGTATTTTGATTTTGAGCAATTCCAAAAGATGCATGAATAAAAGGTGATCAATCCGTTTTGTTTTTTATTTTTCAGTGAAAGAATCAAGTCCTGAGAAGCATGGCGATTCCTCATCAAACAAGTATGTTGTCCAGTATTTTCTTCACAGTACAACAAAAATGTAGACTTGTCCAAATTAAAAGCTTTTGCAGTTAACAATTTGAATATTGCTTAAATGATGAAATTTGTCTGATATGGTAGGAAACTTTATGGAAAAAGAAAAAAAAATACTGGTTACCAGTTTTTCTCCTTTTTCCACAATGTTTTCAAAAGCCTTCTTTCTCATGGTCCTTGAAACTTGGGATTGTTTGGTAATGGGTTAAACCTTTACCACACAATTACAACTTTTAACAAAGCAGAGGAAAAGGCCCTTTGAAAACATTATGGGATAAGGATAAAATGCTCGTTACCAGCATTTTCTCCTTTTCCCACAATGTTTTCTGGTCATTTAGCAACGAATCTCATCATTTGAGGCATATCTGATATGTCTTCTGCAAATGACCATAACTAAGATGAGTCTAGAGTTTTGTTGTTTAGTAGAGTTAACACTTTTATGATTGAAAGATTCGGATGAGTAGGACTTGAAACGTTCTCTTGAAAGAGCTATTTAAGATAAATATTTTGAAATAATGCAATTGTTAGAGCACTATATACTGGTCAATGAAATTAGTATTTTAGTAATCAAAGCAGCCAAAGTTTACCAATTTGAAGGCTTTTTGCCTGAATCTTTCACAGAATAGCAGACAATGTAGGTCTAAGATCAGACTGCATATTCTGTTACTGACTGATTGTGATCCACATTGTCTGTGAAAACAGCTAAATTGTGATAGACAAATTTTGGATCTATAAAATGGATCTTATCATATAGCCCTCTTTTTATTTCAGTGATTTTATCAAGTCAGAAAGACAAGAGTATAGGCCAGCTGGACTTAGTGCTAATGGAAACTGGAAAGAAGAAGGTATCTATCCATCACAATTATCAACTTTTATACCCACTATTTTGTGTGGGTTTTGATTTTTGTTTTACTGTTTCTTTCATTCAATATATAGTATGTAATTTTATTGCTTGTTTTAGCCTTAAACAATAGAATGAAATTCTAGTTGCTTTCAGAATAACAAAGTTGATGATCAGACTGCACAAATTACATGATCCATGCTCTGGCAAAAGGGGGCTTAATGCATCTCCATGATGCAATATACCAAGCTAGTCATCACATGAATATGGATCCATAAAATCCCTTTAGCCTAACAATCGACTGCTTCTGGAGGTAGAATGTCCTTTGCCATGCAGAAAATTTACAAATAGCAAAAAGTTTCAACCCATGACAGCCTGTGTGGACTGCGCAGGCTGACATGGGTTGATACTTTTTTGCAGATGCATTAAGCCCCCCTTGTTATAGAGCATGGCTCACATGGTTTAGTCTCAGATCTAATCTGTCTGTTGTTTTGTGACATTCTGTCTAAGAGAGCTTTAAAATTGCAATATCAGCATTTTATTTAACTTCCTGTCCCTCTGCATAGATAGTAAATATGATATGATTTATAACTTTGTCAATAGTTATAAATGGAACAATCCATATTGAATAAATGGGGAATAAACCAGACTTCAGCAGATGGATATAAGAACATGTAGTGTCATGCTGGAGTTGGGAACAAAATTTTGTCAAAGACTTGACCTCTTGCTAGTATTTTGAGTGAAAACTACCAGACTATTCAATACTTGCCATTGACCTACATACAGTACTGAGATGATATTTGGTGATGTGAATAATTGGTATGTTAGAAATCATAGCACATGCAGACTGGCAGCTTTGCTAAGGATTATTTTAACATACCATAGAAAATTTTGTGCTATTCCTTAAACCAAAGCTGTTGAAGTCTGGTTTGGCATTTGTAGGGTGTTATAATAAAAGGGGTGCGTAAAGGGGCTAGGTACTGATGGGCTGGTTCTAGTTTTTCCCCCAGAAAATCCTGAACTAAGACAGCTGATAGAAAACATGGCTAACTATGTCGGTCGAAATGGAGATGAGGCCTTGCTGAGGATTAAAGAAGAAAATAAGAACAAACCTGAATTTTGGTAAGTGAACATTCAGAATAGTCAACCCTTTACTACACAATCACAGCTTTAAGGACCATGAGAAAGAAAACTTTTGAAAACAAAGTGGGAACAGGAGAAAATGCTGGTAACCAGCATTTTCTCCTTTTCCTTAAATGTTTTCTACCCTTCCCAAAACAAATTTCAATTTTTGAGTGCTATTTATTTTGTCATCTGCAAATGCTTTTAGTTTGAACTATTCTAAAATTTAGTCGTTTGGTAAAGATTTCATAAAAAAGCAAGAAAAGATTTATTATTCTTTGACATTTACAATGATAAAATGCTGTTATTGATTTACATGGAAAGGCAGACAATGAAATATGCCTTGACTGGGTTTGACTTTCCAATTTTTCATAATACAAAGCATATGGAAAGCTCTAACATCGCACATTACTGAAGGCTTGAGCTGAAGTTGCAAGATATGAAGTATTGAAAAAATATAACATGTATAAATTACCAAGCCCTCAGCCTTCCAATTTCTATCAAATGTTTATATATCAGTTTAGCTGTAGCTTGAAAGTCAAGTTTTAATCTTCCTGTAAAGCTAAAGTAGAATTCATGTAAATATCGTATATTTAGATTTATATATTTTTCAGGTTTTTGTACAATGAAAACTCACAAGAGCACAAATACTTCCAATCTAGGATCCAGGAGGCTTTGAAACGCCGTCAAGATGAAAAAGGCGCAGAAGGGGATATAGAAGATAATGAAAGTAAGCAAAAATAAAGATAAGCCATGCTCTGTGAAAATGGGGCTTAACACATCTCGGTGATGCATTATACTGTATGACTGGATTTTTTTGTGGCAACATATTATTTGCGGAAATTTGTAGGTGGTGTCAGCCTGCCAATTTTTAAATGCGCAAATAATTATTGATTTTCCCCCCTACTGTCCCACTTAACAGCAGACCACCCGATAGCCACAACACCGTGACCGATTATTGATTTTCACTCCACGATAAGGTACACCTGTGTAATTATAGGTAAACAAAGACTAGTTGTATTACACACTATCAATTGATTTTATCAGTCTTTGTCAGTTTGTGTATTGAAAAAATAAAAATGGCTCTGCTAAAATATTTAGTATGGAAAGGTCTTCTAGACACTAACAGACCTTTATCTGAAGCTCTATCACCCCAGGGAGATATCAGACTGTAATTCTGTTGTTCAAGATTTAACAAGTGCTGAAAAAAGAAACACAGATGACTCTAGCTGTTTGACAGCCCACTCTTC
Source organism: Tridacna gigas (assembly GCA_945859785.2). Classification (NCBI taxonomy): domain Eukaryota; kingdom Metazoa; phylum Mollusca; class Bivalvia; order Cardiida; family Cardiidae; genus Tridacna; species Tridacna gigas. The sequence continues at coordinate 36,653,199 of OX244037.2, read as the reverse complement.
GACGGGATCTTCGAGTAAGAAGCGTTTTCAATACCTGATGTTGTTCTTTAAAAAAAAGCTACCTCAGATTAAGAAACCGCAAAAATTAAATGCGCAAAAATTAGTTGTACTGTTTTTGGCCCCAAACCGCAAAAATTTGTGCCAGCAAAAATAAGCAGTTAAAACAGTATATATACACCAATCAAGTCATAAAGTCATAACAGTAATATAGATTCGTAAAATCCATTTTGTATTACAACCTTCTGAATCATGAGGTACACTGGCCCTTAGACATCCAGAAAATATACCTAAAGCAAAATGTTTAGGCACAGTCGGGCTGTGCATACTGCACAGACTGACGTGTGTCAATACTTTTTGCAAATGCATTAAGCCCCCTTTGGCCAGAGCATTGCTTCTGTGATTATCCTTCTCTATATGGAAGTAATTTTATGTAAAGAAATTTTAAGAAAACTGTCAACTGGAATGAAGTAAGCTATATACAGTATGACTGTGGACTTCATATTTGAACCAGGCTGAGCCTGGTAGCTCAGTTAGTAACATACAGGTCTTTAACTCCAAGTAAATAATTCATTTTTAGCTCCACTGGCCGAAGGCCAGCGAGCTATTGTCATGGCGTTGTGTCCGTCGTGCGTCCGTGCGTCCGTTCGTCCGTTCGTCCGTGCGTGCGTCCGTAAACTTTTTCTTTAAAAAACTTCTCAGAAACTATTGACTGGATTTTTACCAAATTTCACAGGAATGTTCCTTTGGTGGTCCTCTTTCAAATTCCTTCAAATAATTGTGTTCCATGAAGAATTCTGGTTGCCATGGCAACCAAAGTAAAAAACCTTTAAAAATCTTCTCCTCCCAAACCGCTATTTGGATAGCATTATTATTTTGCAGGAATGTTCCTTAGATACAGGTTTACAGAATTCCTTTAAAAAAAAATGATCTGTCAAAAAACATGGCTTTTATGGGAGACTCATTTTCCTTTTATGGTATAAAGTAAAATCTTTGAAAAATTTCTTCTCTAAAACTATTCATTGGATTTCATTGTTGTTTTGCAGGTAAGTTCCTATGGTGGTTGTCTGCCAAATTGTTTCTATGGTGGTTGTATACCAAATTCCTTTTAAAAAAATGATACACCTAAAAACACATTTTTTTATAGACAAGGCTTATATTTCAAAAAAATGTTCTTCTCCAAAACTATTTATTGTGTTAGTTTTATCGACTAACAAAGAAAAAGGAAGAAAATTGGATTGACTTGACCTAGTCAGGGCTGTCCTATTTAAGCCCACACATTTTCCTTGGTATTAAGATCACAATTTACTCCAATGATATGCTATTAGTTAGTACTAGTAATGAAATATCACTGGCCATAAATAAGATAAAAGCTTGAGCACCTTTCACAAATTGAGCTTTTCAATTTTGCCTTATTACTAAGCCTGAGTAACCATGCCAAGATAAAAAAGAAAAAGTATTTTAATAACAAAACCCCCATGTTGTAGGTACTTTATAGTCCTTTTGATATAGAACAAGAGAACCTCTGCACTTTTATTAGTTCTGGTAAAGGTTTGTTGACCTACTAATGAGTAAATGCAGAGTGGACAGAGAAGGGGTGTAAATCCTGGTGACCTGGTACACAGTGGGACAGGGCTTTACATTTGTGATAAGGCATTAATGTTACCCAGTCAAACTGATCCCACAACTTCAGTACACCAGAATTAATCTGTGCCCTGGAGCAGGATATTTGATTTATGTAAATGCATTTGTAGACCATTTTGTGTTGTTTGCCACAGAAGACATTCTAACTGTGAAAAGTTGATTATTAGGGATTAGGTGTTCATTGTATGCCAGCATATTTCATTCTATCTGGTGTATTGATGTAAGTTGATCTATATTGCTATAACATTCATTCATTTGCCCTCCTAGCTGTTCTTTTAGATTACCCCTTTACCACACAATCACAACTTTTAACGACCCTGAGAAAGACATATTTTCTATATTTTGATATTTCCCCACCCAAAATGGTTTGTGAAAGGACCTGTTGCAGACAACATATCTTCAAATTAGTAAGACATATATAAAAAAGGATAGAAATTATTCTGGGAAACTAAGAAAATGCTGGTTACCATTTTTTTCTTCTTTTCTCACAAGTTTTTTCCATACCTTTTTTCTTTAGTGAGCTAAAATGCAGGATTGAATGGTAATTGTTAAAAACTTCTTTTCGCCATTATAGAAATATCAGGCCTGTGGAGCGATACAGGCGCTCAAGCGCCTCTAGTTTTAGGTGAGCTATTGTGATCATGTTGTGTCCCGCATCCGTTGTGTGGCGTCAACATTTTACCTTCTGTGCACTCTAGAGGCCACATTTTCAGTCAGATATGCATGAAACTTGGTCAGAATGTTTGTCTTGATAAAATCTTGGACAAGTTTGAAATTGGGTCATGTTGGGTGAAAATGTAGGTCACTGGGCTAAATCTAAGAAAAACCTTGTGTGCACTCTAGATCATATCTTGGACAAGTTTGAAATTGGGTCATGTCATGTCAAAAAGTACGTCACTGGGCCAAATCTTAGAAAAACCTTGTATGTATTCTCGAGGCTACATTTTCAGCCTGATACTCATGAAACTTGGTCAGAAAGTTTGTCTTGATGATATCTTGGACAACTTCCAAAGTGGGTCACATCTGGTCAAAAAGTAGGTCACTGGACCAAATCATAGAAAAACCTTGTGTGCACTGTAGAGGCCACATACAGTAGGTCACTTACACTCATTTGTTTTACATCATTAAAACCAGGCTCTCTTCAGCTTTATCAACTGTAGATGACTTTAATTAGGTGAGCATTTTAGGGCCAATGGCCCTCTTGTTTTTTTCTCTGAGACTGAAAATATAAATCCCCTGCAAATGCAGAGATATTATAGTTCAAGAATGGAGCATGTGGTGTATATCCAAGATCAAATGTATATTCACAGTAGTCTGATCTTAATCTATGCCATGAAAAACAATTTTTGTCACTATGCATTGAAAATATTGAGGCCATGACCTCAGCTTTTCGGTAGATTTTTTACCTCATTTATTTATATTTGATACAGACGGATCTTCATCAAGGGGACGAAAGGGACAAAAGAGGAAGAGAAAAAGCAGATGGGGTCCTGAAGGAGAAAAAACAGGTCTGTATATACCTTCTATTTACTTGGACAATTGCTTGGATTCTTGTGATTGATTAATTGATGGTTTATGCCTTTATTATGTTTTCTGTTTTTCCCTTCCTCAATGAAAAACCATTGATTTATAAAGAAAGATCTTTAGGGGTTTTTTTAACACTCTCTTTTCTAGATTCACAAACACTAAAATGAAATGAACATGTTTGGATCTGAATCTTGAAAGGAAACATTTTCTTTCTCCTTTTTGCACAACATTTTCAAAAGCCTTCTTCAGGGTCATTAATTCGGGTTTGTGGTGTATAGGGTTAAAACTTCAGTTGTGACCTTATTCATCTTGCAAGAAATGGTTAAAACTGTTTGCTACATTTCAAGATGGACAAGTTTTTCATTCAGGAAGATCAGAATTCAGTATTCTCATTCATGGATGGCCACAATTATTCTTTGTTTTTCTTCCAAGATGTTCCAGATACCAGTAGTACAATACAGCATCCACCTAAGGTTACATTACAAGATTTCTCTAGAAGGATGGTGGGCAGTGACACCATGACACCAGAACAGTTAGTACAGATTAGAGAACAGCAGGAAGTATGTGTGTCTTTTACTCTATTACTCATTACCTTCTGAAGCAAGTCTATACCAGCCCTAGTCGCACAGATGGTAGAGCAGGAGACCTGTGATATCAAATCTCTTGCCACTTGAGGGTGTAGCTTCTATCCCCATGGCTGGCCACCTAATATTATTAAAAAATATTTTCGTGTGACATTTTAAACCTAGGTCCCGTGTGATGGTGCTCTGCGCTGAACATGTTAGGTAACTAGGCATAACTTAGGATGGGTTTCATCCTTTACTTGCTCTATCCCCCTTAACATAACTAACAGTCTTCTGGGTGCATTATCCATATGGGCAACCAGTGGTGACGATAAGCAAACTAAAATCAAGTCTTTGAAAACGTCCTTGTATAAAGGGTAAATCAACATTGATGAAGCCAAACTCTTTACCCGACAACAAAATTTTAGACTTAAACTTGCGAAAATTGAATTCATTTGCAGACAACAAATTAAATGTGGTTCAAATACTGGGATTTAGTTCCCAGCATTTTCTCCTTTTTCCCCACAGTATTTTTCAAAAGCCTTCATCTTCAGGGTCATCATATCGGTAGCGTACAGGACTTGAGAACAGGAAGTCAGTGGTTCGATCCCCGGCTTGGCCAATTTCTTTCCAAGGATTGATGATAGTCATCGCGACAGGATTCATTCCTCTGTCACCACTGACCATTGTTTCGACAATGGTTATGTGGGAAAGCAGCCAGTGGCTTGGAAAGAATATTGTGCGGAGTACTGGTAAAAAGAAACTCCAGGAAAGCATGGATAGGTGCACTGGCCGCCATGACATAACTGAAATAATGTTGAAAACGGCGTTAAACACATACAATCATACAATCAGTCAGGGTCATCATAACTCTGCATTTTATTGTAAAGGGTTGAAAACATGATAATGTAGGAAAAGACGTGGCTTAAGAAGAAACTGGATCAACTCTGTTGGCTAGGGACTCTAAAGGGTTAGCAATATGAATGACAAAGTTGTATAATGTATGAAGAAAGTTTGAAGTGTCTTTGAGTAAGTGAAATAGGTATATATCTTTAGAGGGATAATCCTGACAACACAGGCTGATTTTAAACTCACCAAAAACTATTGTAAATGATATAGAAGAGAAACATAATAATAAAAGAAGAAAGCCTTCTGTGACTGGTAGGAAAAATATTGTAGGATGAGGAACAGTTGCTTGTTATATCCAAATGCTCAGTTTCCTGCAATGTTTCTAGAAGAAATCTACATCAGATAAAGAAAACTGTATTTGCTGATAAAGGTTTATGGCTTTCTGTGGCCAGGTAGGAATGCCTTTTGGCAAGGCTCTTCAGAGCCCTAGCTTATGAAATATATAAATAAGTAGGCTGTTGTCGTGATAATGACTGATGTAATGTAAAAATTGGTGTGACACAATATCCAATCAATGTCTTAATACTCTTGTCAGCTGAATATGATGTATGAGCTGATCATAGCCCAGAAAAAAGCCCAAGAGGCAGCTCTGATGGCAGAGGCCCCAGGCATTAAAGTGAAACCCAAGTATGAGTATGACTCGGATGAAGAAACCGATGGTGGTACATGGGAACATAAAATGAGACGCTCAGAAATGGATGCAACAAAAGGTAAGAATTTTGAAATCACTGTTTTGTAGCTCTTGCTTCTGCCAGCAGATGCAGCTTAGCTGTCTTGGTTTTGCAATGTCCATGTGTCTGTTACTTAATCATTTCGAACTCAGGGTTGACATTTTCATTTGAATGTCTATTCAATTCCATGGCTACCTTTACCTTACCAAGCAGTTCTTTTCAATAATGTTAATGGATATCCTATTTTGGTAGGGTATCCTTTCTGTTACAGCTTATTTGATTTCCAAGGTTCAACAAACAGTTTGAAGACCAAGTTAGTACTAAACATGATATATTTCTGTTCAGTCTGAGAAGTTCTGTGTTTGCCAATCAGATGGCTAGATTTCTAATTTGACTAGTTGCCAGACGATAAGATATTGGACATCCAATTTGAGATAGCATTTGCAGACAACAACTTAAATGTTATTCAAATTGTTGTTGGTAAAGGAGAAAATGCTGGTTTCCAGTATGTTTTTAAAAGTCTTCTTTCTCAGGGTCGTTAAAACTTGGGATTGTGTGGTAAAGGGGTAAGTATAGGTATGGTGTAGCTTACCTTGCTTTGAAATGTTCATTATAATTACATAATTTTTTGTAGAACTTCACTAGATCTAGATATCATATGAAGGTTCCACTTTCATACTCTTTGGAAATTTCTATATTTTTTCTACAGAGTGGGCGGAGGCTTTGACGGACTCTGGCAGGGGAAAACATTTTATTGGAGATTTCTTGCCTCCAGATGAATTAGAGAGATTTATGGAAACTTTCAGGGTGAGGAAATGTTGAAGTTGTCTAAATACAGAGTCAGATGTGTTTGACAGTTTCTGATACAATTTTTTTCCCCCAAAACTCTGACTTTGCGATAGTGATGCTGCAAATAGTTATGATGATACACATTTTTTTACCAGTCACTGTTTCTAGACTTTTTAGAAACTATTTCCAATTCTACATTAAGCAAGTTTCATATCTGAAATAGAGGCAAATGTGTTTTTTCAAACTGTATGGCAATCATTCTAGAAGGTTGTAAAAGGCTATAATAAAACATCCATGTGAAATATGGAGAAATAGCATGAAGTAAGGGTTTGATATATGAAAACATTTAAAACATTGCAGCAAATTAAGAAATAGTTTACTTTGAATTTTTTTTGTGTGTCGAAAGTGTTCAAGAGTGATCTGATGATAATGTCATGGAGAGCAGTTAGATATGAGCTGTGCTCTGTGAAAAGGGGGCTGAATGCAGCTTACTGACCCATGTCAGCCTGCGCAGTCAGCACAGGCTGACATGGGTTGAAACTGTTTGCCATTTGTAAATTTTCTGCATGTCAAAGACCCATCCTACCTCCAGGTCTATTCGATTGTTGGACAAAATGGATTCTATGGATCCATAGTTACATGATGATTAGCCTGGTGAAATGCATCACGGAGATGCATTAAGCCCCCTTTTGCCAGAGCTTGGCTCATATACATGTATGTGTATAAGCATTTGCTGTTGAGCAAGCTTTTTCAGTGTTGCAGTTTGGTGTTAATTTTCTCCTTGATAGTTGAGCAACATGTGTTATGGCTGGGTGGATGACCATGCCATTGCATGTTACATTTTGTGGCAGAGGTTAGATTATGACAACTGCTGGAATGGAGTTACCTTACCCTCTTATTCCACTGGTTTATTAGTCCCCTACCGGCGAAGCCGAAGGGGACTTTAGGTTTGCACTCCGTCCATCCGTCTGTCCATCTGTCCGTCAGTCTGGCAATTCAGTTTTCCGGACTTTTTTTCTAAACGCTGGTACAGATTGAGCTGAGTTTTGGTGTGTAAGTCACCCACCATTACTTACAGATCAAGTTCGAGTTTCGTTCCGGTCCACTTGTTTTTCACGGATTTACTGGCCTTGGAGACTGGAGTTACAAAATTTCACTGATAAATCATTTTTCCGGACTTTTTTCCTAAACGCTGGTAGGTATTGATCTCAGATTTGCTGTGTAACTCAACCACCATGACTTACAGATCAAGTTCGAGTTTCGTTCCGGTCCACTGGTTTTTCATGGATTTACGTGCCTTGGACTTACAGAATTTCACTGATAAATCAGTTTTCGGGACTTTTTTTTCTAAATGCTGGTAGATAGTCACCTGACTTTTGCTGTGTAAGTCAACCACCATGACTTACAGATCAAGTTTGAGTTTCGTCCCGCTCCACTGCTTTTTCACGCATTTACGGGCCTTGGACCTACAAAATTTCACTGATAAAACATTTTTCCGCACTTTTTTTCTAAACGCTGCTACATATAGAGCTGATTTTTGGTGTGTACATCAACCACCATGACTTACACATCAAGTTCGAGTTTCATCCCGGTCCACTGCTTTTTGACGCATTTACGGGCCTTGGACTTACAAAATTTCACTGATAAAACATTTTTCCGCACTTTTTTTCTAAGCGCTGCTACATATAGAGCTGATTTTTGGTGTGTACATCAACCACCATGACTTACACATCAAGTTCGAGTTTTTTTCCCGGTCCACTGCTTTTTGACGCATTTACGGGCCTTGGACTTAAAAAATTTCACTGACATGCCAGCAATACATACGGCTGGTAGGGGACTGGGTATTGCTATGCAATACTATCAGAATGCTTGTTTATATATAAGTCTTTGGATAGAGACATCTCCAAGGGGAAAGTAATGTTATGGAAAGCTGTTAGATGTGAGCCACACTGTGGCAAAAGGGGGCTTAATGCTTCTCTGTGTTGCATTGTACTAAGCAAAACATCAGTTACTGAGGATCCGTAATTGCCACTCTTTTTAACAACTGACTTCATCATGAGGTAGAATGGTCCCTGGACATACAGACAATTGACCAATAGCGAAAATGTTCAGCCCAGGTCAGCCTGTGCAGGCTGACCTGGGTCGATTCTTTTCACAGATGCATTAAGGCTCCCTTGTCATAGAGCATGGCTCTTATATAAGCACTTAAACTTGCCTCACTGTTGAGCTAACTTTTACAGCAATGTGGTTTGATGTATTTCTCTCCATGATACTTAAGTAGTATGTGTTATTCTCACTGTTCGGTGGATCAAGCCATTGCATGTTACACTTTACATAAAAAGGTTTATGCAGCAGAGAACTAGTTATAGAAGTCATTAATTTGTAGCACACTGACATTGTAAACTTGTTGTGTAGTCCTCAGACTGCTTATTAATTCAGTACAAGATGAAAAAATTTTAAACTGGTCCATGTTAAGAGCATCTGCAAAAATTGCAAGGTTGTGCATGTATTTGGAATAAAATTCCATTTCAGACTTAAATGGTGTATATTCAAGCTTACCATGACTATTATAGATCTACATTTTTCTTTAATGCTCTTTGGTGTTTTATAGAAATCTAACACCGAGTTGTAACCATGTAAAATCACCAGTGACTTGTAATTCATCAGTGAATTTCAAAACTTTTTCCTACAGGAACTACTTTTTCCTGTTCTATTGTAAACATAATTAACACTCTTTGAAAGATATTTCTGCTTCTCTAAGCCCTTCCAAATTGTTAATTCTCATGAAAATTGTTTGTTTCAGTTTATGCTCAAATTTTCTTTCATCTCCTGAAAACCAAGAACTGTATTTTCACTTGTGGATTTGCTTTTCCCTCAATGAAAAAAATTTTTATCATACTGTTACACTGAAACAATTATCCTTTCCTTCAAAAGATCAGAAAATTATTACTTATATTGGATGGCACTGTTGACACTGGACCATTTGGCCAAATATTGGAGACAATCTATAAAATGTGGCTCAAATAATGGAATTTGTCTTTAAAAGGATTTAAAAAATTGTGCAAAAAAAACACTATCATTTTCTCCATTTCCTTCAATGTTTTCATAAGCCATCTTCCTGTAGGTTGTTTAAACACTGGTTTGGTAGAGGGTTATATACATCAGTTGATGATTTTATTTAGGCACTGAAAGAAGGTAGGACCCCCGACTATAGTGATTACAAAGACTTCAAGTTGACATGTGAAAATGTTGGATATCAAATGCTACAAAAACTTGGCTGGAAGGAGGGTGAGGGCCTTGGTTCTGAAGGTCAAGGAATCACAGCACCTGTTAATAAGTAAGTAGGACAGCATTCAGGGCTATAGATGAGGGACTAATAAGGTTTTTATTTTTTCTTTTACCAGACACAAAAAATGTAGACTGGTCCATTTTGAAAGCATTTGCAGACCACTGAACAAGTGTAACTCGAGTGATTGGGGAAGTTTTGTGGTAAAATGGAAAATTAGAAGCATTTCCAACTTTTCCCACAATGTTATTAACCCTTTACCACGCAAGGCTTCCTTTAAGCGACCCTGGGAAAAAAGCATTGTGAAAACATTGTGGGAAAAAGAGGAAATGCTGGTTACCTACCCCATCACAGAAAACTTGCAATATTTGAGTCTTTTTGAAATTGTCTTCTGCAAATGCTTCCAACTTGGACAAGGCTAAAATTTCATTGTCTGTTAAAGGGTTAAAACCCTTCTCCCTCTTGAACACACATGTTGAATTGTTTGGTCAATCGTTCAGCTGCTGCTATGCTCATATACCTCACTGAAACCTGGTTTGTATTTTATGACCTTGATTTCACACTCAATAGAGTCCCTGCTCAAACTCCTGGTAACTCTGCAGACAGAAAATTTGAAATTAAGCCTCAGAGCACCAAACAAACCTAACAGATATATTAAGTCTAGAAATAAGGCCCAAATAATTGTAATTTTAAGGTTACTCTCTTGTAGAGTGTCTTTGCAGAGAGAACAGGGTAGATTAGAGATTAAACTCTATGTTCTGTGTGGCCTGATCTTAATCCATGCTGGCAACAAATGTATCTGAAGTTGTGAAAGGTGCTCTAAAGGGGCAGTAAACTAGATTTTGACCTTAAATATTTGGCGGGGGGGGGGAGAAAGTTGATAATTTGTGAGGAAAAGTAGTGTGACTCACTACCTTAAGTTCAGGAAAAACAAAACAATATAAAAAAGAAGAAAACATCAACAAAAAAATACTTAACTCTTTACCACACAATCCTGACTTTTAATGACCCTGAAAAAGAAAGCTTTTGAAAACACTGTGGGAAAAGGAGAAAATGCTGGTAACCAGCATTTTCTCCTTTTCCCCACAATATTTTCTATCCGTCTTAAAACAAGTTTTAATTTTTGAGTCACATTTATTTTGTCGTCTGCAAATGCTTTCAATTTGGACTGGTCTAAAATTTTGTAGTTTGGGTAAAGAGTTAAAATGCTAATTTACCTCTTGTTATGCAATAACTGCCATACCTTTACTAATGGAGCAGGACAAAGAAAATGCAAGATTCAGTAATTCCTCATGAAATCTACATGTACATGAATTTCTCTCTATGTTTTAATTCTAAAGCTGTCTGGCAGACAGATCATGTGAGTACTACCAACATTCAATGCTCGTTCACATTTATTTGAAGTCTTGGTCAGGTTTGTTACCCTTGGAAAACTTTCACCTATCATTTGGATGAATGTTAACATTTCAGTTGAATTCTTCAAAAAACCTGTAAGGCTTATACACTGATAATTTGAATGAACTTTTGGTACCTTTGTTTTTTCCAATTCAAGTTTTAATGATGGAAGTTCTCCAGTCGTAAATGCTTTTATTCCAATTCTTTTCTAGAGGAAAAAGGTTTTAGACTTGTAGAAATTTTAAGCATTGGAAGAAAACAAAGGTGATCAAAATGATGTAATTAATCAGAGCTCCAGATAGAGGGAGTGATTTTGATTTCAGAATTGAAAATATTAATCGTAATCATAACCCGATGTTATGGGTACTCATTAGAATCGTCTCGTCGAGACGATTCTAATGAGTACCAATGGCATAGGGTTTTGAAGAGAAAAAATGGATTAGAATACTATCACTCCCTTTTATCTTGAGGTCTGTAATTTGTGCTGCTAGGGTTAAAAAAATAATGTATTGGTAAAGCAGAAAATGCTGGTTACCACATTTTCAAAAGCCTATTTCTTCAGGCTTGTTAAAGCAAAGGATTTTTTGGAGTGGGGTTAAGCCTGAAGCCTAAGGAGATAAATTTTTGCACATGTACGAACAATGTTGTTTAACTCTTCACCAAATGACAAAATTTTAGACTAGTCCAAATTGAAAGCATTTGCAGATGACATGATTAATGTGACTAAAAATTGAAATTTGTATTGGGAAGGGTAGAAAACAATATTGGAAAAGGAGAAAATGCTGGTTACCAGCATTTTCTCTTTTTCCAACAATGTTTTCAAAAGGTTTCCTTCTCAGGGTCGTTCAAATTCGGGATTGTGTAGTAAAGGATTAAGTGGATAGAGTGATTTAAAAGTAGCCAAGAATACATCATTGAAAATAGAGAAATTGCTTCTTCTGGTCAATTTCTCTGTTTGTCACAATGTTGTAGATGCCTCAGATTTTGTTTCAATGACCTGAAATATAAGAACCATGCTCTGGAAAAAGGGGGTTTAATGCATCTCCGAGATGCATCATACCAATGAAGTCATCACTTAATTATGGATCCGTAAGATCCATTTTGTGAAACAGTCGACTGTTTCTGGTGGTAGAGCGTGCTTGGACATGCAGAAAATTTACAAATAGCAAAAAGTATCGACCCATGTCAGCTTGCGCGGATTTCGCAGGCTGACATGGGTTGATACTTTTTGCACATGCCCTGTTTTCAGAAAGCATAGCTCACATAGGTTTACACTGTCATTATAGAGGCAATGTAAGTGTAGATGGAAGAGGTGTTGGGATGGAGAGACCAGATGGTTTGACAAAAGAGGATGACGAGTTTGATGCCTACAGGAAAAGGATGATGCTTGCATACAGATTTAGACCAAATCCACTTGTAAGTCTGATTTCCTTTTTTATAAGGATGGTAACCCTTTCAGTGGCCAGCATGTCCAAGTAGCTCAGTGGTTAGCATGTCCAACTTGTGACCCGGTGGTTGTGGGATCCATACCTGGTTGAGGCAAACTTTCTTTCCGGAGAAAAATAGTCAGTGGCTTGGAAAGAATGTTGTGTCCATACTGGTGTAAGCTGCCGTGATATGACATAGGCTGTTAAAAGAGCGTTAAATTCCAATACAAACAAACCTTTCAGTGTCACAGTGAAAACAAGCTTTTGCAGATGACGTAAGACCTAATTGCTCAGAGCATGCATTCTGATCTTGGATCTATACTGTCTGCTAATTGGTCAAGCCTATAGATTAAAATCTGCCTTATTTCAGTGGATTGCATATTCAGCTGTCAATAGGAGTGTATGTGTTTGATGCTGAAAGAGTTATGGGCAATCTTGAGCGCTGTTGGAGATAGTGTAGATCAGGTGCACAGAATAAACTAGTCTAGTACTAGTAGAAGTATGCATGAGTAAGTGCTCAAGGTGAAATAACTGAACATTGTTTAAAATGTATTTTAAGAAACACTAATTAACTGCTGCTACTCAGTGGGGGGGAGGGCACTGAAATTCATATGTGTGATAATCAATGAGTCGATACTTTTTGCAAATGCATTAAGCCCCTTTTCACAGAACATGGCTCATGAAACAGAAGTTTCAAGTGATAATGGGAGGATTGATAAATTTGAAATAATTTCTTATACTTATTTAAGTTTTGGAAAAATTCCGGTTTCTGTCTTGGTCGATATAAAAATGTCGTGTTTTTATACCCCCGCAAACGAAGTTTGTGGGGGGTATACTGGAATCAGCCTGTCGGTCGGTTGGCCGGTCGGTCGGTCATGCAGTCGGTCGGGCGGTCAGTCTGTCCGCAAAATCTTGTCCGGACAACTCCTCCTACAGTTTCTGTCTGATTCACTTTAAACTTGGCAGAAGTGTTCATTAGGAGCTGTAGATGTGCAAGACACACATTTTGTGAAAATTCCATCAAGAATTACTGAGTTATTGCCCCTGATTTGACTTAAAAATGCTTGTCCGGACAACTCCTCCTACAGTTTCTGTCTGATTCACTTTAAACTTGGCAGAAGTGTTCATTAGGAGCTGTAGATGTGCAAGACACACATTTTGTAAAAATTCCATCAAGAACTACTGAGTTATTGCCCCTGATTTGACTTAAAAATGCTTGTCCGGACAACTCCTCCTACAGTTTCTGTCTGATTCACTTTAAACTTGGCAGAAGTGTTCATTAGGAGCTGTAGATGTGCAAGACACACATTTTGTAAAAATTCCATCAAGAATTACTGAGTTATTGCCCCTGATTTGACTTGAAAATGCTTGTCCGGACAACTCCTCCTACAGTTTCTGTCTGATTCACTTTAAACTTGGCATAAGTGTTCATCAGGAGTTGTAGATGTGCAAGACACAACTTTTGTGAAAATTCTATGAAGAATTAATGAGTTATTGCCCCTGATTCACATTTAAAATGCTTGTCCGGACAACTCCTCCTACAATTTCAGTCCGATTCGCTTTATACTTGGCAGAAGTGTCCATTTGGAGTTGTAGATGTGCAAGACGCAAATTTTGTGAAAATTCCATCAAGAATTACTGAGTTACTGCTCCTGATTTGACTTAAAAATGCTTGTCCGGACAACTCCTCCTACAGTTTCTGTCTGATTCACTTTAAACTTGGCAGAAGTGTTCATTAGGAGCTGTAGATGTGCAAGACACACATTTTGTGAAAATTCCATCAAGAATTACTGAGTTACTGCCCCTGATTTGGCTTAAAAATGCTTGTCCGGACAACTCCTCCTACAGTTTCTGTCTGATTCACTTTAAACTTGGCAGAAGTGTTCATTAGGAGCTGTAGATGTGCAAGACACACATTTTGTAAAAATTCCATCAAGAATTACTGAGTTATTGCCCCTGATTTGACTTAAAAATGCTTGTCCGGACAACTCCTCCTACAGTTTCTGTCTGATTCACTTTAAACTTGGCAGAAGTGTTCATTAGGAGCTGTAGATGTGCAAGACACACATTTTGTAAAAATTCCATCAAGAATTACTGAGTTATTGCCCCTGATTTGACTTAAAAATGCTTGTCCGGACAACTCCTCCAACAGTTTCTGTCTGATTCACTTTAAACTCGGCATAAGTGTTCATCAGGAGCTGTAGATGTGCAAGACACACATTTTGTAAAAATTCCATCAAGAATTACTGAGTTATTGCCCCTGATTTGACTTACAAATGCTTGTCCGGACAACTCCTCCTACAGTTTCTGTCTGATTCACTTTAAGGAGGTCTTTTCTGTCATATGTATAGTTGGCCAACATTATGCGAAAAGGCACCTTTGGACATTTGCAACAAGCGTGGATCCAGACCAGCCGCTGTGTCTCAGACATAATGTCAGATCATGGTCTACACTTTTTTACACTCATTTAGTTTTGTGTCCAATTAAATTGATACTTTGCATAAATATTCACCAGGACCAGTAGAGGTTCAAGATGCATTTTTCTCAAATGTTTGCCAAATTAATTACCCCTGAATTTACTCAAAACTTCTTGTCCAGAGAACTATTGCTTCTGATTAAGTCTTATTCACTTGATATTTGTCATGATATTCACCAGGAGCAGTAGATGTGCAAAGCACAAATTTCATGAGCGTTGGCCTAATGATTACGGAGTTATTGCCCCTAAATTGACATTGCAGAGTTATTGCCCCTGTGACATGAAATATAGGGGCGGGGATATTTATCACCTTTAGTGATAGTTATTCTAGTTTTTTCTACTTGCAGAATAATCCCAGAAGACCTTACTACTAACTTTGAAAATGTACAAATGTGTTTGAGTGATGGATAATGAATGAGTAATGGATAAAGACTATTGAGAAAAGCTTTCATTGCTCTGTGTGACGTAATAGTGCTGTGTTTTTATATTGTGTTTATGAGTGATGTGAATTTCATACAGCCCTTTAACTGCTGAACATATGCAGGAGGCATCTCCAGTCTGTAGGATTTCATGTGAGCCATGCTCTGGCAAAGGGGGGGCTTAATGAATCTCTGTGAGGCAATATACCAGGCAATTTATCACAGTATTATAGATCCACACAACCAAATGAATCTTGAAGTACACTGGTCCTGTAACATGTAGAGATTTCACCAATAACAGAAAGTTTCAAAACAGGTCAGACTGCGCAGGCTGACCTGGGTTGATACTTTTTGCAGATGCATTAAGCCCCCTTTTCACAGAGCATGGCTTATGTATTTTAATGCTGGCTTCTGGCCACATATCTCACAAATTATCGGAGAGATAGATCCAAGATTGCATACTGATTTATATCTACCCTTTCCAAAACTTTTAACCCCAAGAATGAAATTACAAGAACCAAACAAGGTATTATGATTTACTGCTTTGCATGTCTTTTAACTTATTCTCAGTTTTATTGCAACCAAACAACACAAGACAAGCAGACAAGACCTATTTTGTCTTTACTTTAGGAACTAACTCGGCATATTTGTTTTCGAAACATTTGGCCCTCAAGCCTGGAGCACCATTATAGCTTCATGAGCTGCCACTGTAAATCAAGATCAGATGGAAGAACATAAAATTTGATCCTGGATATAGAATATCTTTTATTGTGCGAGATGTTCTGTCTAAAAAAGCCTAAAAATGCTATATTTAGGAAGTCATTCCCGAGCTAAAATTTCATGTATTTTTTGCTGTAATAGCAAACTTTCAGTGTCTGCATAAGATACCTTTTTATTACACAATATTATTCATGTATAATTTGAAATTTCATATCAGGCTTTCAGTTTCAACTGGTTTAGGGGAGGTCAGAGTTAAAAGGTCGTTGCTTTCATCAAATAATACAAGGGATGTGAATGGTCTCTCCGATAAATTTCTTAAAGTTTTTGTAAACCATTAATATAATTATCATCCAGGAAAGGACTGAATGTAACACGGCTTTCAAGTTTTGATACAAGTTTAGTAGGAGCTGTATTATATGATTTGCACAAAGTGTTTTCTTTACATCACTAAATCATAATCAGTGTGGTATTATTTAACTATGGCCTAAATGTACATTATTGTACTTGCCATTTATATTTTCTCTCCATTTTTAGCTCCACTGGCCAAAGGCCAGCGGGCTTATGTCATGGCCCGGTGTGCATGCGTGCGTCCGTCCATCCATGCGTTAACTTTTATTTCAAACATCTTCTCTGAAACTACCCATCCAATTTTCATGAAACTTCACAGAAATGATCCTGCCATGGTCCTCTTCAGAATTTCTTGAAAGAATTTGATTCCTTCAAAAACTCTGGTTGCCATGGCAACAAACTGAAAAATATTGGAAATCTTTAAAAATCTTCTTGTCTGAAACCGTAAGGCATAGGGCTACCAAATTTGGCATGTAGCTTTATGTAGTAGACCTCTATCAAGTTTCTTCAAATTATAGCCCTGCGGTCAAAATTGGCTCTGCCCCAGGGGTCACAAGTTTTACATAGGCTTATATAGAGAAAACTTTAAAAATCTTCCTGTACCTAGCGATAAGGCTTAGAGCTACCAAATTTTGCATGTAGCTATACCTAGTAGGCCTCTACCAAGCAGGCCAAAATTTTAGCCCTGGGGTCAAAATTGGCCCTGCCGCAAGGGTCACAAGTTTTACATGGTCTTACATAGTGACAACTTAAGAAATCTTCCTGTTTTGATTTTTTTTTTGAAATTAGCCTTGCATCAGGGGTCTTATGTTTTACAGAGGCTTCATATGGACAAAAATTGAAAATCACCTTATTTATAACCATACAGCATAGACTTGTATTATTTTGGCATGTGGCTTTATCTTGTGGACCTCTACCAGGGTTCAAGTAATCATAGCTCTGGGATCAAAAATGGCTTTGCCCTGCGGGTCTCAACTTTCACATGGGCTTTTACAGAGAAAACTTTGCAAGTCTTCATTTTGAAACCATTTGGCTCAGAATTGAAATGTTTAGTATTTATGGTTTATAAGTCAGTGGAGCGATACAGGGCCATCATGGCCCTCTTGTTTATGGAATAGCATGGTGGATAGGGCATAGTTTGATACAAACCTTGTGTTGTTTTTGTCCTTGTTTTTTGTGTTTCTTCACTAACATGCATTCTCATATTTGTGTGAGAAAAAATTCTTTCTGCCTACTTAAAGCGAAACCTATTTTAAAATGTTTGTAAGTAAATGTAATATTAGGTTATGAATCCAATAAATATTTCAAAATTCATATGAAGTTTTGTTTAGTATTTTCACTTGTTTGTGAGGAATTTAATCTCTGAAGTTCGAGGTGGATATATGAATGTATATTTATTCAATTTCTCACTTACATGAAGTTATGAAACAGAGCAAAACTCAAATTTAAAACTGGTTGGCAAATACAATTTTCCCACTTCAGCTGTTTTACTCTTGAATTGTGATTACCAGCCTTTGACTGTACAATACACGTGTTTTGCTATCTCAAATTGCAGAACACTATTATATCAATGTCTCTTTTGACCAGAAACCCTAGAATTTGAATTCGACTGCATGAAGAACCTGTTTCTATGTCTAGTAAACTGAAATGTTCAAAATCTTCTCCAAAGCTAAACATTGAGTATCTCTGAAATTTGGCATAAATGATTTTAAGATACATGTAATTGTCAAGACTTTTTTCAGATCTCTCTACAGAGCCTTGATCTATCAATAAAAATGACAATTAAATCTTTACCACAAAATTGTGTGTTTTATTGACCTCAGGAAGACTCATTTTGAAAAAATTGTGGGAAAAGGAGAAAATGCTGGTTACCTGCATTTTCTCCTTTCCTGTAATGATTTCAGCCCTTCCAAAAATTTCTGTTTTTGAGACACACTTATTCTGTTGTCTGCAAATGATTTCAATTTGGATAAGTCTAAAATTTTGTCATCTGGTCAAGGGTTAGTTGCATTATTTTTCGCGCTAAGACCAACAGTTTACGTAAGAATTAAGCTTTTTAATGGCCATAAATCAATGAATTTTAACAACACTGTATTGTTATGGTAAGTTTTTTTTTTGTTGTTCATGAAGAGAAAAGGAAAATCATCAGTAAAAGTGTCAGGTGGGAATTGAACCCTGGTCTCAAGATCAAAACAAATTGTTTGACTGTCTCGAAAAGCCCTTGATGATTCAAAATAATCTGTGCGACCAAAGAACAGGAAAATGTTAACTTGTCATTAAGTTAATGAAGCAAGGTTAAGTAGACTGCATAAGCAATGTCAACCTCAGCCAGTACAGATAGCAATACCTTTGTTTGCTACAATATTGTCAAAAGAAAAACAATCTAAACAATGTATGCCTTCCATACTATGATCATTGAATGCTTAAAAAACAAAAGGCTAAATCCTTATAAAGCATTTAATAACAAAACCAATGTAAAGTGCAAAATTTTACATAAACAGCTACACTTAAAAGAAAAATCTGCTTACTTTGTGAAATATATAAAGTAATAGAATAAATGTCCCCCTAACCCTTGACCAAACAATCTCATTATTTTATGACTACAAGGAAGAAAGCTTTTGTAAACATCCTAGGAAAAGGAGAAAATGCTGGTAAAACCATCTGATAAAACCAGCATTTTCCTTTTTTCTCACATTGTTTTCAACCCTTTTATAGACAATTGCATGTAACTTCTTTAACAACAATTCAAATTGATTGTCTGCAAATGCTTTGATAATTCTTGAGTCAAAAATTTTATCATTTGGTGAAGAGTTAAAATATCAACAACAAAAGTAAGAGAAGAATGTTAGAAAAAAATCTTCATGAGCATAAGTGTTGATCCCAATGTTTGTGTTTCACAACAATATAAAGTTACTCAACCTTTAGACTGGTACTCCCTAGTCATTCAAAATGAAATATTTCTCCAAATTTCAGTTTAACACACTACCTCCAGTCACATTTTTTGTAGTATGCCTGCATTTGTACCAGTCCAATTTTTTTTAGTCTTTTTTAACTTCATGTCTTAAAACAAATTTGCTTCAGATAACTTAAGAAATGTGGATAACTGACCTTAATCAAGTTTTTAATGAATGAAATGTAGTAAATGCAGGTATATTCTCCTTTTGATGCAGTATTTTCAAATGAGGTTGCTGCAAGACAGAGTGAAACTGGTGAAGGTAATAAGCATACAGATCTAACCATATTGGCCATATAAGGCTCTTGATCTGGACACTTCCTTTTTTTGATGAATTATTAAATGATCATGTGTTTTTTACAACCCACAACAAGTTGGCTTTTGAAATCAGTGCGGAAAAGGAGAAAATGCTGGTAACCAGCATTTTTTCCACAATGTTTTCTACCCTTTCAAAGAAAAATACCTTTGTTTAACCCATATTTGATTAAGACTCTGTAAAATGCTTTCAATTTGGACAAATCCAATATTTTCTCATCTGATGAAAAGTTACAGCTTGTTGGTATTTGGAGCAACAAGAATACTCTGAGAAAATTCAACATTGGTTCCTGCTGCGATATTGACAGGTTTTGCTACAGATCCAGCCTCTACACACAACATTGTTTTATATTCTTCATCACCAAAGTCCGGCATAGCCTTAGCTTTCTCTGCCCAAGGATTCCAAACCACTGAAATTGACAAAGTAATGATTTATTGAGAACTAAATTTGTAACATAGTTGCCAATATTATAATCTACTCATGAACTCATATTTCAACTTTCCAATTGGAAAATAATTAGATATCAGTCTACTTTAATTTTATGTTATGCAATGTAACAGTATGTCACTGGGGACACTGCACCTTTCACCAGTAAGCTCATTAACAATATCAATGTTGTCGGACTTCCAAATTTTTCTTTTATCTGTTCTACTTATAGCAGTCACTGCCATGTTTTTCATGTGGCCTAGATAATTAGGGCTGGGGGGGCGGCTGACAAAATGAGGATTATACAAATGTAACATCTTTGAGAATGTTTGGTTGAAATTTTGATGATAGATAAGACAGACGCCATGATGGTGACCCATCTAATAGCTCACCTTGACCAATGCTTTCTTAAATCTTTACCACACAATTCCAAGATTCAAAGACCCTGAAAGAGAAGGCTTTTCAAAACATGGGGGGGAAAAGGAGAAAATATTGGTGACCAGCATTTTCTCCTTTTCCCACAATGTTTTTTCTAGCCTATCCAATACATAAAATTACCATTTCAGCCACATTTAGTCTGTCATCTGCAAATGCTTTCAATTTGGTCCAGTCCAAAATTTTATCATTTGGTAAAGAGTTAACCCCTTATCAAACAATCCTGTGTCTTAATGACCCTTACAATTGAGAGAATTTAAAAACATTACGGGAAAAGGAGACATTGCTGGTAGCCAGCATTTTCTCCTTTTTCCACAGTGTTTTCTATCCTTTGACCAACAACTTCCATATTTTAAGGCTCATTTGATTTGTCATTGGCAAATGATTTCAACGTAGACAAGTCTAAAATGTTATCATGTGATAAAGAACCAGTTTATATGTTGAACATTTGTTGCAGGAGATAATGGATTGATAAGAAATACTGTAAAACATACCTATATCAGGTAAGTTGGTGTGATTGATTGTCACACATTTAGGAGAACTTTCCCCATCTGGGTACAACTGAACAGGAACTTGACAATTCTTGTAAATTCTACAGGAAGAAATCATCATGGAAAGAGTTAACTTATTATAAAACAAGAGCACCACATGCGGGTGCCAATGCTTGGTCGCTGTTGCTTGATTTTCAGTTAAAATTCTGTGGTTGCTTGATTTTCAGTTAAAATTGAAGTTGAAAAAAAGGGCATAACTGTGTCAAAAATACTTTGATGATTTGTTGCCCTTGTCGTATAGATTCCCCTTTTGACAGTTAACAACTTGTTTAACCCTTTCCCAAACAAGTCCTGGTTTTAACGTGTCTGCAGTACAAGTCTTTTGAAAACACTGTGGGAAAAGGAGAAATTGCTCGTAATGAGCAATTTCTCCTTTTCCCACAGTGTTTTCTACCCTTTTTGATAACTTTCTGCCATTTTCATCAAATTTAAAATTGTTGTTTGCAAACTCTTTCAATTTGGACCAGTCCAAAATTTGTCATTTGGGAAAGGGTTAAGTATGAAGTAAATATACTCAGTAATAAGGAGATATCATTCAATGTCAAAGATACTGCACGGCGACACGGACAACACCAGGGCTATCACAATAACTCGATGTTTTCTTCGAAAACAGCCCAGGTAAAAAAGTACATGTTTATATTGCATTATTTACTCTTTAGCTAGTTTGGCATTTAACACGGCAGTAACTAACCAAAACAACCAGAATACCTATGCATGCATTCCGCAAGTCTTTATCTGTACTTGAAACAAAAAAATTTCCAAGCTACTAGCTGCTCTCCCATATAAACAATGCAAAAGAAATGTCCTGAGGTGGGAGAGGAAGGGTTGTAGCCAACCCATGGAAGGAATTTCAGCCCTCAAAGAATTAAAACTTTCAATCCTAAGAACAAGCTCTGTGCATAACAGACGATCTAGTTGGCTTGACCTGTTGTTTAGTATTATTAACTGGCATGGAATACCACAGAATGGAACATTCTTCAATGTACAAGCACAGAAAAAGCACATTCGCTCCAATCATTTGAAGAAAAATCTTCACTGTAAAACAGCATGCATATCATTACAAGCTATTTACCTGTCATAGTTCTCGTCAACCAAAACTTTCTCTCTAGATTCTATGTGGTCTCCTCCATGTACCTTTGAAAATTTAGGAAAAACATTTTATGAACTCTCTACAGAATGAAAGAAAAAATGACCAGACTGAAAGACTTCCTGTAGATAACAAATGTACCTCAAAAGATTATTTGTCTTTGAGATGGTAGAAAACAGTATGGGAAAATGGTCACCATGTTTCATATCTGTCTCGTCATCTGATATTCAAAAGTCACAATTTCTTCACATATTTTTAAACTGAATGTGTCCTTACTTTTGGAAAGCGTTCAGACATAATTCTATCATAAAGAGCTTGACATGGTATTCCTGCAAACCTACACGTTACTTCATGCCTCTTACGTCTTTACAAAACAGTTAAATTTTGGACGTGTCCAAATTAAAAGCATGTGCAGATGAAAAATTTACTTTAATTCAAATGATGTGATTTGCCTTTGAAAAATAGGAAACATTGTGGGACAAGAAGAAAATGCTGGTTACATGCATTTTCTCCTTTTCCCACAATAGTTTCAAAAGTTTAATTTCTCAGGGTTGTTATAGGTAGGTATCGTGTGGGAAAGAGTCGGATCAGCAACATTTGCACTGGTAATGAACATGCACAATACAGTGTTGTGTATTGATCAATATGCAATTTTTTCTAGTCATCTGAAACTCACAAAAAAAAATTTCTTAGCAGGCAGGGATTAGAACTTGCATGTTTTGGACACATGTGATTCCTAGAGCAAGAAATGTTGAAGTGACATCTCTTGGCTATAGCTGCTGGGCAGGCACAGTAGACAAGTAAAGTGTAGTATTATCAGATAACTGTAAATAAGTGTGAGAAACCACCTTATTTGCAAGATCAACTTACTTTATCTGTAAATTGTAGTCCTTGAAGTCCAACAATTCTAGCTTTATTGATATCTGATACACTAAAGTATGTGTGCATGAGGGTGGTGAAATCAAAGCTTTTGGAGCCTGGAATAATGAAGAAAAAAGGAAAATCGTACTAAATAATTACAAGAGCAGTATGGCACTCTAGGAAAAGAAAAAAAATTAGCATGGTACTTTGACATGCAGAAAGTTTAACAATAGCTAAAAATTTCGATTCGGGTCAGCCTGCACAGGCTGACCTTGGTTGATACTTTTTGCAGATGCATTAAACCACCTTTTCAAAGAGCTTGCACATGTACCAAATATCCTAAACTGTCTATCAGAAACTTCTTTAGATTTATTATTACCTGAAACAACCCTGTGTTGTATGAAAAAATCACCATAGATTAAGGTTTGATACATAATTATGGGTGAAAATACTGTGGAAAAAGTAACAATAGCTTGTTATGAAGTCTTTCCCTTTGTCACACTGCTTCTAAGGTGGCATTTTAAGCTGAAAAAGGGGTCTTACTGTGCCAAAAATTATTTAAGGGTTACCTAACCTTCTGGTTGAGGTTTCCCTTGGCATGGTAAACAACTAGTCAAGTTTGAATCAAATATATTCAGTTATAAAACAGATACCTAGATATGTCAAAGTTTTAGCATCAGGACAAAGCAGAACATGACAAGGCAATGTCAATATCTTTACATTTTCTTTGAAAACAACAGAACTAAAAATTTGCCTATCACAGTGAAGATATGAGTAAAAAGACTTGCCAGTGTTTGCTACTTTAAGTTTTGTCTCTAAACAGTTGTTCTTTAATATCACAGTGTATAGTAGTTTGAACCTGAAACAAAATAAGATGATATCACTATTACAAATTGTTTGACTCTTTACCCAGTTTTAATGACCGTGATAAGGAAAGCTTTTGAAAAACATTTTGGGAAAAGCATAAAACGCTGGTAACCAGTAGTTTCTCTTTTTCCCCACAATGTTTTTTGCCATTACAAAGACAAAACTAATCTTTTGAGTTATGTTCAGTTTATTGCCAGTCAAAGATTTTAATTGGGACAAGTCTAAAAAATTTGTTGTGTGGTTAAGGGTTACACATGCTGACAAATATTTTCATAGTTTAAAAATACCACAAGATCTCATGTCCATTTCCTAATACCAGACTCTTGTGCAAGTATTTTAACCTTTAGAGTTATCAGCCTTGTTCATTGTTGGTTTGCAGTAGTTATGGTAAGATCAAGAAAACGTCAACGTTTTAACAGAGTATATAATCAAATACATTATCATCTTTTAACTTTATCTTTAAGCAAGCGTCATAAGAAATATTCCATTTGATGTTGGCTTTTTGAAAGAAAAACCACTCTGTCCTAAATGACTGTCCCCTAGCCATTTTGAAATTGTATCATTTGAAATTGTATCACGTGACTTCACTGGTATTTGTCAAAGAATCATTGAACTTGCTAATGTTGGTGCCAATTGGTAGTCACATGATTTGAAAATATTGCCACATGGTCTAGCAGATTATAAGTCTGTTGGTAAAATTGTGTGTGATAAATGATTTTAGAGGGTGGTTTAAATGGAGTTAAGCAAGTAGATTCATGCTGATTACATTGTTTTCACTTTGGGAATATTTGTTTTCCCATTCAAAACTTGTGTTTTGGAAATTTTAGTTGGCTTAGGAAAAGTGATGTCTGATTAAGATATTTACACTGAGAACAGAGGCCAGATAAGCCACTAGAAGGGGCCAATGTTTGTTCTGACAGAAATATAATGATTAACCCTTAAAGCACCTTTCACGACTATAGTTGCATTTGCGGTCACTGTAGATCAAGATCAGTCTGCACAAAATGTGCAGCCTGATCTTTGATCTACACTGCCCGCTTTGCTTAATCACTGCAGACAAAAGCAGTCATAAAATTGCAATTATTTGGGTCGTACTTCTAGGATGAAGATGTCTGGCAGGTTTATTCGGCGCTCTAAGGGTTAATCTAGAGCAGCATGTAACCCAAACTTGCAAGGTGTAACTCTCCAAGTTTAGTTACTTTTACAGGGTAGCTCAACAATAAGAATGCACAGAATGTGCAGTTTCTGATCTTTGATCTACACTGTCCACTGTTGTTGGCAGACAACTTACATCTGTCTCAAATGATGGGATCTACCTTTGAAGGGGTAGAAAATATTATGGGAAGAGGAGAAATGCTGGTTACCAACATTTTCTCCTTTTCTCACAATGTTTTCAAGAGCCTTCTTTTTCAGGGTTGTTAAAACTCTGAATTGTGTGGTAAAGGGTCAATACATGAATCCACTGTATGATAGTGTGGCAAAAGAAGAAATTGCTTCACGGAAACTTTTGCTGTCCCATAACATTTTCATGAGAGGTCTGTGCAAGACAAAACAGTTGTCTGTCTTAGGTAATAAACTTACCTCGCATCCCACGTGTTTCTGGTGTCATCATCATCTTCAAGAGAAAAACTGGTCACTGTTCCCCCATCAGCTGTCTGCAATCATTTGGAATAGTTCAGTTATTCACCGGTTTCTATTTATCCTTAATCATACTACTGAAAAAGCTCCAAGGCTTTGTGGTTCCAGAGAAGACCTTCAAAGTTTTTCAAATCTACCACCATAGGTATCAAGAGCCCAAAATTTGACCAACTAGAAATAGGTCAAAGGTCAAGCTAGACTTAACACTCTATATAGTTCTCCTGGTACCAGTTATCTATGCCAAGTTTCAATACAATCGGATAAAATCTGATTCTGGAGAATAATTTCATTCCCATCTTTAGTACTGGCAGCCATACTGGTCTAATCATCTAGATACTTTGAATAATCTTCTTTATTCATCAAACCTAAGAAGGTCACACAAATAAGCATGAATCACCAGATACTTTCTGAGGAGAAGATGTATCCGATTGTTGAGAGACAATTACCCATCACAATAGCTTGTCTTGAGGTCTAAATCATAAAGTGAGCTGAAATCTTTATATTAAATGGTGTGACACTAATAATTAGCTACAGATTCGAAATACAAAATATTTTCACAATATGGCAGAAAAACTGAGAAAAAACAGAAATAGATCTATTCATTTTTTGTGTGTGTAAAATTCCAACAACAGAAAGTGCTATATGCAAGAATTTGTCACAGGAAATCACTGTACCTCTTCTGGGACATTTTTCCAGGCTTTAATTCTAGCAAACCCATGTTGTGGTCCCTTGTCCCATGGTCCAAATTGAGCTGGAAGAGGAGAAACAGATGTGTTCTTATTGAAATGTGATCAAGGTGACTTGTTCTTTACCAGACAATAAAAGTTTGAAAGCATTTATCTTGTAAAGGGTAGAAAACATTATGGGAAAAGCAGAAAATGTTGGTCACCAGCATTTTCTCCTATTCCTATGTTTTCTTAAGCCTTCTTTCTCAAGGTCAATCATTCATGAAAACATGAGATTTCTGGTAAAGGATTAACCATTTACCACAAAATCCAGAGTTCTAATGACACTGAGAAAGAAAACTTTTAAAACAATGTGAGAAAAGGAGAAAATGCTGGTAACCACAAAGTTTGCTACTCAGTTAAAGGCAAGTTTCATGAGTTGAGCCACATTTGAATAGCTGTCTGCCAATGCTTTGAATTTTAACAATTCAAAAATTGTGTCCTTTGGTAAAGACTTAAATTCTTAATTTAGCCTTTTAGGTACATGCACTTGTTATAAAATGTTATACAAGCTTTAACTTTGATGGATGTATTTATTTCAGTATCTTAGTACAGCACCTGCATTCCAGAGATTCTGTTTCTCTTCTGAAATCTGAAACACAGCTTGAGAAAAGGTACCTGACCAAAATGCCCATTTCATAAATATTAAGTTCCCCATCAGTATATACATATTTTGTACTATAGGTAGAGAATTGGTAAATAAGCAAAAAGGACCCAAAAAGACAAGAAATGAAAGAAGTAAACTTACGAAAAACTAATGGTATTCCACCTCTTATAGCCTTCTTGTTATCAAACACTGCATTCTTGCTAAAAAAAAATACAGGTTAACCCTTTACCGCACAATGCCGTCTTTTAATGACGCTGAGAAAGAAGCCTTTTGAAAACATTGTCGGAAAAGGAGAAAATGCTGGTAATCAGCATTTTCTCCTTTTCTCACAATGTTTTCTACCCTATCAAAGAAAAATTGCACCATTTGAGCCATATTGACATTGACATCTGCAAATGCTTTCAATTTGGACAAGGCTAAAATTTTGCCATCTGGTAAAGGGTTAAAAAGAGTACTATTATGTACTTCATAACATACTTCAGAAATTACCCCCTGAAACAATTTGAGGCTGACAAATTTGATAATGTTCCTATAAAAGATGGAAAATCAACATAAATTACCAAGATTGCATACACATGAAGACATACATGTAAAGTGTCATAAGCAGATTTGCTTTGTACAGGCACTTTCTCCTTCTGCCACAACATTACAATTGTTCTCCTATGAAATAGCCATTAACATGGTCACCTGGGCTATGTGTAGGAGGTATTTAATTTGTTGGAGGGCAACCCTTATGTCTTTACTACACAACTCTGGCAAAACAGGGCTTAATGCATCTCTGTGATGCATGATACTTGGCAAGTCATCCCATAATTATGGAAGCGTAAAAATCATTTTATCTACCAACAGACTGTATCATTAGGTAGACTGGACCTTTGACATACAGAAAATTGACCAATGGCAAAAAGTTTCGGCTCAGGTCAGCCTGCGTGAAGTGCACAGGCTGACCTGGGTTGATACTTTTTCCAGGTGCATTAAGCCCCCTTTTCACATGGCTCATATACAGACTCATATTAATGGCATCTGTAGACAATAACTGTAGTTCTACTGATGGAATTTATCTTAGCTAAAGAAGTAGTAACCATTGCAGGAAAAGGAGAAAATATTGCTTACCAGCATTTTCTATTTTTCCCACAATGTTTTCAAAAGGTTTCTTCCTCAGGGATGTCAAAAGTCTGGATTGTGTGGTAAAGGGTTAAAGACTACACTGTTAACTAATGGTACATGAACATATTTAGTCAGGGCAAAAATCACCAAATACTGCAAATTTATCACTGTTTCG
This sequence comes from Tridacna gigas, assembly GCA_945859785.2. Taxonomy (NCBI): domain Eukaryota; kingdom Metazoa; phylum Mollusca; class Bivalvia; order Cardiida; family Cardiidae; genus Tridacna; species Tridacna gigas. Next base: position 36,625,280 of record OX244037.2, on the reverse strand, counting down.
GCTTGAATTTCACAGTGCATATCAAAGATCAGACTAAACAGTCCACTCTGTCTGGTACTTATCTACACTGAAACATCTATAGAAGCTCAATGCTTGCTGTGATTTTATCAATAAGTGCAAATTACACATTATTAAAGCAGTTACCACGAAGCTTGTTCTCACCTGCAAAACAGAATTTCTTCTCCATCATTTACCCAAGAAGTCACAGTGGCCCCTATGAGGGAAAGAAAGTGTAAATGTTATACTCTGTGATAAAAGATCATGATAGGTTCCTACCTGAAACCTTTACTTCTTCATTATACAGTTATCTGTTTACCAAACAATTCCAAGTTCTAATGACTCTGAGGCTAAAGGCTTTTGAAAGCATTGCGGTAACCCACATTTTCTTCTTTTGAAACACTGTTTTCTATCCTTTCAAAGACAAACATAGTACCTGAACCACATTCAATTTGTCATCTGTGTTGTCATTGCTTTCAAACTTGCACAGACACCTTAGATCTGATAGCCCTAACCAAAGTTTAACCCTTACAGTGCCGAATAAAGCTGATGGGCATTTTCATTCTTGTGCAGTCTGATCTTGATCTACATTGGATGCAAGGCAACTATAGTACAAAAAAGATGCTTTAAGTGTTAAGACAATACTGTAGTATATTTAGGTTTCTCTATGGCAGCTCTGTGAGACAGTTATATATAGGGTTTGCATTGTCATGTAGAACCATACTACTGGCACCAGTTGTATGGGAATGCCTAAGGCAAGACACTTCAAGAACTCTTTTTTTGTACTGCTTAACCTTTACCACACAGTCCCAAGTTTTAATGACCCTGAGGAAGAAGGCTTTAGAAAACAATGTGGGAAAAGGAGAAAATGCTTGTAACCAGCATTTTGTCCTTTTCCCATAATGTTTTCTACTTGTTTACAGACAAATCCCATCATTTTCATTGTTGTCTGCAAATACTTTCAATTTGGACTAGACTACAATTTTGTATACAATAGAATACAACTCCTTACCACATGAAAAAATTATAGACTTGTCCAAATTGAAAGCATTTGCATAATTAATTAAAGTATGTGCCTCGATAGTTTAAAGGGTAGAAAACATTATGGATAAAGTAGAAAATGTTGGTTACCAGCAATTTCTCCTTTTCCCACAATGTTTTCAAAAAGCTTCTTATTCATTTGGGATTGTGTGGTAAAAGGTTAAACCATGTGGGAGACAGTGATGTGGGGTAGGGCATCAACTTCTTACAACAAAGGTTCAGGGCTTGAGTTCTGTGATGAATGATGAGTATGTCAATCAACCTTTAGAACGGCTCACATTGTGACATGAATATTCATATTGGTTAAGGTTTTGAGGAAGCAATCACTGAAAGCGATTAAAATAAGTTGTAAGAACTTGTTAAACAGTCACTGTGAAATAAATTTCAGCCATGCTCTGTAAAAGGGATACTTAATGCATCTGCAAAAAGTATAAAACCAGGTCAGCCTGTGCTGCCCACACAGGCTGACCCAAGTTGAAATTGCTTTGCCTTTGGCAAATTTTCTGCATGTCCACAGACCATTTTAGCTTTCAGCTGATTATTAGACAAAATGGATTTTGTGGATCTATGATTATATAAATGACCTGCTTCGTATAACAGATCACGGAGATGCATTAAGCACCCTTTGCCAGAGCATATTTCATTTATAAGTTTAACCCTTTACCACGTAATGCCGACTTTTAACAACCCTGGGGAAGAATCCTTTTGAAAACATTGTGGGAAAAGGAGAAAATGCTGGAAACCAGCATTTTCTCCTTTTCCCATGATGTTTTCTACCCTATCCAAGACAGAAATCAACATTTTAGTTACTGATAATTTGTCGTCTGCAAATGCTCCCAATTTGGTTCAGTAAAAAATTTGGTCGTTTGGTAAAGAGTTAACAGACGATGAAAACTTATAAGTAATCTGGCATCATATTGTTAAAGCTTTAGGAAATACCTTTTAAATAAACAATACAATCTATGAGTTGTGATGACAAGATAATTAAAACATGTTCATATAAAAACACTTACCGTGATGAGAGATACAGACTTTGTTATTTCCAAGAGTAAGCTCTGTCATGGTGACAGTTTTTGTCTCTTTGATGACTTGCTATCAATGAGAAACTGAAAAGCGAATGTATCTGTTTGAACATACATAAAGAGATCTACCTGAATATGAAATAAGATTTTGAAAAGCAATGTCTGAATCCTAACTGCACGAGAATATTATATGGCATTATAGTGAAATCCTTTAAAAAATAACATTCAGGGAAAAGACTACTTTAAGATAAGTGTTTATCCTTAAAAACTGTACATTGATTTGTTAGTCACTAGTAAATCCCATGGGAAAAAAACTTGATATTCACTCGACTGATTATCATTCCACTTCCTCCCCTTCTGGTTTGTGGGAATAATGCCTCTCCAACGCTTCGTAAGACCTCCAAGGTCTTTGCAACCACTTCTGATAAGGTATATCAAAGTAAATTTCTTGGGGAATAGTGCTAATATGGGGACTCACCCAGGACCCCTGACTTATCACTACACTTACTAAATCCAAAGAGGAAAAGTGTGTCTGGAGTAGGACTCCAACCTGGAGCCCCTTGCTTACAGGACAATTAAGTGCTCTTACATCTGACCTACCCGGACTACTCAACATCTAAGCTACTAATTATTACTACACTTCTTTCCCTCCTGATTTTAGGAGTTATCCCAGTGCCCTGGTTTACTTACTTTTAACTTCCATTTTTATTACGCTTTTTATGTTTAAATTACCAAAAGCTAAGTTGCTAAATATTAATACACTTCTTCCCCTCTGGAGTTATCCATCTGAAGTAAATCAGAGGAGAAAAGAATGTGCCCGACGTGGGACTTGAACCCACAACCCCCGGAACACTAGTACCGCAGCTCTACCAACTGAGCTAGCCAGGCAACTGGTCGTGAGTCCACCCAACGCCGATTACTACACTCCTCCCCCTCCTGATTTCTTGGGAGTCAGCAACTCCCCCTTCGGTCCCCACAGACTGCCGGTGCCGCATACCCGCGCTCACCAATTACCTTGTCGCCAATGAAGTAAATCAGAGGAGAAATGAATGTGCCCGACGTGGGACTCGAACCCACGACCCCCGGAACACTAGTACCGCAGCTCTACCAACTGAGCTAGCCGGGCAACTGGTTGTGAGTCCACCCAACGCCGATTACTACACATCTGCCCTGGTTTACCAAGTCGTTGCAACCACAACTGATACCATTAACTTATAGTCAATCCCTACAAATATACATTGGCACAACAGATGCAATAACCTACATCTTTCTTGAAGTGCCCAACAGATAAATTCAAAGAAAAGAAAATATTTTAAACTGAAATTGAGAACAAGAATGCCACATCATGATATCCTTGTTAATCGATATAGCCAGGCAGGATTTGCCTTTTTTCATTGTCATTTGATAGCAGTTCTGAGTTCTAGAAAGCAATGACACGTGTCATTTAAACCTCATATGGCGTATATGCCTCGTGCTCTACTGATCTATTACAAATGTTTTATCAAAATATTATCAAAAAAGTTCAAAACAGAATTTCTAAACCCTACCCGCCAGCTCGTCGACATGCACCAGTTGTTTGTTTACATCCGTGTTGGTTGGGTCTAAGTACCTCTGCTCAACTTTTTTTCTGATCGTCAACGCATAACATACCTAACTTCATTGTTGCATCAGTTATGAATCTTTTCCTTACTCTACCTTTGTTTAAACTTTTCGTACTGGTCTAAATTGATTTTCTTAAAAAAAAACAAAAGCACCGAAAATAAGTTGTCCTCTACATGGACAATCAGTTGAGATATTGTGAACGATTAATGGTCAAAGGGAGAAAACTCGCTTATACTATCTTCTTTGGTTCTGCTAGAGTTGCGCCCCTTTTTTATAACAGCATAAAACCACAAACGATTGGAAATGTGGTACACATTATTAAGTATGTGAGGACGATCCACATATTTCGCCCCGTCTCGATAAGCGGTTATGAATTCTGTAATATTCTTTTTCTGACAGAATAGAACATTTTTACAGGCTTGAAGAAATAAGGATATCATATGCACAAAAGAGTTTAAAGATTTGATATTCTGTTTTGAAACCACACGGTTGTCTCCCTTGTATTTCATCCCACCTGTAAACACAACAGCCGCCAAAATTTAAAATAGGAAATAATGGTTTGGTTATCAAGGTAAGATGTCGACCAAAATATCGATATGATCAATATGGTTTAATTTAAATAAATGAAAGAAGACGATCCCTTATTACCTTAGATATAATAAGCTCGTGTTGGTTTTAGATCCATCAAAATTTACTGCTGTATCCTAAAATTCACCGAACTATCGTTTCATTTAAAATTCACCAGCTCTTTGAATTAGTAGGGCGTTTGTTCATTTTTTATGAGTTGAAATATGGGATATAGAACAGATCTACCTTCTGTCTGAAGGTTTTCTCTGGTGTTATTTTTGTGACTATTGGTGGGGGAAGGGATCGTTTATACATATAAATATGTAATTTACGATCCCTGGTGCGGAGAAACAATCACAAAAATAATATAAGAGCAAACCATCAGACTGAAGGTAAGGACAGATCTAGAACTCTAAGTTCTCATACGCGTTGTCTTACATCTTTTTCGGCCAATTCGAAATTCGTCTGGAAGAAGGATTTTCAGTTTGTACCGAAAATTCATACACCTAAAGTGGTAAACGTTGCAAAATTCTCGTCAAATTTTGCTGTAAACAGTTTCTCTTCATTTATGACTAGAATACGCCTTTTTTATTTTCGAAATTTGATTGTTGATAGAACCAGCCTGGGGACGAACTGGTTCTTGGACGAACAAGCCCGGAAATTGTTCTATTATAAGGGAGGCCACTCTTCACAAATTTCATTTTATGGCTGTACGAGTTTTTTCCCTTAGACCATGAAATGTAATTACTGTCTAAATAGCATTTGGTATTTCATGCCTACAATGCTTGAGCTTTAGACACTGCTTGCAAAGGCGGGCAACGCCTCTTTTTCCGCAGACGAATTTTTTTCATCGTAAAACTTTGACACAATAGGAGAAATTGCTTGACGGTACCAAGGTATCTAGTAAGTTTTCGTTTCGTCGCGTTTCCGCTCACATATAGTGGTGATTTAAAACCTTCTTTTATACTGAAAACCATATTTTGCCTTGATAGTTCCAGATGCGTCAGTGGAATACAAAGAGTTACTTCCCTTCGTGTCGAATCTTCAAAGAAAAGGTATTTCCAACGACGCTTTTGACAACAAGGAATTGGTTTTTCTGTGATTTTACACTCTACTAAGGACTGCAAACAATGGATGAACTTGCGAGGACTCGGACATTGATGGAACAAATGAACGTCGGTGTTTTCAAGTATCTTGGTAAATAGGATTTTTTTTTTTTACTCGCTAGTTTCTTTATAACCACTGCGTTAGTTAATCACCCTTCGTTATTTTGGCAGTCTTATCTTAATCTACATTGTCTGCATACTCCATTAATCAAGGACCTAATTTTTAGTTGACAAAGAAAAGATGGACGCATAAAGCCCTTTGAAACAATGCTGGTATTTTCATTTTCAAGAAAAGACATGAAAACGGGTGCTGAGAGGGCTAGTTGAGACTAATTTCAAGAATAATTTCGGGGCAAGCTTCTGAATTAGGGGTATGCATATCCCTACCTTCCATCTGAAGGCTTGCAGTGATGTTATTTTGTTATTGTTTCCCACCTTTGTGGCAGCCATTCTTCTTTACATTCTGGAAATTTCAAAATCTTACCGGTCATCTTTGAGCCAGATATATAGGACTCGCATCCAGTATTATCGTGGGTTCTAAGTTATCATGGTATTTACAATTTCTGAAATTGAGGCTGAAATGCACCACATGGAGTATTTCCTCATGTGAGCATTTGTAGGTCAGATAACATCAACACACTTTGCAACCTTACCTCGACAGATTTTCCAAAAATGGTATGTTAAATGAAGTTTTTATTCAGATAGTAAGAAAACTTGTCTTTTTGCCAAATCAAATTATCCTCTAGATCAAATTGGTGACCTGATCAGCGTAACAAAAGCAAAATAAGTATAACAGTTATGTAAGATTTGTTTTCCTGTCACTGAAGTTTATGAAATAGGTAAAAATTTCAGACAACCTTTTAATGATAATGTTATGGCTTTCCAAATATGGGAATGAAAATTAAGAGGCCCAGATGAAATTTTTGACTTGTTAATTATAAAAATTTTATTCTCAAGGCACCACAAATTATTATTATTATTTACCTGTGTTCCCTGTTTTATTGAAAAGAGAGAACACGCGAGAAGTTGTCCACTTTTTATCCACAAAAGAGGCCCAAAATAGGTTATTTGATGTAATTTTAAACACAGATGTATGTCTTTTTACTTTTTCTCTATTTTTACAGGTGTGCAAAGTTAAACTTTGTTTACAAAATGACAGCAAAAATTATCTATTGTTCAAAATTCTTGATAAAATCATCTCAACACTTCTTTCTTTTTCCTTCTTCTTATAGTTATGTAACTCATGGATTGTTATAATGGTGTAATTATTATGCAGTATTATGGGCCAGTGGCCTTTCTTTACAAATAAAATATATTGTATTGTACTGTATTGTACTTTGAAAATAACTTAATTTTCATTTGCAAAAGTTTTGAACATAAATAATAAAATATGGTGAACATGTAGATCTTCAAGGGCCTCATCTCAATGCCACGATAATACCAGAAGTAAGCATTTTTGAAAGTTGGTAAATGTTGTCCCCTGCTTTGCCTTGATTTAGAATTGTTAACTGACAAATGAAAAAAAAACAGTTATCGTAGAAACATACATAGGTATCATTGCATGTTTTTTGCAACAGAAAAATATCAGGCAAGATACAAATTAAATTTTTCTACACACAGTGGAATGTTTTAGTACCATGATAATAGGAGATTCAATCCTATGTGTCTTTAATCTGCTTTTCAGCTATGGAAATGGACATGGATCAATAGATAAATGATTAAACTTGGCGGAGACACCAAGTTTAGTATAGCGCTTTTATTGATCTTTTTGTATTTTACCTTTATTTTGACTTAAATACATCTGGTTAATTTGTTGATTGATTGATTGATTGAATAGTGTTTAATGTCACTTTCAAAATTATTTCCCTCATATCATGGAAACAGCTCACATACTCATATTTTTCCTCGGTTTCACCAATACTAGCCTAGGGCCCTGAAGTGGTTAATTTGTAAACAATCACTCATCATAAATTCAGTTAACTGCACATGACTTTGCCTTCAGTTTCATTTGAAAAAATACCACCGTATGATCGGCAATTTAATTAAGTGCCAAGTATGACTTGTCACGAATGAAATACATTCAGGGCATTTTAGTTTCCTTTTCCATGTTCAACCTGATAAAACAGAGAGCTGATAAATTGTGAGAAAAAACTTAACTGTGACTAAATTGACTTTCGAAACATGTGCAGTAAATGTCAAGCCTGGTTTTTATTTCCTTACAAGTATGTCAGTGGTTATTTACATTTTAAAACTGGAAGTACAAGCAGGTAAAAGTTATATTTTGCTAATGTTTCAGTGGTTTTCTGAAAATTTATTATTATGCTATTGATCATTGGCAGACAACAAAAATATTGATGCTTAACGCTGTTTAAAGAGTGACCAGTATGATCTGATTTCTACAAGAGGCATGAAAAGAAGGGTTGCTATGGGGGCTAGTGGAGACACAATAAGAAAGATAACATTGGAGCAAGCCTCAGAATTGGGGGTAGCATACTCCCAATTCAGAGTTTGCTCCTACGTTATTTTTTGTGATTGTGGCTCAGCTAACCCTTGCAGCAGCCCTTCTTATGCCCATTCTAGATTAAAAAATGAACAGAATGGGACCTGTTTATGCGTTACGTGGAAAAGAAAAATGAAATACAAAATGTCCTTCTCATGAATATCCAAGGGTAAATAGGTATGTCTTTGTCTAAGTACATGTACATGTATTTTGACATTCCTTTGCAGAGATCACTGTTTGGGATATATTGATTATTAGAGAAATGTCATTGGTATACAATATTTTTCTCTAAATTTTTGTCAAAAGTGAAGCACAGAGATTTCTCATATTGTTAGGATGTAGAGAAAAAGATTAATCTGGATGAATGATTTTTGATAAAAAATGACACTATATTCATTTTACTGTTTTTGTCTTTTTCTGCTGTTACAGAAAAAAAGACAGGTATATGTAAAATAGAACTTGATCCTAGGAAATCTGCAGACAGATCAGCCATACTGTCTTGGGAACAGGTTTGTATATATTTTTCACAAAATATTGCTTTACACTGTAACTATTTTAGAAAACATCGGATGAATACATGCAATTTCGCAGTAACCCATGTCTAGAATCCAGCAGACAATGAATCTATCAATGCCTTTCCTGTGACATCATCAGTGAAGCATAGCCATACATCTATTGTATCAAAATCAAAGGACTCAAAGTCCAGAAAAGCAGACTTGTGCAGGATTATGAAGGGGACAGGATGAGTTTTTCATCACAAGTTATTAGATGTTTAATGAATCTTAAGTAGTAAATTATAGGCCTACTTTATGGAACAAACAGGGGCAAGGAAATCACCTAATGATAATTGTGCAGGTAGTGAGTGAAATGCAGTTTGTGTCATTTACAAGAAACATGGTATTTGGGAACAATAACATCAGAAAAGATAGATAAAGATATGTGTCAAGATGCATTGCAAATGCATGCAATTTTATGCCTTTTGACCCACAATGTCATGCAGAAAACACATTTTATTACTTACAGCTGAAAAGCTTGGTAAAAGGCACAGTCAATTTTGAGTTTAGAATGAAAGACAGGGTCCGTATTCTTAAGAAAATTCTTAGTCATATTCTCAGGAATGTCCTAAATTTAAAAGTAACACAATGTGTGATTGGCTAAATCAAGTGGTTTAGTGAGTCAGAAGTTATGTTACTTTCTAAATCTGGAATTAGGCTAAGAATATGTTCTTAAGAATGCTTGGTGAATATGAACCCAGATTTCAGGTTTCATTCCCGTACTCCGTTATGTGCCAAGTAAACATCATGTGAATGCTTCATCATAAACTTTTTATTGGTGTGACAGTAAAAAAAGGATGTTCACAAAAATTGTTCTCATTTTGATTTATTTTCCTTACTTAGTTGTTATACTTAGCTAATTTTGAATCACGACTCATTTTTTTAAGACCTAATTAATTACAATAAAAAGAGAGCATAGCCAATGGAACTGTTCAAATCAGGTACAATCGCAAAAGGGATCCCCATATGAAAATGGTAAAAAATGTCCGCGGTGATTCTGTATACATGCATGTCACTTTGGGTATACTAGTGCATACCATAACATGTTTCAGCAAATATTCTGAAGCCAATAAGCTCAAAAGTAAGATAAACACAATAATTACAGTTTCAGATTTTATTGAGGATCCATCCATCCATCCATCCATGAAGTAAACATCTCATTGCCTTGATTATATATTGTACTAGTAATAATTTCATGGAAGACCAGGGCATTTTACTGCCTTTTCTACTTCAGAAAAACACCTGCTTTCTACCAGAAGATCTGAAAAACTTTTACCTAACATCAGATGGCTTTCAGTTGACATGGTGTGTCAAAATGGACAGTAAGTATTCATGTTTTTGCTAATATTTCCTCAGGAATCACACTGATTGAAAATTTGCACTAGCCATTAGCACAAGTTCATAGGTAGTATGAAGCTAAATAACGAAATAACAAATGTAAAGAAGTATTTTTTATCAGTATTTTCTCACAATGTTTTCAGAAGCTGTAATTCTCAGGGTTGTTAAAACTGTGGTTTAAATGGTAAAGGTTTAAAACATATGCTTGAGTAGTGCAAGTGCCATACATTTTGATATAATAATGGCATTCTCTGGGAACTCAGATATGCTTGCTTAATAGAGGTTGATTGCTCAGTGGACATTGCCACTGAAATAGGGGTTACTGTAAAGCCTATTTTCAATGGTTTTTGATTGACTGAGCCTGGTATCTTTCAACTCTTTACCAAACAACAAAATTTTAGAATGGACCAAATTGAAAGCATGTATTTGCTGTCTTAAATGATGAAATATGCATGTCTTTTTGAGCATAGTTTAGTTTGTCATAGATCTGCAATGTGGGTAACTTTTCCTTAACCAAAAAATACCATGTTTTTAACAACCCTGAAACTGAAGGCTTTTGAAAACATAGTGGAAAAAGGACAAAATGCTGGTAACCAGCATTTTCTCATGTCCTTCAATGTTTTCTCCTGCTCAGAGGCAAATATCTTTAATTTAAGCCACTGTTAATTTGTTGTCTGCAAATGCTTTCAACTTGGACCAGTCTAAAATTTTATTGTTTGGTAAAGAGTTAAAGCTTACCATGGATCAAGCATCATGGTGAGGAGAATCTCATGTTTTGAAAGTGATGATGAAAATAAGGGAATGATAAACAGGTTGTCTATTCAAGTCTACTAGACAACAAAACTGTGGATTTGTCCAACTTAAAAGCATTTGCAAAGGACAAATTATATGTGGCTCAAATGATGGGATTTGTCTCCTATAGGGTAGAAAAAACATTGTGAGAAAAGGAGAAAACACTGTTTACCAGCAATTTTTCTTTTCCCACAATGTTTTCATAAAATTTATTTTCTTAGGTCATTAAAACTCAGGATTGTTTGGTAAAGGATCAATAACTGATTCATATTCCATAAAGTATTAACCCTTATTCTGCTAAATAGATGAAATACAACTTTCAAGTCGATAGTAAAAACCCAAATATTATTATTTCAAAGTTTTTTTGTGGTGAAAAAAGATCTGTTATCAGACACTGTAGATACAAGATCAAACTGCACATTCTGTGAAGTCTGATCTTGATTTGTACTATCCGCTATAGGTCATTGAGTCGCACTTAGCAGCCTAAGGGTTAACCCTTTATCTGTTCAACAAACAACAATAATTAGAAGTGTTCCATTCTGAAAGCTTTTACAGACAACAAATTAAATGTGGCTCTAATTATGAAATTTGTCTTTGGAAGGGTAGAAAACTTTGTAGAAAAAGGAGGAAATGCTGGTTTAAAGTATTAGTATTTTCTCCTATTCCTTCAATAGTTTCAAAGATGTTCTTTTCCAGGGTTGTATACAGGATTGTTTGGTGGAGGGTCAGTGACCCTGAGGAAGAAGACTTGGAAACAGGTAGCCAGGCATTTTTCCTTTCTCCTCAAGGTTTTCTACCCTCTCAAGGCATCTTCCCATCATTTTAGCCATGTTAATATGTCATCTGAAAATGCTTTCAATACAGAAGAGTTTAAAAGTTTGGTAGAGAGCTAACATGTGAGAATACCGATCTCTTACAGATTACTTAGAAGCTGAGGATGGAAATGAAAAGTCAAATAAAAGTGGTAAACTTTTCCAAAGTTTCATGTTATGAGCTTGGGGGCTGCACACTTTTATTATTCATTTGATAGCTTTTATTTTTTTGTTGCTGCTATTTTTCTTTTTATCTTTTTTTTTTTGGTTTTTTTTTTTTTTTTTTTTCATTAGGATATTTAACCCTTTACCAAACAGTCCTGTGTTTTAATGACCATGAGGAGGAAGGTTTTGGAGAACATTATGGGTAAAAAGGAGAAAATGCTGCATTTTCCCTCTTTCCCACAGTTTTCTACCCCCTCAAAGACAAATTTCATCATTTGAGTCAGATTCACATGAGTCACATTGCCTGGTAAAGAGTTAACTCTTAGAGTGTGGAAGGCAACTTTAGAAGGCTTGGCTGACAGCGCCTGTTGTTCTAGAGTAGACTGCAGTATATAAACATGGTAACTGTTGTCAGCCTGGTCAGTGTTTTAAAACATATTTTGTACAAATAGTTCATAGTGAATCTCTTTACTGATATTAAATTACATTTAAATTTGATTCTCATTTAAAATTTTCTATGTAGGGTGACCTTTGTGCACTTTGCTTCTGGCACCAAAGACTGTATGCAATCTTGACACAGTTTTTGTTTGTATTATTTTTAGTTTTGCACATCTTTTTATATGGGTGGTGCTCTGAGAAAAGAAGGTGTGATGTATCTTCATTATGCATTATACCAAGCTAATGGTGGCATAGTATACAGCGTTTTTTTCTAAAAAATGCCTGAATCATGAGGAAGATTGGTCCTTTAACATGCAGAAAATTACCAATAGCAAAAAGTTTGAACCCATGTCAGCCTGTGCAGGCTGACATGGGCTGATTTTTTTTGCACATGTATCCAAACACCTTAGCACAGAGTACGACTCATAAATACAAACAACAATTTTTTTTTTTTCAAGTGTCCTGCAGAGGACTATTTAGAAAAAAATTGTCCTAAAAGGTGAAATTACTTGTAGCAAGCAACATCTTTTACCACTGTTTTCTCATGCTGTAAATGTTATTTCATATAGATTATCCCCATTTTACATGGGTGTTTTTCAAAATCTTCCGGTGAAACTTGGATTAAATTGGTAATGAGGTAACAGAAAATTTCATATGAGCCATACTCTATGAAAAGGGAGTTTAATGCTTCCGAGACCCAGTGCACCATTCCCGCAGGCAGACCTGTGTCAAAACTTTGCTATTGGTCAATTTTCTGCATGGCCAAGGACCATTGTACTCCACGATTCAGCCTGTTGTTATACAAAATAGATTTTATGGATTCATATATGCGATGACTTGCTTGGTATAATGCAACATGGAAATGTGTGAAACCCCACTGTACCAGAGCATGGCTCATATATGTCCCGTCTGTGCTGTTGTTACGCAGTAGTAAACTGTTCATAGTTAATTTCCATTTACCACTTCAGAGTGTTGCATGAAAGAACTGGATAGTTTTAATTAGGAAAAACAGCCAAATATTCACAACTGAAAAATTGTTTTGGCCAGCATATTTTATGTCAATTTGCCGCATGGCTCATCATTTTAAGAGCACTTTGCATATGAATCAAATACATGGAAATATATTTTGTGTGTGTTTTAAGGTAAATTTTATATTGAATTATATGCTGTAGTTACTGGTTATTATTACATTACAATATGGTTAGTCTGTATGGATAAGTAGACGAACTGTTGCATTGCTTCAAAATACATTGCTTGAGAGTTACATGTAGATGCTACTTAAGTCTTGCTTTTCTTTTTAAAATGGTATAACTGATGCCAAAGAATTATTGGAACAATACCACACTTTCAAACCTGGTACATAAAGTAATTACTTTGTTTAAAACTCATTACAAAATGAAGAAATTCTAGACTTGTCCAAATGGGAAGAACTTGCAGATGACAGATGTAGCTCTAAAGATTATTGGTGAAAGGTTTGCAGACAATAAATGAGCATAAAATTAATGGATTTGTCTCCAAATGGAGAAAGCCTTTCCTACTTCATCTTACTTCCTTACCAAATGACAAAATTTTGGGCTGATCCAAATTGAAAGCATTTGCAGATAACAAATTAAATGTTACACAGATTAGGAAATCTTTATCTGAAGGGGTAGAAAACATTATTATCACCAGCATTTTCTCCTTTTGCCACAATACATTCAAAAGTCTTTTTTTTCTTGGGGGTCGTTGCAATTCAGGATTGTGTGGTAAAGGGTTAAACTATGACATTTTATTTTCAGATGGCCCTATACAAGTAGGCAAGATGGTCATAAACAGAATAGCTAATCTAGCTAAGATAGGTGGGAATAACAATGGCAGTATGGCTACACCAAGCCTGGCAGATCTAGACTGTGACTCAGATATGGAGGATGAATCTTCAGGTTTGTTTAAACTCTTTACCACAGAATCCCAACTTTTAACGACCCTGAAAGAGAAGGCTTTTGAAAACGTTTTGGGAAAAGAAGTAAATGCTGGTTATCAGCATTTTCTCCCTTTCCCACAATGTTTCTACCCGAATAAAGAAAGAAATCATGAATCTAGCAACATCTAATTTGTCATCTGCAATTTCTGTCAGTTTGGTCGAGGCCGAAATTTTGTTGTTTGCTGAAGAGTTTACAGGCTTTTTAAGTCACTATCTTCATATCTTGTAGAAGATAAGTCATACAAATATTGTTGCATAAGGGGAAATTGGTCATAATGAGATTTTTTTTTCATTTATTCAAATGTGTGTGTATTTATACATTAAGTTGTAATTCATATTGGTCGTGCATGTTTTTCAAAGGTGATTTGTCTACTACAGATTTTATTATTAAACTTGCTGCAAATCATTATTAGTGATTTGAATCTGTTATGGTTACAAATGGGGAAATAGTGATAATGAATAAGTAGGTTTCAAGATACCTGAAACAACAAAAACAAACTTTTCCAAAATATGTGTTCAGACCCATCGATACTAATTTTCTTAATAAGATATTAGTTATTGTGTATGGAGTTTTATCAACAGAAGTAAAATAAAGAGTCCCAGCCTCTCGCATCAGAAGGTTTGAATCCCATGATGAGTAGGGTCAACCTTATGTACTTGCAAGAACTGGTTAGATTTCTAGGAAGTTTCGTCAGTGAGAGTGATTCACTCTTTACCAGACAACAAAATAGTAGACTGTTTTATTTGAAAGCATTTACAGAAGGCAAAACAAGTGTAGGTCAAATGTTCGATATGTCTTTCAGAAGGTAGAAAACATTGTGAGAAAAGGAGAAAATACAGGTTACCAGCATTTTCTCCTTTCCCCACAATTTTTTCAAAAACCACCTTCAGGGTTGTTAGCTAGGCTATTTTCGAACAAAACTTTGAGATATTGTCATAGCCCTGTCCTTGTCTGCATCATTGTTGTTCAAAAACTTTGACATTTTATATTTCTGTTAATACTGAAGACATTTACTTCAAACACAAATAAGTTAACTATCAAAAGGGCAACCCGTACAACAAGGGCAGGTAACAATCAAAGTATTTTTGTCACAGTTATGCTCCTTTTTGACTTAGAATTTTCACTGAAAATCAAGCAACTGCAGCCGAGCATGCACATGCAGTGGTCTTATTAAAACATGGGATTGTGTGGTAAAATTTGTAGTAACTTTTTTGACATGTTAAATTATTTAAGAGTGGGAAGAATAAGTGAAGCCTTTGTGATACTTTCAGTCTGGAAATTAACTTTTCCACAAACACCATTTAGGTTTGCTAATCTTGAAAAAGCATTATTGTTACAACTAAGTAAGACATGTTTCTCAAAAACTTGTGTGGATCAAGAACAGCAGAATGTTGGTGTCAGGCCATGCTCAGGAAAGTAATGGGTATTTTCACTATATACTTAAAAGTAGGCCATATGCAAGATATTTTTAGGAACTTAAAATTGAAGAGAAACTCCCAAGTTTTGCTACTATGTTGGTGTCTGAAAATCTTACCAGTGTTTCAGACAGGGTTTATTTGTAGAATTTTTATTGAAAGATTGCACTTACAAAACGAAAGTAGTTGAGCAAGTGCTTTGCTCCATATGATCAAGAAATAGCTTTTCTTTGAAATTCTGACTTATTCAGGTTTTGAGAAGCCCACATTTGACAGTCGATGTAAAGTGTTCGAGTTAGATCCGTGCCAGGGTTTTGGTAAAGTTTGTCTTGTCTACAGAGAAAATAAAGCAGGTATGTTTTTCAATCTAAAATCAACCTACCCTGGTGTTAAAACTAAATTTTTGTAAGATCAATTAGTGTTGGGGTGGATTTAGAAGATTTTTATTAGAAAAGGGTGTGAAAGGTCTATTTTCATACATTCTGTTGCTTTCAAAGATACTATTAAGAAAATATATAATGACTGAATTCAAGCTCACAGAGAGGGAAAATACAAGTACAGGTATATTAAACAGTACCTATACTAAGATAGCACCAGTCTATAGCAAGCATTTTTGCTTCCTCAATATAGGTTTGACTGTCTAGAAAGACTACAGTTTGATCTTGAAAGTCATAGAAGTTGGTGGTACATACTGTAATTTGCCAATGTACTCGGACAGAAAAAAATAATTAATTTTTTTAGTGTCCGAATCTTGAGGAAATGATCAGTTTGAAAAACAGAGGGTGGCCAAAATAATAGGTTTTACCTTGTTGTCCGAATGTGTGTCCAAAATAATAAGGGTAAAATCCGACAAATTTAGATTTATTTATAACACCAATGAAGGGGTCAAAATTGTAGTATATCTAAAGTTTCAGTGTGTTTTCAATATTAAAAGCACAGGTTTTAAATATTTTCTTAATTTCTTAGACCTAAAAGCAGTAGCTTTCTAAAGTCATGGTTCAGTAATGGTCAGTATATATTCAAGATCAGACTGCACATTCTCCATAATCTGATGTCTATCTACACCGTACGCCAACATTTTGAACTCCGCCATCTTGCCATCAACAAACTGAATTAGCCATCTGTCAACAAGATTTCACACCTGTCACGGGTACACATGTTTGCAGTAAAATTTGGATTAGGGGTATGACGTGACACATGCAAATCATCCAGAGCAAGAAGGCTGTAAAACACCTGTTTTTGTATACACTCTGCTAAATAGATCTCCCTGGTTACATGCTGACCTCCAATCAATGTAAAATGACCATGCAATAAACCTATATCATGCCCACTTTATACTAGCTGATAGTGCCTTTTTGCATTTAGTAATGGTTATTTCAAGAACACCTGGGCAGCCATGTCACATAATTTGTGTAGTCAGCAGAAAAAAAAGCCTGCCTGTTTTTTCTTTAGAAAAGATTCCTGGCAGCTGAAATAAAAATAAATGCATACAATAATTACTGCATGTGATCTAGTTTTATATATAAATGGACTACCAATAAATAAAGGAAAGAAACAATGATTTATTTATAAATTCTTTAATATTGTTTTATGGAAGGACAATTTCACACTTCTTCAGGTGCCTTTTGGAAACATTACGAATAAAGGAGAAATTGCTTGCACAACATCGAAAAACCAGTAAACGTTAAACCATTCAAGCACATTGCTTTGGCAGCCTGTGTAGATCAAGATCACACTAGGCAGAATGTTTGATATGATCTTTGATCTAAATCTACACTGTTCGTTTTAGTGAGAAGTTTTCAACAAAGACAACCTTGGTGTTGCATTTTTTTGGGTCTTATTTCATGACCAAAAATAACCGCTGAGCTACATGGTTCTTAATGATGATGAATATCTGCGATGCAGAAATGTGCAAATATGCAGCCGATCGTTCGAAAACATTTTCTAAAAAAAAATGTAGTAACCGGCTCATTTTTTGGAAAATTAATATTTCAGGCTGTCGGAACATACAGGAAAATATATTTTTTGGACTGTCCGAAGTAAGGACTCAAAATAAATTGTTTTTGAAAATTTTTGACCCTGTCCAAACTTTTAGGGTGTCTGAATACACTGGCAAATTACGGTAATACTATCAAGCTAACCATTGTTTCAACTACCCAGAGATGTCAAAGGACAATTGTTGGAAAATAAGACCAGGCTGGTAACCAGCATTTTCTCACAGGTGTTTCTTACCCTTTCAGAGACAACTCCTATCATTTGGGTCACTTTTGAGTTTTTGCCTGTTAATGCTCTCAATAATGGGTATGTCTAAAATTCTGTGTGTGTTCTGTTTAAAAAATATATTCCAAATACACAAACATTGATTTTTGTAGCTTCTTAGCCCTTATCCTAATGTTTGCAACTTTAAATGTATTTTGCAGAGAGTGTAAAACAAGATCAGCCTTCGCATACATGATCTTGATCTACTCTGTCTGCTGCGTTTTAACTAGTTTTGGTAATATTAAACCAGTTCATTTCCTATAAACTTTACAGGAATGATAGTTTTACTTAATATGTTTGTGCAATTGTCAACAATTTAGATCTGATTAGGGTTAAACAGTTGTAAGTCAGACAGATTTTAGTACTCAGGGGTTTATTCTTTTTCTTTCTTTTTTAATTTCATTTGCTTTTTGCCCCATGTATGATTGAACAAAGTAAAAGAATTTTTTCTTTTGCTGTAAATAATTTTTGGTTTTCATCTTTGTTATATTTTTCTTTTTACTCTTTCTGTAAGAAGAACTATTGCGAAAAAAGAGTACCATGTATATGTTGTGTTTCTTGCACTTTTTGTTATCTTCTGTTTGAGAATTAATTTCCTTAAAGAGTCCATTATAGAATATCCACAATACTTTACCAAGTGAGCTGTTAAAAGGGTTTGGCAAACTAGTTGTTATTGCTATTCCAAGCAGTGATATTTGAATGGTTTTTGGAACACCAACAAATAAATGGAATAGTTCCACATATTATATTAATGATTTAAAATTTTAGGGACACAGTTCCAAGAATCAGCAGAGATTGTAGCTAGAGTGTATTCTTCTGATTTTATGATATTTGGTAACATTTTAGACAATTTTGCAGTTTTATTACGCCCATACCCATAATTATATAGATATCATGTAACTCTTAGCATACCATTGGCAACTTATTGTTCTTTTTGGGACCATATGATCAAGATCAGGGTCTGTATTCATCATACATTTTAAATTTTGGAAGACAAATCCTGACTGGGTAAATCATTTGGCTTAGCCAATCAGATATAACCTTTCCCTGAAACTTAGAAATGTGAGAATTAGAATAGACTATAGAGGTGCAATTTAGGATGTCTGGTGAAAACAATCTCAGGCTGGACAAACCATGGGTTGTGATTTCTTATGTAATTATCAGGTATTTTCTGAGACAATGAAGCTAGAAACAGTCTTGAATTGTAATAACTTATAATTTTAACAGATCAAATTTCTTTACTGAATAAATGATGTCTTTTTCATTTACTTAGCAGTTTAAGGGCTATTTTTAAGGTACTGTATCAATGAAATAAACAGTTTTAGATCTTGAAAGCAATCCAAGATATTGCAATTTCAAGGCTATATCAGAACAACTTTAAAATGTATAGTAGATCCAACGTCGCAATTTTAGCCCTGTATTCTTGATCCAAACTGTCCACAAAAGCAGCTATAGTTGTGACTGGCAGCCTAAGGGTTAATACCTAGATGCTTGTAGCCTTTCCCACTTTCACAACATTGCATGGTCGTTTCTTGTTCGTTATTTGAAGGATACATTTTTTTCATTCAATTTTACAGGTATTTAACATTTAACTCTTTACCACACAATCCCAAGTTTTAACGATCCCGAGAAAGAAGCCTTTTGAAAACATTGTGGGAAAAGGAGAAAATGCTGGTAAACAGCATTTTCTCCTTTTCCAACAATGTTTTATACTCTTCTCAAAACAAGTTTTAATTTTTCATTTGCATTTAATTTGTTGTCTGCAAATGCTTTCAATTTGGACCAGTCTAAAATGTTGTTGAGTGGTAAAGAGTTAAACCGCTGGACCCAGCTTTCGTTGCTTTTGCAAACATTGTCGGCTTCTTTGTTACTTATTCTGGACAAAATATCTTGAAATTACAGTCTTATTGCTGGTTTCCTGAAAAAGTCCATTTCATTTATTGTATTGTTTAAGGGTTATAGCTAGAAGGTAATGGTCATTGTGGGAAAGGTTGCTTTTGACGGTAATAGCATTGTTAACTCTTTCTAGAATATGAAGAAGAAATCATTTCTGAGTCTACGCTATGTCATGCCAGTGCAGTTGAACTGTACTCATTGTAGATAATTTTATGTCATGATTTACTAATTTTCCTTCAAGTGGCATACTCTTTTTTTTTTTCCCCAAAACAACATTATTTCAAAGTCTTAAAGAGCCTGTATGTTTTTGGTAACATATGTTTATATATTATGTTTGTAAAGTTTGCAAAGTGCTACAATATTTAGCTCACAAAAGTTTTGCAGTCAAGAAAATTTTTTATTTGAAAGAGTTAATGGCTACTTCTTTTGCTATTTTCTATGAAATTTTAGATGCCTGTTTCTTTTTCAGAGTTCACTGCAAAATATTTGGAGTTTTTTTTCTTTAAACAATTTTTTTTCTTTCATTCAGTATATTTTTAACTCCTTTCTTATAGTAGACAACAGCAGATGCATTTGTGGACAGTGTATATCAAGATCAGACTGCACAGAATGTACAGTCTGATCTCTTATCTACACTGTCCACTGCTTTATTTTAGATTATGACAAGACTGTCTCTTCATCTTGCAGTGGAAGTATATTTGTAGCTATTGGAAAAAAAAGTGCCGTATATTTAGAGCAATAGGCAATGCTTTGCTTCAGGTGATAAACTATGAGAGCTAATATTTGAGCCATGCTCTAGCAAAAGGGGGCTTAACCCTTTCCCAAATGACAAATTTTGGACTGGTCCAAATTGAAAGAGTTTGCAGACGACAATTTTAAAATTGATGAAAATGGCAGGAAGTTCTCAAAAAGGGTAGAAAACACTGTGGGAAAAGGAGAACTTGCTCGTTACGAGCAATTTCTCCTTTTCCCACAGTGTTTTCAAAAGACTTGTACTGCAGATACGTGAAAACCAGGGCTTGTTTGGGAAAGGGTTAATACATCCCTGTGGTCCATGGTACCAAGAAAGCTATCACATACTTATGGATCTGTAATAGCTACGTTTTTGAACAACCAACTTAATCATAAGGTAGACTGGCCCTTGGACATACAAAAATTTGACCAGTAGCAAAAAGTTTTGGCCCAGGTCAGCCTGCGCAGAGTGTGCAGGCTGACCTGGGTCGATACTCTTTGCAGATGCATTAAGCCCCCTTTTCACAGGGCATGCTTCTTTGTCATTTAATATCAGCACCATTTTCGTTGTTTCTGGGTAGGAGGAGAAACAAGTGTTTGAGCCATGCTCTGGCAAAAGGGGGCTTAATGCATCACTGTGATGTATTATACCAAGCATGTCATCATATAATTATAGATCCATAAAATCAATTTTGTCTAACTAAATATGAATCATGAGGTAGACTGGTCCTTTGACATACAGATAATTGACCAGTAGCAAAAAGTTTCATCCCAAGTCAGCCTGCATGGACTGCGCAGGCTGACCTGGATCGATACTTTTTGCAAATCCATTAAGCCACCCTGTCACAGAGCATGGCTCATTTCTATTTCCAGATTTATGCTTTTGATATCTAGGTTTGAGATGAAGAGCCATTCATATTTCTGATTGGCTGTTATTTGCAAATTTTTATACTAATATCTTCCAGTCCTAAGCATTGATGGAAGATTTTTAAATAGACACCTTGAACAAAGTTGGTCTTCCTTACCATAAAAGATTCACAAGCAGACAACACTGACAGACTGCAGACTGCATGCATAATACGAAGCACATTTTCCTTATTTTACCTTAGATTCATTTGTACATTTACCTTGAATTGATACATTGCTGTTCTGTGTTACATATTTACATTATAAATTTTTTTTTCCTATTCTATATCATAAATCTATGTATGTTTTTTTTTTGTGTAGTTCAGTGTTCAGATGTGTCAGTTTATGTAAAGAATTGTTGTTTTTATGCAGTTTATGTATGTGCCATGTGCTGCTTTGCTGTTTTTTAGTATGTTCATCAAGTAGGTTGCTAGGAACATTTTGACTTAACTCATCACCGAACAACAAAATGTTAGACCTGCCCAAATTGAAAGCATTTGCAGATGACAAAATAAATGTACATGTAAATGAAAAATTGAATTTTATTTCAGGTAGGGTAAAAAACAGTGTGGGAAAAGGTTACCAGCATTTTCTTCTTTCCCAAAATGTTTTCAAAAAGCTTCTTCTCAGGGTCAGAAAAAGTCAGGGTTGTGTGGTAAAGGGTAATGTGCACCAGTCTTGCATACATTGCTGCATAGTATTCAGGAGGACTAGCAAGTCTTTTAGTGCCTTTGGACAAGACTAGTTCCTCAAAAGAGGTGCTTAATTTGAGGGAAAAAAAATATATTCAGAATTGTTGTTTTCGTTGCTCACATTCTCATGTGGTTAAAAACTAATGATTTTGATAAATATACATACATGCTTATTTTTGTGTCAGGTTTTAACCCTCTACCACATGGCAAAATTTTAGACTAAATTGAAAGCATTGGCAGACAACTAAATGAAATTTACTTTGTGAAGGGGTAAAAAACTTTGTAGAGAAAGGAGAAAATGCTGGTAGCAAGCATTTACTCCTTTCGTTTTCTTGCAATTTTTTCAAAATGCCTCTTTTTCAGGGTCTTGAAATCTCAAGACTGTGTGGTAAAGGGTTAAGTGTCTATTTTCTTGATGATTCATGCAACTGAATAATTAATCTGTTCTTGTTAAATTTTGAATTTTCAAATTATAAACGCTTGAAATACTGCAGCTCCCAACACAACTGGAAGAAAAGATTTGTTGTTGGATTTCATGTTTGTTGGACTAGCACAAGATCATTAAAATAAGCTTTGTTTCATGTTTACTTATACATATATATATACATGTTTTACAGCACTTGACAGCAGTTCAGAAAGTATAAGGGAACTTTTAGCGTATGGTAACCTACAGTAAATGTTAAACACATTTTTTTTTTTTTTCTGTTTCCACACTTCTTATGTCTTTGAAATTCAAAGTATCAATCTTTTGAATTCTTTGCTCTAAATAAGTCTTTGGATCTCTTCATGGACATAGAAATAACATTTGCTAAATTTTACTGGTATACATATTATGTGAAAATCAGTTGCTGGACAAATGGTGAACAAGGTCTTGTCAAGTAAAAAGGCTGCAGGATGAATGAAGAAGGTGCTCATCAATTTTAATCCTTGACATGCCAAATAAGGTAAAATAAACTTTCAAAGCAATAGTAAAAACCCAGATGGTGCTATTTCAAAGTCATTGTTTGGAGAAAGATATCTCCTTATTGGACAGTGTAGATCTAAGATCAGACTGCATGTTTTGTGTAGTCTGATCTTGATCTACACTGTCTGCTAAAGGTCATTGAGTTGAGCTTAGCAGCCAAACGGTTAAATGATTAACACAATATCATTTTTCACTTAATTTTCTCCTTTTAAGATCCTTTCAGTTGACCAGTTGATGTTAGAAAAAAGTATGGACTGTGGAAAAAGCCAAGTGTACAAAAATTTTTGTATGTCTCATTCAAATTGATGTAAAGGTTATGCTCAGCAAATTACATGACTTTGGGTTATTTTCACCCCTTATTTTAAGTATGGATTTATAATTTTTAAGACAAACCGTATCATTGTCCGGGAGAGACTGCTACTCTTTGAATCTCTAGTTATAACTGAGCAGTACTCTTGGAAAAGTGGTTTTAATAGATATTTGTAATGCATTATACCAAGCAAGTTGTCACATAGTATGGATCTGTTTTGTCTAAAAAGTGACTAAATCATAAAGTATAGTGGTCCTTCGCCGTGCTGAAAATTTACATACAGCAAAAGTATTGAACAAGGTTAGCCTACACAGGCTGACATGGGTCAATACTTTTTGCAGATGGATTAGACCCCCTTTTCACAGAGCATGGCTCAATTATTGACTTCAGGCTTGGTGATGAATACTTCCCTGACCAGAACCTATTACTGACAAGTTCAACTTTGATGCCTGTTAATGACAAGTTTTGAAAATATTTTATAGGAATTTATAGCATATTTTCCAATGTTGAATAGAACAGGGTTTCATTGCTGACTAGACTTGAAATTGCATGTAATACTTACAAATTCTTCTTTGAACTTAATTTTTTTAATTATAACACCGACAAGAATTCTTTATGATCTCTAATAGGCTATATTTTTTTATGAAATTCTACCTATCTGTAGATTCCTTTCCACCTTTTTTATCTTTCATTTTTTTGTGTCCTCTATTCCATATTTTGTCATACACTTTTTACAGCAAAATGTCCGTGGCTGTTGATTTTACTTTTAGAGCTAAATTTTTCCTTTTGCTATGATGTTTTCATGTGTATTTGAGTATCAAAGCTGAATTTGTGTCAACTATCCTCACCTTATATTGATGCTGTAAAAGCAATGTGTGGCATTTTTTGGCTTGGCTGTTTTCAAAGAAAACATTGAGGTATTGTCATAGCTCTGGCATCTTCTTCATACAAAAACTTTGACATTTTATAATATCTCTGTTGTTACTGAAGATATTTATTTAAACTTGGACAAGTTGTTAACTAACAAAAGGGGAACCCATACAACAAGGGCAGATAACCATCAAAGTATTTTGACACAATTATGCCCTTTTTCCCCTTTGTTCACTGAAAAGCAACTGCAGCTGAGCGTTGGCACCCACATGCGGTGCTGTTCTTATAGGTAGTGAGATAAATCATTTTGTTTAAAAACTCTGAATTTACTCATTGTAGACTGTTCTTGTGCACTTACTCTCCCTTTATGCTTGATGACTTTATTCTTTTTTTTCTAAATCCTCAGTAGTTTTTTTTCTAAATCCTTTTTAGCGTTTTTCTCCTCTTTTGTTGTCCCTTTTAAGTCATTTTTTTCATTTTTACCAGCAGTAGTAAGTTTAAATATTCATAGTTGTATTATTCTTTTATCATTGAAGTTTTCTTTCTATCTAAAAACCATTCAATTGTGCAGATATTTAGGCATCTAGTGCAGTTGCTAACCTAATGCATGTACTTTGAATTTCAGTAGGTTATTAATTTAAGATTGAAATGGACTTTGGAAATTTTCCTCAAAAACCTATGTTCTTGGCAATATAAATAATTGTTTTATTGAGACAACTACAGCCAGCATCTAAAAAATAGGTTTAACTCTTTACCAAACAACAGAAATGTAGACTACCTAGTCCAAACTGAAAGCATTTGCAGACAACAAAATGATTGTGACTGAAAGGGATAGAAAAGATTGTAGCAAAAGGAGAAAATGCTGGTCACCAGCATTTTCTCCTTTTCCCACAACATTTTCAAAAGACTTCTTTCTCAAGGTCATTAAAAGTCGGGATTGTGTGGTAAAGAGTTAAGTGAGGGAATAATTAAGACAGATGAGTGCTTTCCCAGGATCTGCATACACCAACCATTCTTCTTAACTCTTTTTCAAACCACAGAATGTTAGACTTGTCCAATAAAAGGTTAAGTAAGTTCTTAGCCTTATTCTCAAGACTTTCAATTTCAGAAAAACTTGGAGAATTAGACTTAGTATGTTCTGTAGAATTGTTGGTGAATATGGACCCTAGATCTCAAAAACCTGTGTTTACCATTTATTTTTTAGAGTACAAGTGATCATTATGTTAGGTACCTTTTTAAAAATAGATTTTGTCTTTAACACATTAATTTCCTGACAACATAATATTCATGTCTTAACCCTTTATCACACAATCCTTAGTTTTAATGACCATGAGGCAAAAGGCCTTTGAAAACATAGTGGGAAAAGGAGAAAATTCTGGTAACCAGCATTTTCTCTTTTTCCCATGGAGTTTTCTACTCTTTTTGATACAAACTGCATCATTTGTGCCACATTAATTTTGTTGTCTGCAAATGCTTTCAAATTTGACCAGTGTAACATTTTGTAGTTTGGTAAAGAGCTTATCAAACAGTCCCATATTTCCAAGACCTTAGTTTTAAAGAATGAAAATTTTAGAAAGCATTAAGAAAAAAGGAGAAATTGTTGGTAGTAAACATTTCTCATTATGTTTGTCACCATTTTACAGACAACTTGTATCATTTAACCCTTTACCACACAATGCCAGCTTTTAACGCCCCTGGGAAAGAAGCCTTTTGAAAACATTGTGGGAAAGGAAGAAAATGCTGGTAACCAGCATTTTCTCCTTTTCCCACAATGTTTTCTACCCTATCAAAGAAAAATTACACTGTTTGAGCCACATTGAAATTGTTGTCTAAATTTTTTCGATTTGGATAAGGATAAAATTTTGTCAAATGGTAAAGGGTTAAGGTACATTTAACTCTTTACCAAACAACAAAATTTTAGCCTTGTCCAAATTGGAAACATTTGCAGACGACAAATCAAGTTTGGCTCATATGTTGGAATTTGTCATTGACAGGTAAGAAAACAATTTCAAAAGCTTTCTTTCTCAGGGGCGTTAAAACTTGGGATTGTGTGGTAGAGTGCTGATAAGCCATCTGCTAATGCTTTCTATATTCTACATTTCACAAAAATTTTATGGTCTTCTAAAGAGTAATAGGGTAAAAGTAACAGAGTAAAGTGATATTATCTGAAACAATTTGTTAAACTTTGAATTTAATATTTTTTGTGATTTTTCTTTATCATTACATTTGGTCAGTTATAATCAGAAACATAATTTGACAACAAAGCAGTATACAACAATGTCCAAGAAGTTTTTGACATGAAAGGGTATTGTTTTGATCATTTTCAGGTGGAACCGATCCCAAGATAGAGATTTGGTTTTTAGACCGTGCCTTACGTTGGCACTATATCACAGACTCCTTTATGGCATACTACAGACTGATGATAATGCATCTTGGTCTCCCACAGTGGCAGTATGCATTCACAGATATTGGTCTCAGTCAACAAGCAAAGGTAACAGTATTCCTTTGTCTGTTAAATGCATGAATTTAAGACTTACAGATAGAAAGACAAAAATAATTCAGATTTATGGCTGTGTTGACGAGAGCGTCACAGAAAATAACACATAATATATATTTGAGATCATACTGCATCTTGTATGCTGTCTAATCTTGATATGCAGTGTCATTAAGTACCCGTTAATATTATTTGTATTGATTATTTACTTATTTCTATTAATATTTTACTTAATATCCTGAAGAAAAAAAGACACTTGGTAAAGGAGAAAATGCTTGCAAACAACATTTTCTACTTTTTGTACAAAGTTTCTTCTGTTTCACTAATTTTATCATTCAAGCCACATTTAAATTGTCATCTACAAATGCTCTTACTATGAACATTGATTTTGTCAATGAAAGGAACATGAATTGATACACAAATGGAATATGCAGGGTATTGCAGAAAAATGTTTTGTTTTTATTTTTTCGCTATAGTATTACAGAAACATTATTTGGATTTTTCTGTTCTAGCAATGGTTTAATATGTATGCACCTCTGAGATTTGAACTTGATTCTGAACTCACAGTGGATTCTGATCCTATAGAATCAAACAGCTCTACCACCTCTATAGATGTTGGAAAAGTATTTAAAGGGAAATCAGATAAAAAGTATGTATGAGAATGTAGTAGAAATCTGTAACTGAATTATTAGTGTCCAATTTTGCATATTTCTCTACATCAAAAATGTGTAAACTTTGTCCTTAGAGGAAAACAACTCTATATACATTTTGCCCCTGCAACTTTACTGAAAAAAGGTCTCGAATGATGAATCATAAAGAACATTTTTTGCAGCACTTAATGGATAAAAGTTTAAGGCAACTGAATGTGCTTTTGCAGACAGCACTCAGATTACATTGCATGTTGCATATATATATTTTGAGCCTAAAATCCTTTCAAATTTCTTTTGTATTTTATTTGTCCAAGGAAAATTACATGCTGTTACTGCTCTCAGATAAACAATTTAGAAAGTCTTCATTCCAACCTTTTCATTGTTTGTCATATAGAGTGAGTTAAAGTTTGTTCATGGCCAAGAGCTAAAGTAACTGAAAAAGCAATACTTGCTGTCCCCTCTACATGTTCCCATTCGGCCATGTGTATTCTCCTCCAGCCCCCAGTGATGCACTTGCTAGGGAACATGACATGAGAACAGGGAGTAGCTGGTTCAAATCTTCAGCTGGTCAATTTGTTTCGGAGCATTGATGATTGTCATGGTGATAGGGTTGATGATCGTTGTTTCGATGATGATTATGTGGGAAAGCTGCCAGTAGCTTGAGAGAATATTGTCCGAAATACTGGTAATAGAAACTCCAGGAAAGCATGGATAGGTGCAGTGGCAGCCGCCATATAACCAAAATAATGTTGTTAATGGTGTTAAACACCATACAATTTAATCCATCAATCTCCTTAGGTCATGTTTCTCTGTAGTCTTAACATGTTGTGTTTTATGTATGTTATAAGAAAAGAAAACATATTTTATTCAAATTTACAAATTGTACATAATGATCTTTAAAAATAGTGGCAAAAGATTTTATCACATGATATTTCAGTAGATATATACATGTAGTACTTATCAGCAGATAAATAACAGTTATATGGAGAATGGGCTCACATGAGAGAAATAGCTTGTGTACATTATTTAAGTTGCTGAATTAAAAAGTTATTTCCTTCTTTTGTTACATAGTAAATAAATTTTGCACATATTAACTCTTTACCAAACAACAAAATTTTAGACTGGTCCAAATTGAAAGCATTTGCAGACGACAACATAAATGTGATTGAAAAATTGAAATTTGTTTTGGGATTGGTAGAAAACATTGTGGAAAAAGGAGAAAATGCTGGTTACCAGCAGTTTCTCCTTTTCACACAATGTTTTCAAAATGTTTCTTTCATAGGGTAGTTAAAAGTCGGGATTGTGTGGTAAAGGGTTAACCAAAGCTAATTTATTCTCATAAGATTAAGCACAGTTTTATGGACACTTTGAAATGAACTATAATTTTCTGTTTGTTTCATTTTTCTAGTAAACTTGCATTACAAACTGTGAGGTAAAACTGCATGGATCATTTTTTACCAGAATCTTGTTTTGTTTTTGATCTTACAACCTTCACCTTGGGGTTACTAGATTTATGAATACATATAAGTCATGCTCTACCTTCACCTTGGGGTTACTAGATTTATGAATACATATGTCATGCTCTGTGAAAAGGTAGTTTAATGTATATGCAAAAAGTCAGCCTGTACAATCAGTGGAGGCTGACCTTGACAAAGAAAAAAAATGCCATTAGTAATTTTTCTACATGTCAAAAGACATTCCATCTCATGATTCAGCTTGTATAAGATAAAATCAGTCCATGTTATGTAACAATTTGCTTTGTATGATGCATTGCAAAGATGCATAAATTCCCCTTTCTCCAGAGAGCTGTTCATAAGTTTTAAATGATCCACAGATTTTAACTTCAATTCTTATCATTGAGAAGCATAGTACTTATAATTAAGAAGCATGTATCAAAGGTCTTACTGTACTATTCATTACACATCCTATGAAGCATTGTTATCTTAAATTGAAAGGCTAACCTTATGGCTGGATGAGGTGTCAATCGCAAGGTTTAGCCTGTAAAGAGAGACTTAGAAATGACTTTGTCCTGGCTGGTTAGTAGAGATCATTTTAGCCATCTACTGTATTAAAAAATAGTTAGCTAGATATATATTTAATGCTAGATTGAGGTAAGCCACACTCCTATTTTGATTTTACTTTAACTCTTTACCAAATGACAATGTTTTAGACATGCCCAAACTGTAAGCATTTACATTTTGAGACCATAGATTTAATATGTTTCAAATGGATTTGTTTCTGACAAGTTTGAAATGTTGTAGGGATAGGAAAAAATTCTAGTAACCAGCATTTTCACCGTTTCCCACAATATTATCAAAAGCTTTCTTTGTCAGGGCCGTTAAAACTTGAGATTTTTGTGTAAAGTCTTAAAATATAGAATAAAAATACATGGTATAATACTGGTATATTCATTTCTTCCCATCACCCCAACCTTTGTGAAATATGGTATGTTTTGAACTAGAGATTAGTGACATGTTGCAGATGAAAGAATTTTGACTTTTAGAGGATCATAGAATTTTGTTGTTTTAGAACTTCTGATAATATTGAGGACATGGTTATGCTTCATTGGGAGTTGCTTTTGAGGGGTTTGTAAACAGATGTGCTTATCAAAACATTAGTTATATTTGGGGACAATACAGATCAAGATTGAACAGCACAGAGAATGCAGTCTGATCTTGGATCTTCTCTTTGCACTATTTCTAGAAACATTCTGGTAAAGAAGCTTTAAAATTTCACTTTTTTCCTAACTATAATTGTTGATTTGATGAATAGTTCTCTTTTAGGGTTACTGTTACCAAGATTTTGGAAAGTGGTCAATATTTTCTCTGATGAATTATGTATGTGTGTGGGAAATATTGCAATTTTTGTCTTATGGCTCAGCTGTTGTTCGAAGAAAACATCCAGGTATAGTCATAGCCCTGGCATTGTCATCTGTGTTTGTGTTTGACAGGGTAGAAAACATCGTGGGAAAAGTAGAAAATGCAGTATACCAGCATTTTCTACTTTTCCCACAATGTGTTCAGATGGCCTCTAAATCAGGGTCCTTAAGACACATGATTGTGTGACAAAGGGTTAATAATCAGAGAGACCATTGTAACAAATACTGTTTTTCAAAGTTTTGTTGAATCACAAATCACTAAGTAAAACTGAAAATTATGGTACTGCTAGTGTTTTAGTATTTTGGGTGCTTTGTTACCATACATCAAAATTTGGACCTGTCCAGTGTGAAAGCATTTACAAATGTGGCTCGAATGATAAGATTTGTCTGTGAAAGGGTCAAAAATATTGAGGGAAAAGGAGAAAATACTGTTTATCGGCATTTTATCCTTTTCCCACAATGTTTTCAAATGCTGTCTTTCTTAGGGTAGTTAAAACTCAGGATTGTACAGTAAAGGGTTAACCCATCACAATGCTGACTATTGTCAGTAATTGATTGTATGGTGTTAAACACCGTTTTGAACATTATTGCAGTTGTGGTGGCCAGTGCATCTATCCATGCTTTCCTGGAGTTTCTGTTACCAGTATTTCACACAATATTCTTCCCAAGCCTCTGGCTGCTTCCCAATATAATTATCCTTGAAACAATGATCAGCAGTGAGAGAGGAATGAATCCTGTCGCAATGACTTAGATCAGTCCTTGGAAAGAAATTAACCAAGCGACCCCTGTTCTTAAGTCCTGTATGCTACTGGGGTCCTCTGCCTATTTTTAGTCATACCACAAACCAGTACATGAGACATGAACAAGAAATTTTGAAATGAAGGAAAAATACCTACATGTATTTTGAAAGATGTGGCAAGCATGAAAGTATTTGGGTTTAAAATAGCCTGTCCTGCAAAATGATGGTAGTGATTTAATAGTTACGTGTATTTGTAATTTTATCATTATATAGGAAACCAGTCCCTGCTCAAACACAATCACAGCAGTCACAAAGCATCAGAAAAAAACCTACTCCTGCATCAGCAAAGTAAGACATATTTTTTTGTTTTTGAACTACCTTTGAGATTTTTTTCATACTTTGAGTAACTTAATGATTCTAAGTTACCACCTTCAGATGACTTTTTGTCATCTTGCACAAATAAGTTTGAAACATTGTACTAGGGGTGTTCAAAAAATATGTGGAAAAGTACAGTAATTCTCTCAAATATTGCTTGAATACAGCGAAGTCGATACATATTGTAGACAAATTAATATTGTACTGAAAGAATAAATTTCAAGTTATTATTTCAACATCTTATAAAGATATGGTATATATGGCAACGTCGCGTTTCAAAACCCGGCCCAAAATGCAATAAAACGAATACATTTGCCGTGTGGAAAACGACATCTCTCTTTTGTGTCTGATCACATATCTTCACCAAATTTTGTCATGATTCAGCACCAACTCTTGGTATGACGTTCATGAAGTCACATTAACGTTTGAAGTCATTCGAGCATTTGGTGGCCATACTGTTTATTCATGTGCATCAAAATGAGTACCGAGCAGAGAACTGAAGCTAAATTTTGTGTTTTAAATGGAAAATCAGAAAAGAAACAATGTAAATGTTAATCAAGGCATACGGCAATTCAGCAATGAAGAAAATGACTTTATATTAATGGCATGCACATTATTAAGATGGTAATAAAAGTGTGACAGATGACCAGAGGAGCGGAGAATCAATGGCAATAACACAATGTACAGAGTGCAGTGCAGTCAGCAATTGCTTCCCTCGAGTCTGGTGCCGACAGAAGCTTCTATTTATGAGTGAAACGATGCAAACAATTATACTACATTTCGAGGAGAGTATTTTGAAAAAGATGAAATTCTTTAGACAGTTACATGTATTTCATCTAGGTATGTGAAAGAAACGATTAATAAGTAATGCAAATAAAATGACATAAAATTGATGCTGAATGACGTTGGGCCGGTTTTTGAGTGATGACGTTGCTATAACAAGCAATTTTTATATGTTGTTGAGATATTGACATGAAATTTATCCTGTCAATACAGAATTAATTTGTCTACAATATGTATCAATTGTGCTGCATTTAAGCAATATTTGAGAAAATGACAGTACTTTTCAGCGTATTTATTGAATGCCCCTCGTAGAAGGACAAATTGTTATTAACAATCTCTCCCTTTGCAAAAATGGCTCATATGTATTTAAATGCTAAATCTTTATACATAAACCTTTATACATGTTTTTTAAGGATGTCTTCAAAGTTTTCTGTAGCAATTTCGCAGAAGGTACTTAATCAAATGCAGGGGTATGAAAACTTTTAATTGTACTACAATGGATAAAATTGGCTGTTGTTGTACAGCAGTTCATCCTTTACCACACAATACTGAGCTTTAATGATCTTAAGGAAGAGGCATTTTGAAAACATTGTGGGAAAGTGAGAAAATGCAGATTACCAGCATCATTTTCTTCTTTTTTTTGCAGTGTCTTCTACCCAATCAAAGACAAAATTCATCACTTGAGCAACATTAAAACATCATTAAAAAATTCTTTCAATTTGGATAAACTCTAAGATTTTGTCATGTGGGAAAAAGTTTACCTATTACCACACAATCCCGGGTTTGGACAACCTTGAATTAGAAGACTTTTGAAAAGATTGTTGGAAAAGGAGAAAATGGTGGTAACCAGCATTTTCTCCTTTTCCCACTGTTTTCTACCGTATCAAAGACAAAATCCATCATTTGAGCCACAGTTAAAATTGTTGTCTGCAAATGCTTCCAGTTTGGTCCAGTCAAAAATTTTGTGGTTCGGTAAAGGTTAAAGGCCCAATAGTGTCTAAAATAACAATGCAGGTGTTAAATGCATTTAAATTTATATCATACCATTTACAAAGTATGGAAAATATTGTGGAGATACAAAATATGGAAAATATTGTGGAGATGACAATCAGTTATTGTGTGGTTGATCCAAGAGTTAGTCACTGGCAGAAAAATGAAATGAAAATCAGGCAAAAAGTAAACAAAAGATAGAGTGACCTGGCAACTTTTAACCTAGTTTTGAAACAGATTTCTTTGCCATCGACTAACACTTGGACTGACCGTACAATAACAGATTGTCGTCTTCACAAACAAGTCCATACTTTTAAATGGCATTATTTAAATTTAACCCTTTCCCACACAATCCCGACTTTCAACGACCCTGAAGCAAAGCCTTTTGAAACCATTGTGGAAAAAGGAGAAAATGCTGGTAACCAGCATTTTCTCCTTTTCCCACAATGTTTTGTACCCTTACCTAATCAAATTTCAGTTCTTGAGTCATATTGGATTTGTCGTCTGCAGATGCTTTCAATTTGGACCAGCCTAAAATTTTGTCGTTTGGTAAAGAGTTAAATGCATTTTAACACCAGCTTTGTTTACTTTTGGCAGCTATTGTTACTTTAAAGGAAATACTGTGATTATCATTAAACCACACAAGTTGCCAATGACTGTTTTTCTCTTTCTTTAATATTTGTTTTATAGAGGTGGTCAGCAATCGGCATTGAAAAGTAGTGGATCTGCATCACAGCTTCTTGGGAAGAAATGACCAATAACATGTAACAGATTATCCAAAGTTGTCTCCATGAAGTGCTGATGTCCAGCATTCCAGAACAAAGTAGTTGTTGTTTATATAGAGGCAAAGATTAACTCTATACTGAGTGACAAAATGTTAAACTTGTCCAAATTGAAAGCATTTGCAGATGACAATTTTGAGGTGACTGAAAAAAGTGTAAATTGTCTTTGAAACGGTAGAAAATGACTGAGAAAAGGAGAAAATGCTGTTACAGCATTTTCTCCTTTTCCCACAGTATTTTCAGAAGTGTTCTTTCCCAAGGTCATTAAACTTGGAATTGTGTGGTAAAGGGTTAATCCTGAGGGATAAGCTGTTTGAAAAGACTTTCAGAAAGGGAGAAAATAATGGTAATCAGTATTTTCTCTTTTTCCCATGTTTTCTACCCTATCAGAGACAAATTCCATTTTTTGAGCCATACTGTATAATTATTATCATCTGCAAATGCTTTAAATTTGGAGAAATCTGCATTTTTGACATGTGGTAGAAATTTAAGGGAGTATTTGAGATTCCAAACATACCTCTTTTATTAAGTTCTTCTAACCTATGTTGTTGATGCTAATTAGAATTGTTGCTCTGTCAGAGACAATTCTAATAGGTACATACCCAAATTATACATACTGGTATCTGTATGATGCATGAGAAACAATGATTTTGAACTTCAATTACCCACACTTGTCAACATGTTTCACTTTTCATAGGAAAATCATCTGTGTACTTTGTTGAAAGTTAAAATTCATACAGTATGTGTTTAGAACTAGGGCAGATATCAACCTATGTGGCCTCTATTTCTATTACTACATGTACTGTATGAATTACATTGGTTCAGCTAAATTGAAGTGAAGTTTGGAAATAAAAAGGGCTTCTTAAAGGCTAAATCTCTCCTAGATACTTGTATATGTACATAAAATGCACTGTACCTATGTGTTGGTTTAGATGTATATTTGTGTTAAATGACTGTTTATGAATGTTAAAATTGTTAAACAATCATGTATAAGATAAATAATTTTATTTAAAATAAAGAATGACAGGAACAACAAAGGTATTATTGCAGTAAACCAGCACAATATAGATATATGTTAATTACCCCTTCATCACAAAGTCCCGGCTTTTAAAGGCTTTTAAAGTTTCAAGTTTCAAGTTTTATTCCATTTTTCCAAAAGGTCATAGACCCACGTGGCATACAAGTTAAATGACCATAGGGAAGAAATCTTTTGAAAACATTGTGGGAAAAGGAGAAAATGCTGGTAACCAGCATTTTCTCCTTTTTCCACCATGTTTTCTACTCTTTGATAGACAAATTTCCTGTTTTGAGTAACATTTAATATGTCATCGGCAAATGCTTTGAATTTAGACTAGGCTAAAATTCTGCTATGTGATAAAGAGTTAAGTCAACATGCTTACCTCTCTTTATGCATAATTAATAATGTGAAAATGAGTTCAACCAGTACAGAGTGTTACCAGTACTTGGATGTAACCACAGGCTAAAGCAATTTACCGGTATTGCAATGTTGGTTGCTTCGGTCTATTGTCTGCCATTCTGTGCTTTAACTCTTTACCACACGACAAAAAAGGAGACTTGTCCAAATTGAAAGCATTTGCAGACGACAATTTAAATGGGGTTCAAATGATGGAATTTGTCTTTGATAGGGTAGAAAACATTGTGGGAAAAGGAGAAAATGCTGGTTACCAGCATTTTCTCCTTTTCCCACAATGTTTTCAAAAAGCTTCTTTTCCAGGGGCGTCAAAAGGCGGCATTGTGTGGTAAAGGGTTAATGCTTCAGTTTATTGTCTGCCATTCTATGCTTTAACTGTGGGATATTGTCAGGTTGATATCTGAAGCAGTAGTATGGACTACAACAGCCTATATGCATAAGGGTACATAAAACAATTGTTTTCACAGTTTAGCTTAATGTAACCTATAAATTACTTTCTCTTAAATGTCAAATTTTAAAAAGACTATTAAAAAAAAAAAGAAAAAAAAATGAGGAAGAGGAGCAATTGCTCACTCTATTTCCAACAGCCTTTCCCCTATCATCCCAAAGAGACATTTTTCTGTCCTTCAAAAGTTGCTTGTCTATATCACATGTACAAGAGAGTGCTAGATCTAGAAAAAGCATGTATAGTTAACACTTATCCAGACGAAAAAAAATTGTCCAAATTTGTAGTAATTTCAAAGGTGGTCAAAATGACGAAATTTTTCCTTAATATAAAACACTGTGGGAAAAGGAGAAAATTCTAATTACCAGCATTTTCTCCTTTTCCCACAGTGTTTTCAAAAGCCTTCCGTCTCAGGGTTGTTAAAAGTCAGAACTGTGTTCTTACAGCTTAAACAGCAGAGGCACAGATAAGAGTAAAATGCTAGACCTGTTTTGTGGATACTCATAAGAATTAATAGTCTCAAAAGGCATTTACAAAATAGGTTTTAACCCTCCACCAAAACCGTGGTGTTTTAGGCAGAAAGAAGACTGTAGAAGAGAATGTGGGAAAAGATGAAAATGCAGGTAACAAGCATTTTCTCCTTTTCTCAAAATGTTTTCTATTTCGTCAAATACAAGATGTACTTTCAATTTTGACTAGTCCAGAGTTTTGTCCTTTGGTAAAGAGTTAATGGAGTGCAACTTGTATGAACCACTGTGAAAAAGTCTATTTTATTCCATTTGCACACAATTCATGTACTACCACACACCTTTTTTTATGCCTCCCTAACACTGAAAAATTCAACCTAGGACAGAAAAAGAGACAACACTGGTGTTTGATACTATTTACAACAGTATTTTAAGCTGCATTATGAAAGCAAGTGCACCTGTTTATATGTTTTTGGAGTTCCTCTACCAATACAACACAACTTTCCTAAACCACCATCTTAATTAAAATAATCCTCATAGCTGAAAAAAGAAAGGATATTGTTGTAATGACTGTTATCTATTCCCCAAAATCATTTCGCAAAACTGGGGAATAAAACTTGCCATGCTAGATAATTAGACCTGCATGTTATTACAGCTAGGCTACTTGGACTTGGCTATAGACCTGTAGGTATCTCACTCTTTGACTGCAAAGTAACTTAGAATGTGCACTTACAGTTCATTGAAAAAAATGTAGTAAAAAGTCAGACTGTTTTGGACAAAACATCTTGCAAAATATTACACATTGTCAATTAAAGAACAGAGTGCAAATTCTGAACAGTCTGATCTAGATTTGCAAAAATATTTCGAGTAGCATAAGCCCTATTCAACTGGTAATTATGTTTTTTCGTGTTGCAATTTCTGTATTTGACTGGTAAATTTCACAGTTCTCTAAACTTTCGTTAAGCACAAACCTTACCCTGTCAAATTGTCATGACGTTTGTGTGGCATGAAACGGATACCTTGCCAGTAGGCGGAGCTTAATATTTACATTGTATTTTCATGCTTCACAAAAGTTGACCAGTTGAATATGGCTGTAGTCAAGATTTAGATGAATACACATAATTGTATCAGTTTTGAAAATCGTAAAGACAATAATGATGAAAAAAATCATTGTGGATGAAAATTTTCTTTATTCGACTTGTTGAAATATTTTTTTGGACTCAAATACGTGTCTTAAAATTTATAGAAGCAAAGTACATATAATTTTATCCTATAGCTTTGGAAAAAAGGGTCATTTTGAACAAAACTTCTCCCCGAAGGAACGAAGTACACTTTTAAAAAAGGACAATTTAGAAACATCCTTTGATATATGTATGCTATCTTCTGTCACATTGTTGTTTGCATCTTCTTGTTTCTGTAAGTCAAATACTTCCTGCACTGGTTCTGTTGTTGATCTTAAGCATTTGAATTTGTTGACTTCCCTGTAAAGCCAATCCATGCAATCCAACAAGCCATCACCTGTCAGTCCAGAAAC
Source organism: Tridacna gigas (assembly GCA_945859785.2). Classification (NCBI taxonomy): domain Eukaryota; kingdom Metazoa; phylum Mollusca; class Bivalvia; order Cardiida; family Cardiidae; genus Tridacna; species Tridacna gigas. The sequence continues at coordinate 36,587,772 of OX244037.2, read as the reverse complement.
ACTAAACACTGTCCAATCTCTAAGTCTCATACTTCTGTTTTCACATATCTTCTTGTATATTTCGGTTGGCTCCATGGCATTTGGTAAATCCTGTTTGTTAGCCATGATAGCTATGGGTGTATCTCTAAGTTCATCTTCATCTATATATTTGGCTAGTCTATCTATAGCTTGTTCAAGCCTAATTGATGGAAAAAAAACTTAAAAGTCTTAACCCCTTTAACTACGGGATTTATATAAGCCTACCAAAATCCTGAACAAAATACACAAAAGAAAAACATTTGAAGAAAAGGAAAATTACTCTTCAAAATTTTTAGAAGAAAATAACACCAATAGTCAGCATGTGCTTGTTACAAGCTACAAGTCGTACCTCTTCATCCTGAGTTGTGACGACCCTTTGGAAGAAAGCTTTCACAAACATTTTGGGAAAAGGAGAATGCTGATGACCAGCATTGACATAATCAAAGGTGAATTCCACCCATCCGTGTACCACCTTTAAATTTTTTATCTGCAATTCAGACAAGTCAAATACTCTGTTGATAAAAAATGTTACCTATATTTGAACAAAAACTGAAACTGTCTAACAAGTTCAATGGAAAGCAATTTCACAGGTTGCAGTGAAGAATTTGACATAGATATTAGTAATATTAGACTACCCTTGCATTAGAACAAAAGGGTCATTGGCCCTACCACGCTCACCTGAGTAAAGTCATCTACAGTCCAAGATATCATCAATACAATCTGCCGAAATTTCATGATTAACGGCCTCTATGTTGCATTGCACACAAGATTTTTCTAAGATTTGGCCCAGTGGCCTACTTTTTGACCCAATGTGAACAAATTTCAAACTTGTTTAACATAAAAATTCCGACCAAGTTTCACGAGTATCAAGCTGAAAATGTGCCCTCTTAGATTGTACACATGGTTTTTCTAAGATTTGGCCCAGTGACCTACTTCTTGACCTGACATGACCCAAACTCAGTTCTGTCCAAGATATCATCAAGATAACATTCTGACAAAGTTATGTATGTAAAAAAACGGCTGAACATGTGGCCTCTAGAATGTACCTCGAGAATACACACAAGTTTTTTTTTTTCCCGAGATTCAACCCTTTGACCTATTTTTTGGCCCAATGTGACCCAATTTCGAACTTGTCCAAGATATCATCAGTACATGCTGACAAAATTTCATGAGTATCAGGCTGAAAGCGTGGCCTCTACGGTGTGCATAAGGTTTTCTAAGATCTGTCCCAGTGACCTACTTTTTTTGCCGACGTGGCCCAATTTCAAACTTGTCCAAGATATCAACACAAACATTCTAACCAAATTTCATGAGTATAGATCTGACTGAAAATGAGGCCTCTAGAGGGCACACATGCTAAATGTTGACGACCGAACGACGGATACGGCACGATCACCAAGTTCACCTTGAGCACTTCTTGCTCAGGTGAGCTAAGAAAGAAATAGATCCACTTAAAATTGGATCTCAGTCCACTTAGATATACATCTAGACTGGTGCACAAGGAAAAAAAACAGCTCAGTTGATATGAAACTTATATCATGTGCAGCAAATACACCATTGGCAATAGACTAGATCTATTATGGAAAAGATTATACGTTTACAAACCTGTCTCTGTCATTGCTGTCTATCACATACACCAGCGCATCAATATTCTGAAAATAATGCAAGTAAAACGGTCTACATTGCATGCGACCGCCCATATCCCAGGCAGTAAAATGCGCTTGCTTTTGCACGCGAGTTTCTATACTGAATTTGTAGAGGTCATATATTATTGTCTTTTTCCCGGTGGCATTAAGACCCATAAACAAGATGGCAAAATCTTTTTTGAACCAGCTTTTTAAAAGTAGATTCCCCATTCCTGTTGCAGCTTATCACTCGAATTTCGAATTTTGCCACTTCTATAACCACTTCTACACAAACTGTCACCGATGTCAGATGGAACGGCGAAGGAACAAAATGATCTAGATCTCATTCATTTCGTGAGGTGTGTTTACTAACAACTACAAGGAAACACGTTGGTGGAATTTATTTCGTTTCCGTTACTATATTTAAGTCTTACCAAGACGACAAAATTTAGACTCAACCTTATAATGAAAGCATTGCAGACGATGTCTTAAACCAGGGATCGTATATAAAATGTAATTTACGATCCCTGCTTAACAAAATGTGACTTATATTTCATTTTGTATTTTTCCACAGCTACACTAACGTGTATCAAATAGGCATAGATTTAAGTAAGTGTATCTTACAGGTAGGCAGAAAACAATATTAAAGTCAGACCAGGGATCGTATATTACAATCCCTGGTCAGACAAACTACCGTGCCTTTCACCTGTGTTACTGAATAAGAGGCCTAGATCTAGTTGCTAGTCACTAGTATTCAATCTTATGACGCTGAACCTGGGTTTAATCGCCAATTAATGCAGAACCAGAATTTAAATGCCAAAATTATTTGCAGACAGTACAGATCAAATAGGCACAGTTTGATCATGGATCTTAGAAACCATCGGCTTAGAACTATACAAAATATTCTGACAAATACAGCCGTTAACTTGCAGTATATGCATCTTAGCAATGGTTGAGAATTGTCCAACTCATTAATAATTTAGAACCACATAATTTTTTACATTTGTGACTAGACTCGACCCCAAGAAGACCTGACATCAAGATGACAGGGGACGGATGGGCTCAATCGAAGGGAAGGTGGACCTCCAATATCCTTGAATGTAGAAACGCTGGTAAGCCCTTTCTGTTGCAGCTATCTCCTCCAATGTTTTCATCGCAATTCTTTGGAACTTGACACATTGTATCTCTAACTCAAGGTTGTGCATGGAGTATTTTTTAAATCATAGTAAGATGAAGCAGGGGATATGCTGGGTCCCTAGCTACTTAGGCATTCTTGGACTATGTGCCCTTGACCTTAGAAAATGCATCTTACAATTTTACATAAATAAGGTGCTGAACAGAAAAGCACCTCTGAGCATGTATGCAATACTTTGTGGGGATCTTATTTCTTGTGTGATAGAAAACAATCATGGAAAAGGAACTATAACTTGTAGAAGCAACTGCTCTTTATCAAAACTTTTTCACCAGCAGTCAATTGCAGGGGCAGAATTTAACACTTTACCAGGCAACAGAACTTTCGACTTGTGCAAATTGAAATCATTTTGCAGAAAAACAAAAACAAACAAAAAAATGAAATTTGCATCAAATGATGAAATTCATCATTGAAGAGGGTTGGAAACATTGTGGGAAAAGGAGAAAATGCTGGTAACCAGCATTTTCTTTTCCCACAATGTTTTCGAAAGCCTTCCTTCTCAGATTTGTTGAAACCTGTTATTGTTTGGAAAGGGGTTAATGTGTATTCTACTGTACTGGGCTTACAAATTTTGAAATTTTCCTTTCTCAGCAAAGATGTCTTTAACCCTTTATTACACAATCCCTACTTTTATTGACCCCGAGAAAAAAGCCTGTTGAAAACATTGTGGAAAAAGAAGGAAATGCTGGTAACCAGCATTTTCTTCTTTTCCCACAATGTTTTCTACCCGTTAAGAGACCAATGTTATGTTTTAAACTCCATTTAAACTGTCGTCTGCAAATGCTTTCAATTTGGACTAGTCTACATTTTTGTTGTGTGGTAAAGAGTTAATGCAAAAGTAGATCTACAACCAAATGGTACAACACTGTTGGAGAATGAATCTAGACTAGAAAAAATAATACAGACATGTGTTGTGTTTATGTCTTTACCAGTTGACAAAAAGAGCAATTCCATGTAATCATAGGGTCAAAACATTGTGGACAAAGGAGAAAATGAGGGCTGTCAGCATTCCTCTTTTTCCCACAAATTTTACGAATATTTTTCTCCTCAAGGGCCCGAGGTTTATTGTTAAGCAACATTTTATAACAGTAAAATACTTTTATTATGAATAAAACTAACAATAACATAATTATGGTAAATAAGTACAAATTGTAAATAAATGAATACAAATGTGTGAATTTAAAACAACTGTGATATCCATAATAGTTTAATCCATTACCGAAGAACAAAGTTTCAGCCTTGTGAATATTTAACTCTTACCAAACAACAAAATTTTAGACTTGTCTAAATTGAAAGTATTTACAAATGGGGAAGTAAATGAGACTCAAAAATTGAAATTTATATTTGAAAAGTTAGAAAACATTGTGGGAAAAGGAAAAAATGCTGGTTACCAGCATTTTCTCCTTTTTTCTACAATGTCTTCTAAAGGCTTCCTTCTCAGTGTCGTTAAAAGTAGGATTGTGTGGTAAAGGGTTAAAGCAGCTGCATTTAAAAAGGGAAATATGACTCTAATGATAGGAGTAAAAAACACTGGAAAAAAGGAGAAAATGCTGGCTACCAGTATTTTCCTCTTTTCCCAAAATGTTTTCAAAGGCCTAAGTGCTAGTGTCAGGGTCATAAGAACACAGGATTATTTGATAAAGGATCAACCCATTACGAAACAAACACAACTTCTGAACCCTTTTCCAAACAACAAAATGCTAGACTGGCCCAAATTGAAAGCAGTTGTAGATGACAATTTTAATGTGGCTCAAATGGAGAAAATTGTCCTAGAAAGAGTAGAAAACATTGTGGGCAAAGGAGAAAATGCTGGTTACCAGCATTTTCTCCTTTTCCTACAATGTTTTCAAAAGGCTTTCTTCTTCAGAGTTGTTTAAACTCAGGATTGTGCGGTAAAGAGTTAAGCCTCTGTGGCAATCAGATATTTATACACATGACGGAAGTCATTGCTTTTCCCATGTATATAATTTTAAAAAAAGCTTTTGCCATTTACATATTTTTATTTTTAAAAAAAAAAAAAGCTGTTTTCATTTTCTTCAAATGTCATTTGTTACAGTTAGATTATGTCTAAGAATAATCTGTATTTCAATGTCTTAAAATAGAAAAATTATAATCTTTAGAGTATTTATCACAACTTTGGTTGCTTTTGTGAAATGTTTACATCAAAATCAGACTGCACAAAATGTGTTGCCTGATGTTTTGATTTACAATGTTTTTTTTATTTATTTACAAATTCAGACAAAAACAACCCTGAAATTGCGATATGCATTTGGGCCTTTTAAACTGACTGAAAATATACGTATATCAAATCTGTGTTCACTTGCATTTAACAGCCACCTCTTATTCAACAGACACTTGCTTTAACCCTTTACCAAATTAATCTGAGTTTTAATGACCCTAAAGAAGAAGACTGAAAACATTGTGGTAGGGAATTCATTTTGAAAGCAGCATTTTACTAAAGGTATGAAAAACACTTGTTAAGAAGGACAACTTTGACATATCTTTTGAATTTATGCCATCTTTTGCCACATTGTTGTTGGTATCTTCTTGTTTCTGTGACTTTAAGTCAAACACTTCCTGCACTGGTTTTGTTATTGGCCTAGAACTTGGGGATTTGCTTACTTCCCTGGAAAGCCAGTCCATGCAATCAAACAAGCCATCACCTGTCAATCCAGAAACACCAAACACTGCCCAGTCTCTGAGTCTCATACTTTTGTTTTCATATATCTTGTTGTATATTTCTGTTGGCTCCATGGCATCTGGTAAATCCTGCTTGTTAGCCAAAATAGCAATTGGAGTATCTCTTAGCTCATCCTCAGTGGTATATCTGGCTAGTTCATCAATAGCTTGTTCTAGCCTGAGAGGAGAAAGAGCATATCATATGTTGATATCTCAATAACATGTGTGAAGGAGTCACTTTATAAGTTATGAGTATCTGTAGAACGCTTTACCACACAATCCAGAGTTTTAATGACCCTAACAAAGAAGGCTTTTGAAGACATAGTGGGAAAAGGAGAAAATGCTGGTAACCAGCATTTTCTCCTTTTCCCACTATGTGTTCTACACAATCAAAAACAAATTCTCTCATTTGAGCCAAACTTAAACTCTTGTCTGCAAATGCTTTCAATCTGAAGCATTCTAAAAATTTGTTGTTTGGTAAAGACTTAAATCTTTACCAGATTACAAAATTTAAGATTGGTCAAGACTGGAAGCATATTGACGAAAACAAATGAAACCTGGCTTGAATGGTGAAACTCATCTTTGAAAAGGTAGAAAACATTATGAGAAAAGGAAAAATGCTGCTTGTAGGATTTCATGGTTTTTGTCTAAAAGGGCCAACACCATCGTGTACTGGCATCAATACAGCAGAGGTTTACTGAACAAATACATGTATGGTATTTACCAGATCTAGATCAAGGACTTAATTAATTGTGTATTGAGAGAGAGAGAGGCTTATCCACAAGTTAAGTATCCGTTCACTAACATGTTCAAGCTAACTAGTACACTGACTGGAAAACGGTGAGATAGTTATTTGAACAGTTTATTTGATACCAAACGCTATCTGCAGCAAATAATGGATGTATCATTACAAAAAAAAAAAAAATGTAAAAAGATTCCATAGTAGAACTACAAACCTTTCCCTGTCATTGCAGTCTATCACATACACCAAAGCATTAGTATTCTGAAAATAATGTCTGTAAAGCGGTCTTATTTTGTCTCGACCGCCGACGTCCCAAGCAGTAAATTGCACGTGCTTGTGCACGAGAGTTTCCACGTTGAAGCCAATGGTTGGAATCGTCGTCACAACTTCTCCAAGTTTGAGACGATAGAGTATTGTCGTTTTTCCAGCAGCATCAAGGCCCATAATCAAGATTCGAACATCTTTTTTGAACCAGCCTTTAAAAAGAGAATTCCCCATGGTAACGCTGATCTCTATTCTAACTGGATCTAATCTTGATGAGCAGCGCACTGTTAGAAGTCACTAAAAAATTCAAACTTTGGTCACAGCTTGACCTGGATGGAATATAGATTCGCAGTGATACTAAATATTAGAGGCTCCTTCTCAATAAAGGATACTGTTTAATTATCACCCAGGATTTATAGGTGCATCGCATCAAACGGAGATCGATGTGTTTACCTACAGCTATCCAGAAACACGTTGGAAGTTTCGTTTGCATTTCCGTTACTATATTTAGATATCTGTTACTATTTATATTCAAATTACGGATTTTCCCGTTGTCGGCAATATTGTTAAAGGTGTATTCAAACTAGAAAATTTCCATATCTAACGATCTGGCACTTAAATCTGTCCTACTGTTAAATATTTTTACAAAGTAGAACTATGCACTGAATCAAAGTTTGGCCTCGGCATCATTTTACGACAATGAATGTTTACCTGTTGATAACGGATTGCTCTACGGTAACATTTTTTTCTTGCCAGGATTTTGCAGCTGGATGAAAAAAGATTAGAAATGTTTCAGGCAGCCCCCTTTTCCTCACAACCGAATTTACTAGGTATCAGCTTAGTTTGAACATATTTTATTGCTAAATATGCATATTTATATAAAAGATACATGCATAGCTATGCTTTACAAACGAGACGAATACAAAGAAAATTGAAAAAATTCAGGAACGTGCATTAAGATTTATTTATGAAGATCATGCTAGTAGTTATGAACAACTTCTTAAGAAATCTGGCTTACCATCACTCAAAGTTAGACGACTAAGATCTATTGCTACTGAAACTTTTAAAATTTTACATCAACTCAGTCCTGAGTATCTGCATGGCTTAATTACATACAAAGATTCTTACTATAATTTTAGGAACAAAAATACAGTAGAGATCCCACAACCCAGGACAGAAAGGTATGGTAGGAGATCTTTTAGATACACAGCGGCAGTTCTGTGGAACTCTCTCCCTAGCCATTTTAGGGAAACCTCATCTTTTAATCAGTTTCGTAATCTTATTAATTCATGGGAGGGAGAGATATGTCATTGCTCTGCTTGTCATAAATAAGTAGAGCTTTAAAACTGGAGCTGCTACTGTGGACCTAAAAAATTAACCCTTCTGCTTGTGCTTTCATGTGCCTTTGTGTTTTGTTTCTTTTGGTGTTACTTTAGTTTGTACTTTTGTTCTGCTGCTTTTTCTACATAATTTGCTTTGTTATCAGATTTGAATGCATGTAAAATTTTTATTCTATGCATGTTTATTATTTTCTTATTGTAGGAAAAAAAATCTCACTAGGGGAGACGGCTAACATTGCATTGGTGATCATTGTAGCTGGGGCCTTCTTCCATAGTGAAACAGATGAAAACCCCAGTGCTTTTTATGTTTTGTTTTCCGTAATTCTTTTAATTTTGTTGCTGCCCTGCACTTTTTACCATACTTTTAGTACTGCGACTACCTTCTTACAGAATGATTCAAACTTTTAACTGTCAGGGGAGGTCACAATAGCTGGAATGTTTGATCACTCGCAGAAGGAGTTTCTTCCCCTGCAGAAATGTGTGCTCTTTATTTGATATATGTTTGCTTGTGTGTGTTGTATATGTCATAATATATTGTCAAGTCGGTGTTAAAAGCTCAACAGAGCTTATGTTATGTTTGTTATTGTCCCCGACTTTGTAAATAAAATTTACTTGACTTGACTTGACTTAACAATTTGAAGAACATAGATCTCGTACACTGGCAAAGGGAGAGGCCGCGGGGATTTACAGTCAAAACGTCCCCCAGTCAAAACTTCCCTTAATGTTGCTTAAAACGCCTAAATTTAAAAAAAAAAAAAAAAAAACGATCAAAATCTCCCTTTGATATTTATTGGTCCTATTTACATTGACTAACAAGTTTATTTAAAAAAAAAAAAGGGCTTCTTGACTTCATATTAAAATTATTTTTGAAACTATTTACAGATTTTGCTGCAACTACGTCCTCAGGAAGCCCATTCCATTTTTTCAGTCCACAATGTTTTCAAAAGTCTTCTTCTTCAAGGACCCTTAAAATTTGGGACAGTGATATAGGGCTACAGTTCAGTTGAACTGTGCTGGTTCTTTCCATATATCATTTCAGTACTACACGTGTATATTTGGATTTCTATGTGATAACTCTGGTGTTTTGTGTTTTTGCTTTGCATTATGCAAAAGAGGTAGAACATAAATTAAAAATGTGAATAACAAAGCGGAGAGATGCAGGCATTATATATGAATAGGACGATTTGAGAATTCTACCCATTCCTACTTTTTGCAGAACATGTATGCAGTCTGTGAGAAGACAGGTGGCATGTGCAAAAATGATTTTTAAGGTTCATCAAAGTCATATCAGATAAATGTAGAGCAACAACAACAAAAAGGTAGCTTTAAAGGTTTATTCACCTCCCATACCACCCCCCTCTTGAAAAAAAAATGCCTGAAGTTGTTCTACCTGTCGGTAAAATTGTTCATAGCTATGCTTAGCAGCCTAAAGGTAAAGTTCCTGTAAAGGTAAATTTCAATGCATGTTTGGTGTATTATGTACAACCAGTTGATAGCTTATCATGAGAAAAGAAGCACTTGCCCGGAACAACTCCTTTGTTTGATTCTGTTACATGCAAATCAATAGAGCCTATTTTCTAGTCTCCAAAATAATTCAGCGATATAAATCCCTCCTGCGATAGTTCTCTATTGGTCCTAAAGCTGTGTCAGCTATAATGATTGCCAAAAATTATCTGTATTCAAGTGCCCTTTGAAACAATCTAAGCAATAGATAAAAAAATGTTTCAGAATAAGTTGTTATGTGAAAATTTTTAACACTTATTTATATAGGTATAAACTGTGTTTTTTGAGACATGCATATGTCAAATCTGTAGAGTGTGGCAGGCAAACAAGTAGTAACTGACTTCAAATCACAACAACTTCGTTCTCATCAATGCAATGTGCAAAGTTAACCCATATTCCATGATAGGAAACTATGTATTTGAGCCATGCGCTGTGAAAAGGAGGCCTAATACATCTGCGAAAACTATCAATCACAGGCTGACCTGGGCTGAAACTTTTCTCTATTGATAAATTTTATGTTCGTCAAAAGACCAGTCTACCTCATGATTCAGTCGGTCGTTAGACAAAATTGATTTTATGGATCCATAATTATGTGATGACTTGCTTGATATCATGCATTATGGTGATGCATTAAACCTCCTTTTGCCAGAGCATGGCTCATTTATATAGTGCAAAGCAATGACTGGGTCACAGATTACACTTGTGCAGTCTGCATTAACTGTGTTGCCCATTATCATTTCTATTCTTTTGCCTGTGATATACCAGTACTCTGAAGTAGTTGAGAAAAATATCAACAAAACCTTTGATTATTTTAAAGGTATGAAGAGTCAACAGGATATGGGTTCAAATAAAAAATATATCACAATACATGACAGTAAGTCTTCCTCCCCACCAAAAAAAAGGTGAAGGCCCAAGATGTTTAAAATAGATAAAATAAAGTTAATGAAAAACAAACAGTAATGGGAAATAAATCGGGAGACGTTGAGGGGGACGGTTTGACTAAATCTGGCACATTTTGACTGGAACATTTTGACTGTTTGACATTCAAACCAGATACCAGCCAAAAGTTCTCACAGCTGAGGTTTGGCCATTCTCCTCCTCCAGTTACATGTTCAACGAATGGGTCTTACATGGGTGCTGAATAATATTCAAATAGTCAAAAGTTGAGAAATGATAAACAAGAGAAGATAATTGTTCATAAAATATCAGAACACTTTGTGTCAAAGATTATTAGTAAATAAATGCAGTAGAATAATGAAGAACTTGGTTTGATTGATGACACCCAAGACTTAACCAATATATTGATCTGTTGACCTAAAAGCTTTTGAAAATAAATCACTTTGCTGCTAAACATGTAGTTGTCTTGATCAGTTAGCTTTTTTCCTCAACTTATTCAACTTTAATATGAGAAACATGAATATCTTATAGAAATACTTTCTAATTCAAACAACAATCTTCATCTAGAGCTAGTAGTCATGGGGTTGTTGGTTTGAACAGGCCAAAACTTTTTTGAGGATTTCACAAGTCATTGCCATAGGATTCATTCTTCCCTTGGACCTAAATCTGAATAAGGGCAAAAGAACCCAGGCAATTTGGCAAACAGGTCAAACTATTCAGGGGTCCAAGGTTTAAGTTTGTCTTTGTTGATAAGGATTCTGAATATTTACATTGTACTGTATTGTTTTGTATTGCAGCATTAAAATTAATGAAGCTGATAGCTTCTGATGTTAATCCATCAATGCTCATGAAATAGGTTTATTTAAATATGAAGTGGCAAACTGACAAATACAAAAAACTAAACCAGCAGTTTTATCATTATTTGACTTGTTTTCCACTGAAAGAAAAGCTTGTTCATGAAATAAAAATAGTGTATATCATGATATCATTCTACCCTTGTTTTGGATGGAAATTAGATAGTCTATACTGAGTAAACTTGCAGTGATTCTTTATGTAATCATCTAATTGGAATATGATGTATGTCATGTTTTACCAATCAAGAAAATGTGAGAAATGTTGCTATATATGTGTTACACTGCACAGCCAGCTGGAAGTCAGACTATTTTTTGCCTTGGCAATACCAACTGAGACTGAAACTCTGATTCCAGGCTTTGCCTGTTACTGGTTCTTGCTTGTGATTAAAGTAATACTGGTAGTTGATGGTTTTAGTTGTGTTGTTAAGGTTATTTTTAAAAGTGTTTTACAAGTCAGTTCAAACTCTTGATTAAAAAAATTCCAGCAGCATTGGTGAAGACAAAACTCCTGAGTCATCCTAATATCATTATCTATAATACTAAAAAAAATTATGTCGTCAGAAAGATGACATGAACCTCTTTTAAAGAAACATGGCAGACAGGACTACTGTAAACTAGAGCTTACTAGAATAAATAGAATAATTTCACAAGGTAAAGGTTGTTATACTGTTGTTAACCCATAATCCCGAGTTTTAACAACCTTGAGAGAGCTTTTGAAAACTTTGTGAAAAAAGGAGAAAATGCTTCTATAGAGCACAATGTTTTCTACCCTTCAAAAAATAAAAAAGTAATTTATTCGGCCACATTTATTTTGTTGTCTGCAGTTGCTTGGAATTTGGACAAGTCTAAAACTTTATTGTTTGATAAAGGGTTCAAGAAATAATACTTCATTAACATATTTTGATATAATTGAACATAGTCATACTAATTCCACAAGTACACATGTCCTAAGGGTAAACCTGTACATGTCACTTCTACATAAATTTATAAATATTTCTTCCTTTGCAATGCTTTCCAGTTTGCCTGTGAACCATGACAGACTTTGCTAACTGCCCAATTAGAATATAAGATAAGAAAAAGAAAACTTAAAGGAAAACTCAGGAATATAACCATGGAAAGCCAAAAACCTACAAATTCTCAGGATCCAACAAGGTATGATTAAGTTTAATTACCTTTTTCTACATGTATACAGACTTATTTCAGATCAAAGTAAAAAACCAAAAATTTATATCTGAAAACAGAATCATTTGAATAAAAGAGAAAAAAATGTTGTACAATATGAAGAACATTGTGAGAAAACATGCAATTTTTGAAAGCAAGCATTGGTTGTCACTTTTTTTCAAAAGCTGTCTGATGCAGATGTATGAGAAAAAAAGTACTGTTCTGATTAAAAAATTTTAGATAACATTATATTTCTGTGCACATTTCCTGGTATTTCCTAAAATTCAGCGAAGATCTTTTTACACTGGGCTTGTAAATACAAATACAAATTAGCCAAATTTCACTGGATGTTCCTCACTTTGAATATCCGATTAACTTCGGGACACGATACTGGTTTACTGGGTGCAGTAAATACATGAAAAAGATACACCTTGCTTTCATAATAATGTCTGCAGTACACCTTTGATATAAATGCATTCAGGCAAAAGGACACCATATCTTCTCTAACTGATAGGCATTTTATATCTTTCTAGTGATTACAAATTTCAGTTTGAATGAATTATGTACTTTTTCCTTTGTAAAAATGAGGAGAGACTGTTTTTGATCATTGTTGACCACAGTGGTAAATGACTTGATAACCACAGTGATAGGATATCAGGTATTAAAAGTAAACAGAGAAAACCATAGGTTAAGTATGTCAGACATTAATCCGTTACCACACGATGACGAAATGTAACAGCCCTGAAGGAGAAGGCTTTTGAAAACATTGTGGGAAAAGGAGAAAATGCTTGTAACCAGCATTTTCTCCTTTTCCCACAATGTTTTCTATCCTTTCAAAGACAAATTCCAACATTTGTGCAACAGATATTTTTGTCTGCAATGTTTCCAATTTGGACAACTCCAAAATTCTGTTGTTTGGTAAAGGGTTAAAACTTGTTGAGCACTCAATGAATACAAACTGAAAAAAGACAGAGAAGTCGTATTTATGTGAAAAGTTGAACACCCAAATTTTTGTAATTGAAATCGGCCATCATCTTAGAAACTGTTGTGCTTGAGGCTAGTGCAGGTACTTCCAAGCTTACTGTTTTTCTTTAGCTCTTTACCAATTGACAAGTCTTAGTGTTGTCTAAATTGAAAGCATTTGAAGACAACCAATCAAACAAGACTTAAATGGTGGGATTTACCTATGATAGATTAGAAAATATAATGGGAAAAGGAGAAAATGCTGGTTACCAGCATTTTCTCCTTTTCCAATAATGTTTTCAGAGGGCTTCTTTCTCAGGGCCATTGAAAGTTGGAATTGTTTGGTAAAGGGTCACTGGAAAAAAGTATAAAATATAAAGTATGCCACATAGCTTATTATATAAAGTCTGACAATTACTTGTAACCGCTAAGGTTCACACCTTTTCTTGTGAAATATTTCTAGTCATACCAAACCAAGAGCACTTATTAGCAGCAAGGACCTGCAACTAGAGAGAAAGAAGCTAAAAAGGGCTCATGAAATACCCAAGAGAGGTAGACAAATATTTCTTCTACTTTTAAATGGGCCATGCTCTGGGAAAAGGGCACTTAATGCATATGCAAAAAGTAAAGACTGATGTCAGCCTGCGCAGTCTGCACAGGCTGACACGAGTCAAAACTTTTTGCTATTTGTAAATTTTTTTCATGTCCAAGGACCATTCTACCTCATGTTGGCTGTCAGACAAAATAGATTTTAAGGATCAATAATTGTGAGATGATTTGCTCTGTATAATGCATTACAGAGATGCCTTAAGCCCCCTTTTCCCTGAGCATGGACATTTGTAACTGACCCATCCTTTTCAGCAAGAAGATGTATCAGTGTATACCTAGTTAGCCCTTTCCTGAACAACAATGTTTAGACTCTTCCAAATTGAAAGCATCTGAGAATGAACTTGAGTTCTTTGACAGGGTAGAAAACATTGTGGAAAAGGTAGAAAATGCTGGTAACCAGCATTTTCTACTTTTCCCACAATGTTTTCACATGGTCTCTACATCAGGGTCGCATGTGTGAGAAAAGTAGTCAGTGACTTGGAAAGAAGGTTGTGTCAGTACTGGTGTGAGAAAGCCAGAAAACAGATGCGTAGGTGCACTGCCTGCCGTGATATAAACTAAGCTGTTAAAACTCCAATTCAATCAATCAAATTAGGGAAAATGAATGAACAGACAGTTAAATAAGCAAAATTGGAGAAATTCCTTCATCAAGGCAATATGAGTATTTGACACAAATATTTGATAGTTTTCTACCAGAGATGAATGCTCTATGAATGAAAGGATTAATTAATCTTAATTAATTAATCAACAAAAATGTAGAATGGTCAAATTGGAAGCCTTAGCAGATGACACTTTGATAGGGTGGAAAACATTGTGGGAAAAGGAGAAAATGCTGATTACAAACATTTTCTCCTTTTCCCACAATATTTTCAATAAGCTTCTCTATTATTAAAAATGGGATTGTGTGGGAAAGGGTTAAATTTAATATCAAGTTACCTTAAAAAATCCCCTGTATCATGAGATGCAGAGTTACTCATTATGTTCGGAGAATTTTTATGCAAACACAATCATGATTAAAACTTTGTCTTCATTATATATTTCAGTTGATGTGGAAAGAGAGTTTGTATTTGATCAATATAAGAAGTTTGACCACATGCCTATGGTGGACTCTAGGGTAGGTCATGATTTTAACTCTATACCACACAGTCTCAAGTTTTAACCAACCTGAGGAAGAAGGCTTTCGAAAACATTGTGGGAAAAGGAGAAAAGCTGGTAACCAGCATTTTCTCCTTTTCCCACGCTATTTTCTGTCCTTCCAAAGACAAACCCCTTTATTTTAACTTCTCATCTGCAAATACTTTCAATTAGAGTAGGACAAGTGTGAAATTTTGTTGTTGGGTAAATACATGTAGTTAACCCTTTTTTACACAATCCCGAGTTTTAGCATACCTAAGAAAGAATGCTGTTGAAAACATTGTGAGAAAGAAAATGCTGGTAACCACATTTTTCTTTTCCCACAATGTTTTTTAACTTTGCAGAGACAATGCCAATCATCTGAACCACTAATTTGTCATCTAAATGGCTCTCCGTATGGTCCAGCCTAAAATCTTGCCATCTGGTAAAGAGTTAAGCAGTTACTATACAGTGACTTTTTATTATATACATGTACCTGAAAATATCAAATACAAGCACCAGGAAAGTTACTACAGCATATTAATCTTATAGTTGACATCGAAACATACTGTTCTTTCCATTTAGCTGACTCATTTATTCTTTTTATAAACAAGTTTAATACTCTTCAAATCAAAATAAGGCTAGAAAAGAATATTGTGCTTACACATGTATTAGGGAATGCATACAATAGGCTTGATTAGTGCAGTGACCTTACTGGAACACTATTGACATATAAGATGATTTTGCTGAAAAATATATTTAACTCTTTACCAAACAACAAAATTTTAGACTTATCCATAAATAGGGCATTTGGGGACAACAAAGTAACAGTGGTATAAATGATTAGATTTGTTTGTGAAAGGGTAGAAAACATTTTTGGAAAGGGAGAAAATGCTTGTTACCGGCATTTTATCATTTCTCAACATTGTTTTCTAAAAGCCTCCTCTGACAGAGAAGTAAAAAAACTCAGGATTAGTTGGTAAAACATCAAATAAAAATTAGACAATAAATTGACATATGTAGTTGGATGTTATTAATACCTATTTTAAAAGTGTCAGATTTGTTCTCTTTTTTTGTTAATTACAGGAATACTTGAGAACTTTGAGGGCAGAAATTGTGTCAGTAAATTTTTCTGGGGTGGAGCAACTTACAGATGCATTTTTGTTCACTCTTCATCACTGTAAGCTCAGCCTGCCTTCTTTACGGTGGATTTCATTAGCTGGTATGTCTATGTTTTGCTGAGGAAAGTTGGAGGGGAGAGAGAGGGGTCAACTGATTACTAGACAATCCAAAGTTCTAACGACCCTGAAGAAGAATGCTTTTGAAACAAACTAAGGAAAGGAGAAAATGCTGGTAATCAACATTTCCTCCCTTTCCCACCATGTTTTCTACAATTTCAAAGACAAAAGTCAATTTTTGAGTTACTTTGAATTTGTTGTTTGCATATAATTTTAATTTGGTATTGTCTAAATTATTGCCATTTGGTAAACAGTTGATTTTTACCTGTCAAATGTCGCTATAATTGCCACTTTAGTTGTTTTCCAACACTAGCTCACTTATTTTTTTTTTTTTGTTTTTGGATTTCCACAGTGGAAATGAGAGATAATTGAAAAGAAGCAGTCAGTGATTTTGAAAGACCTTAACGGTGAGGAAATAATGGTGAGGAAATAGTAGGAATATAGAGACATGTGCACTAATTGCTGCTTATAACATATGATAATTTAGATGCTGGTAAATACTTCACAAACATATGAAACAAAATTAATACTTTCTTCTGGTGTAAGATTGTATAACAATATAGACCAGTACTTTATGATATGTGAATGTACCTCATACATAACAAGTAAATCTCATTTTTATTTTCAGGTTGCTACAATATTACTGATGAAGGAATAAGGTACCTTTGTCTGGCCTTCAATAGAATGATATCTGTAAGTAAATTGTGTCCTAAGTAAATAAGGCACATTCATGTAAAGCAAATTTAACCCTTGACCAGATGACAAAGTTTTAGTTTTGTTGAAATAGAAATTATTTCCAGACAACAAATTAAATATTTCTCAAAACACAAAATTTGTCTCTCATGGGGTAGAAAACATTGTCCCACAATGTTTTCAAAAGCCTTCTTTTTCGAGGTTGTTAAGAGTTGGCATTATGCGATAAAGGGTTAAGCAAGGTTAAGCAAAGTAGAGCATATTAGTAATTAGCAAGAGACAGAAATGGGCACACAGTAGTTGTGAGTGAGTAAACTGATGTATGGATGGCTTTCATGTGCTTTTTAAAAGTGATATGGCCATGCAGTAGAGTTTCCAAGTACAAAACAACCATCACTTTGTTTATACACAAATTGCTTATCTGTACTTTATGTAACCATCCATTTTCTTTGCGCTTTGAAAGAGAAATATAAGGGTAGTATTAATCATTAATTGGCAAGAAATTTTAATTCATGGCCAAAAACCCCTAAAAAAGCCCTTTACAGCTATTGCAGTAAAAGAAGAGATTTGCATGTTACAAACTATTTTTCATATTGCCACAATTTTTTCACTTGTACTCTTGCAAAATTCCTTAATACATATTGATTAAGTGTATTTTACAAGGCTGCTTTATTTTAGTGACAGCTGAAAATCTATTTCATGAAGTAATGACTGCAATTACCGGTAGTTCACTCCAAGTTGTATACATGCATTTTCAACTGCTGGGCAACTGTCATGGTGTAAACAGTCAGGAAGCTGGTTTGACTAATATTATTCTGTAATTCAGATCCAGTTGATGGGATGTAAAAGAATCACCGAAAAGTCGGTCCAGTCTTTGAGCATCATTCCTTCAATGGAAAGAATTCACGTGGAAGGTACCAATGTTGGGCTGGTTCCAAATGATTGGAAAATGATGATGGAAAATGATGACTTTCGGGACAGGAAAAATGAGCATAATCGTATGTAATAGCTTTGGATTCATATTCAAACTTTGTTATGCTTAGACATTTTGTCCTGGCCAATTAAATAGCTACTCTTGCAGTATATTTTTATCTTGAATATCAGCCGTGCTGTTTCAGACGTTATTTTTACTCTCTTTGAAGTTGCCTTAAAATTCCAGTTGCAAATGTAAATCTGTTTTTATTTTATTTTTATTACAGAATCAATTTCACAAATCATCTTTCATCATATACTCATTACTCACATGATAACTAGCTATTTTTTTTTTTACCTTTCACGAGCGTTTTTATTTGCACACTAAGTGACCCTAGATGTCAATGCCCCATAAAACACAACACATTCATGCATTCATTCCAGTTGTAAATGGGTGTGATTAGTGGTTAGACAGCTGAATAAATGACATAAACTTTTTCAACCACCAGGCTATTGTCATTTGAAGTATGTTTTGGCCAGAATACATGTATCTCCAAAATTAGTTCAGGAAAAAATGAATATGTGAACTGTTGCAGTTTTAATCGCCAAAAAAAGGGGAAAAATGAGAAAGTGTCAATGATTTTAGTTTTTGTAATGTGAAAGTTAAGGATTATCTTGTATAATTATCATTCCAGGTGTTTATGTTAATGGTTGTCCTATTATTTCTCCACTAAAATCACCCACAGAAAAGAGCTTGACAGGTAAGTAGATGTTTTCACATATCAATGGAGAGGAGACAGGAGCAAAGAAATAAGTTCCAGTGTGTACATATGGATTGTCAAAAAAGTCACTTAGCCTTTTAATGAACAATCCCATAGTTTAGCAACCTGTGGGATTAAAAAGAATTGTGGGAAAAGGAGAAAATACTCCTAACTCTTACCAAACTATATAATTTTAGACTGATCCAGATTGAAAGCATTTGCAGACGACAAAATAAATATGACTTAAAAATTGCAATTTATTTCAGGAAGAGTAGAAAACATTGTGGGAAAAGGAGAAAATGCTGATTACCATCATTTTCTCCTTTTCCCACAATGTTTTCAAACGGCTTCTTCCTCAGGGTTGTAAAAAGTCAGGATTGTGTGGTAAAGGGTTAATCCTTTACTGCACAATGCTGCCTTTGAATGACCCTGGGAAAGAAACCTTTTGAAATCATTGTGGGAAAAGGAGAAAATGCTGGTAACCAGCATTTTCTCCTTCTCCCACAATGTTTTCTACCATATCAAGAGAAAATTGCACCATTTGAGCCATATTGAAATTGTCGTCTGCAAATGCTTTCAATTTGGACAAGGCTAGAATTTTGTCATCTAGTAAAGGGTTTAGCAATGCTTTTTACTGTTTCAAAAACAAATCCCATTAATTAAGTCACTATTAAATTTTACTTTTTTGTCAACAGTTCCTTTCAATTTTGACAAGTCTAAAATTTCATAGAATTTTTCTCAAATGACACAATTTCAAACATGTTCAAATTGAAAGCATCTGCAGACAATACTATAAATGTCGCTAAAAAAATTTTTCACAGAAATTTGACTTTTGAAAACATTGTGGAAAAAGGAGAAAATGCTGGTTACCAACATTACTTCCTATTCCAACAATGTTTTCAAAAGGCTTTTTCCTTGGGGTCCTTTAACCCTTTACCACACAATCCCAAGTTTTAACGACCCTTGGAAATTTGACTTTTGAAAACATTGTGGAAAAAGGAGAAAATGCTGGTAACCAGCATTTTCTCCTTTTTCCACAATGTTTTCTAACCTTTCAGAAACAAATCCAATCATTTGAGACATATTTTATTTGTTGTCTGCAAATGCTTTCAATTTGGACCAGTCTAAAAATTTGTCATTTGGTAAAGAGTTAAAGTTTGGATTGTTTGGTAACGTGTATTTTTCCATTGTCCTAAACATGATGTAATAAGACAGCATTATCTATTCAACTGGTATAAACGCGGTACTGATGTAAATTCCTTCTATGAAATATTTCAAATAGAGAATTTCGAACAATTAAATAAATTAGCCTTTTACGTATATATGATCCTAAAATGTGATTAGGTATATTCTCTCAACATGGATTATGGAATTTTGTATGTTGTATGTATTTTTGGGCCGATGGCCTGTATACATTAAATAAACTTTGTCTTTGTCTTGTCTTGTCTTTGTAAAGGGTTGAAATGTGACTTTGGTACAGGGTCATGTTTGACAAATTTTATGTATCTATGACTGGGGCTAAATGCCTTTCTGCACAAACATCGGAAGACAGTAAAAGAAGGACAGATACTGTGGAGGAGAATTTTAAATGTTTTTTTTTTTTTTTTTTCAAAAATGATAAAATGGTATGACCATGCACTGTTTTTTTTTTTCCCACAGCAACTCATAAAAAGGTTGTCATAGTAACAACAGAAGATTTACCCTGGAGCCCACTGGCAGTTTTGACTGGTCAAAAAGACACCTCCCCAACCCCCAAACTTGAAGTCTACTCTGACTGGAAACCTTATAAAGACTGTAAATGGATGTATAACCTGTTTCAAGTATCTAAAGAGACAGTAAGTGAACAGTACCTTTACTTCTGTAGAGATGTATATTAGCTATTTACAAGATAACAAAATTTTAGACCTGTCCTTATTGAACACATTTGCAGCTGACACACTAAATGTGGCTCAGTTGTGGATTCGTCTTTGAAAGGATATGAAATACAGTGGAAAAAGGAGAAAAGGCACGTAACTAGCATTTTCTCACTTTCTTATAATGCTTCCAAAAGTCCTCTTCCTCAGGGTCATTAAAACACAGGATTGTTTTGTAAAGGGTTATGAAAGTATTGTAGGATTTCAAAGCAATCTCTGCGGAGTTCTTCTTGAAAAAACCTATGTTGTGGGCATTTATTAGAATGGTCTCAGGGACAACTTATTTGGACATCTATATCATGCTTCAGGATCCCTATCATTTAACGCTTTACCACATGAGCAAAATATAGACTTACCCAAATTGAAAGCCTTTGTAGACGACAACTTAAAAGTAGCTCATATGAAGAAATTTGTCTTTGATAGGAAAGAAAACATTGTGGGAAAAGGAGAAAATGCTGGTTACCAGCATTTTCTCATTTTCCCACAATGGTTTAAAAAACTTTCTTTGTCAGGGTCAAATTAAAACTCGTAATTGTGTGGTAAAGGGGTTTCTAAGGTTAGAAATGTCTCTGTTACTTGTAATGATAAAAATAGTGGATAATAAGAAATAGAAACATCTGTTGTAAATGTATGAAATTCTTAACTAAATTCTGAGCTCTTTATCAGATGACAAAATTCAGAATTGTCCATTTGAAAGATTTTGCAGACAAATGTAATATTGCTCAAATGATGTCTTTGACTGGTTCTGACAACTAGAATTTCTCTCTTTTCTGCCGTGCTTTCAAAGCCTTCTTACTTAGGGTTGTGAAGACATGGAATTATGTGGGACAGAATTACATGTGAATAAAACTTGTGTATTTATGCATTAAATTTTGTGCAATACATTTTATCTTAATTATTTACTAACAGGCTTTTTGAAATACCACAAAAACTACTGTTGTACAGAGAAAGTAGCATAAATGAGAAACATTAAACCCTTTACCACACAATCCCGATACTGAGGAGGAAGCCTATTGAAATCACTGGAAAAAACAGGAAAATTCTGGAAACCAGCATTTTCTCCTTTTCCTGTAATGTTTTCTACCCTATCAAAGACAAATTTAAATTGTTGTCTTCTAATGCTTTCAGTCTCGACAAATATAGATTTTTCTCAGGTGGTAAGGGTTTTTTGATGACATCGAAAGCATTCCCAAAGAGGAAGGATTGATAATGGGGTGTCTTACTTTACAGGGTATTTCAGAACTGGTTTTATCACCTGGCACTCTTGTAGTGGTACCATATTTTCTGCATCCAAATAAAATCGGTTGTCTGGACAATTTGATCTTGGATGTAGCACTGTTAGTCACCTCAGTTTTATCAAAGGTAGGTTCTCCCTTTTTTTTTTACCTTTAATAAACAATGATTATTATGCACATATGCAGCCCAAAAATCCCAAGTCTTTTAAGGGTATACTGGATTTAGCTTATCTTTCTGTCTGTCAGTCCATATGTGGCAAACACATAGAATTGTGTTGCTTAGTTGCTCCTCAGTTTTGTTTTCAATGATCTGACACATTATACAATTACAGTACTAACCAGGAACAATGAACATTCAAGATGCAATTGTTGCATGCCTGCTTTTTTATTGTTAAAGAATTATTTCAACTTAGACATAGACTTAGACATTTTGCATAGTGCAAGTTAGGTTTGAACATCAATTTTCTCTGTTAAAGTGGTGGGGATGTAAGGTCACTTTTTGTGACAGTTCTTTTTACGTGGTGATTACTATTTGTTGCTTCTGGTTTTTCTTATTCAACCCTATACTGATGACAAAATTAAAGATTTGCCCTAGTTGACATTTGCTATGACAAATCAAAGTGTAGCTCAAATGATGGGACTTGTCCATGGAATGATAAAAAAAAAAAAAAAAAATTGGGAAAAGGAGAAAATGCTGGTTACCAGCATTTTCCTTTTTTTCTTACCATTTTTTTTAAAGCCTTCTGTCTCATGATCATTAAAACACAGAATCTTATGGTAAAGGGTCAACCCATACCCATACAGACCTATGACTACCAAGTAGTATAAATGACATATTACGGAGAGGTTTTGAAAGCAAAGGAAAATAAATGAGAGAATGGTTATAGAGCAATATTTTGAATAAGAGAGAGAATAGTAACAACGTGAAATTTTGAATAAGAGAGAGAACAGTTATAGAGCAATATTTTAGAAAAGAGAGAATGGTTACAAAGCAATATTTTGAATAAAGGGAGTGTATTCTAAGGGAAATTTTTAATAAGAGAAACTTTTTGCAAGAGATGTTAATAACTGAGAGTGTTTTGAAGAGATATTCTGAATAAGAAAGTGGTTAAAAAAAGATATTTTTTGAGTACTGTGTTTATTTTCTAGTATGGTGATTGTACCTTCCACCTACTTGGTATGAGTTATGAGGGTGAGGAGACAGATTTTACAGACAAAGTGACTGAGCTCTATGAAGGTGTAAAAGCCAAGATTAAGCAGTGGACAGAACGGCTTCAAATATCCATGATGCTTGGCACACAGTAAGTACTGATATGTCTGTCATTTAATCTTTTACCAATAATCCCATGTTTTTAAGACCCTGAAGAGGATGGTTTTTGAAAACATTGTGAGAAAAATAGAAAATGCTGGTATCAAACATTTTCTCTTTTTTCCAACAATTATTCTACCGAATGAAAGACAAATCCTATCATTTGAGCCACATTTCACATGCTGTCTGCAATTTCTGAAAATATGGACAACCCTAAACTTCTGTTGCCTTGTAAACATTCAATGAATAATCACATAAATACAGCTTTTTGGGTGCCAGCGGTAGACAGCATCGAAACCATTTAGGCTAAAAGAACACTTACTTGATATAAAGAAAAAGAATGCTTTCCATACAATTGTTGAAATTAATTTCATTGGCTGAAAATGTTAAGGGGACTTAATGCACCTGCAAAAAGTATTGACCCCAGTCAGCGTGCACAGTCTGCACAGGCTGACATGAGTTGACGCTTTTTGCCATTGGTCAGTTTTCTGCATGGCAAAAGACCATCTTACATCCATATCCGGTCAATTGTTAGGAAAAGTGGAATTTATGGATCCATAATTATGTGATGACTTGGTCAGTATAATGTATCATGGAGATGTGTTAAGCCCCCTTTTGCCAGAGCATGGTTCACATTAAAAAATTTTGTTGTTTGGTAAAAAGTTATAGGTTCAGTGTGTTATGGTTTTCTTTCAGCACAAACTGGAGGATTGCGGCCTTAAATTTTCATGAGCAACAAGTTCTAGCATTTGGACAAAGACTTAGTAGAGCTGCCAGTCAGTGCTACAAACCAACCAATAACAGCTGTAATATACTCTCTGGCCATCTTGTAAGTATTTAACCCTGACTCACACAATCCTGAGTTTTAAAGACCCTCAGGGTGAAGGCTTTTGAAAATGTTGTGGGAAAAGCAGAAAATATTGGTAAACAGCATTTTTTACTTTACAATGTTTTCTTCTCTTTCAAAATCATATTCCACTGTTTTATCAACATCTGATTTATTGAGTGCTAATGCTTCAGACCCGGATGTCTAAAATTTTGTCATTTGGTAATTTGAAATTGAAGGGGATAAATGTCCAATTGAAAGCACTTGCAGACAATAAGTAAAATATGGCTTAAAAGATGGAATTTGTGTTTGAAGTCGCATTTTATTTGTAGTCTGTAAATACCTTTAATTTGGCCGAGTCTAAAATATTGTCATCTGGTGTAGAGTTAACTCTACCAAATGACAAAATTTCAGACTCCTCCAATTTTAAAGCTGTTGCAGACGACAAATCAAGCTTGACTCAAGTGATAAAATTTGTATCTAAAAGGGTAGATTACATTGTGGAAAAAGAAGAAAATGCTGGCATCCAGCATTTTTTGCTTTTTCCACAATGTATTCAAAGGCTTTCTCTCTAAGGGTTGTTAAAGCTCAGGAATGTGTGGTAAAGGAATGATGTGTTAGAATGAGTAATCTCTCCATTTGTAACAATTCAAGATATCTTTATAGATAGTCACAATAATGATTTTACTTTTAATTTTACAGAAGGTGGGTAAAGCTGTGACCAGTTCAGATTTGAAGTTCCTAGACAAAATGGCAGATGTTCATATAGAACAGTTTCCTTGGTTATCACAGACTTTACCAAAAACTGTAAGAATGTTGATGAAGTAGTTTATTATATCAACTCTTTACCAAATGACAAATATTAAGACTTGCCCCAACTGAAAGCACTTGCACTTAGAAATCAATTACTCCTCAAATGGTGTGATTTGTCTTTGAATGGCCAGAAAACATTGTAGCAAAAGGAGAAAATGCAAGTTACTGGCATTTTCTCCTTTTCCTACAATGTTTTCAAAGGACCATTTCCTCAGGGTCGTTAAAACTCAGGACTGTGTGGTAAAGGGTTAAGCCATTACCAAGCAATCCATTTTTTTTAATGACCCGGAGAAAGAGCTCTTAAAAACTTTGTGGGAAAAAGAGAAAATGCTGATGATGAGCATGTTCCTCTTTTCCCATAATGTCTTATATCCTATCAAAGACAAACCCCATCATTTGAGCCATATTTAATTTGTCACCTGCAAATTGCTTTCAGTTTCGACAAGTCTAGATTTTGTTGTCTTTTAGCGTTGAAAGAAAATTTGAAAGCACTGCTCGATGTTAAACAAACCATGCTATTTGACGGTAATAGGACATTTTACAAAGATTGTTTAA
This sequence comes from Tridacna gigas, assembly GCA_945859785.2. NCBI lineage: Eukaryota > Metazoa > Mollusca > Bivalvia > Cardiida > Cardiidae > Tridacna > Tridacna gigas. Next base: position 36,562,557 of record OX244037.2, on the reverse strand, counting down.
AGTCCTATGTTTCAGGAGGCAATGGGTTAACCCTTTACCAAACAAATTCTTATGATCTTTAGGAGAGAATCTTGCAGAATCATTGTTAGAAAAGGAGAAAATTTTCGAATCCTGCCTTCTTTTCCTTTGTCCACAAAGTTTTACATCCTTACATAGATAAATCCAGTCATTTGAACCATTTTAGTTTGTTACCTGCAAAAGCCTTTATTGTGGACTGGTCTAAAATATTGTCATCTGGTAAAGACTTTACCCCTTAGAAAACAACCCTGAGATTAAAAAAACCTGAGGAAGATGTCTAGCGAAAACATTGTGGGACAAGGAGAACATGCTGGTCCCATTTTCCCACAATGGTTTCTAGCCTTTGAAAACAAATCCCATCTTTTGAGCTAGATTTTTACTATTTGTTGTTTGCAAACATTTTGACTTTGGGCAAGTCTATAAAATTTTTACAAATAGTAAAGAGCTATAGATTACATGAGAAGTTTCTAATTACTGTGCTTATTTCAGTTGATAGATTATAGTGTTGGAATGGCTAGATCAGGATCATGTAAGTTACAGTCATTGAGTGATTTCTGTAACATCAATGTTTTAGAGGATCTGAAGGGAACTACATTCTATTGCAAAATGGCCAAGCTGTTGTCTTATTCAGTGCAGTGGGTAAGTGATCTTACCATTTTTGTTTAACCCTTTACCACATAGTCCCGAGTTTTAAGGATCTTGAAGAGGAAGGCTTTTGAAAACATTGTGGGAAAAGGAGAAAATGCTGGTAACCAGCATTTTCTCCTTTTCCCACAATGTTTTCTATCCTTTCCAAAACAAATTTAAATTTTTGAGTCACATTTATTTTGTCAATTGTAAATGCTTTCAATGTGGACTGGTGTAAAATTTTGTTGTTTGGTAAAGAGTTAAGGTTTTCCTATCATGTACATCTGTTTTGAATTGTCTTCATTTTAATGTTGAAAACATGGCAAATGGACATGGAAACAAATCAACTTTCTATTGCAAAATGGCCAAATTTTGAGCTTTTACATCATAGTGGTGATGTGGTCTTCATATTTTTAACTATATCATTTGAAAAATGATTTACGATCATGTACCCATACTCTGGTGTGTGTGCAGTTATAACTTCTGAAAACCTTGTGACAAATGAAGATCTTATGTTGCTGCTTATGTCTTGATAATACCATAGAAATAAGAATTAAAGTGCATATTGAGCAAGTCTGAATTGATCACTCCTTATTTTTAGCTTTTAAACAGACTACCACAAGAAAGTGAATATGAAAATTAATACATTTCAGGGTCATGCCTTGTTTTACCCTTATCTGGAAGAAAAGCCTGTTATCACAGACTTTGAATTTTTGTCGAGCTTTACTTTTAAATTGCTGCAAAATGCTGCTCCGAGGTCATGTGACATCAGTTGTCTGGGAGACAAAATACCATGCTGGACAAGAAATGATTTGAAAACAGCCTGTAGTGGATTGCCAGAAAATCAACAGGTAAAACCTTTTCTTACTTTGCGTACCTAAGTCAAGTTTTACTATCTCAGTGCTATAGGACAAAACAAAGCTTTTAAGGACAAAATGGATCAGCATCTCAGCCATCTCAAATTATGGTCAGATTTAGGGAGGCATTGTTGCAAATTCTGAAGGGGGCAATACTGATCTACCCATCTGACTTTCAAGACTGGCCACTGATTGGATGAGACATAGTATTCCGTCCATTGATCCCATTAAAATTTAGAATTGAATCAGAATTTCGAATTGTGAGTGAGTGTTGCCTCAGATATACTTAAGGGTAAATGTGTGACACCAGAAAAAAAGACAACTTTTGTTCATATCAGACCATACTTTTTCTTGTGTTTCTTGATACTGGATCTCTTTCTTTCTATTTTAGGGCTTTTTCCTGTCTCTACTTGAAAAACTTGGGATTTTGATGAAATTTCCATCAGGTTTGTGGTCAGATTTACAAGAAGTTTCCTATGTGTATGTTCTATTCAAGGATTTCCCTGAATTTCCATGCATCCCAGTGGTATGTATGTTTGGTAATTATTTTTATGTTTTTCTTATAAATTATCTTGTCACGTAACCTTCCTTGGTTTCAGTTTAATAGACCCATTAAGAATTTTCCTTACTAACGCACATTAAGGTAAACATGCTATGTCATATGTGCCATCATTTTATACCTCTTTCAGAGAAGTAAATTGGGTTGTATTAATAGAAAGAAACCACATGTGCATGTATGGTTTTGCAAATTCTGATCTATAATTTGTGAGATACCATTACCTGGTAAAAAAGCATCCAATTTTCGTTGGCTTTTAAGGTAAAATTATATTAAACTCGTCCACAAAACTATTATTCAGCTCAACAGGGGCTTGCTTTGTAACATTTTTGTAGAAGATGACCAGTGTTTTCTCTTTTTTCCATAATGTTTTTTATCCTGTCAGAGAACTTAGGTTCATTTGTACAACTTTTGATTTTGCCTTCTGCAGATCTTTCCAATTAGGAGGACTCTAGCAGTTGTTGTTTTAGAAAAAGTTAATGAAATTTTATCTCAAATGGCAACTCATGTCAGATCCTATATGAGCCATGCTCTGTGAAAAAGGGGCTGAATGCATCTGCAAAGAGTATCGACCCATGTCATCCTGCACAGTCTGCTCAGACTGACACGGGTCAAAACTTGCCATTTGTAATTTTTCTGCTTGTCAAAGTACAAGTCTACCTCAGGATTCAGTCAGTTTTTAGACAAAAACAGATTTTATGGATACACAATTATGTGATAACTTGCTTGGTTCAATGGAACAAGGAGATGCATTAACTCTTTACCCCACAATCCTGAGTTATAACGACCCTGAAGAAGGAGACCTTTGAAAACCAGCATTTTCTTCTTTTCCCCACAATGTTTTCTACCCTATCACAGACAGAAATCATCATTCGAGCCACAAATAATTTGTCGTCTGCAAAGGCTTTCAGTTTGGACCAGTCTAGAATTTTGTCGTTTGGGAAAGACTTAAACCCACTCTTGCCATAGCATGGCACATATATATTAGTTTATCCATAACCAAACAATCCAAGATTTTCTACATTTGAAAGTAACGCAACTCCTGATTGGCTAAACCATTTGGTTTAGCCAATCAGGAGTTGCGTTACTTTCAAATATAGAAAATTCTGGAGAACAAGACAAAGAACGTTTTCAAGAATGGTCCGTGAATACGGACCCAGGATTTTATGACCCTGAAGGCTAATAATGACCTAGGAGGAAGCCTAAAGTCGGGATTGTTTGGTAATGTAGTTCATGTTGATTTTTCCTAACAAAGAACATTTTAAATGTCATCTGCAGCAAATTCATTTCAGGAGGTAAAGATTCAAAATGTCTCGATATTTTTCAGACTACATACATTCCAAACAATCCAGTCAACAGCTGGGAGAAAGAGAAGTATTACTTCTGTAGTCCAGGCTTACCCCAGTCATTTTTCCCAAACTTACTCAGGTATTTTTTATTTTTGGTATGCTTATGTCGCAGTGCTTGATCTTTCCCGTGCTTAAACAAGGACCATTCCTTTTATTTATGGAGGACATTTTTGGAGAAACAGGAACTTAACCACCCTTAGAAAGGAGCCTTTTGAAAACATTGTGGGAAAAGGAGAAAATGCTAGTAACCAGCATTTCCTCCTTTTCCTGCAGTGTTTTCTACCCCTCCCAAAATGAATTTCAATTTTTGTCATCTGCAAATGCTTTCAGTTAGGACCAGTCTTTAATTTTGTCGTTTGGTAAAGAGTTAAGCTGATGACATACATGTATATGTAACGATTTACCCTTGGAGAACTATGGCACAGCTTCAGATATTTTGGGGTATCAAACTAGAATTTCTGTATGACAAACCTGATACCTTAACTCTTAACCATGTGACAAAACTTTAAATTTGCCCATATTGACTGCACTTACAGACAACAAATTAAATAGGATTTGTCTTTGATCGGGGGTAGAAAACAGTAGAAAAAGGCTGGTCACCAGGATTTTTTCATTTTTCCACAACGTTTTCAAAAGCCTTATTCTTCAGGGTCACCAAAACATGGGATTGTTGTGTAAATGGTTAACCACTGAGACATGCATGACCCAGTCTTTTTCCAAACTGACAATAGTTTTAGCCACCTACAGTCAGTTGTTTGTTCTTCTTGTGAAGGATTTTTGTATGTTATTTGATGAAAGATTCTGCATTTTCTTTCACCATTGCAGACATGCATTTAAACTGGGATGGCCAGCTGTTGTATGGAAACAAGGTGCAATAATACAAAAGGGATTTTTGGTTGTGTTGATTGAACTCATTTATGACTCTGAAGGTATGTCAGTTTCAATATATAAGCCATGGTCTGTGAAAAGCAGGTTTAATGCATCTGCAAAAAGAATCAACCAAGGTCAGCCTGCACAGTCCGTGCAGGCTGACGTGTATGGAAACTTTTTGCTTTTGGTAAGTTTTTTGCTTGTCGAATGACCATTCTACCTCATAATTCAGTTGGTTGTTAGACAAAATGTAAGTATAATGCACCATGGAGATGCATTAAACCCCCTTTTCCCACAGTGCTGCCAATATTTTTTTCCAGGAGTTCTATCTACTTTCATTTTTGTCTTGCAGCTGACAGCTTATGAAAACAACTACCAGTTTCTTTTTTTTTTTTTGATGTATTTACTTGTATTATTTTATTCAGAATTCATTCATCTTTACTATCCATGTTTTGAAATGATAATTTCAAAGTCTTCTGCTCAAAATAAGGACTGAATGTATCAGGATTTTTTCAATTTATTTATGTTTTATATTTTGATCATGTATAAGAATTTCTCTGGCTCTGAAGTCTTAACTCCTTACCAAACAACATAATTTTAGACCTGTCCAAATTTGCAGACAAAATATCAAATGTGACTCAAATGATGTAATTTATTTTGAAAATATTGTTGTGGAATAAGGAGAAAATTCTGGTGACTAGCATTTTTCTTTTTCCACAATGTTTTTAGAAGGCTCTTTCCAAAAGGTCATTAAAACTTGTGATTGTGTAGTAAAGTGTTAAATTCATAATTTCTGTTGAGTTCACGTGATGCAAAAGTTGTTTTGAATGCCCCATTATTGTACAGATACAGCTGTTTACAGCCTTGCAATAGACACCTGTAGAAAATATTGCTGGAAAATAAGGAGTTACTTTTCAAAAGCAATTGCTCCTTTTACTCATTGTTAGCTCCACTGGCCAAAGGCCAGCGGGCTTATGTCATGGCCCGGTGTCCGTTGTGCGTCCGTCCGTCCGTGTGTCCGTCTGTGCGTCCGTCCGTCTGTGCGTTAACTTTTATTTCAAACATCTTCTTCTCTGAAACTACCCATCCAATTTTCATGAAACTTCACAGAAATGATCCTGCCATGGTCCTCTTCAGAATTTCTGGAAAGAATTTGATTCCTTCAAAAACTCTGGTTGTCATGGCAACAAAACTGAAAAATATTGGAAATCTTTAAAAATCTTCTTGTCTGAAACCATAAGGCACAGGGCTACCAAATTTGGCATGTAGCTTTATGTAGTAGACCTCTATCAAGTTTCTTCAAATTATAGCCCTGGGGTCAAAATTGGCTCTGCCCCAGGGGTCACAAGTTTTACATAGGCTTGTATAGAGAAAACTTTAAAAAATCTTCCTGTACCTAGCCATAAGGCCTAGAGCTACCAAATTTTGCACGTTGCTATATCTAGTGGGCCTCTACCAAGCGGGCCAAAATTTTAGCCCTGGGGTCAAAATTGGCTCCACCGCAGGGGTCACAAGTTTTACATGGGCTTACATAGTGACAACTTAAGAAATCTTCCTGTTTTGATTTTTTTTTTGAAATTAGCCTTGCATCAGGGGTCTTATTGTTTTACAGAGGCTTCATATTGACAAAACTTAAAAATCACCTTATTTATAACCATACAGCATACACTTGTATTATTTTGGCATGTGGCTTTATCTTGTGGACCTGTACCAGGGCTCAAGTAATTATAGCTCTGGGATCAAAAATGGCTTTGCCTTGCAGGTCTCAACTTTCACATGGGCTTTTACAGAGAAAACGTTGTAAGTCTTCATTTTGAAACCATTTGGCTCAGAATTGAAATGTTTAGTATTTATGGTTTATATTTATAAGCCAGTGGAGCGATACAGGGCCATCATGGCCCTCTTGTTTTCCTTGTTGTCATAGCATATTTTCCCAATATGTATTCCTCTGTGTTGCTAGTTGCTTTTTGTATATCTGAAAAAAAAAATATATATAACTTGTCCGTCCAATAGTGAATTATATTGATTTTTTATGAGAAAGAAGATATCTACCTTCATCATACCTGCTTTTGATAATGTAAGAATTTCGTATCTCCAGGTGTACCCGTGATTGTGATACAAGTCAGATCAGATGAGAACAATGAGTTACACATGACAACAATTCAAACTTACACCTGTATTGTTGATCATCTTATCCTCAAATATGAAATCTCTGTAGCAGTATGTATTTTGTTTCTTACCTTTTCTGAGTTGACCCATCATGTGATTACCATCTTGACGATTTCAGACTTGTCCAAATTGAAAGTATTTGCAGACGAGAAAGTAAGTGTGGATAAAAACTGAAAATTGTTTTTGAAAGGGTAGAAAACATTGTGGAAAAAGGAGAAAATGCTGGTTACCAAATTTTCTCCTTTTCCCAAAATGCTTTCAAAAGCTTTCTTTCCTAGGGTCTTTAAAAGTGTGGTAAAGGGTTAAACTTCGACCAAACGACAAATTTTAGACTTTTCATATTCAAAACATTTGCAGATGATGAATTCCAAGTTGGTACAAATGAGCTTAAACTCTCTTGATAGGGTAGAAAACATTGTGGGAAAATGAGAAAATGCTGGTTACCAGCATTTTCTCCTTTCTTACAATGTTTTCAAAAGCCACCTTCCAAGGGATTGTGAAAACCCTTGATTGAATTGTAAAGGGTTAAACAAATATTGCAAAAATAAGTACAGTGCCAACAGAAGCTCAGGCCAGTGAATGTAAATTTAGATCCCTGATTATGCCAAAATTCTTTCTGAGGATTGATGAAAGTCACTGTTGCAGGTTTCATTGCTCTCTAATAGCCAAACAGTTTATTTTCTGAGAATGCAGTTAGTGTAATATAATGAGTGTTGCAAAGTTCTGGTAAACAACTCTTCAAAGTATGGTTAGGAACACTTGCTACTGTGATATAACTTAAGTTAACCGTTTCCAAACAGTCTTGAGTTTTATCAACCCTGAAAAAGAAGGCTCTTGAAAACACAGTGGGAAAAAGAGAAAATGCTGGTAGTTTTTCTACCCTTTTAAAGAGCTTTGGTTCATTGGTATCATTTTCAAATTTGTCATCTGCAGATGCTTTGAATTTGGAAGAGTCTTGAACTTCTCGTTTGGTAAAGATAGAGTAGAGATCAGTGCCATATGTAGACTGATGTGTATCAGCTCTATGCTATTTTTTAGCACAGCCATTTTTGAAGAAATGTCAAGGTATTGCTGTAGCCCTGTCATCATCTGTGTCTGTGTCGTCTGCATCACCATGCGAAAACTTTGACATTTTTTAATATCTCTGTTATAACTGAAATTATTTGCTTCAAACTTAGACTAGTTTTTAACTATTAGAAGGGGAACCCATATAATAAGGGCAGGTAACAGTATTTCCCCTTTTCCAATTTAGAATTTTCACTGAAAACAACTGCAGCCAAGTGTTGGCACATGCATGCAGTGCTTTTGTTTATATTTCAAATAGAAATCTGTGCCATGTGTAAACTGTGGATCAAACGCAAACAGATATGAACTATTGGCAGACAAAAATACCCGGAGATTTTTCCTAGAGCATTTAGTCCGAAGTGGAGAACAGCGAGATGTTAGATGTAAAACCTGTGATGCTGGGAGCATTGCAAAAGTACAACTAGGAGCAGGTAAGCTTTGATATGGTTTCAGTGTCATGTTATTTTGGTTTGTTCCAGTGGTCAGTGCCATTTTCAATTCATTTCTTGCCATGTTTACTTTCACACATATAACTGTTTCATTTGTGAGGTAAGGAAACTTGACTTGAATAGAACGTAATTTTGATAGAAAATGTTTGGTTGGACAGTGTTGATTTTATACTGCTCAAAGTTTATAGTATTCATGCACAAACACTATGTTTTGTGTGTCTTTGAGGTGGAAAGTATTTAAAATTGTTAATGGAAAAGAAGTTGTTGCTTGTAACAAGTAACAAATTTCCAACATTTTTTTCATACATTTTAAAGAATACAGTTTCTTCTATCTAAATGTTTTTCTCTTGTGTCTTTTGTATTTGTCATTTGTGTGTGTCCATACAGAAGAAAGCTATTAGAGTCATTGTCACTCAATTTGTGGGAAAGAGAGTAGGTGCTTTTGACAAGCAAATACATTTTATGATGCAATTTGAAACAGTCTTTTTCTGTGCAATTAAGAAAAAAAAAAAAAAAACACAAAAAAACTTAGGGTACTTTAGCCAATTTTTTTTCCCGTTTCAGTCATGACTAGTCTGAAAAAGTGCGTACAGTGCTAGGTCATGATTAGTCTGAAAAAGTGGGTACAGTAATTGGTTAACCAAATAGAATTTACTTCTTTGTTAGGATGATGCAGCCTAACTCTTTTCCATACAACAAAATTTTAGACTCATCAAAGTAAATGCATTATTGAACAACAAATGAAATGCGGCTAAACTGATGAGATTCGTCTTTGAGATAGAAGAAAACATTTTAGGAAAAGGAGAAATGATGGCTACCAGCATTTTCTCCTTTTTCCATGTTTTTAAAAACGTTTCTCACAGGGTTTTTAAAATGCAGGATTGTTAGGCACAGGGTTAAGTAGTCTTGCAGATTGCCATTGTGAATAAATTACAGTGACAGGTATATGCAAAAAGTTGATAAGTGTGTCCTATTTCTGTATGCTCTTTTCTACTTTCTTCATTGTAACATGAAGCTGAATTCAAGAAAGTATAACCTGGGCCAGTTTTCTGAAAATTTTGATAAGCAGGGAGCAAAATGTTTCTTGTCATTAATCACACACATTTCTTTACAAATATGTGCTGTAATGTGGAAGCAGTTGAGGACACAGTCAAAAGAAACAGAATTACAGAATTCATTGGCAGTCCGTTTATCCGTCAATCAATTTCTCTACCCATATAAATTCATTCATCTATCCTTTGGTCCATTCATTAGTCCATCCATCCATTTATCCATCAATCTGTCCACCCATCAGTCTATCCATCCATACATCTATCCATTATTTTACAGTGGTACCTGTGACAGACTTAGTTCCGGAACATGACCTTAGAGGAAAGGCTTTATCTACCAGTAACTTGTTTACCCAGTGCCTCATGTGTCATAACTGTGCAATTGATGGTGTAGAGTGTCCAGTTAACCTTAAACAGGGAAATATAAATTGGTAATATATCCCTCCAGTATCCCTCCTATCAGTCCTTAACTCATCACACGGCAGAATTTTAGACTGGTCCAAATTGAATGTGCAGGCAACAAATTAAATGAAGTCCAAGGGATGGAAACCACTTTAAAAAGATATAAAACATCGTGGGAAAAGGAGAGAGTGATGGTTACAAGCATTTTATCCATTTTCCTCAATGTTTTCAAGATCGGCTTTCCCAGGGTTGTTAAAACTCGGGCTTGTGTGGTAAAGGGTTAAAGGGGCATTAAATCAGATTTCGACTAAAATTTTTGTTTGTTTGTTTGTTTTTTTTTTTTGGGGGGGGGGGGGGGGGGGGGTGTTGGAAAGGCTAGAACGTCGATATTTTGATTTTTTGCATAGAAAAATAATAAGGACGTGATTGTTTACCCTCAGAAGGGGAAAAATATGCAGAAAAATAAAAATATCACCTCTTGTTGGAAATTGAACCTACGACTTTTAAACCACAGTTGGCAACCCTATGACTGAGCTATGGAGCTAAATGACATTTTACTGTATTAGAAATGCATGCATTCCTTGTTATGTAACAACAGCTATACAGTTACTATGTGAAAAGGAAATTTTAAAGTAAAAATGCAAAAAACCTCGGTAATTCCTTGTGTTTTCTTCACATATTTCTATCCATGTTTTAACTGTAAGTCATCTTTGCACTCAAAAGAAAATTAGCCTAGTTTGTTAAGATTTTCTAAAAAAATTTTCAAACTGAGATCCTGTTTGAAGTCCCTTAAGGTTTCTATTTAACCTTTACTAGCACAATCCCGAGTTTCAACGACCTTAAAGGAAGAAGCCTTTAAAAAATATTGTGGAAAAAAGAGAAAATGCTGGTAACCAGCATTTTCTCCTTTTTCCACAATGTTTTCTTCCATTTTATAGACAGAAATTTTGTTTTGGGCCACACTTAATTTGTCATCTGCAAATGCTTTCAATTTGAATGAGTCTAAAATTTTATCTTGTGTGAAAGAGTTGATCATTTCTACTGACATTTGACTTCCTTTTCCCTCTGCAATACACAGCATTTGAAAGTGTTTGTGTCTAAAAAAGGATGTGTAATAACATGGTAATTATTTTCCAGATAAAGCAAAAACTTCAGGTTTTTCAAAACTGATAAGCATTTACAAAAGAGACAGTCATTGTTGCTCACATTGATTGTTGTACTGTTAGGGTAGAAAGTAATGCAGGAAAGAAAAAAATGCAGGTTACTAGCATTCTTTCCTTTTCCCACAATGTTTTCAAAGGCTTTTTTCATTGGATTTGTTACAACAAAATATTGTTTGAAAGGAAGTGAAGCGGTATCTCACATATGGTGGTTTTGCTTAGAATACTTGTTGAACGAAAGTGATGTTTTTCAGACTTACAACAGAAAGAGGCAGCTTTATCTGTTGCTTCATGATATTGAAACAGATGTTTCAAAATTTTTGTCTGGTGCAGAGTAAATGTAGGCTCTTTAACCCATTACCATAGGAAGAAAGCTTTTGAAAACACTTAGGGAATAGGCGAAAATGCTGGTAAACTTACATCATTCGAGTAAAATTGAATTTGTCACCTACAAATGCTTTCAGTTTGGGCAAGTCAAAATTTTTTTTGTTGGGGAAGAACTTTATTGTAAATCTTTGATGTTATCTGGACAAAGAAGTGTCAATGGGAAGAAGATATTGCATACTATGCAGAAATACCTCATATGATATCTATACTAGGACAAAAAAGAAACGCAGGGAAACTTTTCAAGGTAGTTTAGAGGTGTATAACCTGATTGAGAATTCTAAATTATGATTTTATGTTTACCACTGATCAGTTTTGAATATTTTGGCGAAATTTCATTTCAGTGTGGCCAAAAAGAAATGAGAAAATGGCTTCTTATTGACAGTACCCCCTCCTGAGTGAAAAAAAGTAGTGACTGACTGCATATGGAGACTCAAAACTTGTTCAATATCTTGTATGGCCTCCTCGAGCATTTGTCGCAGCTATGACTCTCCTATGCATGGAGTTTATCAGCCGGTTAACTGTTGCCATGGGGATGTTTTCCCACTCTTCTAATAGAGCATGCCTCAGCTGGGCCAGATTTGTTGGGGGGTTCTGGCATCTCCTGACTCTTCTGTCCAGTTCGTCCCAGAGGTGCTCAATAGGGGATAAATCAGGGCTGTAGGCTGGCCAATCAAGGGGCTGGATATTCTTGTTTGAGAGAAAATTTTGACAAATGCGGGCAACATGCGGCCTAGCGTTATCATGTTGGAATGTGAGGTTATGCCTCTGTAACAATGGCACTGCAACAGGGAAGAGTATTTCATCTCTGTACCGCATGGTGGTTAGGTTACCGTCAATCACAATTAACTGAGACTTCAACCCATGAGAAATCCCTCCCCATACCATGATCGATCCTCCGCAAAACCTATAGTTCTCAAGAACGCAAGCGTCAGTATAGCATTCCCCACAATGTCGGTATACTCGACGTCGACCATCAGAACGATACAGAGTGAACTGGGACTCATCAGTAAAAAGAACCCGTCTCCACTGCCTCATTGAGAAATTTTGTGGAGAATGTGCCGCTAACCACACCCTACGACGTGCGCGACCTGGACCAGTAAGTGGCAAACCAATGTAAGGGCGTCGGGCTTGCAGACCGTAGACACGTAGCCGGTTCCGTACAGTGTCAGCATGAATATGGTGACCATGATTGCCTAGTGTGTTATTAGCGGTTTCACTGGCTGTACGGTGGTGATTGCGCAAGTGGGCTAGGCGGATAGTCCTGTCCTGACGTGGCGTCGTAATGCGTGGACGTCCCGTTCGCGGTCGGTCTTCGAGCCTTCCCGTCTCTTGCATGCATCTGACCAGGCGTTCTATAGTCGAGATATGCACATTGAACTGTGCAGCAACCTGTTGTTGGGTTCAACGCTCCAACAGTAGTGCTATAGCTTGCCCCCTCTGAACTACGGTTAAGCGTACCATACTTCGCAGATGTTGAAAGCAGTTCAAAACTCAGAAAATCAATGTGACAACTTCAAAAGCATCTCATTGACTAAATTTGACAATTGAATATCTCGTCCTCAAAATTGTGCATGGGTATTTTGCTTTTTCACAATTACCCCGCTTACGGTTAACTTTTACGAGGTTCATTAATTTTAGCCATCTGATATTGCAGGCATTTACCGATATTTGGACCTGACCGAATTTCATCCATTTAGGTCAAGCAATATTATTTTATTTGCTTAGTTTAGGTACCCTGCATTTCTTTTTCGTACTAGTATATAATGGTTTTCATTTTTTCTGTGTCAATGTCTCTCATCTCCATGTATTGAGATAATAACCTGTATTGTGTTACTAATATCTATATTTCAGGCAGTGTGGGTGCAAGAGAACAGGAATGTTGTGTGATTATTGTGGAATGTGCCAAAGGTGTTTCCTGTACCTCAAGGTAACAATGCAATGAGTGTAGTATTAATTGCAGTGAAAGCTGAATGTTTCTTTTTGCTTTCAAAAACTTTTTTAACTCTTTAAACTTCATTCTGCTTTATGAAAAAAAAAAAAAAAAACAATATTTTCAGTGTCTCTCAGAGTAAAAGAGCCAGTTTTTGTGGTACCTATAATTACCAACAAGACTTGAAACACTAGAAGGAAGCCAGGGTCCATATTCATCAATCAATCTTAAGAGCATTCTAAATCCTATTCTCCAGAATTTTCTAAATTTGAAAGTAACACAACTTCTGATTTGGTCTAGCCAGTCGGAAGTTGAATAAGCCTGTCTGTCTTGAAATCAGCTGTTAACATGTGCATGCTATAAAAATCATTATCCTTGTCAAAAACTTTAAAATGAATAAACTAACAGGAAATTTTCTTTCTTTTTTCAGAGAATTGTTTCAAGTATATGTCCAAGGTTTGAAGCTCCAAAAACAGCCAGATTTGACAAGGATGAGGTACAAGCTTTGGACACAGTAAAAGTTACACAGAAAGGAAGTTTTCTTGGTTTTATTGAGTCAGATTCTGAGATCACCCTACATAATCACATCATGACACCAAACTACTGCCCAAACATGATCATCACAGCTATACACTATGGATGTTTTCACCTAAAGCTTGAAATGTAAGAATATGTAATACAGAGCACAGGCTCCCCTGTCATTACCCAAGCAGCAACAAAACTCAGCTGCTCAAGATTGTTATGAACACATATGATGCTTGTCTGCTTGTAGCAGGCCTTTTTTAAAATGTGGCATGAGAGGAAATGTTATTTGTTAACCCTCTTCCACACAATCCCATTTTAACAACCCTGAAAAAGCAGGATTTGAAAATATTGTAGGAAAACATGAAAATGCTGGAAACCAGCATTTTCTCTTTTTCCCACAACGTTTTCTATCCTATCAGGGACAAATTATGTGAGCCACATTTAAATTGTCGTCTGCAAAATGATACCAATTTGGACGAATTTGAATAAAACTGTATTTCAGGTACTGCATTATCCTATTATCCCCTGCTCTCACTTACAGCAGACTACTAGTGAAAACATTTTCTTGAAACGATCTGTCAATGAGGAAACTCCTCTTTTGACACAATGCTATTATGATACTTTTTAGGTTTATTTTTTCCACAAATATCTGCCGCAACTGTGTTTCAGGTAGTGAGTTAAGAGTTAGATTCCAAATTTAAATCAAATGCAGAACTCTAGCCAGCAAAGTAGACTTGGATAGACTAAAAATGGAACCAGCAGTTTGCTTCTTTTACATCATTAAAACAAATGTTTTTGTGGGATAATTGTGAAATTGTCAGTTTTCAATCTTTTCTACTTAACATGTATCCTTAAATGACAAAAGTGTCAAAGATGAAATTTACCTCCTGACTAGAAAATCGTTCATCTGTGTAGCTCATATAATTGGATTTTTATGTTCATTTCAAAGGGGTAGAAAACATAGTGGGAAATGGAGATTATCTTGGTTACCAGCATTTTCTTGTTTTTCCACAGCATTTTCTACATTTCAAAGATAAAAAATATTTTAGAGCTACATTGACTTTGTTATCTGCAAATGCATTCAATTTAGAAAAAATTAAAATTTTGTTGTGTGGTAAAAAGTTAAGGGTTACTACATGAATACAAATGAAAATACTTGGGGCAAGAGGAGGATTCCTGATTATGAGCAATTTCTCCTATTGTCCAAATGTCTTAACCCTTTATAACACAATCCTAATTTTTAACAATCTGAAGGAAGAAACCTTTGAAAATGTTGTGGGAAAAGAAAAAATGCTGGTAACCATCATTTTCTCCTTATCCCACATTGGTTTCTACCCTTCCAAAGAGAAATTTCTATTTTTGAGTCACCATTATTCTGTTGTCTACGAAATCTTACAATTTGGACAAGTCTGAAATTTTGTGGTTTGGTAAAGAGTTAAAAAAGCAATCCACAAAAAGAGCAAAAAAGCCATCTATGGGAATAAATGAATAAAACTGATTTTATTTCTTGAAGGGTGTACAGCAAGGAAGTAGTGGAATATGATGGGAAGACAGGAAGTTTATCAAAGGGAGGTAATCAAGTTATGAAAGAAGACTCTTCAAGAGTTTGTGGAATAGGAGAAGCTATTCATATACAGCTGAAGTATGCCAATGTAAGTTTCAGTTTTAGAATATTCCAAAAAGTGTCTTGATAGTCAAATTCTAGGCCTTTATGAAAGAGAAGTATGGATATTAAAAAACAGCAACAACAAAAAAAAGATCCCACATACAACAATAAAAGAATCAACTGCACTATAACTTCACCCATTACCACACAATTCCATCTTTTAACGATCCTTAGAAAGAAGCCTTCTGAAAACAATGTTGGAAAAGGAGAAAATGCTTGTAACCAGCATTTTCTCCTTTTTCCACAATCTTATCTTTCCTTTCCAAAATAATTTTAATTTTTAAGTCACATTTTTGTTGTCTGCAAATGCTTTCAATTTGAACTAGTCTGAAATATTATCATTTGGTAAAGAGTTAATCATTTCAACTTGCAACAAAAACACCAAAATTGGGGACTAAAATGTTCCATAATACAATTTACACAGAATGCCCTTAACCCTTAGAGCACTGAATTAATGGAATGGATCTTTTCAAATAGGAAAATACATCCAAAATATTGTCATTTCAAGGTTGTTTTTGCCAAAATATGTAACAAAGTAGGGACAGTGTAGATCAAAGATCAGATTGCATGTTCATAACTTAAGATGGTTTCAATACTTTATGGGTTAAGGTTAAAATGAAATATGCTTTATGTATAATGAGCAAGTTAAGTGGTTTTATGTTCTGTTTTTTTTTTTTTTTTTTGCAGGGAGGATTTCAACAAATGAAGCTTGTTATACACTTAAATGGACTTCAGATTTTCAGTACTGAGATGGACGCACAAGAAGTTCTTGTATCTCTAAATAACAGAGATCTTGAGGGTACTTTTTTGCAGATAGAAACACCTGGGAGGGTATGTGTAATTCAATTTAAAAATTTATACACATGTGGTCAGGAAATACGTAATATTTTCATGTGACTTATAGCATTGTTGTAATTAAACATTATTTGTTTACCTTATTTTTTAACTAAAGTAAAGGTCTGAAATTGAAGGCAAAATAAAGATAAAGATGTTTCTTTGATATGCAGGGCTGTTACGTTCATGTATATGTTGAAATTAAGCTAATGCACCATTTAACTCTTTATTTGAATGACAACAATTTAGACTTGCTCACATTCAGAGCACTTGCAGACAACAAATTTGAAATTTCAAATGATGAAATCTGTTTTGGACATAGAATACATTTTTGGATAAAGAGAAAATGCTAGTTAGGAATATTTTTTAGATTTTCAAAAGGAGTTTTTTAAAAGTCGTCTTCCTATTGGACATTTAAACACAAGATTGTTTGCTGAAGGGTTAATTCGCAGAAAAAGCAACATTTGTTTGATTAATTCTGAAAGAAATATGTTTCATGCAGAAGTCAAAATACGTGTCTGTTTAAGATTTTAGGTTAAAAAAAGTTTCTGAATTTGAACTTTTCTACAATGTGTTTCTCTTGAAATACAAAAAGAAAAAACCCACAGTTGAGTTATTATTAAAATGCAGTTTTTACTTCATTACAGTTTAAGATAGACCAAAAAGAAAGTAAAGCAGGGACAAGAGAGAACTGTGGACCTGCTGTGACAAGTTTCATGTCATGTAAATATTGTTTCTTAAAAATCTTACTTCAGTATTTTGTAACTCTTCATGTAATGACAGAACTGTCAAAATTGAAAGCATTTATGGGCGTAAAATTAGATCTTGTTAAGGGCTTTTGTCTTTGAAAGGGTGTAAAACATTGTGGGAAATGTAGAAATGGAGCTTACCAAAATTCTTTTCCTTTTCCCACATGTGCCGTTAAAAACCTTCTTCCACAGGACATTAAAACACAGGATCATTTAGTGTAGGGCTAATTATATTAGAAAAACAAAATGAAATGAAAGCGTTGAAATGTTAGGAAGGAAAACCTTTAGGGGAGGAGAAACTTCCCCATTGGTCACAATGTTCCCTCAAGCCTTCAAGCCTTCTGCTACAGATCATTAAATATACATTAAAGTTTAGGTTAATTTATTTATTGTTTTGATATATTGAAGGTTTTGCTAAAACTGTTTTGCTTTTGAAAATAACTTTGTGCAAGAAATCTTAATGTTTAGAGTGCCATATTAACAAAACAGGAAATTTTAGCAAGCCAAAACACCCAAATATAGTAACTACCCTGTCAGGGTTGCTTTTGAAGGATGCCTTAGCAAAGTGGGAAGTATAGATTTAAGATCAGTCTTGACACTTTGTCTAGTTTGATCTTTATCTACATTAGCTGTAAAAGCAATTCTATTTATGAAAGGCACTTTAAAGGTAATCTGTTTGTTAAGGAATTTAATCATTCTTACTTAAAACTGTTTTAGTCCGCAAATAGTTCATGCCTGTCATTTGAAAATGCATCAAATTCATATATGCACTTTTGTACTAATTTTTTTGTACATTTAAATACTAGAAAACTACATGAATCATGCCAAATTTGTATTTAATGACGAGTTTTGTTTCTTTGGTGTTTTAAGCCATTTTTAACATTATTTCAGTTGCATTTTGGTAGCTGGTACAGCTTTCTGTGCTTTCCTGCAGTTTCTTTGCAGGTGTACTTTGCACAGCACTTTGCTCAAGTCACCGGCTGCCTTCCCACATAAATATCATCTGGGAATCAAACTTGCAACCCCTGAATATTACCAACTTAGTAAGCTGACTCAGCTCTATGACTTGTAATCTTACTGTGCTCTATTCAGTTTGATTTGTCTATTATAGCTGTAGAAATGAAGCTTTGGCACATGCTGAATGACATTGAGAATATTCACTTTGGGGGCACTGGAATTAGTCTAACAGGGGCTGCAGTGGTGACCCTCCCTCGTCAACTTACCCCAGAGGTACTGAAATACCCCTCTATAGCCTGGCTGAAGGATAGTAACTACCACTTCTTATGTCTTACTTGGAGTAAGTCCTCTTATTTAGTATTTGTCACCTACTCCAAATTTCTAGCAGAATACTTCTACATCAACTTTGTTAACTCTTTATCAAACGACAAAATTCTACCTTTGTCCAAATTCAAAGCTGTTGCAGACGACAAATTAAATGTGGCTGAATTGATGAAACCTGACTCTAAAGGGGTAGAAAAAATTCAAAGCTGTTGCAGACGACAAATTAAATGTGGCTGAATTGATGAAACCTGACTCTAAAGGGGTAGAAAATGTTGTGGGAAAAGGAGAAAATGCTGGTTACCAGCATTTTCTCCTTTTCCCACAATGTTTTTAAAAGGCTTCTTCTCCAGGGTCCTTAAAGCACAGGATTGTTTGGTAAAGGGTTGAAAGGTTTTGTCAACCTAAATTAAGTAATGATACAAAAGTACATGTGAAAACATTATACATAAAGGAGAAATCATCAGATTCAAGCAATTTTTCCTTTTTGTCACAGTGATTTCAAATATTGTCTGCAGAAGGTGATAAGTTCATTTTTATCCGATCCATCTTCAAACTGATGAGATTAATATGAATCCATGAGGGTCTGGTTGAGCAATCATTCTTAAGAACATCCTTAGTCTTATTCTTAGGAATTATCTGAATTTGAAAGTAGCTCAACTGCTGATTGGCTAAATCAAATGGTTTTATAGCCAATCAGAAGCTGTGTTACTTTCTAAATCTAGAATTAAGCTAAGAATAAAATGAAGAATAGTTGCTAGGCCATTACCAAACAATGCCAAATTGTGCAGTGACAGTGGAGTAGAGACAGTGTAGATTAAGATCAGTCCACAAAGAACTTATAAATTTTTGAATTATCATAGTCTAGTATCATATGATCAGACATTGTAATAACCTGGCTTTTTCATCTATTAAAATGAGATTATCCATTTCATTTATTTTTCAGTCTAAGGTATATATATGAGAAAACTGATGGCCAAAGTAGTTATCAGTGGTTATTTGAAAGAATCCATTTGTCAGAATTCTCAACTTCTCATGAGTACCCTAAAATTTAAAGCCATGGTTAAATCTTTCATTTTGAAACTATGAAGGAGCAAGAAAACTCAGAAATCTGTAATGAAAAGTTTCCTTTTCACCAATTTACCTTTTACAAGTTGTTATTAACCAAAACTAGGCTGAGAAATGAATCCAATACCAAAAGAGCTTAAATTCGCTTCACAGATCCATTTTCTGGTAAGAAAGCACAGCCGGGATCCAAGAAGTACTTACTCAAAAGTTCTCGAGAACTGTTGACAGCTGAAGAATCTAAGGAACCCAAGTGGGCGAATCAGTTAACAGATTATGAAACCTGGAAGTTACGTAGACAGATACATTTGACAGATGCTGAAGGTGTAACTCTAGAACAAACCAGAGACTTTGTTTCAGAGACGGATAGACATTTTATTGCTTTGCTCGTCACATGGCACTTTATATATGCTTCATATCCTGAGGTAGTCTTTCAGTGCTTAATCTGCTTTTTCTTTAACTCTTTACCACACAATCCCAAGTTTTAACAATCCTTACAAAGAAGGTTTTTGAAAACAGTTGGACCAGCATTTCCTTCATTTTCTCCAAAGTGTTTTCTACCCTATCAAAACCAATTTTGTCATTTTAGTCACACTTCAGTTGTTGTCTGCAAATGCTTTGAATATGGGCTGGTCCAAAATTTTATTGTTTGGTAAAGAGTCAACCTAATGTCACATATTTCAATTTCAAAGATCTATTGCAAAGTTACCACTTTACCTTTTGCAGACATTTTTCATCTTCTCTCAGCTTTTTCAAAGCACTGAGGTCAAAGAAAGAATAGCTTTAATGGGCCATATCTCTGATCACTGCAATATTTTACATAATCTCAAATCTCATGAAAATGTCACACCTTCAGTAAAGTTGGCTGGCTCAAATAACAATCATCCCTTAGCCCTAAATGAGTTGTGCATTTTCACTCTATATAAAGGACCTAGATATTGCCATATTACTGCTGTCAAAATATCCCTGATATTATCAGGCAACATATATCTAAGATTATACTGCATATTCTGTGCAGTCTGTTCTTGATCTTCACTTGATGTCAATGCAAAATAAATCTCTCATAGTGACAAAATGATTAACCCTTTACCATACGACAAAATTCTAGACACATCCAGTTTGAAAGCATTTGCAGATGACAAAATAAATGTTACTAAAATGATGATTTCTGCCCTTGATAGGGTAGAAAACATTGTGGGAAAAGGAGAAAATGCTGGTTACCAGCATTTTCTCCGTTTCCCACAATGTTTTCAAAAGGCTTCTTTCTCAGGGGCATCAAAAGGCGGCATTGTGTGGTAAAGGGTTAAATCAATACCACCCAATTTTGACTTGTATGTCACCTCTGTAGGCAGTGCTTTGAAATCATTATAAGGAAGAACTCCCCCCTTTTTCCTACTATCATTTCCATACTTAACCCTTTCCCAAACGATAAATTTAAGACTGGTCCAAATTGAAAGAGGGTACAGACGACAATTTTAAATTTGATGAAAATGGCAGGAAGTTCTCAAAAAGGGTAGAAAACACTGTGGGAAAAGGAGAAATTGCTCGTTACGAGCAATTTCTCCTTTTCCCACAGTGTTTTCAAAAGACTTGTACTGCAGACACGTGAAAACCAGGGCTTGTTTGGGAAAGGGTTAAATGGAAAGAGAGTGGTTTTCTTACATATCAATTTTTCAAGTTCATGATAAGTGGTCGGGTTTTTGTTTTCCTGAATGTTCAAGTGATATTCATTGCTCAGGTTTTATTTTCACCTTTGACATAAGTTTTATCACTCATTATTCAGTTTTAATATTAACATATTAGTCTGTAACACTGAGGACTGTGTATGCATTTTATCATGCTATTGCATTAGCTTCTCAAAAAAGATTTATATTGGTTATTGTGAGCTGATATTGTCAGCATTGAAAGCAAGTTTTGAAAGTGAATAGGTTTTTAACAAAATTGAGGAAAAAATGAAGCAAAAGGTTTTACTGTGAGAAATTGAAAAAAAGATACATGTATCATGTACAATAGGGAAAAAACAAGGCCCATAATTTTATGATCATGATAATTTAGATTTATTTATGTCTCAAGACCCCTTTTTATGGATGAAATAACTGCCTAGAGTTTAACCTTTCTTGTATACTTTAAAGATGACCTATTTGCATAACCCTTTACCAAGTGATAAAATTTTGGACTGGACCAAATTGAAAGCATTTGCAGATGACATAAATATAGCTCAAATGATGTTTTCTGCCATTGACACTTCATTTACTTAGTAACCAAGGAGTTGCCAAGAGGGATGCATACTCAGACTAAAGGTATATTATGACTTGGGTTACATTTTGATGTATTATTCTTGAATTATCAATCATTATTCAGGTGTTACTCCCTTCGTCCACATCCAAACTGTTACCTGATGGAGTATTGACAGAGGAAACAGAGAAAAAGGTAATGTGTAACATCACTTTCTTTGGAGGGGAAAAAGGCTTGAATAATCAGGTTAGGTCATTGGTATGTTAACACATTATCCCTTGCACATAAATTTTTTGTTCTGTTTGGAAACGGAGAAGTAAAAGGAGAAATTAATTATAACAAGCATTCTGATAAAGTGTGTAGCATACCAGGGACAGATCTTTTTGTTTTTGTCACACTGAATAGTTTTGAAAAGAATAAATAGGCATATTTAATTGCTTCTTCCGATTGGAGATTGTGCAGCAGGAGAATTGATTGACTGCATGGGTAATTATCTGTTTCACCTTTTTGCCTAAGGCATTATACACATCAGCCAATACTTGTACTTTAACTTTCTGCCAGACAACAAAATTTAAACATGTCCAAACAATGACGACCTTTAATGACCCTTAGGAAGAAGGCTTTTGAAAAATTGTGTGAAAAGAAGAAAATGCTGGTTACCAGCATTTTCTCCTTTTCCCACAATGTTTTCTACCCTAGCAGAGAAAAACAACATCATATGAGCCATGTTAAAATTGTTGCTTGCAATTGCTTTGAATTTTGACGGGTCAAAAATTTTGTCGTGTGGTAAAGATTAAACATGTCCACACTGAATGAATCAGTAGACCACATAGTACCTGTTCAAAAGGCTTCCTTCTCAGGGTCATTAAGACAGTATTGTATAGTGAAAGATTGAATTACCAAATACATGTTAATCCTTGTATATCCACATGAAGGATATCTATAGTATTCTCATACATTTGAGCCATGCTCTGGCAAAAGTGGGTTCAATGTACATGTATCTCTATGATGCATTATAACATGCAAGTCATCATAATTTATATCTGCAAATCCATAAAATCCATTTTGTCCAACAGCTTGCTGAATCATGAGGCAGAATGGTCCATGCACACGCAGAAACTTGACCAATAGCAAAAGGTTTTGCCCCATTTCAACCTGCATGGACTGTGAAGGCTGACATGGATCGAAACTTTTTGCAGATGCATTAAGCCTTCTTTTCATGGAGCATGGCTCATTTATGAGTGCATTTGCATAACCTAAATTCGCAATCAAATACAGTGTTTGACAGGGCCAAGATAGCAAGTGTAGATTGAACTGTGAAAACACGTAATTTCTGCAATATGAAATTTTGTCTTGGATAAAGAACTGACATGACTGAAAACATGTAGACAATTGCATTTGAACACATGTCCTGCAGATGACTTGGAGTAGAGTCTGACAGACTGTTTTTCAGAACATTGTAGATTTCTTATAACATGGTACTCTTGCCCACAGGTGAAGGCAGGCTTGCATGCAAACATAAAACTAGGTTTCTGGAAACACTTTAGTCAAACTGGGCTTGAGAGACTGCAGAAGTATTTCCCAACTTTTGACAGAAGAAGGATGAGACATCATCTCACTGCAAAGACACCATTTGTGGCTTCTGTTATGGTAAGTTGTTTAACTCTTTATCAAACGACAAAATTCTTTACTGTTCCAAACTGAAAGCATTTGCATACGACAAAATAAAAGTGACTCAAAAATTGAAATTCGTTTTCAGAAGGGTAGAAAACATTGTTGGAATAGGAGAAAATGCTGGTTACCAGCATTTTCTTCTTTTCCCACTATCTAACCAGCATTTTTTTCCTTTTCCCATGATGTTTCCAAAAAGCCTTAATACAAAGTTGGTATAAGTAATCTGCCTACCTTAGCTTTTAAAAAACAATGCATAATAACCAAATTTTGGTAACTAGGGCCATTGTTGTTTTCTGATGTAGCATGAAAAAAAAACTAGGTACAGTACCAAATTCTGCAATATCAAAAGAAAAAAACCATAGAAATTTGTAGGGACAATAACAAAGTAAATCGTAGTTCATATCTCCCAACTCTATCAAATAAGAAACTTGGATTAAAAAAGGCTAAGGAATCTGTATGTCTCGTTTGTTAGGTTTTTGATTTGTAATCAGGGTCCATATTCACCAACCATTCCTAAGAACATTCTTAAGTCTTATTCTCCGAGATTTTCTAAATTTGAAAGAAGCACAACTTCTGATTGGCTCAACCAAATGGTTTGGTTTTGTTACTGTCAAATTTAGAAAATCTTGAGAATAAGACAAAGAATATTCTTAAGAATGGTTGGTGAATACAGACCAAGGAATTCCAGGTTTGATGCCTGCCTGTGAGAATGGTAAGACTGCTGAATTCCAGCCTGGTACATGTACTGGTAAAGCCCAGAAAAGACAGGAGCAGTTGAGTTGTCATTTTGATATGACTGATATGCCTTTGAAAGCTGTGTCGAACACCACTCAAACCATTCATTAAAATGGATGAAAAATATAAGACAATTCTTTTCAGGCTGCACAAGAGATTGTATTGAAATATTTGGACAAGACTGGTTTGAATAAAGTCACAAGTGCCTTCAACAGTGCTCAAGACCTTTACTTGTGTGATGGCCACAAGAATTGTTTGCTGAACAAATCCTCATTGGCTGAAATCAAACCAGACCTTTTTGGGGCATATGGAATTTTCATTTCCTTTATAAACCTGACAGGAAATAGTTTGGAATCCCTGCCTGATGAGCTTTTTACTGCTTTACCCAATCTAATAGATATAAGGCTTTCAATGAACTATATAACAGTCCTACCAGGTATGTTATCTTTCTGCTTGTAGTAATTTTCCCTTAACCCTTCACAATCCAATGTTTTTACAGTCCTGGGGTAGAATGCTTTTCCAAAATGTTTTCTACCCTTTCAAAGACAAATTCCAAGGACAAATTCCATCATTTCGGTCATATTTGTAATCTACAAATACTTTCAATGTAGAAAAATCTGTATGCTTATGACTGTATCTTTAGCTCAACTGTTTCGAAGAAAAAGTTGAGTTGTTGTCATAACCCTGTCGTCTGCGTATGCATCATTGTTCAAAAACTTTTACATTTTATAATTTCTCTGTTGTTACTGAGGATATTTACTTCAAACTTGGACAAGTTGTTTGCTATCAAAAGGGGAGCCCATAAAACAAGGGCAGGTAACTATCAAAGCATTTTTTACACAGTTATGTCCCTTTTTATACCCCCCAAAACTCTGTTTGGGGGGTATATAGGAGTCAGCTTGTCGGTCCGTCCGTCCGTCGGTCGGTCTGTAGCTTTTTGTCCGCTCTATTTCTCATAAACTACTGGACGAATTTTATTCAAACTTCACAGGTAAACTCAGTATCAAGCAGAGATGTGCATATGAAATGTTGGTTATGGTTCATTGATTTTTCACTGAGTTATGGCCCTTTCATGAAATTTCTTGTACGCTCTTTTTCTCATCAACTAATGGACAGATTTGGTTCAAACTACACAAATAGACTCAGTATCAAGCAGAGATGTGCATATCCTATTTTGGTTATGGTTTATGTAGGTTTCATGGAGTTATGGCCCTTTGATGATTCTGGACAAATTTCTTTCAAACTTCATGGATAGACTTTGCACTCAGCAAAGATGTGCATATCATAAATTGTTCTTAGTTAATTAAATAAAATTTCCAAGAGCGATTCGGTTCGGAGGTTGCTTTCGTTAGTTTCCGTACTGTATAAGTAAGATGTAGAGTCTGGTCAAAAACATTGCATGAAAAGACATTTGTTGTCTGCAAAACCTTTTCATTTAAACCAGTCTCAATTTGTCCAACTGGTAAAAAAAAATGTATCAAGTAAGTTTTATTCTCTCCAAGTCTTCAGTCTGTAACAAAGAGTAATTCTTTGGCAAGAAGCCATTGCAGGATATTCATCACCTTCAGTGATAGCTCTGGTATAATTGACTCTCCAGTCACTTATTTTGCATTCCTGTGACATTAATCTGTTTTGTGACAAGGAGCTGTTGGGGGGTATGATCACGTTTAGTGATAGCTCTAGTTTCACTTAACTTTTCTCTGAAAATCAAGCAACTGCAGCCGAGTGTTAGCACCCACATGCAGTGCTCTTGTTTATTCTTACATTAGTAGCACACTAAATAAAGTAAGACAAAGTTGAGATAAAGAATGTGAAGTTAAGGGATACTACTGTATTTGTTATAAATATGGCTGTAATAAAATATGGCTGACTTTTTTTGTACCATTTTAGTTTATCTTTCTTCAAAAGGTTTTTCTATTTACTTGAGCCAGACAATGATACCCATAGGTTTATCTAAGTTTTACTGTATTTATAAAAACAAGTGATTAACAAAAGAGAAGGAACAGTCTAAAACAAATATGGAAAAACAAACCACTTTCAAATTGACTGACATGATGATTTTTGAGAGGGTATTTAAAAGCAAGAGGGGAACCACTATAAGAAATTGGAAATAACACAAAATAACCTGTTTTTGTTAGCTTGATAATGGTACTCTTTGTATTAAAAGGAACTGTGAAGTACTGCAAGAAGTTAGAGAGTATAGCTCTGAATGATAATGACCTGACAGATCTGCCAGATGAATTAGCCGAATTGGAAAATTTAACTGAGCTGTTTGTGAGTGCCAATAGATTTGCTAGATTACCCAAGATCATTCCAAAACTGAGGAACATCTACTATCTCACAGTCTCCAACCTTATGTTACCAGGTGAGTTTCTATTCTATTTGCTAGTGTTATCAGACTTTCTGTTTCAAGGGGGTTGTTTACCCAAAAGTACCGTCGCTAAGAAAGGACGTACAAGGGAAGAATATTGGATCTACCAACTACACACTTTCCACCCGGTCAGGATCAACGTCACAGGATAGGAAGAGACCATCCCCAGTCAATTTCCTCTATTTGGGTTGTTCATATCATTCTAGTCTCACCAAACTTCAAAACTGATTAATCTCTAAAAAAAGTAAGACAATAGCTGGCAAACCATGGGTATTTATAAGAAGAAAAACAGATGCAAGAAAAAAATATTTTTCAGTTTTATTTCCTTGAACGGCTTTCTGGCTATGTAGCCCCCTTAATGTATTTTTGTATTTTTGGCCAGAAGGAATGTTAATTGATCATTAGCATATGTTGATTATGTGGGATCATATTTAAAGAAGTGTGATGACTTCACATGTGATCTTATAAAAATAGATTGTCAAGTCTGTGATTTGAATGCCAAATTTGCATCTTTTTACAACATGTAAGTCCAGTTTCTTTACACTGTATCTGCCATTAAAAGTATAGTATGTAGTGTTTAACAAGAAAATTAATTCCTAGCAAAAGTCTTAGAACACCCTTTAATC
Organism: Tridacna gigas; assembly: GCA_945859785.2. NCBI lineage: Eukaryota > Metazoa > Mollusca > Bivalvia > Cardiida > Cardiidae > Tridacna > Tridacna gigas. Next base: position 36,535,911 of record OX244037.2, on the reverse strand, counting down.
CTATAGAATAATATATACACAGCAGAACCTTCTAAGGTACATGTAATAAGTTTCCTTTTTGCTTGTTTTATCAACAGAGTTACCTGAGGATTTTGGAAACTTGACCAAGTTGAACACATTGATGTTACAAGGAAACTGTTTGTCTAGTTTACCTGTGAGCTTCAATAAACTGACAGATTTAGCAGAGTTGAATATAAGTATGCACATTTTACTATTACTTCATAAGTACACAGTTACATTTCGTTTAATTCTTTGTGTTTTAACATTTTAGCAAGTAATCCTGGGTTTTGATGACTCTGAGGAAATTAGGTTTTAAAAACATTATGGGAAAAGAAGAAAATGCCTGGTACCAGCATTTTCTGCTTTTCCCTGAATGTTTTCTAGCTTTTTACAGACAAATTTCATCATTTTAGCTGCAGTTATTTTGCCAACTGCAAAACTCGCCTGACTTTTTTCGTCTGCTAAAGGATTGGTTTGCAGTGTGCTATGTTGATGCAACTGACACATATCACCTTGGAAAAATTGCCTAAAAATTGCAATATTAACCCTTTACCACACTATCCTGACTTTTAACAACCCTGAGTAAGGAATCTTTTGAAAACATTTTGGAAAAGGAGAAAATGCTGGTAACCAGCATTTTCCCTTCCCAAAACCATTTTAATGTTTGAATCACATTTTTTTTTTTTTTGTCGCCTGCAAATGCTTCCAATTTGGACAAGGCTAAAGTTTTGCCATTTGATAAAGATTTTAAAGGCTTTATTTTGCCAGAATATGTTTCAAAGAAGCAGCCAGTACAGAACAGTGCACTCTCTGCAGTCTGAACTTGATCTTCACTGCCTTGAGTCAGATTTTGCAGTCTGAAGGTTACTACACTGTTGAAGATTTATTTTAACAGATGGAATTAATTGGGTCAAGATGAACAAGAGCTGTAAAGTGCTTTCCCATGATGGTTTCCAGCATTTTTTGGAGGGTAAGAAGATTGACCGATGGTTGGATAACAATGTGGAGGTATGAATGTAATAGAAAAAAAGTTTATATTTTTCTTCTTTCCAATTTTAGCCTGGCTGTTTTCGAAGAAAACATTGAGGTATTGTCGTAGCACTGGCCTCATCTGCATCATCATTGTCTGCATCATCATGCAAAAACTTTGACATTTTCAGAAACTCTGACATTTTAAGATATCTCTGTTATTACTGAAGATGTTTACTACAAACTTGGACAAATTGTTCACCATCAAAAAGGGGTACCCAAACACCAAGGGCAGGTAACTATCTAAGTATTTTTTACACTTTAATGAAATGAATTTTCACCAAAAGTCAAGCAACTACTTCTGAGCGCTGGCACTAGCATGTGGTGCTCTTGTTGATTGGTTGTTCTTTGTACTTTTTTTGTATTATACTTTATTATAAAAGTATGGAGAATTTTGACAGAAAGCAGTCATGCTACAGAATCAAGTTCGAAACTGAAGAATATACATGTAAACGATGAAAATAATTCTTAAGAATTTGTAGGTATATAAAAATTCTTTTATGCAATGAATTATTTTCCTTTACAGGACAAATCTGACTTATTTCACATGTTTGATGAGAATGGAAATGGTGTACTAGAAATTGAAGAATTGGGCAAACTTAATGCTGCCATGTTTAATCATTTTCCAAGATTTGGGTACAAGGGAAGCAAAGCACCAGGTTAGTACATGTTACAGATCTTCATTATGTCTCTGGTTTAGATGGATTAAATTTAGGAAAAATGTCATTGATAATTCATTATTTAGATCTCTTTTCCAATCAGATAAAAAATGTCCATTTTGATTATAAACCATTTGAGAAGGCAATCCTATTTTTATACAACTCAGATGAAGAAATTTGTTGTAAACATTGAGGGACAGGAGAAAATGCTGGTATCTAGCATTTTCTGCTTTCCCACAATATTTTCTGACCTATTGAAGGCAGATCCTGTCATTTTAGTCAAACACAATTTGTTGTCTATCAATGAGTTCAATATTGACAAGTCTGAAGTTTTTTCTGAAGGTAAAGCATTTACACCATAAGAGATGATTTTACAGATGAGAACACACCCAGTGGATTTCCTATGGAAGTGTTAAACTTTAGAAAGCTGCGAATTCTGGTATTGTGCTATCAAGGTTTCACCAAGGTTCCCTCAGAGATAGCCCAGTTAGAGTGTCTTCAAGATCTCAGTCTGAGTCACAGTCCTAATCTACTTTCCATCCCAGCAGAACTGAGTAACATTAAGCCATTGAGAAGTATAATATTTATACCTTCACAAACAAAATCTGTTAGGCTCTGTTTGCATCATCCTATCAGTAGGTTTATTTGTTAGTTCACAAGTTATAATTAATCTTTACCATACCTCCAATGTATTGAAGTCCTTAATCAAGCTTTATTTAACTTCACTCTTTACCAGATGACCAAAATTTCAAACTGGTCTAAATTGAGGGCATTTGCAAACATCAAATTGAAGGTGACCCAAATGAAGAAATATGTCCTTAATCAGGTAGAAAATGTTGTGGGAAAAGGAGAAAATGCTGGTTATCAGCATTTTCTCCTTTTCCCACAATGTTTTCAAAAGCCTTCTTGCTCAGGATCATTATTACTTGGGATTGTGTGGTAAAGGGTTGATAACAAGGAATAGCAGTTATGCCCCACACAATGAAGTGATAGGGAGGGTGGGATTATACTGGAATCAGGTTTTCAAATGTCCATCTGTTTGTCCATCTGTCCTTTAGCTTGTAGATATAATTTTTTCTCCTCTTTTCCTTCAGTTTTCAAACAATTTGGCTAAAATTTTAAAGAAAGCCCAAGCTATCATAGGAACTTGTGCGCCTGCAATCTTCAGTATGATTGGTCAAATATTACAGGATTTATGGCCCTTTGATGTATGTTTTCCAAATCCAGTGATGAAGCAAGCGGCCAGGGGTGTTTTTTAGCACAAGACAGTTCTAGTTGTGCAAAACATACAAGTTCTTACAGATATTTGCAGTCAAGCAAAGTCATCTGTCCTTAGACATGGACTTATAAGAGTTCTGTTTGAGAAGCTGTATTTTCTCTCACATTTCTTGGCAGGGTTGTTTACAACCTCTTTCTGACTAGTTAGAGCTTATGAAATTAAGAAACTTTTACACTTGGTGCTGCTCCACTGTGTCGTAGTAGTTTTAATAATGGCTTGCAGGTTGCTTTACCATACTCAAGTTTTGAAAAGTGGATGTAGAGCTTTTATCTTGAATTTTGTTGAACCCAGCTGTCTGAATTTAAAATCTAGTGCCATTTGAGCCCTCTACTTGCCGCCAGTATTCTCCTTAAAGCAATGATAACACAATGTTCCCTTTCATGCTTTTAATTTATCTATGATGTTATAAATCAAATAGTTCTGATAATAGTAATCTTTATTGAAATTCACTCCATTATTTCTTAATAGAATTATACCAGGCCCAAGTGTATGAAATAAAACTTTTATAAAAGAATCCCACACTAGTCTGTTACACTTGTGTTCTTTTCTACACGTAGAGCTTGAGCTTGAGGATTGTCCCCTTTTAAAGACTCCTCCAAAGGAGATCAGAGACAAAGGGCTACAGCCAACATTGGCTTATCTGAAGAGATTGATGGACGGGGCTGTTCTCAGTAAAAGGACAAAACTCATGCTGGTGGGTCTAGGTGGAGCTGGTAAGACAAGGTAATGCCTTTATAGATATTTTTGCTATAAAATTCATTAAGCTTCTGGGACATTTAAACACTGGTTATCATCATTTTCTCCTTTCCCACAATGTGTTTTAAAGCTTTCTTCTTTAGTGTCATGAAAACTTGGGATTTTTTTGGTAAAGAGTTAATTTACTTATACCGTCCTGTGACAATTAACATGACAAGTCATGACAATTTGAAAGATCGGTCAAAATTAGAATTTGTCACCAAGTTTTCAAAAGCAGTCACCCGATGGTATGTCTGATTGTGATTCCTTAGGGGAAGGATTAACCTAGCCATGAGTTTGTTAAATGAACCTTTTCAGGAAGGGATGATTGATTGATTGATTGATCGATCAGTCGATCGCTTGATCAAACGAAAGAATGAATGGTGTTTTATGCTGCTTTGAACATCATTTCAGTTAATTCTTTACCACACAACACAATTTTAGATTTGCCAAAATTGAAAGTATTTGCAAATGACATTAAATCAGGCTCACATTGTGAGACTTTCTCTGAAAGGGTAGCTGGTAACCATGTAGCATTTTCTCCTCTTCCAGCAATGTTTTCAAAGATGTTTTTGTCAGGGTTGTTATAATTCGGGCTCTTGTGTGAAAGGATCAAATCATGGTGACAGCTGACATATTCATGTATGTCCTAGGTTTCGCCAGTACTAGGCAAGGGCTCTTCAGTGTCATGCCAAGGATTCTCCCCAATAAAACCTAGAACTTCGAGTGATGATCTAACCTCTGGCCTCCAAGTTCAGAAACTAACACTTAATCAGTCGAGACAGGACCCCCTTTTTTGAGTTAACGAAAAACCTTCAAAGTAGTACATTTCAGTGGTTTTTCATTCTGCAAAAACATTTTACAAAGTAGAGGGCAGTGCAGATTGAAGATCAGAGTGCATGTTCTCATTGTTCTTTGCAGTCTGACCTTGATGTACACAGTCTGACAAAGCAACATAAATTGGAATTAGTGCTTTAAGAGTCTAGAGTATTGTTTGATGAAAATACAACGTAAATAGCTGTGACAAATAAGTTTCAAGGGTAAAGTTTGTCTAGATTTTGAGAAAATCAAAACATGATCAATGAAAGAGACGACTGAGAGCTTGTGAAAAAATATGACCTAGTTTGATATTGTAAAGGATAGTCTTTGAGACACTGGATGTAGAAGTGAAAAGAAAAACTGTTTGTTGTTTCCTCATGGCATGTTTTATTTCAGTCTTGTGAAAGCTTTACTCAGTAAAGATGGGAAAGCAGAACTACAGCAAGGGGAAGGCATCACAGATGGTATGTGTTGTAGTGTAAATTTTTTGGAAGATAACAAGATTTTAGACTTGTCCAAATACTTTTGAAGACAAAAAACTACATGCACATTGAATTAATTAATTTGTCTTTGGAAGCATAGAAAAAAAATGATGAAAAAGGAGAAAATATAGATGATAAACATTTTGTCGAGTTTCCACTTTGTTTTCAAAAGTCTACTTCTACAGAGTTGTAGCAGCACAGGATTGTTTGGTAAAGGATAAAAGAGCTTTTTTTTCTCCCTGCATTAACCTTTATCATGGCAAATTCATGTTGTACACCATTACAAAACTAAATTTCCTAAATGTATTTGACATTCAGTAGAGATTACATATCTTAAAACATCAACAGAAAATATTTCAAAGTAAGGAGACTCGTAGTTCTCAATATACATGTAATGGAATATGTTCTGGTTGAAGGAAAAACTTTTTTGAAAGAAGCCGTTCAGATATTTTTTTCCCAAGAATCTCTTCAAAATTTATCTGCTGTAAAGGGGCATTTAAACCTAATTTTCTGAACTCTTTACCACACAATCCTGAGTTTTATCAACCCTGAGAAAGAAGCCTTTTGAAAACATGATGGGAAAAGGAGAAAATGCTGGTAACCAGCATTTTCTCCTTTTCCCACAATGTTTTCTACCCTATCAAAGACAAACTCTATCATTTAAGCCACATTTATTTTGTCATCTGCAAATACTTCCTATTTGGATGAGTCAACATTTTTGTAGTGTGGTAAAGTGTTAAACAATGGGATGAAAAAAAAATATCCAGACACAACAGGAATGGAAAATGCTACAAATAAGTGATATAGATAACTTTGGGAAAAGAAGCAAATGGAGCAGTAAAAATTCAGAGTTGTGTGATGATAGGAGAAAAGAAGTAAGTATCTAATGTTAAGCTTTAAAGTGCCTATCACCTCTATAGTTGCCTTTGTGGACAGTTAAGATCAATTTCAGCTTACAAAAAAAGTGTAGTTTGATCTTTGATCTATATAGCCCGCTTGCAGAGACATTCTGGACTGGAACCTCATAACTGCAAATATTTAGGTATTATTTATAGACTGAAAATGTGTATTTGATAATCTGGTCACTATGGACAAGATGGACAAACTTTGTTGCAACAGGTATTGACATTACGACATGGCAACTGACAGAGGGAGAAGATGAGATAACTTACAATGTATGGGACTTTGCTGGACAAACTGTCTACTACAACACACATCAGGTTTGTGTTACTTATGTATATCAAATGGAAAAAGAAGCGCAGGGTATAAATTTCATGTGCTGAGATAAAGGTTGTTATTTGACTCAATATTTAGGTTATTGCTGGACACAACATTTTTCAACAAATGGCCAAAATTTCATTACAATAAGACTAGTATTTGTGGAATCATCAAACATTTTCCAGTGGTATCCCCAGTATTTGCTAGTAGCTTAGTGGTTCAGTGGTTATGGCATAAATTTTTTGCTCTTTATATCTTTTTCTGTTTAGTGTATTATAAACACTGATTTACAACCAAATTTTCAGTGAAGTTTGTTCAGTCCAACAGCTTTAAACGGGCACATGTAGATTTTTTGTAGTAAATTAAATTTTCTTATAAACAGCTGATACATTTTGCTTAATATTTTTTTCTCTTCAAGCATGAGGAAACTGGATTGTTATGTTCTGGTGTAAAATCTCAAAAAAGAAAAACCTTAACCCTTTACCATACAATTCCAACTTATAATGACCTTGAGAAAGGAAGCTTTTGAAAACATTGTTGGAAAAGAAAAATAATGCTGCTAACCAGCATTTTCTTCTTTTTTCACAATGTTTTCTACCCTTTGAAAGACCAATTTTATGTTTTGAGTAGCATTTGATATGTCATCTGCAGCTGACCTTTCTGCAAATGCGAGTTTGGCATGACCACCTTAGTAACGCGGTATTTGGGTCACTTTGCCTGACAAACAAATCAGAAAATGGCGCCGACTACATAGAGAGAGAGAGAGTTTATTCCTGTTTCATTCTAGCTTATGTTTCACTCTAATTGAAGCACCCAAAGTTTTTTCCTCAACTTTCTTATCAATTTGAACTAAATGGGCAGCGTAACAAGAAAAAAATACTTAGAATAATGTCATATTTATAAGAAATCGAGAAGTAAAAATAGTACAAATATGTTTGTAAAATTTTCTGTATTCAGTCTCAGCATTAAAAATAAAAATACATTGTGAGTAGATTGCTGTCAGCAACATCTATAATTAGTGACAGGGGAAAGAGGCGTAAGTTTTTAAGACATTTTGTCAGTATATATAACACATGTCAGTTTGATAGTTAACAATATAAGAGAAGCACTTACAACTAAACCCTTTACCACACTATCTGGTGCTTTGATGACCTTGAAGGCTTGAAGGAGGAGACTTTTGAAAACTTTTCTCTTTTTCCATAGGTGTTTTCTACCCTTTTAAGACATATCTTATCATTGGAGCAACATTTAATTTGTCGACAGCAATTGTTTTCAAAGTAGAAGAATCAAATGTTCTGTTGTCTGGTAAAGATTTACTTAACACTTCTAATACCTATTTGAGTGGAAATCAATAAGTGTTATTGTAAGTGATCAATGAAGAAAGTGGTTTGTCATAATTTTAACAGATGTATGTTGTAAAAAATTTTAAATTGGGGGAATGTTTGGTCACTTGAGGTGATTATAAGGATGTAAACTGATTTTGAATGGACATGTATTTATCAGTTATGCGACGATCGTGGGGAAAGGGGAAAACAAACTATCAGTCGAACCTTGCCTAAGTGCCATTAACAGTCACGTGTAATTGTCTTAATGAAACAAAAATAAAATATGAATGCCCCCTAAAATATTAAAACAAGAATCATAGGATGACATTCACATTTAACCTTATTTGTGAAACAGGATGACGAGTGGTTGTCAATAAAATATACTTCTTCCTGCTGCTTGTTGCAGGCAACAATTACGACTGGTAAAAAAAAAAACAACTGTTTTTCTGTTGTTTGATAAAGAGGCTGGTTTTTTGGAATCCTGGTTAAATCTACGGGCGACATTTACCCGAATGTAGGTTTTTGGAGGGGATAAATTTAGTTTTCCTTTCAGGGTATATTATGTAACAGTTACCTTACTACATGATTCTTATCTGCAATTTTAAATTCCATTTTGAAATAATCATTCTATAATCCAACCTGCTTTGGTTTAAACAGAAAGAAAAACAAAACATTGTCTGTCAGTAGTAAAAGCTGCATTTTGTCCAACTGTTTTGTTTACATGATGTGCTTATACTGCATTTTGATTGGCTGATATGACCTGTCAATCGAAATTGGCATAAATGTCAATTGCTTTCATTTTGAACCAGGCTAAAATTTAGTCGTGGTTAAAGGTTGCCTATCACTTCTCTTTTGTATTATTGATGGTTTGCAAATTATTGCCTTAGTACATTCAATTATAAAACATTCTGGTATAATTATGAAAATCTTACTAGCTCCCATTAGCCTATTTGTGGTAACCCAGATGAATTGCATATATAGGTATGCTGTTATTAGTGATTTAGATACTCATGATGTAATCATATTTGGAAATTCCTTGTAATTCAATACAGCCTGTTACCTTCTTCAACTTTATTCCAAATCTGAATTGTCTGTACTGTTGTGCTTGTCTACTATATGTTGTGATAAGCTGGTCATGATAATTATGAATGGAATATGCTTCTGGTAGGTGATATAGGATACCAGATTTTGTGATTTGATTATACTCAAGACATTTTGAGGACACTGTATTCATAAAAATATGGCATGACCTTTTTTCATCACATGACCTGATTTTGACCAATAAACAAACAATTTAATAATGATTGCAATTTTTACGCAAAATGCCCAATCAGTGAAAGACTTGAATATGTGAAACTTTATGTTATGCCCATATTTTTACTTTCTTTTTATTTCAGTTTTTCCTGTCCACAAATAGAGCTATATATTTCTTACTATGGAATGTAAGACTGGGTCATGAACATGCTGGTTTAGATTTCTGGTTGAGCTCTATCAGTGTACAGGCCCCTAAAGCCCCTGTATTTGTTATTGGATCACATGTGGATCAGGTAAAAATGAAGACTTTCCTTCATATCCCAATGCATTTTAACATATCAAAAGCATATTTTGAACGTCTTTCAATGCATGAATGGTCTTTGGACATGCAGAAAAATTAAAGATAACAAATTGTTTTGGCCCATGTCAGCCAGAGCGGACTGCACAGGCTGACATGGGTCGATACTTTTTGCAGATGTATTAAGCCCACTTTTCAGAGAGCACAGCTCATTTTGTTTGTTCACATTATTACTTCTTCTGTGGAGAAGTTTTAACCCATTGGTATCTAGTAATGTGCGGTTATTCTCTATAGGTGAACAAAATCACTCTGCCCCTTGAAGAAATACAGCAGAGGTATCCACAGGTAGCTGGCTTCCATTTCATCAGTTCATATACAGGGCAGGTGAGTACTTAGCTTTGTAACTTTATCCTGACTGTATGTTCATTATTTAGTAATTCAAGAGTTATAAAGGTAAAACAATTGAAGGAAATAAAATGTTTGTGTATAATGCAGTTAACATTCTTAGAAACATTGCAGTGTAATGAGAAAATGCTCCTTTCTTCCATATTTTCAAATGCTGTTGGCTACGAGTCATTGATGTGTGGGAATGGTTCTTTCAGGGTATCAAAGACCTGAAGAAAAACCTAATAGATGTAACATTGCAGCAGCAGTATATGGGAGAAAAGATACCAGCAGTTTGGTTTACTTTTGAAAACAACATTGAAAAGTAAGTATCAATTTTAGTGCTGAAAAGCATTTTGAATAAGATCAAATCTGTAACACTACTGAAACCTGTATGAAACTCTTTTCAAACTTACATTCATGTTTTGTTGTCTTGTTCAGACAGAGAAAATGGTCATTTTTTTTATCCAGGAGTCCCACATATGTAAGATTTTTTGGTTCAATACCTTTTGAAAACATCAGTGCATTGATTTGAAATTTTTTGCATATATGTATTTATACATGGACATATATTATGACATCAGTTTGTAAAACAGTTGTTTCTATCTTTTGAAAATAGTACTGTATTAATTTAACCCATTACCACTCAATCCTGACTTTTAATGACCCTGAAGAAGAACATTTTAAAAACAAGAAAAGGAAAAAATGTTCCTAACCAACATATTCTCCTTTTTCCTCATTGTTTTCTAACCCATCAAAAGCAAATTCCATCATTTGAACCACATTTTATGTCATCTGCAAATGTTTTCAATTAGGACAAGTCTAAATTTTTCTTGTGTAATACAGAAATAAAATTTGATACAAAAATTTATAATTATAAAATATAGCCTATTATTATGTAACTTATGGCTCTTTGTGTGGATGGGGGTATCTGTGTCATATTGATACATTTCTGGCTCTTTTAATGCTTACTGATTGATCTTTTAATTACTCAGATATTCTTATGATTTGGACTCATTTCTTGCTCTGCATGTTTTGAAGTTTTCTAGATTTTGATCAGTTTGATCTGTTTGATTCTTCTATATGAAGGTTTATTTCAATTTTAGAGTCAGAGCAAAGCAGGACATAGTGGCCTATTCACAGATAGAGTACATTGCAACACAGTCTGGAATTTTTGAAAAGTCTGAGGTAAACTGTTACTTGGGCATTATTTTCCTTTCTTTGTCCATTTGATTCTGCGTTAATTCTGTACCAGATTATTCTAGCATGAAATGGTGGTAACCGCTATTTCATATTTTAATTCTGTATTTTTTATACCATCTCTGTAACATATCTCATCATTTAAGACATATTTTGTTGGTTATCTACAAATACAAATGTGGGCAAGTATAAAATTTTGTTGTTTGATAAACATTTTAATTTCTGCAGTAAATGGTCATTTTTAAAGCATGCAGTAACATTCTATGTCAACCCTTTTTCCAGAAAATAAGAAAGAAATTGCCTGTAGACTTTATTTGTTTGAAAAAATACCTGTATTGGCTGAAACATTGTTTCTAATGTATAATATCAATGTTGTGTGATAAGTTTAAATTTTAACAGTGTAGGTTGCTTAAAATGTATATTGTCCATTTCATTGATATATTTTGTCCATTTCATTCATTTAGCTCTCTAAAAGTTACTTTCTGTTGCAGATTTTCCAAGCTGTTCAGTTTCTTCATGATTTGGGAAGTGTGCAATATTTCTCTAATGAGTATCTCAAGTCCAAAGTGGTGATAAACCCTCAGTGGATTGTGGATGTGATGGCATGTGTTGTTTCCGTCAAAACTGATGTCATAGATGTAAGTACATGTATGTCCATTTCTTTCTAACCTGTAGATTCCTGAGACAGAGTCATGGAGATCTGTAAGATTTCATACAGGTTTAAACAGGTGATGTGTATTACCTCATTATCCTCTTAACCCTTTACTGCACAATCCCGACTTTTAACGACCCTGAGAAAGAAGCCTTTTGAAAACATTGTGGGAAAAGGAGAAAATGCTGGTAACCAGCATTTTCTCCTTTTCCCACAATGTTTTCTATCTTTCCTGTAACAAATTTCAAATTTTTACACAAATTTATTTTGTCGTCTGCAAATGCTTTCAATTTAGACAGGGCTAAAATTTTGTCGGTTGGTAAAGGGTTAGCCCTTTACTGCACAATGCCGCCTTTTGACGCCCCTGGGAAAGAAGCCTTTGGAAAACATTGTGGGAAAAGGAAAAAATGCTGGTAACCAGCATTTTCTCCTTTTCCCGCAGTGTTTTCTACCCTATCAAAGAAAAACCACATCATTTGAGCCGCATTAAAATTGCTGTCTGGAAATGCTTTCAATTTGGGCAGGTCTAAAATTTTGTCGTTTAGTAAAGGGTTAAACCAATTTTCAGCAGATGACTGTGAAAACATCCTTGTTAACTTTTATCCTGCTAAATAAGTTAAATGAACATTTCAAGTCAAGAGTAAAAACCCAAATAATGCTGTTTCAAACTTTTTTTGGAGAAAAATATCTCCTCATTGGACAATGTAGATACATGATTAGACTGCACATTTTGTGCAGTCTGATCTTGATCTACACTGCCTGCAAGAGGTCAGTGAGTTGCACTTAGCAGGCTAAAGGTTAACTCTTTAACACAAGGCAAAACTTTAGACTTGTCCAAATTGAAAGCTTTTACTGAGGACAATTTAAATGTGGCTCATAGGATGGAATTTGCTTTTGATCGGGTAGAAAACAATGTGGGAAAGGGAGAAAATGTTGTTGTTTTTTTCAACATCTATAGGTGGTATGTGTTAACCCTTAGACTTTTAAGTGCATTTGCAACTTAAGGATCTTTAACATGCAGTCTGATCTTGGATCTACACTCTCCAATAAGGAGATAGTTTTTCACACACAAAAAAAACCCCTTTGAAATAATAACATTCAGGTTTTTACTATTGGCTTGAAAGTTTCATTTGGCTCATTCTTCCTAAAGCATTGGTCCTAAAGACATGGTTACCAGTATTTTTCTCCCTTTCTAACAATGTTTTCAAAAAGTCTCTTCCTCAGGTTCGTTAAAACTCAGGATTGTGTGGTAAAGGGTTAATCTTTTACACTACTGGTTACTTTTTTTTGAGTTATGTTGGCAATAAACAGGCCTGAAACCTTAATTATGAATATAATTTTAATAGGTCTTTTTGCCTGTCAAGAAATGTCCATTGTATATACTTAGCTCTACAATGAATAAGAAGACATAAATGAATATTGTAAGAATGTCTGTCACATGCTAGGAAATTAAAAATCTTGGAGAAGTATCTGAAAAATGTTCATGCTTGGTTGTTGAGAAGATTTTGATCTGACATTCCTATTGGTAGATGGCCCAGTTAATGTTGTATTGTGTAAGTGAGAAATTTATTATCACCACTGTCTTAATCTGTAGGCTGCAAAGTATGAATTACTGACCTTTTATGGACAGTGTAGATTAAGATCAGACTGCACAGAACGTGCAGTCTGATCTTGGATCTACAGAATCCGATAATGAGATATTTCCCCACCCCACAACTTTGAAATACCAGAATTGTGGTTTTTACCATCGTCTTGAAAGTTTCATTCAAGTTATTTAGCAGGATAAGGGTTAAGTAAAATACATTTTTATGTTTATAGGAAGGACGTTTGCCTCATGCTTATGTAGCCAGAATCTGGGAGAAGTATCCCAAACATCTTCATGCTTGGTTGCTGAGATTGACAGAAGAGTTTGATTTGACATTTCCATTAGCTGACAGCCCTGTCAATGTTGTACCTTGTTTGTTACCAGAGAAGAAACCAAAGGTATCATTAACTCTTTACCACACAATCCCGACTTTTAATGACCCTGAAAAAGAAGCCTATTGAAAACATTACGGGAAAAAGAGAAAATGCTGGTAACCAGCCTTTTCTCCTTTTCTCATCATGTTTTCTACCCTTCCAAAAACAAATTTGTAATTTTCCTTCACATTTCTTTTGTCATCTGCATGCTTTCAATTTGAACAGATCTAAAATTTTGTCGTTTGGTAAAGAGTTAACACATTACTCCTGTAACAGATTTGCAGCAGACTGCCTTTAAATATCCAGGTAAAAAAGGAATATGTGAAAACCATGTCGCAAATGGACAAATTTCTTGTATGGAGAAATTTCTCATTTTTTCCTAGCATTGATGTGGTAATACAGTTGTTTTGGCTAACATTCATTTAGTGTAGCTTTTTTATACTTAGTGAAAATTGATATTCTGATAAAACAGATAAAAGTTTAAAACCTGGTGGGAGTTATTGTAATAAAGACTGTGTTGGCTAGATGCATTTTGCTTAAAAAAGATTGATTGATTGTATGGTGTTTAACACTGTTTTCTACATTATTTCAGTTACATCACAGCAGCCAGTGGACCTATCCATGCTTTCCTGGAGTTTCTTTTACCAGTACTATGCACAGTATTCTTTCCAAGCTACTGGCTGCTTCCCCACATAGCCACTGTCAAAACAATGGTCAGCTGTGAGAGAGGAATGAATCCTGTCAAAATGACTATCACCTATCCTCGGAAAGAAATTGGCCAAGTCACGGATCGAACCAGCGACCTCCTGCTCTCATGTTCTGTACGCTACCGACTGAACTACAGGGGCTCGGCTGCTCAAAACAGGTTTAGATGCATTTGCTAAAAACAGTTTTAGATGAATTTACTAAAAGCAGGTTTAGATGCATTTGCAGAGTAGAAATATAATTGGACTGCAAAGAGCATGTGATATTAGTATTGGCTTACTAGTACACTTTCCAAACTACTCTTTGGTTTGATAATCTGGCAAAGAAGCTCATGCTTTGGTTTGATATTCTGTCAAAGAAACTTGGTAAAATTTAGGTGTTTACTTCATAAATTTCACTTTTCTTTTAACCCTTTACCACATACTTCTAACTTTACCAACCCAGAAAAACCATCAAAGTTACGTTTAACATGCTTGGTTTATAGCACCGTCATAGGGGACTTTGGTTTAACAGTGCATCTAAAGACTATCAGCAATTTTAGATGGCAAGTTGTGAGGCATGAACCTATTTACATGCTCCAAAATTGCATCTGTATGTCTCTTGCTATACAGAGTGAATGTACACACATAAGTAAATGTACATCTACTATGTATATTTATCAACTATCCTGAATTCAATTTTAGCTTTAAATTCGAAAATCTCAGTGGCTGAAACAGAACATCACAACTAAGTGAAACAGGATGTGTCAGTAAGTCAGATACCTAATTTTGAAATTTAATTGTTTGCAAATACAAACCCAGATTTTGTTTCTTCTAAGATTACCTGGCCAGAATTAGAGAGAGGGACAGATATCAAGGAAACCAAGATGATCTATAAATTTGATTACCTACCTGCAGGCTTGTTTAACAGAGGACAGGTAATGGCTTAAGTTGAAATGATTACCAATAGTTTTATTAAAAAAAAAAGCATTCTTTTGAGGACTGAGGAAACACCAGTCTACACAAACTAAGCAGCCTAATTTTTGATTGTCATGGTATGAAAAGTTGAAAATCTCATGGTTAGCAGGGTTTCTCCTTTTCCCATAAAACTTTTGAATGCCTTTATATTGGCTCATTGAAATAAAGGGTGTAAGTTTTCTGTTACATGTATATTCAGATTACTACAGTTAAACTTCCATAATTTCTGTATGAGGTCAGGGATTAACCCTTAAGATATTTAGTGCAACTGGAGTTGCTTTTGAGGACAATAGTAATCAAGATCAGACTGAACAGAAAGTGGAGTCTGATCTTGCATTCAGACTGTCTGACATTTCTTGAGACAATCCTGCCTAAAAACCTTTGAAATTGCAATATGCTCAATTTTCTAGGTGAGGCTATACAACTTGTCAGATGACTCGCTGATGTGGAAAAAGGGGTCCTTTTTGAAGAAAAATGTTCACATTGCACTTCTACAACAAGTTAGGTATGTGACAGAAAAATATGGTATAAAAAGTGAGATGTATCTGGAAACATGTGGGATCACTTGAAATGCAAAGAAGTTCACTATTTTTCCTCTGAAAAAAGTTTGTTAACATTTTTTACAGTTTTCAAATTACATGTATATGTCAAACTATTTAAATTCTAGAGGCATCAGACATTTGCACTACACAAAATTTAAAATTATGTTTTATTAGGTTCCAAAGTATAGATAGAACAATATATTTTTGACAGACACTATTTTCACAAAAGCACAACAAGCTGTTTCCCTATTTCAGAGACAATGAGTTGATAGTTACAGTGCAAGGACCCAGACCAGACAATATCCTGTTCTTAGTCCATGAGGTGTTTGAAGGTTTGATTGCGGAATCGTTTCACGGTGTTACCTATGATTTTAGTCTACCGTGTCCACAGTGTCAGAATATGGTAAGTCTTATACCTGATTGATCCATTTTCAGCTCAGCTGCTTTGGAAAAAATGTAAAATTATTGTTACAGCTCTGTTGCTGTCTCCATTGTGTAAAAACTTTGGCATTTTGTTATATGTCTGTACAGTAATTACTTATGATATTTCATTTACTTCAAACTCAAGCAAGTTTTAACAATCAAAAAGAGAGTCCATACTAGAAGGGCAGGTAATACCCAAAATGTTTTTGACACACTTAAACTGAGCACTGGCACCCACATATGGTGCTGTTATTAACTCTGTACCAGAGCACATAGTTTTGAATTGTAAGAATCTCTGATTTATTCTCTGCATATACTTTCAGTTTTGTAGGGTCCAAAATTTGTTGTTTCGGTAAGGGTTAAATCACAGAACCCAGTGGAGAGATAGCAATAACATGCAGATTAACTTTTAATATGTAATAATATTTATTTTTAGACTGTTAAAGACAGCCACATGTTTGACGCCTCAACAATCCGCCGTGCCATAGACATGAAGGCCCCATTCCTGCAATGTACCAAATATTTCCATACAATATCTTGTTCTGATCTACTGAGTAAGTATTACATGGACATTGTGTTGGAAGTATCCTATAAATTGGATCACATTTGGGACCTAGAAAAGACAACTTTGAGAAGCACTAAGACACATATTCATAAAAAAAAAAATCAATTAATGTTGCTTACCAGTATTTACAATAATAATTTCAAAGTCATTAATTGCAAACTTATTTTATGCAGCAACAATGCTGTAAATAACTGAAGTGTTAAAATGGACTCTTTTTCAACTGAATTTTCTGTGTTTAATACACTATATTCAAAATGCAATAATATCTTGCCAAGTATCACATTATCTTTACTATGTTACCTTTGCTATTTCATTGCAGCAGATAGCTTTTAAAATCATGTAGGCAAATAGGAGAAATTACTCATGCCAAATTTTTTTCCCCAAAGTATTGTGAAATGCATTTATGTATTAAATCTTTATCTTTAGAGAGCCGAATAAAACAAACATGCATTTGCAGTCTAGGAATAAGAGCCCAGAAATTGCATTTTCATGGTTGTCAATGGTTTGTCTATTGTATTTCAGCAAAGTGGACTGTGTAGATCAAAGATCAGACTGCATTTTTTGTGCCACAACAGCAACTATAGATGTGAAAGTTGCTTTAAGAGGTATTTAATATCAAGAATCCCCATACTGCATGCATGTTTTGAAAGTGATCTGCTGCAAACATGTTTCTAGAGGTATTAAGATATGGTGCACAATGCACTCTGTACAGACTATTTTACACTTTTTAATTTTTATACAGCTCTACTTCCCCCAGACAGCCACAGTGACTTTGATGCTCATCTGGTACAGTGTGTTCAGGGGCTCAAGGATTTACGCAAGGATCTCTCAGCTGGTATGTCAGTGGGGCCTGACCCGTCTTTAGTTTAAAATAGAACATGTATATAGGACAACCATATTTTCCAAACACTTTAAGATCCCACTCAGTGGATTACCATATAGGATTATTATCTTTATCCTTGAAAAAATGACTGTTATTGTGTGTAGTTTTGTAATCATTTACAATAGCCCTGAGAAAGAAAAAGGGAAAAAAGATAAAATGCTGGTTATCAAAATGTGCTGGAGAAAAATCCCATCATTTGAGTAACATATATTTTGTTTCGAAATGCTCATATGAAGAAGGTTTAAATCTTTACCATACGACTAAAACTTAGACTTATTAAATTTCAAAGCATTTGTAGATGATAAATATGATTCAAATGGTAGAATTAGAAAGGACAGAAAACATTATGGGAAAAGGAGAAAATGCTGGTTAGCAGCATTATCTTCTTTTTCCAGTATGTTCTCAAAAGCTTTCCTTGTCAGAGAAGTTTAAAGTTGGGATTTTTGGTAGAGGGTTACACCTTGGGGTTTCTTACTCAACTCTTTTTCCAAGGAAAAAATCCTGAGTATGATAAACATGGTAACTGAAAATTTCTTTCAGATATTTTCATTTCCTGCTGTCACGAAGACACTTCCTTAGATGCCAACTCCTACATTGTGCCATCAAGAATATGTAATGACCTCATAGCCAAGGGATACAAATGGTATGTAACTATTACATTTATTTTTAATTCTGCTTTTTTTAAAAGAAAATGTTGGGGTATTGTCATAGCCCTGTCATTGCCTGTGTCATTGTCTTGCAAAAACTCTGACATTCTATAATATCTGTGTCTTTACTGAAGATTTCAAGCTAAGACTAGTTGTTAACTATCAAAAAGGGAACTAATACAACTGCAGCAGGTAACCATCAAAATATTTTTAACACAGCTACCGGGTATGTCCTTTTTTCAACTTAAAATTTTCCCTGAAAATCAATCTTGAGTTTTGAATTAAATGCAGCCGAGCATTTGCCCCCATATCGGTGCTCTTCTTTTTTATTTTGATTGCTAAAACTCTGAATTCTGATATTCTAGTTTGTTTCTAGTCTTTTTCATTTACTTACATAAACACGCATGAATTTATTCTTATCAGAATTTTATAAGCTTTTACAATAGTATATGTGACTGAATTTTGTCTTGGTTGCTTTGTAAACATTACATGCTTCTAAAGAACTAGGATTAAAACCACAATATAGTTACCCTCACAATGCCTTGTGAAACATTTATTTTCTCTTAATTCCAGATGAGGAAAAAAGTTTAGACTCATCCATTTGGCAATTTTTAGCAGACGACAAATAAATCATGACTCTAATGACTAAATTTATCTTTTAAAGGTTACTGGTCTCTTTTTCCACTATGTTTTTAAGAAAGATGGGATTCTTTGATAAATGATTAATGCTTAACCCTTTCCCAAACGACAAATTTTGGACTGGTCCAAATTCAAAGAGTTTGCAGACGACAACTTTAAATTTGATGAAAATGGCAGAAAGTTATCAAAAAGGGTAGAAAACACTGTGGGAAAAGGAGAAATTGCTCGTTACGAGCAATTTCTCCTTTTCCCACAGTGTTTTCAAAAGACTTGTACTGCAGACACGTGAAAACCAGGGCTTGTTTGGGAAAGGGTTAACCCTTAACCAATCAGCCCCATGTTTTATAGACTCCTTGTCAGAAAAAGAGGAAATTGTTGTAACCAACATTTTCTCCTCTTCCAACAGGGTTTTGTACCCTTTGAAAGACAAGTCCCATTATTTTAGCCATATATTATTTGTCATTTGCACATGATTTGAGTATGTTTGAATCTAAAAATCTTGTTGTTTGGTAGAGTTAAGCTTCTAAATAAAGGGAATTGAAACATTTTTAGTTAGCATTAATGCCTAAAGCGCGGGCACAGATGTAAGTTGTTTTGTGGAAAATCTAAATCAAGATCAGACTGCACAGAACATGCAGTCAGATCTTGGATCTACACTTTCTGTTACTTTGTAACTTATTCTTTCCAAAAAAAACATGAAATGGCATTAACTTGGATGTTTATCCTGATTGAAAAGGTCCATTTCATTAATTTAGTGCTATAAGGGATAAAGGCCATAAATAGTGCAATGTCAGTACTGCTTACCCCCGAAATACCTTACAAGGTATTGGATACTGTAGATCCAAGATCCTTGTCTACACTGTCCACATGAGCAAGAAATTGAAAAAAAGTTTGTGGTTTTTTTGGGGGTTTTGTTTCCTTCAAGAAACAGGTGTATATATTACATACAAGACAATGTCTTTTACCATTTCCAGTTGGTTCCACGAACCAGGATTCAGTAAGTCAACAGATGACATGGCCAAAGCTTTGACTGAAGCCTCTGTGTTTATGGCATTTGTTTCAAACAGTTATGCCAATGAAGATGAGTGTGTAAATATCTTCAAGTATGCCAGGTTGACCTTGAAAAAGGTCATTTTAGCTGTTGCTATTGGAGATGGATTTGAATGGAAGCAGAGTAAACTAGGAATATTCCTTGCAGATGAGGTGTGTTTTTTCTCATTATTTACGTACTATAAAATTATGTCTGATAAGGACATGTACAGTTGGGTCGATTTTTTTTCCGCAGATGCATTAAGCACCCTTTTCACAGAGCATGGCTTATTATACATGTATTTTACCACTGTCTCTCACTATCTCCTCCTGTATTATCTCTTTACCATTAAGCAATTTTTTAGACTTACACAAATTGACAGCATTTGGAGATGACAAATTGTATTTGGCCCAAATGATAGGATTTTGTCTGTGAAAGGGTAGAAAATGTTGTTGGAAAAGGAGAAAATGCTGGTTACCAAACCTCAAGTCATGTTGTTTATCGATAGTTCACAGAGATGTCTTCACTTTGGTCTGTTACGAAAAAAAAAAACTTTAGTTGCTCTCTAGGTTACAGAGCCTATAAAGCAATAGCTCTACTCTGGGCCTAGCTAAAATTCATTTCAAGGGTTGATGATAGCCACTGTGACGTGATTCATTCTTCTCGCATTGCTGACTGAGCCATTGGCTTAAAAAGAATGTTGATAATCAAGAAACTCTGGGAAAGCAATTGACATGGGTCAGCCTGCACAGTCTGCACACAGACATGCTGACAGGAGTTGAAACTTTTTGCTTTTTGTATACTTTTTTGCATATTCAAGGACCATTATATCTCAAGATTTATCTGGTTGTTAGACAAAATGGATTTTATAGATCAATGATATTGTAATGAATTCCAGAGATGCATTTAACCCCATTTTGCCTATGTGATACAACTGAAATACTGTAGAAATGGAAATCAACCCTTTCCAGACATCAAAATTGTATTTGTTCTATCTTGAAAGTTTTGCAGATGGCAAATTAAATCTTACCCAAATCTTAATTACAAAGGATCAACAACCTTATGTAAAAAGGAGAAAATGCTGATTACTAGGATTTTCTCATGTTACCACCATGTTTTCAAAAGCCTTCATCTTAAGGGTCATAAAAACATGGGATCAGTTAGTAAAGGGTTGAATACCAGATACAAACAAACAAATTTCTGTCCTTCCAACAGGTGTTTGTCAACATGTCCAAACCTAAATATGACTACTATGATAACAAATTTGAAGAGCTGTTGAAGACTCTGAGTGGGAAGACAAAGAAAGTTATGGATCTGAACCCCACACCTTCATGTTTTATCAGCTACTCTTGGGTGAATTCTGCACAAGCTGTTGCTTTAGGAACAAAGTAGGATATATTTTTATTTCTTTTATTATCATACAAAGTAGCTTTTTTTAAGCCTCTTCATTGGACAATGTTTGAAAGTAGGAAATTGATAGGACCACTTGCTTTTCACAGCTGATTGCTCAAAATAGGCCAATGATTTCAATTACATAAAAAAAGACATTTTCCATACCTTTAAATATTTTCTCCATTCAGTACTTTCGGTCCTGGTTTGTGATAAACTGTATACAAAAGTATCACAGAAACATGAAAGTATTACTGTTCCATAGATGGATGGTTAGTCATGTATAAAGTGTGTATCTTCTGTTGTGATCTTTGGTACAAACATTTTTATGACAAGACAGGAAATATGGTTAACATTCCTAGAGAGCTAATAAATGATAAGAGAAAATTAGCGTGCAGTTAAGTTCAGATATGTCTGAATAAAACACCTGTTGTACAAGTATATAGTGTTTATGTTGGAGAAGTCAACTAAATGTACATGTATGTATTTGCATACCAAGCAAAATATTGTCATATTTATATTTATTTTTGTTTTACACTCACTGTACTTTTTTTTCATGCATACAATTTATCGTTACTCTAACATTATTTGATGGGAATTTTTCTTTTTCTGTTTCAAGGGAAGTGGAAGGTGCCCTTGGGTATGGGGATCCCAGAGAATTGAAGTCTTATTTGGAAGAACATGGTATTCATTGCTGGATGGATGTGGAAAGGGTTGGCAAGGTTGGTATAAGACTTTACCTATCCTCTTCAAGGTACTTGGCACATAAGGCCTTAATGCTATCCTTCTACGTAGTCCTTTCCTTTGCATAGAATCTTGCACCTGACTGTGTTTTCCATCCATAACTGTTCTTTCTTTTTCAAATGTCCTTCTCCAAAGGTTGGTATATACATGTACATGTTCATATAATAGTGGAATTCAGTTCTTACAGAGGCTTGTTGGATTGTTATCATTCATCTATACCCTAGAATGTCTTAATCCTTTAGCGAACAACAATATTTTAGACTTAGATCTATACCAATTAGAAAAGCATTTGCAAACAATAATTCAAATGTTGCTCAAATCATTACATCTTCCATTGAAATGATAAAAAAAAAAAAAAAAAACATTGAAGGGAAAAGAATAAAATGCTGGTTACCTGCATATTCTTATTTTCTCACAGTGTGTTCAATGGGCTTGTTTTTGTAGGTCTGTAAAACAAGAGGTTATATGATTATGGGTTACACAATTATACTGCTACTCTTAGACTTCAGAATTGGAACATTACTTAGGTTGTTGTTAAATATGAACCATAATAATTATAGAGCGCTGAATGAACCCTGGGTACATTTTTAATCTAAAAATAAGATCCATGTACATATTGTAATTTTAAAGGTCATTTCTTCCCAGAATGTCCCAGCAAAGCTATAGTGTAGATCAAAGATCAGACTGCACATTTTTTGCAGTCGGATCTTGATCTACACTGGCCGCAAAGGCAACTTTAGTTGTTAAAGGCACTTTAAGGGTTCAGTCTTGCCTATAATACATTTATTTCAGAACGGTTTGTTCGCAGACATAGCTGAAGGTTTGATTAATGCTAAAGTTGTTGTGGTTTGTGTTTCTGATGAGTACGCCAGTTCATCTGTGTGTAAACTGGAGTTTAGATATGCAGCAAACACCCTGAAGAAACCACTAGTAATGGCTGTGGTAGGAACAGGTGATGTGTGGAGAGCATCAGAGGTAACTTTTTGTTTAACTCTTTACCAAACAACAACATTTTAGACCTGTCCAAATTAAAAACATTTGCAGACAACAAATTACATGTGGTTCCAATGTTGGAATTTGTTGTCGAAGAGTAGAAAATGTTTTGGGAAAAGGAGAAAATGCTGGTTACCAGCATTTTCTCCTTTTCCCAAAATGTTTTCAAAAGCCTTCTTCCACAGGGTTATTAAAACTTGGGATTATGTGGTAAAGAGTTAAACAACTCTCTTGAATGTCAAGCTTTATACAGATTTTCTTGTCTTGTTTTAGTATTATCTTGTCAACTGACCTGTTATATGAACCATAGCAGATTCGCAAAATTTGAAAGAAAGAAGATAATTTGAAAATTTAAAAGAAATCAGGAAATTGAGTGAAAACTTGTCACTGGCAATTTCATCCTTTGACACAGTGTTTTCTCATATTTTTAGTTTGGCTGTTTTCAAAGATAATGTCGAGGTATTTTAATAGCCTTGTTGTAGTCTGTGTGGTCATCATCTTTGACATTTTATAATAGCTCTGTCATTACTGAAGATATTTGCTTTAAACCAGGTTTATTTGTTAACTATCAAATGGGGAACCCATACAACAAAGACAGTTAATCATCAAAGTATTTTAGATACCGTTATGCCCCTTTTTTGACTTGTAATTTTTGCTGAAAATCAAGCAATTGCAAAAGAGCCTTGGCACCAGCATGCGCTGCTCTTGTTTATTTTAAACCATAATTATGATTATTGGTGTTTTAGATGTGTTTTCAAAGTGGTGTGGTGCTGTTTTTTTTTTTTTTTTTTAGATTGAAAACATGTATTTCATTGATTTAGCAATGTAAATGTTGATATAATTTTAGGTTGGCCTATTATCAGTTATGTATCCAATTGTGAACTTTCAAGAGAAAACGAAGAATGCCAAGAAAAAGTTGCTCAAACTTGTTCAGACTCACATAGATTCAGTGGAAGACCCAGAAACATCTAAAGTGAAAAAGGATGTGACAAATGAACAGCATAAAAACTTATCATACCAGGTAAGAGAGAAAAAAAAGTGCACATTGTTTCAATATCCAGCATTAATCAGAAACATTCCAACAGAAACAGCATTTGCTACAGTCTTGAGATTTACAGGTTATTGTTGGGTTGCATATTGTTGTTAGAATTTCTTTGTTGCAAACTTTTCTTTTGTATTAAATTGCCAATTTAGCTCTTAGAGTGATTTTAGTGTAGGTATTGTACTGTTTTATTCTATTTGACATCAGCATGCAGTGTGACAGATATATGAGGAGAATTTTTTCCATTACTATTTTTTTTGTTGTTGTTTTCCAATCTCTACAGTATAATTGCTGCCTCTACTTCCAAGTTCACTGGTTGCTTTTTTATGTTCTCTTCAAATCTTTTTTTACTCCTTCCAGGAACTTTTGGAACTTGCACAGAGGAAACTTGTAAGACAACTTACACTTTTTGCTGAGAATCAAGAGATGAAGGTCTATCCAAGATTGTTTGTTGTTGATTTCATGGAGGAAGGTGGTGAAGAAGAGAAGGGAGAGAAAGACTCTAGTATAACAGGTCAGACTTAACCCTTTACCAAACAGTCCCGAATTCTAACAATCCCAGAGAGGATGGCGTTTGAAAACATTGTAGGAAAAAGAGCAAATGCTGGTAACCAGCATTTTCTCCCCTTCCAACACACTGAGCTATCAATAAAACATGTTTTCTTTCAAAGTAAAATAGAGATAATTGGATTAAATAGTGGACAACTTAAGGCTTTGATACTTGATCTGGCGAAATGGCATTGATTGGATTCAATAGGGGACAATTAACAGCTTGACACTGGACCTGACATTCAATATGGGCATCTAAACCTGCCTGCAGCAATGATGGAAGTTTCGTGAGTTTGCATCGGACTAGCAATATAGAGATTTTTCGGACTGATTTTTTAAGAAGTTTTTGAAAATTAGTCAGTTTTCTAAGTTATGAATCTGATCCGACAGTTTTTGGCATTGCTGTAGCCCTAATCATGATCCACACTATCCACTGTTTGATGAACAAAATGCTCTTTGTTTGCTGTGAAATTATATATTCAACCCTGTAAAAAAGACACATTTATTCATTAGGCACTTAAAATTATTGCTTGTTACATCTTATTCACTTGAAAACTTTTTAGAACTTATTCTTTTGACACACCATTCTTTTGTTGGTATACTGGAATCAGCCTGGCCATCTATTTGTCTGTCCATTTGTGTACATGCACATTAGCATATTGTTCCTGGCTGCTTTTCCACATAAACAGTGTCAAAACAAGTTTTAGCTGTGAAATAGGAATAAAACCTGATGTATTTGCCCAAATCGATCCTTGAGAAGAGCTTGTTCTTTTTGGTAGCATTACCCTTATCATGTTTTCCAAAACTGTCAAATTTAAGGCATGAAAAGTAATAGATTACAAGTAATTGGTTTTTATAATCATCGGTTTTTTTTTTTTTTGTTACAGAAGACTCAAAGGAAGAAGCAGAGTCTGATGTTGAAAGTGAGTGTTCATTTCTTTGTTAACTCTATGTGGGTGTATAGATTGATTTACATTTTTTGCTTGCCTATTTTTAAAGAAAATGTGGAGATATTGTCATAGCCCTATCATCTTCTGCGTTGTTGTCATTATGCAAAAACTTTGACAGTTTATAGCATCTCTGTTATAACAGAAGATATTAACTTTAACTCTTTACCACACAATCCCAACTTCTGTTTCACTGCAAGTGAAGGGACTTTCTGGCATTGTGATCTTGGTTTTCTGTTGCTAAAAGCTATGTATGTTGCATAAAGAAATTGTTGAAAGCTTAACCTGTGGATTGCTGAATACTTGAACATTACAGATAAAGGGGAAGGAATTCTAAATATTGCAACCTTTTGGTGGACTTTGGCTTAAATATCCAAACATAACTAGCACAAGATGCAAGGTTTTATATATACATGTAAAATATATATGTACGTGTAAAAGACTATTT
The DNA here is from genome assembly GCA_945859785.2 of Tridacna gigas. Taxonomy (NCBI): domain Eukaryota; kingdom Metazoa; phylum Mollusca; class Bivalvia; order Cardiida; family Cardiidae; genus Tridacna; species Tridacna gigas. The sequence goes on along the minus strand of OX244037.2, from coordinate 36,510,116 downwards.
TTAGTGATTGCCATTCTTGCATTCCTGAAAGAGAAGTAGGAAAAATATAGCTTAAGAAGAAACTAAAGAATTAACGGTATTACCATGAAGAAATCAGTTGTATCTTGCCATTTTTGTTCTTTTGATTTCCACAAGAAACTTAATTATCAGTGAAAATCTAAAAAAGATAACTGCTATGTTGTAGAAGAATCCCCCAAACAAGAGCTGATTAAACAGAGAATTGTTTCAAGAGTATCTTCTGGAATTCCTCCACCGTTTAGGATGCATAAGTTTTGTGTGTACACTTTGTGTGAACATGAAGAGGTAAGTGGAAATAGAAGTGTCTGGATGTCTTCTCTCCATGTTTCGAGAAAATTGTTTATAACTTCGAATTTGGAGGCGGTTTTATTTTTATATAGGACATTAACACTTTATGAATGATTTTCAGGTAGAGCAGAATTTGGGAATTCATCTGCATTTTACTTAAAGGCTGTTTGAAACATGTTAAACCTAGCAATTTAGTTCTAACTTTTAACCAAAGCCAGTCTTGTTCTAATAACAACTGAAAATACGCCTCAACCTATAACCCTTTACCACACAATCCCTACTTTTAACGACCCTGAACTAGAAGGCTTTTGTAAACATTGTGTGAAAAGGAGAAAATGCTGCTAACCATCATTTTCTCCTTTTTCCACAATGTTTTCTACCATACCAAAGACAGAAATCATCATTTTAGCTACAATGTATTGTTAATCTTCAAATGCTTTCAGTTTGGTCCAGTCCAAAATTTTATCATTTGCTAAAGACTTAAAACATGCTTTCATATAATGAATCTTAACCCTTTAGCAAATGACAAAATTTTAGACTCTTGCAGATTGAAAGCTTTTGCAGATGACAAATTAATATGTGACTGAAAAACTTTAATATGTGTTTTGCAGGGTATAAAAGATTGTGTGAAGAGGAGAAAATGCTGGTTACAAACATTTTCTTCTTTTCCCACAATGCTTTCAAAAGGCTTTTTCCCCTGGGTCATTAAAACTTGGGATTGTGTAGCTAAGGGTTTAGTCTAATTTTGCAAGGATACTCTAAAAGTTGTCAGCTACAAATCATTTCAGGAGGAAACCAAGGGGGAGATGTCAAAGTGTGCTTTTAAATTATTGTTAACTCACAAAATCCTGTGTTGTAGGGATGGCACAGTGTGTGTGACCCATTGGAGTTACCTGGGGAGTTTGCAATGGATCAACTAGACTTGTATGTTGCCTATTTGTCCAGAATAACAGCCATTATGAAGTACAACAAAAAACTGATTCTAAAGTGTCTTACAGATGAAGATGGAGAGGGCTATCTAAAATGGTTGGAAGAGGTATAAATAATGATTTATCCCATTTCTGTACAAATACAACTTGTTACTCAGTTGATTTCAATAGGTTTGGAAGTCATTGTGAAAAACATTGAGCCAGATATGAAGTATATTGAAAAACTGAAATTTAAATGTTTCATTAAGGAACAGATATGGTAAGGCTTTTACATGCTCACATATGAAATGGATGGAGGAGGTACAAAAAGATATTCTGGTACTTGAGGACAACATCTTTGACTTTTCCTTAATGAGAGGACATCAAATGTTGCTGAAGGGATGCAGTTTCTTCATGTATGGATAGAAAATATTGTGGAATTAGGAGAAAATGCTGGTAATGCATTATCTCCTTTTCCCACAATGTTTTCTAACCTATTAAAAGATAAACTGTGAGGAAAAGAGATATTGCTCTTTTCAGCAAATTTTCATTCTCTCAGGGTAGTAAAACACAGGGCTCTTTGTTAACCCATATCCTGCTAAAAAGGTGAAATGAAACTTTCAAGCTGATAGTAAAAATCAAGATTTTGTGATTTCAAAGGTATATTTTTTTGGAAAAAACATCTCCAAATTGGACAGTGTAGATCCAAGATCAGACTGCATATTCTCTGCAGTTTGATCTTGATCTACACTGTTTGCAAAAGGTCCTTGAGTTGCGTTTAGCATCCTAAGGGTTAAAAGTGCTAATTCAGTAATACTAGACAAACTATACTTCAATTTTCAGAGCACAGAGGAGTCCCAATCTGACTATCAAATGGTTTATCACATGTTCAGAGAGTTGGTCATGAACACTGACAAAGACAACAAAATGGGCAACCTTATGAGGTACAGCTTCTGATACAGAATAGGTGTCACTCTTCATTGATAGAACAGATTTATTTTTTTTTTGAATATTTTGTCCCTTTGTTACGTAAATACTTTGTAAGCTAAAGACTCTAACAAGACATGATTTTTTAAACTTATCCAGATTGAAATCATTTGCATCCCACAAATTCATTGTAGCTGAATTAATGGGATTTGCCTCGTTACCAGCATTTTCTATTTGTGTTCTAAACACTCAAAATTTCTCTTTCTCAGGGTTGCTAAAACACAGGATTTTTTGAAAAGGGTTATGGAAGCAACCCACTTAAATCAGCTGATAACAGTGTTAGTATATGGCTAAATGGAGATGTTTGCAATAAGTCATTTGCTGTTTCGTTAATTTCTTAGTATCGGTATTACAGTACTGGCAGTAGTGACCAGTTAATTGGTCTACTTTTTCATTAGGTACTGTATTTCATCTATGTAATTGGATACTCCATGAATTCAGATACCAGAAATAATCTTTTAATGTGATGAATATCAGCCATGTAATTTCCAGCAGGTGATTTAGATATTTATACCCCCGCGAAACGAATGTTTTCGGGAGTATACTGGAATCAGCCTGTCTGTCCGTTCGTCTGTGTGTCCATCTGTGTACAAAATACTAGCAATTTTGTGTCGCGAACTCCTCCTAGAGTTTTCCTTCAATTGCTTTGAAACTTTGCACATATATTGATCATATATTGAAGATTTGCAAGACGTAATTTTCAAGTGTCAACTCCCCCGTTTGAGGAATTATCTCCCCTTGAACTTGACACTTTTTTTCTGTCAAAGTGCTGGCAGGGGTATTAAGTCACATTCAGTGACAGCTCTAGTTATCTATGACCTCACAAAATTTAAAACTGAAAAATTCAAAACATAAAATCTAGGAATTTTTATTTATCTATTTATGTATTAACAAAATTATTTATTTAATGCTGAGGACACATCAATAAAATATAAGTGTGACTGTTTCATCTTTCAGCAGAAGACCACCTTTGAAAACTTGGTGGCAATAAGGATATTTTCTTGTTATGGGTACATGTAGTTTCTCCTTTTGCAACGTTTTCACATGTACTGATATACTAGACCATATTTCTGGTTAATTCTTCGTGTTAAAGAAAGATGTTTTCTAAGTCATCTCTTCAAACTTCTTTCAGGAGGTAATGAATTGAACAAAAGGAATTTTAAGCAGTCTGTATTTCAATCCTTTGCAGCACAATCCAGATGATTGATGCTGATCTTGACAGAGAAGAATTTTGAAAACATTGTTGGAAAAGGAGAAAATGCTAGTAACTAGCATTATTTCGATTTCTGACAATGTTTTCTGCCATTTCCTAGACAATTCTGCCACATTTGATTTGTCGTCTGTAAGTACTATCAATATGGATAAATTGAAAATATGTTTCATATGTTTCCTATTTGTTTTAGATGTCATCTTCCAAATGGCAAGACAATCTGGCTTTGCCAGAAACATCGTGACACAATGCGGGTGACATGTTTGAGCAATGAGGATCAGAGTGGTCATCTTACAAATGACCAGGACACAAAGATCAACAATTTTATGGTAACTGCACTACGCACTCTGGATTACTCCATGTTTGAGAGAGCTTTTACATCTGAAGGCAATGGCTTTAGAAAACGTCTCTTTTTATGTGAGTATTTCTGATACTAAACCTTTAAAACACAATCCCATGTTAGGAAGAAGGTTTTCTTGGAAGAAGGTTTTTGAAAACATTGTTTTTCCAAAATTGTTTACTATCCTTTTAACTCTTTTCCAGACAACAGAATTTTAGACTGGTCTAAATTGAAAGCATTGGCACACAACAAATGAAATGTGGCTCAAAAATTGAAATTTGATTTGGCAAGGGTAGAAAAAATTGTGGGAAAAGGAGAAAATGCTGGTTACGAGCATTTTCTCCTTTTCACACCATGTTTTCAAAAGGCATTTTCTTCAGGGTTGTTATAAGTCAGGATTGTGTGGTAAAGGGTTAATGAGAAGTCCTGTCATTTGGGTCAGATTTAATCTGTTGTCTGCAAGTTCTTTTAATTTTGACAACTCTAATATTTGTCATCTGTAAGAGAATGATCACATTGTGTCTTGTTCTCTATGCAGAGAATTTTTATACCACTAATGGCTGAGTATAAACCCCTAGCCGCCAAGCCCCCGTAGCTCAGTCGGTAGCGTACAGGACTTGAGAACAGGAGGTTGCTGGTTCGATCCCCGGCTTGGCCAATTTCTTTCCGAGGATTGATGATAGTCATTGCGACAGGATTCATTCCTCTCTCACCGCTGACCATTGTTTCAACGATGGTTATGTGGGAAAGCAGCCAGTGGCTTGGAAAGAATATTGTGCGGAGTACTGGTAAAAGGAACTCCAGGAAAGCATGGATAGCTGCACTGGCCACGGCGATATAACTGAAATAATGTTGAAAACGGCGTTAAACACCATACAATCAATCAATCAATCATAAACCCCTAGCCTACAGTAACTGAAGAACTAGCTCACTGAAAAATGGATAATCATCATGAAACAACATTTGATACATGAATATGTGAGAAAACATGGTGGCAAAAGGATACTATTCTCATTATGGTCAAATCTTCCTTTCCCATGTTTCCATAAGTTTTCTTCTGGAAGATGTAAAATAGTCATCTGCAGTAGGTACATGTATTAACCCTTCAAGCTGCTAATCGCGACCCACTGACCTTTTGCAGACAGTGTAGATCAAGATCAGACTGCACAGAATGTGCAGTCTGATCTTTGATCTACACTATCCGATGCGGTATTTTTCTCTCCGATGAAATCAAGTTTGAAACCGCAATGTTTGGGCTTTTAGTATTGAGTAGAAATTTGTGTTTCATTTATTCAGCAGCTTAGGTGTTAAACTGAATCTTCTTTTTTGTTCCTACAGGTAAAAAGAGAAAGCCAAAAGACCCAAAGGCCCCTAAAAGTAAGTAAAACTACCATATGCAAAGCTTTACAAGCCATGCTCTGTAAAAGGTGGTGTAATGCATCTGCAAAAAGTATCAACCCATGTCAGCCTGTGCAGTCCACGCAGGCTGACATGGGTGGAATTTTTTTGCTATTTGTAAATGGCAGGTTTTATGGCATTTTCCTATGAAACAGCTGCAAATATGGATAATCAGGATGAATTATGGTTTAACTCTTTACCAGATGACTAAATTTTAGACTGGTCCAAACTGAAAGTATTTGCATGTCACAGTAAATGTGGCTCAAATAAGTGGATCTGTCTTTAAAAGGGTAGAAAACATTGTGGAAAAGTGGGAAAATTCTAGTTACCAGCATTTTCTCCTTTTCCGACAGTGTTTTCCAAAGCCTTCTTTCTTGTGGTTGTGAAAACTTGTGATAGTATGGTAAAGGGTTAGACATAAATAAATGTGAGATCATTGTGGAAAAAGGAGTTACGGGTCATTAAAATCTTTTGCATGAATGCTTCAAAAGTTGTCTGTTGCAAGATAAAGAAGAGAAATGTCTTCAGATGTTTGTTATAAATTTTTTCATTTCTGTTTGCAAAAGCTCTCGAATAAAAAATTGTCAAGATATGGTTGCTAGACGAAAGAAGTTTATTCTATACATGTACTAAATTTTAGACTTCTTGCTGTCAAAAGTAATTTGCATCGTACAGTCATTTTTTTTCTCTTTCCACAATGCTTCTTCAGGATCATATAACACAAGATGATTTTATAACTCTTTACCACATGGCAAAAATGTAGACTTGTCCAAATTGAAAGTATTTGCAGACAAAAGTTCAAATCTGGCTGAACTGATGTGGTTTCTTTTTGATATGGTAGAAAACATTGTGGGAAAAGGAGAAAATGCTGGTTACCAGCATTTTCTCCTTTTGCCACAATGTTTTCAAGAGCCTTCTTTCTCAGGGTCATTAAAACTTGGGATTGTGTTGTAAAGTGTTGAAAGGTTAACACCCTTTTTCATTGTTGTCAACAGAGCCACATCAGCATAGGAAGCGTGGCCAGAAGGCTGGGACAGAAACCATACCAGAGAAAGATGATGAGTCTGACAGTGATGCAGGAGATGATCCCGATGGCAGTTTACCAGTAAAACAACCCAACCCTGTTAAACATAAAACAGCTGATAAACCCAGGGTGCCAGAACAACCAAAAGAACCCAAGACTAGCAATGATACAAAGGCTGTGGCAGTCTCGACAGAGGAGAAGGTGAAGGTGAGCCAACCGCAAGGTTTTCGGATGCGGGACAGAAGGAAGCAGAAAGACGACACTGCCTCAATTGCTTCAAGTTCGTCTCAAGTTTCTGTGAATCAAGCAACTACGAAGCCAAAAGAAGCAGACCAACTCAGACGGCAATCAAGAAATGGTCCAAAACAGACAAGCAGGGCCTGTGTTGTATCATGAACTTAATAAGAATTCTGCTTGTGTCAAACGTCTAAATATACTACCTCATCTGCTCTTTTGGACCAATTGACTTTTTCACTTGTTACTATATGACAAAGTTTTAGACCTATCCATGTTGATAGTGTTCGTAAATGAAACCATTTGACTCTGTAACCCTTCACCACATAATCCCACATTTTAAAGATCCGAAGGAAAGAGGCTGTTGAAAGCATTGTGGGAAAAGGAGGAAATGCTGGTGACCAGCATTTTCTCCTTTTTCCACGATGTTTTCTACACTTCCAAAATAAACTTCAATTTATAGGTGAAACTTGTTTTATCATCAGCAAATGCTTTTGATTTGGACAAGTCTAAAATTTGGTCCTGTGGTAAATAGTCAGCTTTTTACTAAATGACAAAATTTCACTCTTGTCCATGTTAATAGCAGTTATAGACAGCAAATTAACTCTTCTAACATACAGTCCTGAGTTTAAACGACCCTGAAAAAGAAAGCTTTTTAAAAGATTTTGGGAAAAGGTGAAAATGCTGGTAACCAGCATTTTCTCCTGTTCCCACAATGTTTTCTACTGTTTCAAAGGTAGACATCATCATTTGGACTACTTTTAATTTGTCATCTGCAAATGCTTTCAGTTTGGAGAGGTCAAGAAATTTGTCATTTGGTAAACAATTAAATTTAGCTAAAATGCTGTGATTTCTCTTTCAACATAGGAAACATATGTTGTAGAATAGCCAGAATGGTTTATACATTGAACATCAGGCAAATTTACCCTTTGACTGTTACGAAAATGAAATGGGCATTTCTTGAAGATAGAATAAAACAAAATCATTGGGACTTTCTGGCTATGTTTCACCCAAAATATGAGTTATTGTAGACCAAAGATCAGACTGCACTCTTTGATCTCAATCTATTCCGTCCACACAAGAAACTTATATTATCTATGTTTTTTATCAAAGTATGCAGAAAATAAAGCTGTAAAATGACCGTAGAATGTTTGTAATTTAGTTTGTATTGGCATTTATTTTATTATTAGATTTGTAGTGCTTGTGCTAGTCTAAGCTATATTTATCTTAGGTAATAGATAAATATTACTTCATAGATTCATGTTTGATGGTAAACATCATACCCTTACAAGTAGTCATTCTGTCTACATGATGTCTGGTGTGATGGGGAAACTCTTGTAACTTTGTATTATCTCCCTTATCTGAGGTTCCCCCAGTTATCTCCCTTTTATTTACACTCTTGGCATTGTAAAGGTATTGTAGAGGAATTATCTTGGAATTTACAATAATTAGAGCCCTTCATGTAAATATCATTTTCTAATTAGCCATGTCTATTGAACACTGAAGGGGGTAAGTCATTGGCATATTTGTGGGCTTTCCTTTGTTTTGTCCTTGATATACCTTTGTATATTTTGAATACTGACAGCATTTTGACTAAAATGCAGTAGCTTATGACAATACAATCATGTCTGTTTTCTATGCAAAGTTTTGAAGAACTAAATTCATGCAGGGATACAAAAAGTCATTGTTGTATGGTAATGGGTCCACAGCCCAGTTTTGCTGTGAATCTTTCATACATTATTATTTTTTTCCATTTTGACATAATGATAACTTGTTCTCTTATTGTATGAATTAGCACTGGTTTAACCCTTTACCGCACAATTCCAAGTTTTCACGACCCCAAGTAAGAAGGCTTTTGAAAACATTGTGGGAAAAGGAGAAAATGCTGGTAACCAGCATTTTCTCCTTTTCCCACAATGTTTTCTACCCTATCCAAGACCGACATTATCAATTTAACAACAATTAATTTGTCGTCTGCAAATGCTTTCAATTTGGTCCAGTCCAAAATGTTGTTGTTTGGTAAAGAGTTGATTCTTGTTTCAAGCAATTATGTATTTCCGAACAATGTTTTCCTGGTCATTTGGAAAGAATATTTTCCTTGCCTTCAGATTTTACTCCTGTGTCTATTTATTTCTAATTTCAGTCTATATTGTGCACCTTTTAACTGTGTAGGTATGCTTTTTTACCTATGAGGATAGTACCGGTAATATCTATGTAATGTGTTATAACATTGTGGTCAGGTGATACTCTTTCAATTGTTTATTTTTTGTGATAGATAACCTTATTACATGTATTTTTAAAGTCTGTGCAAGAGATAACGAAAATATCATGTTATCTCAGCAAGTCATTTTTACTTGGTTCAGGGTAAGAAGCAACTTTCATTAATCTTTTTTTTCCTACACAAAAAGTTACACTAAAAACAGTGTAGAATCTTTTTAACCTTGTACCCTTGTACCCAATGGCAAAATTTTAGCCAGTCCAAATTGAAAGCAATTTGTTTCCAAAAGGGTTGAAGACATTTTGGGAAAAGGAGAAAATTCTAGTAACCAGCATTTTCTCATTTTCCCACAATGGTTTCAAAAGGCTTCTTCATATGGGATTGTGTGGTAAAGGGTTAACCAAATCACTTTAGTGACAGAACAATCACTGATTTACTGGCTTTAATATCTTACATATGTACCTATATTTCTTTGTTGTGTACTAGAGAATCCTGGGCTTGAACAGTCCTGAGAAATCTAGCTTTGTAAAACATTGCTGAAAAATGAGGAAATGCTGATAACTAGCATTTTTTCCTTTTACTAAAGTGTTTTCCATTCTTTCATTGACAAATTCCATCATTTGAGTAAAATTTAATTTGTCCTCTGTTAATGTTTTCACTTTGAAAGTGTCTGAAATTTTGTAATTTGGTAATGTCAGAGTAAATTGTGTGCTAATTTTTTTAAAGATATTCAATTCAGTCCATATTTCCATAACAAATAAGTCAACAAGAAAATATAGGAATTAAAGAGTTGAGAACCTCGTCATGTGCAGCTTCTTCATATGGCATGTTATTTACTAAAGCAGATTCTTATAAGGTATCAGAATGTATCTAGATTTGTATGTGTACAACAGAAGTGAACACAGAAGCATTCCTGCGTATCTTGAGTAGAATAAATAGAAATGCAACTTTTCAGTATAGATCTTCAGTGTAGTATTTACATAATCCTTCAACTGCACAACTTCAACTGATGGCCTGAGCAACCTACAGATTGCTGTGTTTTAACTCTTTACCAAATTTACTACACAACAATTGTCTATACTGAAGGTACTTGCAGACAGTATGTTTGATCTGGCTCAAAGAATTGGATTTATTTGTGAAAGGGAAGAAAACTTTGTGGGAAAATAAGAAAATGCTAATCACCACCCTTTTCTCCTTTTCCAACAATGTTTTCAAAGGCCGTCTCCCATCAGGGTTGTTAACATGCAGGATTGTATAGTAAAGGGTTAAACCAGTACTGCAAAATGCTTATTTTAGACCCGCTATAAAAGAAAAATATTTTGAAGGAAAATCTCTTCTTGGCTGATAATAATTATAGAAATCATCGTGAGGAAAGGAGTAATCATCTTGCCTGTAATTGGCACGATGATTTTTATTAAAGCTCTGTAACGTTTGGGCATAAAAAGTTACATATGTGTTAGATTAAAAGTTTTCTGTACCGAAAACATTTGTCATTCAGTTACCCCTCTTGGGGTTTGCAAGTTTGTTGTTGGAAAAATATGTCTCTTTAGTTTGATAAATATGTATTGTTTTATACAGGTTTATTCCAATTAGGACTATTTTCTAAAATTACTTTTCTGTGATATTTTTCTTTTTTACTATAATTATTTATGTATTTTTCTACCTATTTTCAATCTAATTCTTGTTAGAATCATATTTATATAATTATCCAGTGGTCTTTCTCAAATTCTATTATGTTATGTTTTAGTGAAAACAATGAATTAATGAATCATTTAACTTAATCTTTAGACATCAATCCTGAGTTTTAGTGACTCTGATCAGGAAAGCTTTTGAAAATATTGTGGGAAAAGGAGAAAATGCTGGTAAACAGCATTTTCTCCTTTTCCAAAAATGTTTTTCTGAATTTCAAAAGCAAATCCCACCATTTTTGCTACATGTACTTTGTTGTCTGTAAATGCTTTGGATTGAGACAAGTCTTAAAATCTTGTCATGTGGGAAAGAGTTTTGTGTGCATCTTTGTCTCCTTTTGATGCTGTTGTAAAACCAATGCACTAATAAATAATTTGAATGTATGTGTTTTGTCTTTTTTATAATACATGCCTACTATGAGATTTAAAATGGATGTTTCTTCTTTACATTACAATCTATGATGACTTTTTTGTCTCTCAGCAGACAACTTTTTAAAGCAAATTGGCTAAAAGCAAAATTGCTAGTATGTGCAATTTTTCCCATTGCCTCTTTGTTTTCATGTGCTTTCTCAAATTAACTCTTCACCAGATGACAACATTTTAGACTAATCCAAACTTAGAGCATTTGCAGCCACAAAGACATCCTGGCTCAAGTGATGGGAATTGTCTAATAATTAATTGAAAACAAAGGTGTAATAGGAGAAATGCTGGTTACCATCATTTTCTCCTCCCACAATGTTTTTTTTTTTAAACCATCTTCCTCAAGGTGGTTGAAACACAGGAATGATTCATAAAGGGTTAAAGCACTGAACTTGACTTAAGTTGCTCTTGCAGGTAGTGTTTTTCCGAATCAAAATGGTCCATTTCATTATAATGCAGCTTTCTACAGGTGAACTTATAAGGTACAGAAGATCTACCTTTGCCTTGTAAAACTTTAATTTGTTTTAAAAAAAAATGACATCTGCATATACATTTTTCTCTTGTTCGAAAAAGAAAGGATGAATCAAGACTTTGAAGTCAAACTAGTAAATCAATACACTCTAAAACAAATGTTTAGCAAACAGCATGGCAAAATTTGGATAATCTATGATTTATGTTTTAACCCTTTTCCCCTCTAAAAGACAAATTTGATCATTTCAGACATTTAATTTGCCTCGGCATATTTTTTCAGCTCAAACAAGTCTATAATTTTGTCTTTTGGTACAGAAATTCACCTTGATTGAGAATTCAGAAATTCTTGAAAGACGCTTAATATGTGTAAATTGAAAATACATTTATAGCAAAACGATAGAAATAAAAAAGAAATGCTGTGATTTTAAAGTTCTTCGAAAAAATCTCAGCGTATATGTGTAGTTTAAAGAATCAAACTGCACACTCTGTGCAGTCTAATCTTGATACAAATGCATAGTTGCTCAAAGGTCAATCCCTGATATTGTCAGGCAAAACTTTTGATAAATTTCAAAAGCACTGGACAGTAAATGTGTCATCTGGCAAACGTTTTTTCTAAGATTTAGCCTGGTGACCTACTTTTCTGGCCAAGATCACTCACTTTCCAGCAAGTCTTAACCCTTAAAGTGCCTCCGCGACTATAGTTGCTAATAATATAATGTGCAGTCTGACATTTGATCTTCACCGGCTGCTTTGCTCAAACACTATAGACTACATCCATCATAATACTGCAATTATTCTGGTCATATTTCTAAACTAAAAATGCCTGTTGGGTTTATTTGGCAATCCAAGGGTTAAGTGCAGTCAAGACAAATACTGTTCACTCATTGGAGTGAAATTATAGCCTCTCAAGTGCACACAAGGTAAAAGATGATGCCACACGAAGCACCCTTGGTAAGACTTGCCAGGAGCATCAACTTCCTTTTGTAATACACCCAAAATTATTTTTTCCAAATATTATGTAAAGTGTTCATCCTTCTTCTTATTCTGCCTACGCTTCTGCCTTCTGTTCCACTCTAATTTAGATTAATATCCATTTAAAAGAGGAATGAAATTATTCAAATCAAGGGACAACTTTCGCGAGTTAGTTATGGTCCAAGGGAGAAAACTCGTACAGATTTTCATCTTGATGTATACCAGAGTTACGTCCCTTGTAAATATGGACAGCATAAAACCAATGTCGAATAAAAAAGCGTTACACATTTAAAATGCTTGTATAGACGACCGATGTAAAAATCAACTGGTATTATTTCTTCAGGCTGTAGACATGCATTTACATTACAAAATTTTATATACAGGATGACAGACACAAATTTCTTATGAAGGCAGGCAGAAGAAAGAGCAGTTATATAGACGTGAATAATATTTTGTAACAAGACGGTAGTCTCCCTTGTATCTCATTATATTTGTAAACACAACAACCGCCAAAATTTGAAGTGAGAAATAACGGCTCAATTATCAAGGTAAGATTACACCCAAAACATCAACTTAATTTTAGAAATACATGTACAACATTCATCCAACGACTGAATAAGCACCACAAAATTACTAAACGTATAACAGAAATATCCCAGGTTAACATTCAGGTCAGCGTACGCCTACCAGTAGATCTACATGTCATGTTTTGGTTTACACCCGGACTTCGGCCTGAGGATTATCAACAAATAAAAACTTGTGGTGTGTCATATCGTGTCGTAAGGCATATGAGACTTTAACTGGTAGTAAAACGAGAAAGATTTCGTCTCGTTCTAGTTCAATTCATTACCTATTTTGAGGCATTTTTATGCTGCATACTTTTCAAAATATACACTGCTAGGAGGTTGCTCTTTGTCCAAATGATGCTAGAAATTTTTAACGGTTGAACACAAATAATTGCAACACAACGCTTTGTTTTAAAGTACTGATTGTCGATTAGTTCGTCCAGCATTTGGCACGGAGGGGGACCGGAATGGGAAGAGACTGAAATAAGGGAGGTCACTCTTTGTAAATTTTAGTTTAAGATTGTGCGAGTTTTTTCCCTTAGACCATAAATCGATTAAGGAATCCCGACATGACCGGTTCACAATTGCAAGTAAATAACTTTATTTGATGGGTTTACCTTTCTCAATCAATATTGCCAAAGTAATGGCAAATTGTCAAATTCTGAGGACTTCTCTAGTCAAAATTTACAACAAACTTCTGTACAGTTGAACTTAACACCATCACTTTTTTTTTTTTTAGACAGTATTGATTTGTCTATTTCCCCTTTCAAACTGGGAAAGGGGGGATGTGGTTTGAACATAATTGAGATCACTCTTCCTTACTTTTAGTTTTAGATTGTATGACTTTTTTCCTATAGGCCATAATTTTTGTTATAATCAGATACATATGGATTCAATTTCTCAAGTTCATGATATTGAAGTGAAATAAAATATTGTCATCCTAAAGGAACTTAAACAAGTTAGGGTGCAGGTAGTGGCAGAAAATACTCAGTCAATGTCCTTTTGGCATTTTTTAAGATTGTGTAAATAGACTGGTCATTAATTTTTTACCTTTTTTCTCTCTTTACTCTATCCTTTTATTTCCAATTTATTGTATTGTCTAAATCCCTCTGACCTCATAGCATTTGGTTATGGTGCAAACAACATCATGAAATGATGATACAAACTGCTTAAAATTAACCTGCAATGCAATGCAATGGAACTATTATAGGTGGGCACTGTGTTGAAATAATTTAGGACACTTTTGAAAAATTTCTTTCGCCACATAGACCTAGATACTGCAGTTGTTTAAAAGTGTGGTAGGTGAGTAAACTACTGGGTAACCAGCACTTTCTTCTTTTCCAACAATGTTTTCTACCCTATGAAAGACAGAAATCAAATGTACACCAGTATTTTCTCCTTTTCCAACAATGTTTTCTACCCCATGAAAGTCAGAAATCAAATGTACATGAAGCATCAGCATCATATCATTTGTGTTTACACATCTCGATATAATAAAATTGACTTATTTACAAACTTAATTATATACATAACCATGTAATGATATAAAGATTAAAAAAAAAAGGACAAAAACAATTTGAACAGAAAAGAATAAAACAAAAGTAATACCCACTGGCTTAGTATGCAAGTAAGTTAAGATGATAGTTTGACAGCCAAATCTGTATTAGCACCTAAATTAAATTCTATATTTTTTGGTATAAAAGGATATTTAAAAGCTCGAGTTTACGACAAACCCTTAGCAAACAATTCCATGTTTTTCACAATACTGAGGAAGAGGATGGGGAAAGGAGAAAACGCTGGTTACCTTCTCAAAGACCTATCATTTGAGCCACATTTATTTGTTGTCTGCACATGCTTTTAGAATGAGCAAGTCTACTTCTGCCAACTGGTAAAAGCTTAAGTTTCTAAATTTTTAAGGTGGGGAAAAAGATTTGGCCAGAATGCCAGGTACTTTTCGATTTGTAGTTTAGAAATCATTGATCATAAGGGAAAAAAGTTTAAATTGCTTTAGTATGCAATAATGTTTGTATCATTCTGTTTTTTGATGGCATCAGGTCATGTTTCTTAATTAAACTGTGTAGGCAACATCAGAAAATATTTTCAGCTGTGAACTCTTTGGAAGTCCTTTCATATTAGTGAAGAAAACATGGTCTGCATTTAGAACATTATGATTACAGTCGTGAAATTGATATACAGCATTTTCTAAGCATACTATTAAATTCCTTTTTATGGTTGAAAACAGCATGGAAATTTCTGAATTTGAGAGACTGATGCTCTCATTTTCTTATATGTGAAAAAAAAATAGGAAAATCTCAGCATGAACCATCCTTCTGCAGACCACTTTCAAATTTCTTGGACGAATCTTGATGCATGATAAGACAGGACTGTTACAGGCTTATCACAATCCCTTGTTTTATCTACGTTGAAGAAGAAGGCTATTGAAGACATTGTGGAAAAGGGAGAAAATGCTGCTGGTAGCCAGCATTTTCTCCTTTTTTTTTTAACAATTTTTATAAATCCTTTAATGGACAAATCCGATCATTTGAGACATAATGTAGTTAATTTGTCCTGTGCAAATGCTCTCTAAATGGTCCAGCCTGAACAATTTTGGCCTTTGATAAAGAGGTAATCTGGATACCTCTTGCTTGATTCTTTCTGGTGGTGCTGGTCAAATTTGAGTGTCCTTGGAAAAAGCATTGCTTATAGCCAAACTTTGTACTGGTAACCCCAGAGAAACATGAATGAGTGAGCTGCTATTGTGATGTGCCCTTTCTTACAATGTCATTTGTAGCTCAGTCTTGTTTATTAGCCACTGGAGCAATATTGGCCTATCATAGCCTTCTGGTTTCTTTAGTTTTTCTTAACCTTTTACTACACAATCCCTAGTTTTAGTGACCCTGAAGAAAAATACTCTAAAGTTTTGAAAATGTTGTGGGAAAAGATGACCTGCATTTTCTCCTTTTTGCACAATATTTTCAAATCTTTCAAAGGCAAATCTCAACATTTGAGCCTCACATAATTTGTCGTCTGCAAGTGCTCGCAAATCGGACCAGTCTAAAAGTGTGTTGTCTGGTAAGGAGCTGTATAAATGAATTAATAATATAGGAGTATACATAGGTTATTCTTGTTAACTTGTTCATTACAAAATCTGAAAAAGATGAAACTGCTGAGTGATTTTTAAACAAAATGTGGTGAAATGGCCGGGTTGGCTTTAAAGAGGAGGTGATGGCGGGCTAGCATTGAATCCTTTACCAAACAATTTGATATTTAAAGACCCCAATTTTTGCCAAAGAGAAAGGCTTTTTTTTAAATCATTCTGGGTAAAGAACAAAATAATGGTAGCAGATATTTCTTGGCTACCTTATCAAAGACAAAATCCATTATTTGAGTGCCATTTAATTTGTGCACAGCAAAAGTTTTCACTATCAGCGTAACAAGTTTTTAGTTTGATAATAGACTAGCAATAAACATTTAAATCATAATATATCGACACCTGCACTGCATCCGATATATTCTTGCCAAAGGACACAAAATATTGGTTCTTTTCGGTATTTATGGTGATTTCGGTAATTTGTGTCTTTTCGGTCATTCTGTTGATCTCAACCCGCGAAATTCGATTTAACTTCTCCGGCAAGATGGCGGAAGACACCCAACTTAGTGAAACAGGCGTTGCAGAAGAATGTGTTGAAGTCCCATATGAAAGAAAACGATTCAATACCCTTAAAGATGTACTTAGCAAGACAATTAAGTCATATACTCGGAATCTGAAGTGAGTCGATTCCCATAGAAGACATATGAGACTTCAATATGTTTTGTCGACCGTTTCCAGGCAGCTCCCATAAGCATACACCGTAACATTGATGACAAAGTATACATAATCATTTTGATACAAAGAATTGGACAAAAAATGCTTATTTGGGCGCACTTTTCCTATGCCACTTTTATCATATACTAAGTTAACCATATTTAATAGGTGAGGAAAACGTCCCCGGGTGCAATCGTCCCATCATTCCCTTTATAACCATAATTTAGTTTTTAACAAAAAGTTATTAGAAGTTTAAGATAACCGAAGTTTTGAAGTCAAAACAATTTGACCTTTTTTTCTGGACATATGTAACATAAGTTTCCTATAACTGGAATAATGTGGGACAGTTTTTAGGCAATTTCTCCGAGTATAGTACACTAGAGGTTAGGGACACTGTTCTGGAGACTCTTGGGATAGGTATATGGTACTGTACCTGAAGACAACCCTGTAAGGACTAGCTCCTGGTAAGGCAAATAAGTTATTAAGTACTTTTAAGTTCGAATGATTTCCAGCCAGATAAATGTCTACAATCTGTATCTAAATTTTGCCAATTTTATCAGAGAAAAGTACTCTTCAGGCTGATGATTTTAAAAGGTGTAGATCTTACAAAAGCTGATATCCTGGTAGAGCAGTGCCGAACAAAGGAGTGAAGGGTTTTCGGTCAAATACAAGTTGGCTAAAGAGGACAGAGTAACAGTTACTTTATTTGAGCTGTTTATAAATGGTTTTTAAGTAGGTGTAATGTACATGCTGTACATGGTTTTAATCATGTCTGAAGGCTGTGCTCAGCCATGTAGCTCAGTGGTTACAATATCTGACTTGAAATCTGGTGGCTGCAGGCTCGATACCCAGTTGAGACAAACTTTCTTTCATGCGATTTTTTGCCTTTCACCTTTGATGCATGTGAGAAAAGTAGTGGCTTGGAAAGAAAGTTGTCAACATTGGTGTGAGACAGCCAGGGTACGGTACCCTATCCCTAGAGTCTTTGGGTACAGAATCATACTACTGGCCTCAGAAACCATGGATACAGTACCATACCTGGAGACACTGCATATTGTTTATCCCTTTCCAGTCATACACTTAACTCTTTACCAGTCAACAGAATTTCGTATTAGTCCAAATTCAAAACATTTGCAGAAGGAAAATTTGTCTGGGTCAAACTCAAAAGGATGGAATTTGTTTTTTAAGGAAAAAACTACAGTGGGACAAAGAGAAAATGCAAGCTACTAACATTTTCCCCTTTTTGGTTACCAGCATTTTCTTCTTTTCCCACAATGTTTTCTACCCTATCAAAGGTAAATTCCATCTTTTCAGCCAAATTTAATTTGCCTTTTGCAAATGCTTTCAATTTGGACAAGTCTGAAATTTTGTCGTTTGGTAAAGAGTTAAAACAGTTCTGAGGAATATGGCCTCTGCAAAACAGTGTTGGAAAAGAGAAAATGTAACCAGAATTCTTTCCATTTCTTACAATATTATCTAGTCTTTCAAATAAACATGACAATATTTAGGCAACATTTGATTTGTTGTCTGCAAATGTATTCAATATCCACCAGTCTAAAATTTTGTTGTCAGGTAATGAATCTTGAAAAAACATCCATTTTTCATCAATTGTTAATAAATTCTCACAGCTTACTATATTAATGACTCGTGATGATTGCTGCCTGGAAAAATTAACCTCACCTGATATGGGTAGTTCCAAAGGTTGACCTTGCGCAACACAGGATTCCAACAAGGGGCCATTGATGTTAAAGGCACCCTCTCAATTTCTACACCACTTTATTCCACTGAGTAAAACCTTGGGATGCCTATTGTCATTGATTTTAGCTGCTCTTGCTGCCAGTGTTGATTGAGATTTCCCCTCCCTCACCAATGTTTCGTAACAGAATACCTAATAGTGTTGCAACTGTTCCCATTGTTGTGAGCATTTTAGAAAGTGTGCTGTCTTGAATTTCGCTGCTTGATAGTTTCAAGACACCAGGGTCTGTGTTCTTCAAACATTCTTAACTCTTTACCAAACAACAAAGTTTTGGACTTGATCAGATTGAAAGCATTTGCAGATGACAAATGTAACTTAAATGATGATTTATAGGGAAGAAAAAATTGTGGGACAGGGAGAAAATACTGGTTAGCAGCATTTTCTCCTTTTCCCACAATGTTTTCCAAAATCTTCTCTTTCAGGGTCGTTAAAACTCTAAATTGTGTGGTAAAGAGTTAAGAATATTCTTAGTCTTGTACTCTAAGAATTTTCCAGACTTGAAAGTAACACAGATTCTGATTGGCTAAACAAAATGGTTCAGCCAATCAGAAGTTATGTTACTTTCAAATGTGGAAAATTCTTGAGAATTAGACAAAGAGTATTCTTAAGAATGGTAACGGAATACAGACCCAGGCCTGAAAATCAGTGTCTAGCTCTACCTTTAGTATCTTGATGCATCACAATATTACACCCGCAACAGTTAAAGTATAGTGATTGCAGGTTAGAAAAATGTTATAGTGTAGCAAGAGTGGTATTCGGTTGTCAGCCCAGTAATGTATGGTGTTGCCTTACAAATTAATCACTCATGTCTTCATTATTCCTTCTATTTCAGACTAGTGAAGCCCATATCAAATGTTGATACAAATATTTTGCGGCATTTACAAAATGAGGCAATTTCTCAGTTGGAACAAAACATAAAGGTAATAAACTAATTGTTTTCAGTCCAATAGATTGTGAGTCCAGAGTGGCCTTTAACCTTTTACCAAATATAACTGATATTTGATGACCCTGACTAGAAAAAGAAAAGATTTTGAAAAAATTGTGGAAATGGAGAAAACGCTGGCAGTCAGCATTTTCTTTTTTTCTCAACATTTTTGCTACTTTTTCAAGGACAGATCTATAGTAGAGGCTGTCGAGCCATAATTTATTTGCCCAATACTGTTGTTCTTAATTTGGACAAGTCTCAAATTTTGTCATGTAGTAAAGAGTTAACTTTTTGCAAAATTTTAGACTTTCCTGTATTGAAAGCATCATATTTTTACCGTGTTGTAAAGATTTTTAAAAGAATTTAAATGAATATTTGAGAAAAGTATATTTTCTTGTGGCATGATTGCATGAATATCTACTATATCATTGAACATGCAGCCCAGTCATTGATCTTTGATCTACACAGTCCTTACTCGTCTTCCCAGAGTATTTTCCACCCTTTCAAAAACATGTCCCACCATTTTAGCAACCTTTAATATGTCATCTGCAAACGCTTTCGATTTTGGTTAAGTACAAAGTTTTGTGGTTTGGCATAGAGCAAAAAGTACTTATAGCAGACAATGCAGATTTAACTTCAGACTACATGTCTCATGCAGCATGATGTTGATTTAGAAAGTCTACAAAACATCTATAAAGTTTTGTTTAGCACCAGTAAATTTAATTCATTGATGTTCTTTCTCTGAACAGTGTGAAATTGATCAGATGTGTGAAGAGGAGAATGTTGAGCATTTATTGAACTCCTTGGACAAGATAATAGAACAGCACGCTGAAAATAAAGCTGGACATGTTAAAAGCTGGTAAGTGAGAAATAGGGTTGAAAATAAAATGAGCCAAAAATATAGATTATGATGCATAATTTTTTATCAAAGCCTTAAAATTTAACCCAATTAATCCTTTATTATGTAGTCCTGAGTTATAACAACCTTGGAGAAGAAGGTTTTAGAAAACATCGTGGAAAAAAAAAGGGAAATGTTGGTAACCAGCATTTTTTCCTTTTCCCACAGTTATCACAGACAGATTTCATCATTTTAGTCGCATTTATTTTGTCGTCTGCAAATGCTTTTCATTTGGACAAGACTAAAATTTTGTTGTTTGGTAAAGAGCTAAAGATGATCTGGCAGCAAAGAACAAAAAATTTCTTTTCAAGCTAAGGTCACATATGTTTTTATGAAAGTACCATCTTTTACCTGTTGGAAATTTCACACAACTGTAAATATGAAAGTATTTTGACATTGAACTTTGCCTTGACTGAACTCAAAGCAATGTGTTTAATATTTTAGTAACTTCAAAAGTGAGTAAGACTCTTCATTTAACTTTACTGTTTCACTGAATGTGCAGTCTGATCTTAGATCTAAGCTGTCTGATGCGAAGAGCTTTTTTTGCTATAGAACTCACAAGAGTTTGTTTGTTATTGTTTTTGAGAAATTTTTATAGAGTTTATTTATTGGTCATGCATTTGACTTTCAGGAAGCCCAGTGGAGACATGTCTACAGACTTGAGGGCCCACACTGTTACATTAAAACAAGAAAAACTGAAGGTTCTCCAGAAAGTGCTGGCAGATTTGGAAGCACAGAACAAATTACTGCGCAATAAAGCAGAAAAGAGAGAAAATCACTTGACACAAACAAAGGATGAAATAAAACAAATAGTTAACAGTCTAGCTCAGGTAGGATTGACTTTTGTACCCTTTATATATGAGCCATGCTCTGGCAAAAGGGGGATTGTGTTATACCAAGCAAGCCATGATATAATTATGCATCCATAAAATCCATTTTGTCTAACAACTGACTGTATCATGAGGTAAGACGGGTTGTTTGACTTACAGAGAATTGACCAATAGTGATAAGTTTTGGCCCATGGTCAGCCTGTACCAACTGCGCAGATTGATCTTGGTTGATACTTTTCGCAGATGCATTAAAACTCTTTTTCACAGAGCATAGTTCATATCTTCATAATGTGTGGAAAGTTTTGACATTGGTGATGGCAGAAAATGCTTGAAATTTCAGTATTAGTTTGTCCATTGTAACATTATTTTGAAAGGCAGTCTCTCTGTAGAGTGTAGAGCTACCAAAAGGTTCATACATTGGTGAAGTTGTAAACTCAATCATATCAATGGCTTGTTTGCAATCTTGGGTCTATATTCTATGGTCCTTTATTGCAATATCGGAATACTTTTTACCTACAGAAACTGTACCAAGTGTCCTTTGTAACTTATTGGTGAAGCCTTTCACAAACAATCATGTGTTTTACCTTAGTCAAGGAGAAATTCTGTTGAAAACATTGTAGGAAAAGGAGAAATTGCTTGTAACAAGCAATTTCTTCTTTCCCAACAATGTTTTCTTTATATCATGGAACTAGCCTGGATTCCAGTCTGATAATTTTTTCCTTGCCTATCATCATAACATTACTTTGCCAACAATGACGGCCTGGGGACATTCAAAATCCGATCACAGCAACATGTACTCTACCCCATCTCACAGTGGGGTAAACTAGATGTAGCTGCAATCGTTTTTTGAATGTAAATTACTAAAAATAAACACCAAAATTCCAATAGCCTTGCTTTGATCACTTCTTATTTGTGAACCATCTTTGAAAATACTGAAAACAAAATTTCAAACAGGTTATTTACAATGACTTTGGAGGATAACAATAGTTGCTAATCATTTTGGCTGTTTGACTGAAAGCTTTTCAAAAGGATGTTGTAACAAGTGTTGTTGAAGGTCATGATGAATTGGTAAAAAAAATGCACAAAGCCATTGTTAATAACTTCGTGATGTCACATCATAAACAAGTCTATAATTAGATTATCGGCACAACTGATAATCATAGGGGAACCCTCGAATATCTCCAGGCGGTAATAATAAAGAAAATGATAAACAGAAAGATTGATAGCTGACCAAGATTCTAAGGAGAGCATTACAGGGAGTAATTAAAATTATGACTGCCTAAACCCAGACTATCAGGGAACATCAGTGCCACTGCCTATAAAACCTGAGTCCATGTTAACTGTGTTTGTGCTCAACCTTTAAAGTCTCATTTATGCTCAAGCCAGTATGAAGATTTGAAATGAAGACTTTGATTTTATAGGCAGAAACAAAGAATAGCTCTAAGGCTCAGAACTTAGTCTATAAGGTTTATCAAATTAAATGTATACTTCTTTGAAATTTCATACTCAGCTGAGATGAGCATGAAAAAAAATAATAAGCACAGACCCAGACTGTTTGTACGAATTTCAAATTTGTAACCTGCAGATTCAAATTGGACAAGTCTAAAATGTTGTATGGTAAAGAGTTTTTTGGGTGAATTCGTAGAAATGAAATTCTAATTGGATCCCTTCTGACGGCTCTTGTCACAAAGGAGTGTCCTAGAACAAGGCACTGCAGAGCCCAACCCTAATACTGGTAAGCCATGAAAGACATGAATAAATTAACAGCCACTGTAATAGGACTGAAATACTGAAATAAAAGCAGCATAAACTACTATTCAAACAATAACTACTGAAAATATACATTTCATTTCAGATAACAGAAACAGCAAAAGAAGCAGTAGGAAGCCTCAGCTGATAGGCACAGATTGAATTTATTGTGTGAAACAGGTTGTTGAAAATGTGTACATATGTAACTGAAAATGTTGTTCAATAATCATAAAAAAAAAAACCTAGAAGAGATCCTTGTTGTGCCTTTTGAAAGAATTCACAACCAGTACATGTGCTATAGTATGGTAGTTCTTTACTGAATACCAGATGGTATAATTTTAGACTTACACATACATGTATTGAATATATTTGCAGACAGAAATTGAGTGTGGTTCAAATCCTTGAAAGGAAAGAAAACCTTGTGGGAAAAGGAGAAAATCCTGGTTACCAACATTTTCTCCTTTTCCCACTATGTTTTCAGAAGCCTTCTTTTTCAGGGTCATAGAGCTCTTGCTCTACACAAGCCTCAAACATAGCCAACCCAGAATTGTAATTGGACTTTAACTCTTTACCAAACAACAAAATTTTAGACTGGCCCAAATTGAAAGCAATTGCAGACAACAAATCAAATGTGACTTGAAAATTGAAATTGGTTATGGAACGGGTAGAAAACATTGTGGGAAAAGGAGAAAATGCTGGTTACTAGCATTTTCTCCTTTTCCCACAATGTTTTCAAAAGGCTTCCTTTTTAGGGTCGTTAAAAGTCGGGATTGTGTGGTAAAGGGTTAAGAGTTAACTTTTTGCCCGGCAACAAAATTTTAGACTCATCCATATTGAAAGCATTTTCATGCAAAAAACTGAGATATGGCTCAAATCGTAAAACTTGTTTGAGAAAAGATAGAAAACATTGTAGGAAAAGGAGAAAATGCATGTTACCAGCAATTTTTAGCTTTGCTGTTTTGGGAGAAAATGTTGAGGTATTGTCATAGCCCGGTCGTCGTCTGTGTTGTCGTCGTGCAAAACCTTTGACATTTTTTAATATCTCTCTCGTTACTGAAGATATTTACTTCCAACTTGGACTTGTTAACTATTAAAATGGGAACCAATACAATAGACAGGGACAGGTAACAATTAGAATATTGTTGACATAGTTATGCCCCTTTTTTCTCTGAAAATCAATCTCTTTCTAAAAGCAACTGCAGCCGAGAGTTTGCTCCAGCATGCAGTGCACTTGCTTTCTTTTCCCACAACCTTTTCAGAAGCCTTCTTCAGGGTAATTTAAGCATCGGATTGTCCTGGAAAGGATTAACTCTTTGCCACACAATAAAAATGTAGACTTGTCCAAATTGAAAGCAATTGCAGACGACAACTTAAATGTGGCTCAAACTATGAAATTTGTCTGTGATAGGGTACAAAACATTGTGGGAAAAGGAGAAAATGCTGGTTACCAACATTTTCTCCTTTTCCCACATTGTTTCCAAAAACTTTCTCAGGGTCGTTAAAACTTGGGATTGTGTGGTAAAGGGGTAAAAGGAATAGGCAGCTCACTGTGGGCAAGATCAGATGTTTTCGCAGACACTAGGACCAGAATCCAAGGTTATATACACCAACCATTCTAAATTCAGTTCTAGCTCAGAATTTGATGACTAACATTCATGAAAATGGATTGTCTTGAAATTTAGACCCCCAAAAATACATAGCGCTGCTATGAATATACCCAGCTGTGTAGTCTGATTTAATAGTGATCACAATACTGCACAATCAAGACTTTTAACGACCCTAAAGGAGAAAGCTTCTGAAAACATTGTGGGAAAAGGAGAAAAGGCTGGTAACAAGCATTTTCTCCTTTTCCCACAATGTTTTCTACCCTTCTCAAAATAAATTTAAATTTTTGAGTGACATTTGATTTGTCTTCTGCAAATGCTTTCAATTTAGACCAGCCTTAAATTTTGGTGATTGGCAAAGAGTAAAGGCATGTCTAGTCCAAACTAAAACATATGAATGAATATGATTGATGATTACAGTTTACTTGAAAATCAGGATTAAAATGATATCTGTTGTAACTACTTTATTTTGAATAAAGTTATAGCTGAACACTGCTGGAAAAAATAGCTCCGTCTTAAATGTTGCAAAGGTTATAGTAGACCATTACATGTAATTACCTTTTTGACAATTACTAGATCAACCCTTTTGTTTTCAGTGCAAAGTAATTTCATGGAAAATTCAAGTTACATCCTAGAATAGTACAAAAAAAGGGAGATATGACGTGCTTCAGAAGTATAATCTTGACCTACATTGTCCACAAAATCCCATGAAAGTGTTCTCAATATTTAAAGGGTAAAAGACATTGGAAGTTGGTAGTTCCAAAATAGCGTGATAATGTAGAGTAAATCAGAAATATTAACCCTTAGACTCGGAGGTAAAAAAAATATATATATTACTAATATTTTCAGTGAAGAAGAAAAAAAAAACCATGGATGTTACAGATGCAAGGCTGTTTTGGACCCAAAATGTTTTAAGATAGCAGGCAGTTTTAAATTCAATATCAGACTTCATGTGCAGTCTGATCTTGATCTACACAAGTGTCAAACCTAGCTAAAGTTGTAATTGCTTAATTGAATTAAGGATTAACTTTTTAAATACCAAAAAAAAAAAAAATGTTGAAAGCATATGATGGGGGCATACTACATGCTGCTTTATGAAACTTTTCTTAAAAGCTTACAAAACGTGGAAAAAAGAGATAGTGCTGGCTACCAGTATTTTCTCCTTTTCCCCCGATGTTTTCTAAAGGTGGAGCCCTATCTTTGGGGTCGTTAGAACTCGGAAGTTTTTGCTAAAGGGTTAAATGACGCCAATTCTGGAAACAAACCATTTAACAGGGATCTCATTGCTAAATGACATTAAAGACCCCATAAGGAGTAGTTATCCTGTTTATTAAATGAATCCAATACATTCAACGAACATTATAATTAGGAAAAAACATCACGCTACTTAAAAAAAATGGAGCCCAGGAGAATATGAAAAAAATGTTGAGTAGAAAGAAGTCGGCATATCCGGAATTGATCCGGAAAATTGATAAGACCCATGGACTGGGTGCAACTTATATGATCAACTGGCCTAGGGTTAGTAAAATTGGTTCAGTCCTGGGTCCGTATTCAACAACCATTCTTTAAAACATAATCTTTATTCTCAAGAACATTCTAAACAAGTAACGCAACTTCTGACTGGCTAAATCATTTAAACCATGCTCTTTGAAAAGGGCTTAATTGAATTAATGCATTCGCGAAAAGTATCGACCAGGTCAGCCTGCGCAGTCCGCGCAGGCTGACCTGGGCCGAAACTTTTCGCTATTGGTCAATTTCCTGTATGTCCAAGGAAAAGTCTACCTCATTATTAAGTCGGTTGTTAAGAAAGGTGGCTATTATGGATCCATAACTATGTGATGGCGTTATCATGGATCACGGAGATGCATTAAGCCCTCTTTTGCCGGAGCACAGCTCATTTGGTTTAGCCAATCAGAAGTTGTGTTACTTTCAAATTGTATAAAAGTCTTTGAGAATAAGACTAAGAATGTTCTTAAGAATGGCTGGTGAAGCTGTTCTTTTTAGGTGCATACGAGTATAATTACATCATTAAACCCAACCGTCTCGATAGCCATAATTTTAGGGCACTCGCGCGTATAACGGATGTGCGAAGGCCGTATACAACTTTGTTACTTCGATTCTCATTCTAAATATCAAGACTAGTCAGGTGGCTAGTTCCTGAATATAGAATTGGGTTGATATTTAGGACTGTAAGTGAATACGGTCTTAGGAATAAAACCCAAGCCAGTTTTTACCCAAGACCTCAAAACTAGTACCTATAGCATAAACTTAGGAGTACTTCCTTACTAAGCATAAAACAGGAGAAAGTACTTTGAACTGGTCAGATGTTGCCGGAATGATGCTGAATAGCCATTTATCAAAATGTACTACATGTATATTCCGTCCCTGGCATTTTAACGACATCAGTAAGACATTGAATACGGTATTAGAACAATGAAATTTGGTACCTTTGGTCTAGATACAGATATTATATTAAACTGATAAGAGCCATGCTCTATGAAAAGGGGACTTGGTGCATCTGCAAAAAAGTATCGACCCAGGTCAGTCTGCGCAGTCCGCGCAGGCTGACCTGGGCCGAAACCTTTCGCAATTGGTCAATATTCTGTAAGTCAAAGGATCAGTCTTCCTTATAATACATTGGGTTGTTAGACAAAATTGATTTTATGGATCCACAATTATATGATGACTTGTTTGGTATCGTGGATCACGGAGATACAATTACGCCCCCTTTTCTCAGAGTATGGCTCAAATCCAACGTTATTTATTGTTACAATATCTCAGTTTGCCATATGGTTTTATCCTGGATCAGGCTATAATATCACTGTTATGTGATACAGCTTGCTATAATGCATCACGGAGATGCATTAAACCCCCCTTTGCCAGAGCATGGCTGAAATATATGACAACGAAATAAACAGTATACAATGTTTAAGAATGGTTACTTATTTTTCTTAGCAAAACGGCATTTTCAAACCTTTGAACCCTCTCCAGATACTCGTAAGTCATCGTTGACTGATATATTCATTTTCTACTTTGGAATGCTTACTTTCAATCTTTGTTCTTTAACAGAACTAATTAGGTCTTACCTTTTAAGAATGTAATATGTAAAGACAAAATTGACAGCCATAATAGTTTGGCTGAAGCAGACAACAATGAAAACTAAATTCTTTAATAAGAAGTTTAATAACCTGTCTAAATTCTACTTTTTGTTGAAGTAGGATTACTGCCGGTACAATTTCATTGCAATGAAGAAACTTACTGGTAACTATTCAGAATTAAGCAGCGGAGCCAGACATGGCATGTCTAAGATTAGATTACGTTCTGTGCAATCTGATCTTCATCATTGCCGTCCGCGAAAGCTACTTAGGCCGCCACATGGTCCAACAATTTGAAAGATAATTCCATAGGCGAGTTTTATAATTGGCCATGAGAGATCAACTTTTCGCCAATGAGGCGCCCCGCACTATCTACAACAGAAAACTTGATTTTAACCCTTAGGCTGCTAATCGCGACCCACCGACCTTTTGCGGACAGCGTAGATCAAGATCAGACTGCACAGAACGTGCAGTCTGATCTTTGATCTACACTGTACGATAAGGAGATATCTTTCCTCCAAAAACACCTTTGAAAGAAGAAAGTTTTCGGTTTCTTCTATCTACTATAAAGTTTCATTTCATTTATTCAACAGGACAAGGGTTAACCTTAGGGGAAATTCAGGCCATGGATGCAAATTAACTTATCATTAACAAATATGGCTCTCTCCAATAACGTGTTATGAAACCCAAATTATACTCATCATAATGTTGGATACCCATTGTGAAGAATCCAGACCAAAAGTAGCCTGCAATTTTCCGAAGTCTCATTTTGGTCTCCTCGTTTCGATAGCTAAATAATATAAAACTCATCTCAAATCAGCTAGCGTCTTTAGCGACAACAGGGGCTTTTGCGGACGACATGGATCAAGCTCAGACTGCACAGAACGCGCAGTCTCTGCCTAGATCTATACAGTCTGCGGGTTCGGCCAAGCCTGTAGTATAATAATAAAATTATGTCTTTCTGAGTTTCAGTGGATTGTATTTTCAACCATTGAGTGAGGTAGTAAAAGAATTGACTCTTTACCACACAATCCCAGTTTTAACGACCCTCAGAGATTAGGCTTTTGAAAACAATGTTGGAAAAAGAAAAAAATGGAAACCAGCATTTTCTCCTATCCCAAATTTTGTGTGCTGAATAACATTTATTTTGTCATCTGAGAATGGTTTGAATTTGGACAAAGGTCACCATTTTGTCGTTTGGTAAAGAGTTAAGCGATTGTAGATTATGTTTGGGTCTGTTGATTTTTATAATGCAGAAGCAGATATACAGTCCAACTTGTATTGAGTCAGGGACACTCGAAATGTCCTTGCTTAAGACGGGCGTTTGCTTAGTACAGGTCAGTTTCAATATTCGCCTTCTCTTAGACCACAATATATGAGCCATGCTCTGATTTAACCTTTTACTGCACAACGCCGCCTTTTGACGCCCCTGGGAAAGAAGCCTTTTGAAAACATTGTGGGAAAAGGAGAAAATGCTGGTAACCAGCATTTTCTCCTTTTCCCACAATGTTTTCTACCCTACCAAAGAAAAGTTGTACCATTTGAGCCACACTGAAATTGTCGTCTGCAAATGCTTTCAATTTGGACAAGGCTATACTTTTGTCGTCTGGTAAAGGGTTAAAGGGGGTTTAATGCAACTCCGCAAAGCATATCAAGCAAGTCATCACATAATTAAGGATCTACAAAATCGATTTTGTCTTGCAACCGATTAATTTTGGAGGTAGAAAAGTTCTGCTGTTGGATGCAAAAAATTTACAAATGGAAAAAAAGTTACGACCCTTGTCAGCTTGCGCTGGCTGACATGAGTCGATACTTTTTGCAGACATTTTAAGCCCCATTTTCACAACATGGCTAATTTCCATGCTTTGATTGATAGAGGTGACCACTACGACAATAGTTAGATTAAATCCATTCAATTAAAAAAAAAAAAAAAAAAACTCACTAGTAAAACCTGTTCCCAGTGGAATAACAACAAAATCTTTGAAGGACATAATTTATAAAGTGTCTTCTGGATTTGCAGATTAAATTACTTCACCGCCTCGTATTTTTCTCTCTGAAATTTTCAATTTCTGACGAATCTAAAGATTTTCATAAACGCGCAACGATAACCCGCCAGTATTACATTTATTTAAATCAATTGCTGCGGAAGCGTTCATAGTATTTCTAGACCGGAACAAATCAAATCAAGAGTTCTCGCCATTTATAGAAGTGAGGCTCATTCATTCTGACAGACCATTTTGGTATTTTATTGCTTCCCCTCTGGCGTTTGAAAGATACAAACCAATGTATTTGTCTCGGACACCAATCTTATTGCCTCTGAATGATTGTATTTGTAGGAATGATGGGACTATTTGACCGCGGAATATCAGGATTTCGACGGTCCCAACAGAAGAAAACAGCGCAGAGGTTTTCTGTTTCTTTACTGTTCGGTGGATTATAGAAAGTCAGTGGTGAATTATTACCTTATGATTCACTGTACAGGAATAATTTTTCCTTGTGATAACAAGGTTATAAGTTTTCGTTATTGCAGTTTTCCCATTGCCTCACAATTTCCAAACTTTTCCTGATGCAAGATCAATCAAGCTGTCCACTGGTTGTAAAGACATGGATGTTTTAACTAATTGTCTGCAAATTGATATTTTCAGGCAATTATGATAGACCAAAATACAACAATTCCAAGCTGTATTGACTAGAACGCCTCTTGAGCACGTATTTCCGGACATTTAAAACCCTTTACCAAGCAATTCCCGGTTTTCACGACCCTGGGAAAGAAAGCTCTTGAAAAAATATGGGAAAAGGAGAAAATGCCGGTAACTAGCATTTTCTCCTTTTTCTACAATGTTTTCTGCCCTTTTATTTACCAATTTCATCATTTGAACAACACTTAATTTGTCGTCTACAAATGCTCTGAATATGGACAAGTCCAAAATTTTGGCATTTGATAGAGGGTTGGACGACTATGTGCAGTCTGACATTGATCAAAACTATCAACAAAATAATGTTTAACATTTAGTCAGCGTACGCGTCCCATGATATAAAATATTCCTTTTTTCTTAAAGTTATTTATCCCAAATAAAACTAAAACTGTCGAAAAAGCAGACAAAGATACTCCCCACTGGCACCTTGTCACTGAAGCAGCACAATCAGAGAAAATAAGGTCACTAGTGACTTTGACCTTTGACCCATGTGACCCAAAAACAATAGGACACCTCCTTGGGGGTCATGAAGAACACTTGTATAAATTTTCAGGGTCCTAGATCAATCGGGTTTTGAGTTAGAGCACGGAAACGAAAAGATGGACGGATAGAGAGACATTGTGAAACCAACCAGTATAGCCCCCCACCTGGTAGGTGGGGTATAACAAAATAAAGGTACGAAAAGGATTCGTTAAGTCACGAGCAATGGTTGCACTTCTACAGTGATAATAGATACATAAATAACAACAGTTACTATATAGGGGCTGATGCTACTAGCGATTTTCCCTTTGGATTTGATTAAGAGTAGTGCTTAAGTTACGTCTGCTAGCAATACCGGTGGCTAATTACCAAAATAATTGTAGCTCCAAAACCCTCACCTCAATGGCAGCCATTAGCTTTAAATCTTTACCAGGCGACAAAATTTTAGACTGATCCAAAATGATGCCATTTGCAGACGACAGATATAAATTTCTCAAATGATGGAATTTATATTTGAAAGAGTAACCTACAACATATAATGGAAAAGGCTGGTTACCAGTATTTTCTCCTTTTCCTACAATGCGTTCAAAGCCTTCTTACCAAGAGTCATTAAAACATGAAATTGTTTAGAACAGCTTTAACACGATTTAGTAAAACATAAAAATGTCTTGAGTTTCCCGGACTCTCATGTAACATTTAACCTCTTGATGAGTTTATGTCTATTAGACTGCAGACGTCAAAGTATACCCCGAGGAGTTTTCGCTATTCGCCCAGATGTAAAGAAATGATCAATACATCTTTACAAACCAAATCAGAACCAAATCAACAAGTGTCAGAAGAATATTTGCCTTCATGTCACAAAATATGTAATATGTTCGCACATCCGCAGAGCATTTACTCGTTTGATTTATTCTTCCACGATTTCGTTGGTATTTCCATAAAGGCATGCGGAAATGTGGCTGGCCTCCGGAAATGTGGTTCCAAGTCATTTCCGGAAATCCAAAGAGTTTATTCTGCGGAGGCAGACGTTATACACTGTTTTTCTAGACATTTTTTTCCGATTTCTTATTTCAATTGATATGATCGAAAACCTTCCTGTCCATGCGACAGTTTACTTTGTTGTTTATGTCTATGTTATAACAAGACAATATATGTTGAGGGCCATTTATTTATCTAATGACCGAAGAGCATTTTTAAGTCTTAGGATCCAAATACACATGTAGTACTATGTACTCAATCTGTTATAATTATCCCGAGTTTTGACGACTCTGATGCAAATGCTGGTAACCAACATTTCTGCCTTTACCGCAATGTTCTGCATCGCTTTTACAGATAATTCCAACCATTTGAGCCAGATTTAATTTGTTGTCTTGAAATGTTTTTGTTTTGGAAAGTCTAAATTTTGTTGTTAAGGAGTTATTTAAAGCGATTTCACTCGCTGTTACAAATTCTTACAAGGAAATACTATTAGTGAATGCTCCATTTTGACGTTCAATTGTCTATATGGCACAATAATAACACAATGACGAGATTAGAGATACTCCGACCATCTTAACCAGTTGAGAGAGATCGATACTCACTTTACATGTACGGCACCGAATATGGTATTAATCTGAACAATACGAGAACAAGTGTTTTCGGACCACAGGGGTCGATAGAAAGGCATGGATTTGAGTCTTATCCAAAAAGTGTTTTATTTCTTGAAACAGCAAAGCAATGAGGTTTTAGAAATATAATCAGCTGAGATGTATGTGAGGTGAAAATGCCTGCAAACCAAATAAGGAATTCGTTCTTGGAGGAATCATGCGGAAAATTTCTTTGTGTATATGATCTCAGTGAAATAATCATTCAGAATTTCCATGATCAGGATTTAATTAGCAAATATCAGTTTCAAAGGAAACATAATTATCGACATAAAAGATACGAACGTGACATGGCTGTTCACCACGACTTATATTTCGTAAAAGAGAACTGCTCTAAATTGGCCAATTTTTCCGGCTAGATCAATACAAACGCGCCGTCATAAGATGTGTCTAGGAATGGGCATTCTTTGTGGTCGCAGCCTACGGTAATAGTGTGGATTTTCACTGGTTTTTGTCACAGAGAAGATAATTTTGCAATTTTGCAACTCTTTTTCAACATGCTGTTCGCGTTTTTCTTCGGTGTCTCAATACTGTTGTAATTGTAAATACAGACACCAATCTAAAGTGTAAATCTAGACAACAACCTAAAACGTCAATCAGGTAAAGATGTTGGAAAGGTTGATTTTGATTATTTGGTTGTAAATTCGAGATGAAATAAATATATTAACGCTTTGAAAGTCTCGTTTCTTCGACCGTGGTTATGTAGGATTGTAAGATCGGTTTGGAAGTAGATCTTAGCGTTGGAATTCCAGTCTTGCTAGAACAATCGTTTTGATCTCAAAACATAAATGTATGCATGATACTTTCCTTCAACGTTCTATTGGTAATCTTGAAGGCCTGTCGAATTAGTCTGCACAAGTTCGTTACCAGCATTTTCTCCTTTTTCCACAATATTTTCTACCAGTTCAGAGACAAACATCATCACATGAGACAAACTTACTTTGTCGTGTGCGAATGCTTTCAATAATAATCTATCTACATCTTTGTCATATGGTAAAGGTTAAGATCTGTCTACGTACGTCCGACTGTCACAGAAAATATCTCATAGTGAGAGGTTATCAAATGCCAACATTCACAGCTTTTTCTGGTGGCTATACTTTCCATGGTGTCTGTGAAAATACACTTAATATTGATTGATACCGGCTTAATGTCTCATTTCGACACACTTCTTATATTTTCTGGGATTGTATAAATGGCGTTTGGTGTCTTTTTCCTGATCTACTGACTGCTCCTTCGAAATGTGAGTGCAGACTGTCTGGAATTTGTTTTCAGTGTGTTATATCGAACAAATAAATTGGTAAAAGATTGGAGAGTGATCCTTTTTTCTCTCAGAAATCCTAGGGATTTTTTTCTTGAGAACTTAATATGTCTTGCAAACACGTCTCCTTGAATATACAAACACTGATATAAATTACTATGCAGTTTCGGAGTCAAAAACGATGTGTTCAAAAGGGATTTCTAGTGACTTGGAAATAATTTTTAGTTCTATCAAAGCGCGCTAATGGCATCAACTTATAAGCAGAGCAAAATGGAGCATTTGAAGCGAATAGTGAATTCATAACTGTAGAGATACATAAAGTGTATCCCAGGTGAACTTGTAAGCTTAAAGATAGAACAGACATTCAAGAGAGAACAATAGATGGTTTAGTTTTGAATTTTGCTCATTAAAGTGACAGATTAGTGACGTTTATAATTGTCGACACCAGCCATGCACTATGACTCAGGAACTATTGTTTTTATGGCTTCTTGACGTCATGATGATGATGATGTCATCAGTAACGTCGATATCCGAATTATGTGATCCATCTAGGCGTGCAGGTAAGTTTTAAAAAAACCTTATAGTTTTCATGGAATATGAGGCGACAGGTCCAAAATGCAAGCAGATGCATTTTTTTTATTGCAAGTAATTCAAAGATATATAAATACAAATCGAAATTTTCATGAATACCATGAAAACTTTTATCTGGAACCCAACCTAACTTACCTATTTCCTATGCTATCAAGAAGGCACGGCTGTCATCATTAAGTTTCTTAGGTTTAGACCAAATTGTACAAATATTTTCCCCGAAATGTACATATTGAAAGATAAGTTCATTCACTTATATAGGGGAATAAGAATCAAAACATAACCCATGCTTTGTGAAAAGGGAGCTTAATGCATCTGCGAAAAGTATCGACCCAGGTCAGCCTGCGCAGTCCGGGCAGGCTGACCTGGGCCGAATCTTTTCGCTACTGGTCAATTTTCTACAGGTCCAAGGGCCAGTCTATCTCATGATTCAGACACTTTATAGACAAAATGGATTTTATGGATCTGTAATACTGTGATGACATGCTTGGTATCATGCATCACGAAGATGCATTAAGCCCGCTTTTGTCAAAGCATGGCTCATAGCTCGGCTGCTTTCAAAGAAAACGTCGAGGTACTGTCATAGTCCTGTCGTCGTCGTGGTCGTGCAAAGACTTACATTTATATATCTCTGTTATTATTGAAGATATTTTCTTCAAACTTGGACTAATTGTTATCTATTACCAGAGAATCCATACATCAGGGGTAGGTAACCATCAAACTATTTTTGACACAGTTCTGCCCCTTTTTCGAGCTAGGATTGTCAAAACTTTAACGTTCTCTAAAATCACTGTCATTGCTGTAGATATTTTCTTCAAACTTGAACAAGTTATCAACTATCACAAGGAGAACCCACACAACAGGTGCAGGTAACCATCAAAGTATTTTTGACACAGTTATGTCCCATTTTCGACTTAGAATTTTCACTTAACGCAACTGCAGCCGAGCGTTGGCACCTGCATGCCGTGCTCTTGTTCTATTTGGGGACGTTCTTGTGTACCACTAATACTCAAATAGCAATTCGTTTTTTTTTTTTTTTTTTATTCTTGTAGCCGATTGTAGAACTGGAAGAGTGGGGAGCTAGTAGGTAAACTGTGTGTGGAATTATTCAAAATATTTTTGAGGGCGCCATGCATTGAGCAAGGTTTTTTCAAAGATTCGCGTTCCGAGTTTTGAAACAACAACAACAACAACAATAATAATGATAAACAAATTCACTGACCATGTTTTAAGTGATGTATTTCAACAGCAGTTTTTCCTGTGTGTGTTATGTCGCAGTTCTGTCACCTAATTTATATTTCTTGTCATGCCTTTATATTGATTTTCAACCTTCGGACAAACTCCCTGAGACAACAACAACAAAGATATCATGGAACGTTACAACTTTGTGGGCATCGTGCAAAAATCCGGGACTTCATATGATTTGATGTGAATTGATTTTGGTCACTGAAAAGGGGGAAGATATACTCAATCTATTTGTAAAGATAGAGTAGTTTGTATTTCTTTTTGTGTGTGTGTGTTTACGTCTGTTCCAAGTAAATGTCTCTCCCTGTTTCTAACGTTACGTCTGTTCCAAGTAAATGTCTCTCCCTGTTTCTAACGTTACGTCTGTTCCAAGTAAACCAAGTAAATGTCTCTCCCTGTTTCTAACGTAAAAACTATACCTGACAGTTTAGCCTATTAGAACCGGAAGTTTGACACAATGCCTTTAGATTCGTGCGTCAATATTAGTTCCTGGAAGCCGTGCACCCAATCTTACTCGACAATATCATTGTTTTTCTGGACTGTAAAGCAACGAGTTTTTTCCTCATTGTTTACCATTTTTCAGGTCACATGGCAAGAATAAAACTCAACGCACGTGTTGATTTTTCTGAAAATAATAATAATAAAAAAAAAAACAAGAATAAAAATAATCGAGGTCCGCTTGTAGAGCGTAATATTCCCGACATTATAAGATAGCAGTCAGCAGCCTACCAACAGTTGTGATTTCAAGCCATTTTGGCCTTATTATTTGACTAAACACCAAACGGTAAAGATCATACTGTACATTTTGATTGATATGATCGAGAGCAAAACCAACTAAAGCTGTCCTGAGAATTCCAAGGCCCAATATAACTCGAGTTCTTTTCCCTAACATGGCTTATATTGATTTCAGCCCTTGAGGAAAAAAATGGAAAAATGTTGCAAAATTTTCAGGTCACCATGCAAAAATATAAAAGAGGGAGAGGTCTGTACTCAATCCAGCACGACAAAAACTGTTTTCTTGGATTGTATAGAACTGATATTTTTCCCAGTGTATGAAGTGCTGCAGTTCGTTTACCTCATTTGTAATTCTAGTCATGCCTTAGTATCGATTCCCAGCCTTTGAGGACAGGAAAGCCATCTTTTTCATCAATTATCTCAGTAAATTGTCAGAACGCAATGATTTCGGTTTCCTGTCTGTTTTGTTGAACTTGTGCCCACCTTGTTTGCTGTTCTGACTGACACATTGCTGAATAACACCAGCCCGGGTCCGTATTCACTAACCATTCCTAAGAACATTCTTAGTCTTATTTCTCCAAGGTTTTCTAAATTTGAAAGTAACACAACTTCTGATTGTCTGAATCAAATGGTTTACTTTCAAATTAGAAGGTTCTTTGGAATAAGACTGGGAACGTTCTTAAGACTGATTGGTATATACGGACCCTGATCGACAAATTCCGACCTGCAAACGACTTCTTTTTTTTAAACTACATTTTGAGTCTTTGCACTTATTTTTGCCTATGGTGTAGGACAAGATCAGACAGAACGTGTTGAGATTTGAAGTATTTCCTGGAACAGCCCTAATTTACTTTAAATGAGCCCTACTCTGTGGAAAGGGAGCTTAATGCATCTTCGTGATGCATTATAACATTGGCCACTGAAACTCCATTGGTCTATTTCCGGACAACGAAATTTTCCTTATAGGGCACCGTTACTATAAATAGCACATTGGCGACTGCCTCTATATCATAGTGTATATAGTAAGACAAGGTGTACAACGAAATCGAAGAAAAATTTCACCCGTCCCCTTTCAGAGATAATATTTAACCAAAAACGGAAAAATAAACATATTTACCATTGCAGATAGGTTCATAAATGATTTTTCTTGTGTACCCTGACCTTCGAAAGTTCCAAACGGCTCTTGCGATCAAGCAATAGCTCTGATCTTTAAAAAAAATATTAAAAAGATTCTACAATATAGAGGCAGTCGCCAATGTGCTATTTATAGTAACGGTGTAAATGAAATTTTGAGTTGTCCGTGATATACAGGCAATGCACCAATTTTTTGTAAGTATTCGATGATCAACCAAGAAATATTTCAGTGCTTCAAAGGCCTGTGATTATACCGAGCAAGACATCATTTACTTTCGGATCCATAACATCCATTTTATTGACCAATCGACTGAATCATGAGGTGTATGGGTAAATCGTATAGGTCAAGGTCGGGCTGCACGGATCGGTCAGTCAGGTCTTGAATCTACACTGTCCTAGATCAGTATATCTTTTAAATACTTTTGTATATAAGCCCTTGTAACATAACAGTTGTGTTTTTTTTTTTACACACAGAAAATGTCAATTCATTGTTATTAAGATATTTATTTATTAAAGGACTTATATCAACGCGTTTTAAACCCTTAGGAATGTATCGACAGCGTCGATTCAGCACCGACGTTTAAAATGAGATTCAGGTGGACTACAATGCCACGTGAGATATTTTCCCATACCCTATTTTCCCTTCCGATCTGAAATAGCCCGGATGTCAATTCAACTGATCCAAACAACCCCTTAAATGTCAATCAATAGATCTGAATTGACATGTTCACCAGTCAACCATACTTAAAGGCACGGCCCATCGTGACCGAAAGCATAAATCATTGTTACAGTGGACCGAGTTTCGTATCATTAGACGTCTTCTTGCCCACATACATTCATCAATTTTATCAATGAGCGTCTGATAACCCCAGTTTAGGCTAATCTCACGGCATCAGAAGACGTTTATAGGTGCCAAGGGTGACAGGTCTTTGCAAAACAAGCTGTAAGGCTATCTTATTATCTAAAAATTAATGACGTAACCAGACTCTATCGTTACACAATTACAAGAAAGCCTAACAGGCATTGCCTTTGGTTTGGTTTAACATTTACCAAACAATAAAGTTTATCTCTTTACCAAACGACAAACTTTTAGACTTGTCCAAATTGATAACATTTGCAGACGACAAAATAAATGTGACTAAGAAATTGAAATTTGTTTTGGGAAGGGTAGAAAACGTTGTGGGAAAAGGAGAAAATGCTGCTTACCAGCATTTTCTCCTTTTCCCACAATGTTTTCAAAAGGCTTCTTTCACGGGGTCGTTAAAAGTCAGGATTGTGCGGTAAAGGGTTAAGCCGTGTCCAAGCTTATAATATTTACAGACGAAAAATCAAATATTGCTCCAATAATGGGATAAGTATTTTAAAATGTAGACAGTATTGTTGGAAAAGGAGAAAATGCTGGTTACCAATATTTTCTCCCATTTCCACAATGTTTCGGAAGCCGTCTTCCTCAGAGTACATGTAGGTAAAACTCGGGATTGCATGGTAAATGGTTAAAACATGCTAGGAAAGTCTTTGTTCGGCACTTCAGATGGAAAAAATGGCGAGATCCTAATATTGAGGGAATTTTCTTTCTGAAGGTAAGAGAGGGTCCTAGTTGCATCGTCTAGGGAAGTATTTTTTTTTTTGCTTTGAAGACCAGAATGGCTGATTGTTATAGGCTGCAGCCGTTAACGCTTTACCGTACAATCCCGAGTTTTAACGACCTTGGCCTCCGGACACTGGAATATTGCAAAACTGAGGTGTCTGCGCTGAACAAATTTTCGACCTGAAAAGTATTCCTTTTAGCTTTGGGAACAAAAGGGGCGAGGTCAGGTGAATACGGAGGGTGGGGGAGCACAACGACTTTTTTCTACTTCAGAAGGTCTTGTACCTCGTACAAAAGGCAATGACTGAAACTGATGGTTTACACACGTTGAAATAGAGTTGACAGAAAATGAATTCCAGTGCCTTCATAGTATGCCTAAAAAAGACTATGAAAATGCCTTCAAAGATTGGATCCGGAGACTGAAAATTTGTATATCTCTTGGAGGTGAATACTTTGAGGGAACAAAATAAAAAATTCAGTGAAACCTATGAAGAATCAAATTCTATGTGTTTAAATGCATTCATATTTGAACACTCCTTGTATTTCATCTTGTGGACATCATACTGCGCCAAAAAAACAACAGATATCTTCTATATACTATCGTCCGAAAAAGGGGCGTAATCACCAATTATTCTGAATTTTGTCTCATTCTAATTCCAAGAATAGTCGTATGATTGGCTGAGAGAATGCCACAGCAAACAAAACTGTTTGACAAATTTGAATTTAGAAGTAGAAAAGTATTCAAAATATTTGAGCCATGTTCTGGCAAAAGCGGCTTTTATCAATATCCGTAATGTATAAATACCAAGCAAGACATCACATGATTATGAATCCATAGAATTAATTTTGTCTAACAAATGACTGAACTATTAGGTAGAATATGATCCTTTGACATGCAGAAAAATAACCAATAGCAAAAAGTTGCGATTCATGTCAGTCTGCACGGCCTGCGCAGGCTAATATGGGCCGATTTCTTTTTTTCCCAGATACATTAAGCTCCCTTTTCACAGAGCATGGCTCAGTTATAATCACGTCCAGGGACTTTACTCACAAACCATACTTCATTGCTTTCTCAATCTAGTTCCCAAGTTTGAAAGTAACGCTATTTCTGATTGGCTAAACCATCTGGTTTAGCCAATCGGAAATTGTGTTTCTTTCAAACTTAGAAGATTCTTGAAAATTGAACTATTATTCTTAATGATGGATGGTGAATACGGGCCCAGGGCTCTAAAGTCGTTCATTGTTATTTTTCAGGGCAGATAGAGCAGCAGATCTGGTATGAATGTTTAGTTGAAGATTTATTCGAATCTTCGAAATACAGTCCACTTGTGCGACCAGTTCGTCACATCAATGATACTATAACGATTGACTTCAGTATACAGTTGAGTCAGATAATAAGCGTGGTACGTAGAACATCTGTTTGTATTACTTGTGTACTGTTAGAGAAGATAATTTTTTAGCCCCAGTTTTATTTAACGGAAAAAACATAGATAAATGTCAATGTGCTCCTGATAAGACTGAAGTCAAGTACATTATGGGTTTGATCAGCTACTAGCTGAAGTATATTTTAAAACGGCGTTCAAGACCCAAAATAAAGTATTTATTTAAATAAGTCAAGAAATAGATAAACAAACCAATAAATGAATCAACAAGAAATGAAAATCTGAATATATTGAAATTGAATCAGTAATAAATACGTCTCTGGAGTAGAAAACTTAAAAATCCATTGTGAGTTTACAGGATAATCCAGATTTTCCAGAGACTAGTAGATCTACTTGTATATAAGTGATACAAGTAAAATTTTCGAAGGAAAATACTAGGGTTGTCAAAAAAATACGCGGAAAAGTACAGTAATTCTCTCAAATATTGCTTGAATACAGCGAAATTGATGCATATTGTAGACAAATTAATACTGTACTGAAAGAATAAATTTAAAGTTATTATTTCAACATCTTATAAAGATATGGTATTTATGGCAACGTCGTGTTCCAAAACCCGGCCCAAAATGCAATAAAACGACACCATTTGCCGTGTGGAAAACGACGTGTTTCTTTTGTGTCTGATCAGGTCTTTTCACCAAATTTTGTCATGATTTGGCACCAACTCTTGGCATGACGTTCATGAAGTCACACTTACGTTTGACGCCATATGATCGTTTGGCAGCTATATTGTTTATTCACGTGCGTCAAAATGAGTACCGAACAGAGAACTGCAGTTAAATTTTGTCTATTAAATGGAAAGTCCAGAAAAGAAACGACTAAAATGTTAATCAAGGCATACGGCGATTCAGCAGTGAAGAAAAGGGCTTTATACAAATGGTATGTGCGTTACAAAGACGGTCATGAAAGTGTGACAGATGACCAGAGGAGCGGACGGTCGACGTCGATAACACAACGTAAAGAGTGCAGTGCAGTCCGCGATTGCTTCCCTTGAGTCTGGTGCCGACAGGAAACGCTTCTATTCATGGGTGAAACGATGCGAAAGGTGTACTATATTTCAAGGAGAGTATTCTGAAAAAAGATGAAATTCTTTAGACAACGATCTCATCTAGGTATGTGAAAGACACAATAAAAAAGTAATGCAAATAAAATGACGTAAAATTGACGCTGGATGACGTTGGGCCGGTTTTTGAGTGATGACGTTGCTATAACAACCATATCTTTTGAAGTTGTTCAGATATTGACCTGAAATTTATACTGTCAATAAAGAATTAATTTGTCTACAGTATGTATCACTTGTGCTGCATTTAAACAATATTTAAGAGAATGACAGTACTTTTCCGCTTATTTATTGACCACCCTTCGTAATTGTTAAAATGACACCAAAAAATGTTGTTTGAACAATTCCTTTTCTCACGATGGTTTCTGAAGTTTTCTACTCTTGAGGATTAATTCGCTGTAATTGTGTCACGATTGGCAGAAAACTCTTTGGGGGAGGGGGGCGGGGGAAAAGCGCAGATCGATACCTTCTGGAAGGAAATGGCAAAGTACAGAATTTTCGCATAGATTTTCCCTTATACTTGTTAATCAGATTTCGTACCGCTAACATCATTCCGTTCTCGGCCGCTCAGACGAAACGCATTTGAATGTATAATTGTATTTCCTCCCTTTTTTACCCTTTTTTTTCCCTAACACAAGAAATCCATGCTAATAGTAAAATAGTAAAATGAAACAGGATATGAAATACTTTCTGATACATAATTCCAATATTGCATATTTTACATTTAACCCTCAAGTTGCTAAGCGCGACTCACTGACCTTTTGCAGACAGCGTAGATCAAGATCAGACTGCACAGAACGTGCAGTCTGATCTTGGATCTACACTGTCCGGTAAGAAGATTTTTTTTCACCAGAAAGTAAGTTTTAAATACCATTATTCTGGGTTTTTACCATTGGCTGTTCTGTTTGTGTCCGTGATGATTGTATGTCTGTATTTTTTTAAAAAGCAATTGGGTAAATATCGCTTTCACAATTTAATACTGATTTCCGAATTTGGTTCTCGGTATTGCAGTGCTTTCGCGTAAGATTAAAAAAACTACCTCGACAGACCATATTTGTGGAAAACAGTTATTGCAAGAGAAAAAAAAATGCTTACATAGAGCAAATTATCCTCATGGTGTAGTGTTTTAACATGCACACTACATTAAAGTGTTAGTCTTAAAATAAGTAATCCCTTTTGATTATTCTTGTTTCGCAAGGATGTTTTCCGATTTCTTTCAGGGGGTAATGTGCTAATTGATGATTAACTGGTCTCCGAATTTGAATTTGAACCGTGCTCTTTGAAAGGGGGATTTAATGAATCTGCAAAAAAAGTATCGACTGAGGTCAGCCTGCGAGGACTGCGCAGGCTGACCTGAGCCGAAGTGTTTCGCTGTTGGTAAATTTTCTGCATGTCAAAGGACCATTCTACTTCATGATTCAATTCGTTGTTGAACAAAAATGATTTTATAGGTCATTGCTTTGTATTACGTATCACTGAGATGGATTAAACCCCCTTATTCCAGAGTGTCATCGACATCTAGTTCCATTAGAATTGAATGTACTTGTCTGTCTTGGACCGGAGTTCAATCTTTAATCTCGGGTCGCATTGAAAAGAATATACCTGTCTGGCTTGGGTGGAATCTTCAGTTTCAGGTTGAATTGAAAAGAACGAGAAAATACAAGAACAATAATTCCTTAAGAATTAGATGTACTGATCTGTCTTGGACTTGGGTGGAATCTTTTAATTTCAGGTCAAATTGAAAAGAATGAGGAAATACAAGAACAATTATAATTCCTTAAGAATAAGATGTACTGATCTGTCTTGGAATAGAGTGGGATCTTTAATCTCAGGTCACATTGAAAGGAATGGGGGAATACAAGAACAATAGTTCTATAAGAATTAAATGTACTGACCTGTCTTGGACTTGGGTGGAATCTTCAATTTCAGGTCGGATTGAAAAGAATGAGAAAAGATAAGAACAATAGTTCTATAAGAATTAGATGTACTTGTCTGTTTTGGACATGGGTGGAATTTTCAATTTCTGGTCAATTGAAATGAGTGAGGAAGTACAAGAACATCAGTTCTGTAAGAATTAGAGGTACTTGTCTGTCTTGGAAATATAAGAACAAACAACAAGCCTTCTGTTTAAAATAACAATAGCTGCCAAAAGTGAACAAAAAGGATGTTAAGATACATTTAAATTTAAATCATACCATTTAAAAGTAATGAAACTATTGTGAAGATGACAATCTGTTATTGTACGTTCGGTCCAAGTGTTAGTTGCTGGCAATGAAATTAATTTCAGAAGTAGGTTAAATGATGCCAGGTCACTCTGTTGTTTACCTTTTGCTTGACTTTGAAATTCATTTTTCTGCTAGCGACTTACACGTGGACTGACCACACAATAACAGATTGTCTTCTTCACAATATCACAATATTTTCCATACTTTTAAATGCTATGATTTAAATTCAAATGCATTTTAACAACCGCGTTGTGTTTTTGGCCGCTATTGGGCCTTTCAGAAGTATATTTTCCATTTTCTTTTTGCAGGATGAAAAGAACCAAATTATGAAAACAAATGTCTGGTTACAAATGGTGAGTTTAAACTGAGGATTTTCTTAACCTTAAGCAGCTGACCTTTTGTGGACAGTGTAGATCGAGATCAGACTGCACAGAACGTGCAGTCTGATTTTGGATCTACACTTTCCGATAAGGAGATATTTTTCTCCAAAATATAAGTTTCAAATAACATTATTCGGGCTTTTATAGTCGGCTTGAAAGTTTCATTTAGCTTTTCAGAGCCCTAGCCTACTACTGGTAAAACCCAGGAAATACATGAATATGTGAACTGTCGCCATGATATGACTGAAATAATATTGAAAGCGGCATAAAACACTATTAAAACAATCAAATTGTTTAACTTGTTCAGCAGGACAAGGGTTAACTGGAAGAAATAGACAATCGGGGAAAAATAACTGGTGTACATGCGGGCATTAAGTACAGAAATAGTTACGTCTTTGAAGCGTTATTGATTGCGTTCTTGTTGTTAGAAAGTCCAATATATCAACCCGTTCAGTGCCACAGACGAAAACAGGGGCTTTAGCGGAAGGCATAGATCAAGATCAGACTGCACAGAACGTGCAGTCTGATCTTGGATCTATACCATCCGCGCAGGCTGACCTGGGACGAAACTTTTCGCTATTAGTCGGTTTTATGTATGTTCAAAGACCAGTCTACCTCATGATTTAGTCGGTTTTTAAAATAAATGACTATCATGGATCCATGAGTATATGATGGGTTGTTTGGTATCATGCATCACGGAGATGCAGTTAGCCCCCTTTTACCAGAGCGTGGCTCGTATATTATTTTGGCGGTGACAAAATTCATTTGAAAGTCTCAGTTTAGTAGAAAAGTGCGGTTGAAATAGGCCAGGTTAAGAAATACCCCCCAAAAATACTGGACAGTGTAGATTCAGAATTAGCCTGCTAGCCTTTGGCAGGCTGATCCTGAATTTCATTGTCCACAAAAATACCTGTTTATGTCAGAATGGGTTAAACATGAGTGGCCGTCTATATTTAACTTAATGTTAAAATTTGGAAGCTGTCTGCTTTGCCAATTGAACCGGCTGCATTGATACCGATCAAGATGGCATCGATACTGACAATGTTACTTTATGCTGTAGTTTGGTATACAAACGGCGGCTACACCAAATTATACACAGGACATACCCACAAACCCGAT
The DNA here is from genome assembly GCA_945859785.2 of Tridacna gigas. Taxonomy (NCBI): domain Eukaryota; kingdom Metazoa; phylum Mollusca; class Bivalvia; order Cardiida; family Cardiidae; genus Tridacna; species Tridacna gigas. The sequence continues at coordinate 36,465,122 of OX244037.2, read as the reverse complement.
TTTACACAACCGTAAGAAAGAAGGGTTTAGAAAACATTGTGGGGGAAAAAGTGAAAATGCTAGTATAAACTGCCAATCATTCAGCACAGCGATCGTTTATGTTTTAGTACTGGAAGGACTATCAACTCCGTTGGGACCCCAAAGATTACGGTGATATTGCAGCGCTAAGGATAAGACCAGAGAAGACATGGACCCCGGATATCGTTCTCTTCAACAAGTAAGGGCGCATTAACCCTTTATGACATAATCCCGACTTTTAGCGACCCTGAGGGAAAAAAAAAAAAACTTTTGAAAACCTTGTCGGAAAAGAAGAAAATGCTGATAACCAGCACTTTTTCATTTTCCCACAATGATTTTTACCTTATTAAAGACATAAATCATTATTTGAGACACATTTCATTTGTTGTCTGCAAATGTTTTTAATTTGGTCTAGTCTTAGATTCTGTAGAATGGTAAAGAGTTAAGCTTACTATTCGGGATCACATGTGTTTTATGGGGTTCTATATAATTTTTTTATTATTATCACATATTGTATACAGTAGTATTATACTTTTAATTAGGAGAAAAGTCTGGTTTAAAAGCACAAGACCAAGATATTTTATACTTTGTATTCAGCTTTACTCTAGCTGATCTTAAAGATATTTTGGCCTCCTCTGATGAATACTTCTAAATCTGAAATAGATCTATGTAAGTTAAGTGATCTTTAAAAGGGCAAAAATATATTTAACACACACACACACACACACACACACACACACACACAAAATATGGTGCAATCTTTATCGTTTAGCATCAAAAAGCGGATCATGTAGATGGAAGATCAAAGGCCGTATTCACCAGCCGTTCTGAATATCACTTGTTATTCTTAATTTCATGACTAGGCCAAATAAAGTAAAAATAAAATCACGTGTCCTGTGTGAGACACAGTGTCACTAAAGCCTGAGGTAATTTACATCTAGGTTCTTCATTGAACCTGACCAACGAATGTTAATTACAGGTGCTGTATTCATCAAAACTTGTAAATATCGTCCTGACTCTAAATCCCTTGTCTAGCCTACTAACTCTCTGGAATTGGAATTCGAGTCATAGTTGAATTCAGAATGTTTGCTGAATACTATTTTCATTTTCTGGTGGTTTCACTATGGCATAAGCAAACTTGTTAGGGGTGTTATTTAATGAAGTTACGTTTTTATTCAATCAAGCGTTTGAATTTGATTCAAAATTCATATCTTGAAAGCATTTGCGGGCATCATAATTTTTGATAGGGTAGAAAGCATATTGATTTGTAGCAGTTTGTCCTTTTACCGAATTGTTTTAAAAAGCCTGTGTCAACAGGATTGTTTGGTAAAGACACATAACTACAAGTACAAGGTGTTTTTAGTGCTAACGTTAACTTACGGATATTCTACAGATCTAACATAACTGTAACTATAGTAGTATATGGACAAAAACAATTATAATTAGTAGTATCGGGGCCGCTTTGAATCAAAACAAAGATGCCGTAACATGTCTTAATCAGCGGCCAGTTAGTTATCATTGATAGTCAGCTCATTAGCATATAAGGACATTTTGATAAACATATCTTAGCAGCCATTTTGGGCATGTAAATTTTTTCCAGAAAAATGGCTTGCGGCCATGTTGCCCTTCTTTATCAAGCAATTTACAGAGCTGACTTTGCTTTGGTTAAAATGTCTATGTAAATATTTGCCATATTGAAAGAAACCGTAGTGCCCTGAGCATTTGCCAGAAATCATATATATGTCTTTCAATTCAATCCTACAATAATCCCACCATAATCCGAATGCTGATATTCAGTTCCCGCATGGTAAAGAATAAAATGCATGGAAGCTGAGCAAGGTATACATCTATTATGATGATGATTATCATTGCAATTTAATGTGTAATGTTTTAGTTTTCATTTGTTTTCGTTCTCAGGTTTATTGGATTTTATTATAAAGTATCTGGATTGTTTTAAGTAATCCATCATAACAGTCAGGCAATGTCCTCAACAGCGTCAAAGATCGGTTATCAAAGTACATGCGGTAGGTCTATCAGTTGAGTCGCCTGTAATGAAATATAGTAACGATTTAAAATAAAAAAAAAATCTCCTTGCATGTTTGACACAAAACTTACAACCAGACAAACATGGCGATGGTGCTGTCAATTAAAAAAGCCTGGCTGTGTAACCAATCGAGACGTTTACGTGTACCCGCAGTTATCACAAGGGAAGTAATACGGAAAGCGGTAATAAACGGTAATAAACATCCAACAAACTTACATTTATATTTCAGTGCTGATGGTAACTACGAGGTATCCTACAGATCTAACGTGATTGTATACCATGACGGTAACGTCAACTGGATACCGCCTGCTATTTATAAAAGCTCCTGCACGATTGATGTTGAGGTAAACTTGGGCTGTATTGACTGCCTAATCTGATATCACTTGTTCTACATTCTATGACTAGCCAGCTAAATGGCCAAGTTATTCTGCTTCAGTTAGCTAATTGTTTGTCAACGAATGAAGATTTTTTTGTGAATACCAACACTGATCTTCATTCATTGACATCTGTCAGTGATGACTGTCTTACTTGTCACTGTAGTGTTATTTGTCATTGTAGTGGCAAGGTACATGGTCACAAGAATTAATAACCACTCTTTTAGTTTGTGGTAGTAAGTCAAAAAAAGTCAAAGGACAGAAGCATCCTTTAGGATCCACTTCCTACCTTTAATGAATCTGATTAAGCTTTTGATTAGAGATCACAGAAAAGAAAAAATATAGACTTTACTGAATTTACTGACGTGTAGCTTGATGCCATTCTACCGTCTTTGCGAGACTCAAGAGAAGTCTCTTTACGCATCAGCAATGACTACAAACAGATTACATGTTAGTACAAGAAGTTTTATAAGTGGATATCAAAGACTACTTCGTTTTTGTTTTTGCACCACAAACAGTTTAATGGTACCTACCGAAACAAAATCATACAAGTTTCTAAAAAAAAAAAAAAAAAAGATTTCGAAGGAGAATTGATATATTTAGGAATATGCACCCATTTAATATCTGAATCTAACTTTTACCCAACAAGGTAAAATTGGGTACTTTACAAAATTTCAGTTTAACTGTCCAAACGACAAGAATCATCACACAGTTCGTCCAAATTCGCCTTTTTTTTTTTTTTCGTTTAAATGCTCGCCACCCGATTGGTGGAATAACAACGACTGAGCCAGTTATTTTCAAGTTATTTATCTCAACGAGGTACAATATGGAGATTATAAAATTCTAACTGCCACACCCAAACTCCTTTAGAGGCACATAAATGTGGTGTACCGTGAACCAAAATGCTGGACAATATACCTGAGCTTTTAACAAATTAAATATGACATTATTTCCATGCACAAAGTTCGTTTATGGATAATTTTCAAACAACAGGGAGGATCACTGTTTACTCCTCTTTTTCAGTTCTTTCCATTCGACGAACAACATTGCCATATGAAATTCGGTTCTTGGACATTCCGAGAGAACCAACTCAACTTCACATTCTTCAGAAATATGAATTCCCTTGACGTCACTGACTATTTAAAAAGCGGAACGTGGGATATTCTCGACAGCCCTGCGAGAATCACACGTGAGCAACATCCGGGTACTGGTGAAATGAAAACAATGGTTATATTTAAATTTAAACTGCGAAGAAAGACACTGTTTTACACTGTGAACTTAATCATACCGTGTGTGCTAATTAGTTTTGTCACACTTTGTGTTTTCGCGCTCCCCGCGGATGCTGGTGAAAAGATCACATTGTGTATATCAATTTTACTGGCCTTGGTTGTGTTTTTGTTATTGATTTCAAAGATTCTACCGCCATCGGTGACAATTCCTCTCGTCGCGAAATATCTTCTTTTTACGTTCGTGATGAACATAGCCGCCATATGTTTGACAGTTATTGTGATCAATCGGAATTACAGGACTCCTCGGACACATCAAATGCCTTATTGGGTTCGACTTGTCTTTCTATATTATCTACCTAAATTACTGTTTATGGAGCGTCCAGACCACGAGGAACGGTGGAGAGCGCCTGAAGACGAAGACGAATCACGCCCGTATACATCATCGTTAATGTATACATCACAAGTAGCAGATATTTCTAGTTTAAGTCCATCGCGCAGGCGTCAACTCGAGGGGGAGGAGTCAATGGAGTACAGCGATGTGCATCATCCCAACTGTCGTTTGACACTTTCTCCAGGACTCGAGAGAAGAAATCCACGTGTAATCACCTATGATGACTCACATTTTATGCAACAATTATCCCCTGATATTGTGAAGGCAGCTGAAGCTTTAAGATTCATAAGCAGGCATCTGAAAAATGAGAATGATTACAATACTGTAAGTTGCCATCTTTTGAATGTGAATAGAAAAAACATGTTACCATCTGTTCCTCCTAATTCCTATGTTCTCATTTACTATACTATACTACTCTCGTACTTGGATAAAGTTGATTGAGTATCATTTACTGAAAACGTCCGTGAACTTTACGGTTAACTTTGGAAAATCAATGTTTTAGACTGGAAACAACTTGCTTATCCGGTTGTTTGAAAAAATATGCCGTCCAACCATTTGTTCTTTCGCATTCAGTACCTATATCATTTCTTATCAAAATATTAATTAAAAAGAATGTCTATGGAGATAAGATTCGTGCTTTTTTTGTAGATCGGAAGAATTTTTTGGGAACACGTTTTTCTTCTAGAATCACTGAAGGACCTTAACCCTTTCCCAAACAAGCCCTGGTTTTCACGTGTCTGCAGTACAAGTCTTTGAAAACACTGTGGGAAAAGGAGAAATTGTTCATAACGAGCAATTTCTCCTTTTCCCACAGTGTTTTCTACCCTTTTTTGATAACTTTCTGCCATTTTCATCAAATCTGAAATTGTTGTCTGCAACCTCTTTCAATTTGGACCAGTCCAAAATTTGTCGTTTGGGAAAGGGTTAAGACTATTCAGGTGCACGTCAATCTATCTTTTGGCTTGCGTTAGAGCATGCATTCATGGTTTATTTTGTAGTAAGTTTCACCATTGAAACAAGAGATTACAAGAACATTCAATTTTACATTTACATACAATTTCAGGTCCTTGACGACTGGAAGTACGTGGCACGTGTAATAGACCGACTTTTATTGTACATATTTCTCATTGTTACCGTGGCGGGCACTGCCGGGTTACTGATGCAAGCGCCACATATACTACAGTACGTAGATCAGGACGAGATCATACAGGACATTATCCAAAAATGGAACAAACATTGAACGCGTCCATGACATCCGGGTAAGTTACGAACGACCTTTTAAGGTGGCACCGGAATAGTGTTTTGAAAATTAGGACTGTGCTCAGGTTGTTTTTTCTGGCGAGGGGATGAAGTGACGCTGGGATGCCATGTAACAGAAAAGGAATACCTGGCACTGCATACCAGTGTTAACTGGTGTCAGTATGAGGAAGTGATGCAGCTATAAGAAAAGAAATATTAACGTTTCTTCCCGACTTACTTCCAGAGGATTACTTTTGTTAGACAAAAACTTACAAGAATATACACTATCTGGTTTTCTGTATCAGTGAAGCACAATGACCTCACCGTTACATTTTTAAAGTACTTATGATTTGTTAGGTTGTGCTACATTGATCGTGTAAGTGTCTACTGCACATTCAGAGATTTTGACGCTGGAAAGGCGGTAGAGGCGGTTAGTTGGCGAAACGCAATTTTCTGAAATGATGACGTCATATATTAATGATTAAAATTTTGCAATGTATAAAAAGAAGAAGGCTAAATAAATTGACGAATACATTCATGATACGGCATAAGCAATGACATACAATTAATATTTTTTGCTGTCCTGATTTTGTTGTCCAAGCTCAGCGACAAGTGATGCATGAGGACTCTTTATGACATCATTAGTAGCAAGCAAGGTATGTTTTCTTCAGTGGTAAGTTAGGGATACCTTTAGTACTGGATAGAGTCAGTTTTGATTGTACCGTGGTAAGGGAGAGAATAACAATGAGAATCACTGCTGGGTGGGATTTACAAGAAACGGAGAAATCTGAATCCTACACGATTACGTTTTGGAAAACAAAACGGCATATGACTTAGTAAAAGTTCTTGTGGAATGTGTGAAGGTTAGTCCTTTACCTCGCAATTCCGACCTTTAGCGACACGAAGGGAAGGCTTTTGAAAACATTTTGAGAAAAGGAGAATAGGCTGGTAATCAGCTTTCTACGCTTTCTCAGACAATCCCATAATTTCTGTAAAATTTAGTTTGTGGTCAGAAAATGGTTTCAAAGTGGTCTAGTCTGAAATTTTGTCATGTGATAACATTGTGATTAAAGATGTTAACCTTTACGAGCTTTATCACCACTTACCACAATGTTTTTGAAAGAGATTTGGTGCAAGACAAATGAGTTGTCTGTGGGTGGTAATTTGTCAAAAGAACATCAAAACGGAAACGGAAGTTGCCATATTAGTACATGTATAACACGTTCGGAGGTGTTTTTGTAAAAAAAAAAAGTTTTTCTTCATATACACGATATAGTCCTCGTATATAGTCTAGAATATGATTCTTTTTTTTTGTTCATCAGTGCAATATTTACACACCTGAATGTTTATCATAATACATTTGATATGATATTTTGACGATTACAAGTGACTTTAGGGTCGCTTTCGAACTAATGCTTGCGTCATTGGGGCACCAAGAAATAGGCAAATCATTTCAAAGTGCAGCATTTTTGCGGAGATATTTTACAAGACTTTGGCAAATGAACGTTCAAAGTCAGTCTGCATAGTTCGTATGAGTGAGGCGAAGTCAAAATATTTGAAGAGAGGAAAGCAAAAAGCTTTTCAGTGTATGAAAAACAGCATTGGAAAAGGAACATTTGCTTCTGAAAAGCGCTTATAATATTTCTTAACTGTCGTCCACTTGTAGCAGAGTAACAAAATTGTATTTATGTGGTGTTTAACGGGTGAAATTACCGGGTTGTCATTTCCATCGTCATCTTTGTTGTCGCGCCACATTAGGTTCTGAAACATTATTAAATTAACTCTTTACCAGACGACAAAAGTTTAGAGCAATTCGAAAGCATTTGCAGAAGAAAATTTTGAACATGGTTTAAAAGATGCAATTTTTCTTTGAATAGATGGAAAACACTATGGGAAAGAAAGAAAATGCTGGTTACCGGCAAATTCTGCTATTCCGATATTGTTTTCAAAATGTTTTTCCTTCAGGGTCGTTTAAGCACTGGATTGTTTGGTACAGGGATTAATTTGTTTGCCTACCTCTTTCGGCATAATCTGTGCATTATAGTCAGCATTGACGATCACTCGCCACCTCGTCACAACTCGACCGATTCGGTATCTACACCTAACCTCGCCCGTATCAAGGAAGTTTCCAGTTAACTGTCAGTCACCTGAGGATCTTAAACATGGCTGGGCACATGAAAATCTATTAGCAACGACATCGGCAATCACGGAGAAGTTATTGACATCTTTTAATTTGTTGGTAACGGAATTGATTGGCTACGTTAAAAATTGAACGTAGAAACTGTTTGTCAACGGAAATATATTTAAAAAGAATTAGATAGAAAATTGTGACTTGTCTCTTTTTAAGTGGAGCCTTACAAGTTTAAGGACGGTAAAGTTGTGTATTTTTGCTGAAGAAATCTACCATGTAGGTGCATATCACCCATCGTAATACATCGAGGGATTTGATCAACGGAATACCCGAAGTTTGCCGATTGTATTGCGGGAGAAGAACATACTCGTGTAAATCATGACGATTATGAACGGACGATGCCGAGACTAGTATACGAAGAAAGTATTTCTACGCAGAGATAACAATCCACATGTTTGATGTGTTCATTTTAACATGTTTATATCACCAATTATTGTAAATTTGTTTGAATATCACTCTTCTATTTCGGTTGTAAATAAAATTTATCAAGTGCATCAAGCTGTTGTTCTCTGGCGCTGTTTGCCGATTAACTCTTTACCAAACGACAAAAATTTGGACACGACCAAATTGAAAGCATTTGCAGACTACAAATTAAATGTAATCCAGATGATGATTTCTGTCTTTGAAAGGGTAGAAAACTGTTTGGGAAGAGGAGAAAATGCTGACTACCAGCATTTTCTCCTTTTCCCACGATGTTTTCAAAAGCCTTCTTCAGAGTCGTTAAATCTCAGGATTGTGTGGTAAAAGCTGATTACCACCATTAAAGTTTCGCTACCGTCATAAAACCTTGCCTAGCTTTGTTCGCAGTATAGACCGAAATACTGCGATTTTAATGCTCTATTGCCGGAAATATCTCATCGGGACGCACGGTGTACATCCAACATTAGACTGTACGTCCTGTGCAGTCTTATCTTGATCTACACTGTTCGCAAAAGGGTATTGATTTTGTGCTACTCTAGCCCATTACTGCCAAGAATAATCACAGATCAATAAGTACCATGTACACATCTACAGCATTACATATTGAAAATTAGACAAGGAACAAACTTATAGAGAAGAGGTAAATGTCCTTTGATTGCATACAGAAACGATGTATGAAAAGTAGCAATCACTTTTTGCAAGCAACAACAATGTAGTAATTGTAAATATCCCAAGGCTTTCAAATACACAAGTTTAATAACAGGTAGTTTTTGTAAAGTAACGTATTCAGTCATCTTTGTCATTTTTAACGCTTTCACCAACGACTAGATTTTGGACTCAACAAAAATGAAAGCATTTTCAGATGACAATAAATTGAGCTCAAACGATGATTTCTTTCTTTTATTGAGAAGGTAAAGATTTTGGGAAAAGGAGAAATGCTAGTTACCAGCATTTTCTCCTTTTCCAGGACCATCTTCTTCAGGGCAGTTAAGACTCGGAATTGTATGGTAAAGGCCTAATTGAGATATGATGGATGGGCGAGGAAATCATCCGGTCGAAGAAGACCGTGGTAATTTTCAGTAAAATTGATAACTTATATTGGGATTTCAACAAATTAGTTAGAACTGCTTGGCGTCGGCTAATAAGGATCCACACTTACCAGGTTATGCGTACAGTCGAACGAAAAATTAACCCGTAACCTGCTAAATAAGTTAAATGAAACGTTCCGGCCAATAATAAAAACCCAAATATTACAATTTCAAAGTTATCAACCCTTAGGCTGCTAAGCGTGACTCGGGGCACTTTTGAAAGATTGTGGAGATGAAGATCAGACGGTGCAAAACGTGCAGTCTGATCTTGATCTACACTGTCCGATACGGGGATTTTTTTCCTCCGGTGAAATCAAATTTGAAATCGCAATATTTTGGTATTTACTATTGACTGAAAATGTTCGTTTCATTTTTTTAGCAGTTTAGGGGTTAATTTGGGAAAAATATCTCCTTATCGGACAGTGTCGATCCTAGGTCAGCTTTCACATTCTTTGCAGTCTGATCTTGGTCCACACTGGCAGCAAAAGCGCATTGAGTCGCTCTAAACAGCGCAAGGGTTATATCAGCCCGGTCCTCGAGAACTTAATTAAGGTGTATTGGGTATGGCTAACCCTTTGGTTGCTGGGAGCGATTCTTGTTGCTTTTTTTTTTTCTGCTAATGCAGATCAAGATCAGACTCCACAGAATGCTCAGTGTAAGTTCTGATCTACACTGTCCGCAGCGATGAGTTTTTTTCCGGCGAAAATTGATTGAAATCGTAAGAGTTGGGGATGTAGCTACTGGAAAGTTTATGTTTAGCAGTTTGTGGGTTAAGATCGCCATTTTACCAACGAGAAAAATTCCAACCAGGGGAGAGAACTCGACTTTATCGGCGATATTGACTAAACAGGCATCCTGTTATCGATCTTCGTATCGGACGGTTACCGGGGATACAACGGTTACGAGTCTGCGACACTTGCTTCATAAAATAACTTGTCCCCTTTCTAAGCAACCATTAAAAAAAAAAAAAAAAAAACTGTAGTTATTCTAAATTATAGGAGCAGGTATATCAGATTGGTTAAGACTTTCTGTTACAGCCAATCAGATTACTTTTCTGTGATTTTTTTAAAAATTAGAACTGACCTCTGACCACACGGTAGAAGCGACCGGTCCCCGATTTTGAAATATCCTGAAATCCAGACTTCTTGATAAAAATAACTCGACTTTGTATAAGTGAAATTTAGACATCGGACAATCGAGCAAACATAGTGACAAATGAGGGAATCCCTTTTTAACCCTTTCCTAAACAAGCCCTGGTTTTCACGTGTCTGCAGTACAAGTCTTTTGAAAACACTGTGGGAAAAGGAGAAATTGCTCGTAACGAGCAATTTTTCCTTCTTCCACAGTGTTTTCTACCCTTTTTGAGACCTTTCTGCCATTTTCATCAAATTTAAAAAATTGTCATCTGCAAACTCTTTCAAATTGGACCAGTCCAAAATTTGTCGTTTGGAAAAGGGTTAATAATTAATGACGAAATTAACGACAACTACTATTATCACTTCTAGTACTGTTCTTACTTTGAAAATTGAAAAGAAAAAGGAAAAGCATCCACCTGGGAAGACCGGGGTCGATGATTTGAGAGACGCTCTGGGGCAGCAAGGGGCCTTCACAAAGGAAACAAAATAGAAGGAAACGCAATTATAGGAACCGGAAGAGGATGGGGACATAAGTCCCTTACCTCCTGTCCTCACTGTGGAAGAGTGCTACTCATTTAAAAAACTAATTCATCCATCTGTCCATCTATTCATCAGCTTAAACATACTTTAAGATAGAGAGAGAGAGACAGAGAGAGAGAGACAGAGAGAGAGGCAGGCAGGTTGACAGACAGACAGACAGACAGACGAGCATAAATTCCTTTCTTCATCCAGTCTAGAATACTTTGGCAACTTACGAAAATGCCGAACCGAATTAAAGTTAAATTGTAATTTCACAGAGCACCGGTCCCTGTAATGAATTACCCATTATGTCGATTTTTCGTACTGTTTAGTTACATCAAGAAATCTCCTGTTAATTGAATTAATAACACAAAATTCCCTCGTCAGAAAAAAAATGTAGCCTTTGCATCTCGCAATTATAAAACTGGCCGTAGGCACGCCATTAACTCACTTCCAACAGAGACTAAATTGCCACAGAGGGCTTTGAACATATCTTCGTGAAATAAGGACAATTCAAGATAAGATAAAATGTAAATACATGGATTTACGTTAAAGCATAGTAGCGAGAGGAAAAATACTCGTCAAGACAGATTTCTTCTTTTGCCAAGATGTTTTCAGATGCCTGCTGCAAAATGAAAATATTTACGAAAAATTTTGGCCTGGTCGAAATTGAAAGCATTTGCCGACAGCGACAGACTAAATGTGGCTCAAATGATGGAATTTGTGTCAGAAAGAGTGGAAAACAATGTGCTTATCTGCATTTTCTCCTTTTCCCCTTAATGTTTTCAAAGCTTCTTTCCCCAGGGTCGTTAAAACTCGGGGTTTTGTGGTAAAGGGTAAAAACCCGAAAAGATTTGCAGTTCGGACAAAATAATAAAGTATTGCAAGGTCAGGGCAGAGTTTGTGAGATAAGACAACGGACAGTATGAACAAAGAACAAGCCACGGAGTCTGTGCACTATGATCCTTATACACACCTTCCTCAAAAGTGGCCAGCAGGGGCCGTATTCACCAACCATTCTTAAAAACATTCTTAGTCTTTATATCTTAGATTTTCTAGATTTGAAAGTAACACAAAAAAGTAACACAACTTCTGATTGGCTAAACCATATGGTTTAGCCAATCAGAAGTTGTGTTGCTTTCAAATATAGGAAACTTCTGGACAATGAGACAAAGAATACGCTTTCAAATACAGAAAAAAATGTAGAGAATGAGACAAAGAATATTCTTAAGAATGGTTGGTGAATACGGACCCAGAGTGCAGCATGGTATTCTAACTCCAGAAAGTTAATCAGAAATTTTCAGATAGTTTAAATAACAAATATCAGCCTGGCTCGAATTAATGAAATTCCGCAGATTACCTCCGAAATTAATTGCTGGCAATTAAGGGAAGAATATGTTGTAACCTTGGCGTTTAAGCCTTTCCAAAAGTTCTAACGACCATGAGACAGAAATGCTTTTGAATTCATTGTGTGAAAAAGGAGAAAATGCTGGTAACTAGCATTTTCTACATTTCCCACCTTGTTTTCTACACTGTATTGGATAAATTCCATTATCTAAACCACATTTCGTGTTTTTTTCTTTGTCGTCTCAATTGCCTTTAATTCGCATATGATGGGACCAAAATTAAAGAAAAATTGGTTTTCATAAATTGGAATGTCCTTGGGGAAGATACTTCAGAGCCCTAGCCTAGCAGTGTGAACCCGGGACATACATGAAGATGTGAGCTGTTGCCTTGATATGACTGAAATAAAAATGGAAGCGGCGTAAAACACCATTCAATCAATAAATCAATAGTTACAAATATTTTCTCTTTTGTCAAAGATGTTTTCTTTCCTTTCAAAGACAAATACCATTAAAAAATTAAATTACATTCAATTTGAAATGTTGCAAGCGCTTTCAATTTAGACCAGTCTAAAATTTGGTCGTTCGGAAAAGAAAGTAACCGGAAAGAAAGGATGATAAGTATTGGTGTTATGCAATAAATTTTCTTGTATTTACACACAACAGTGTCTGCTTTAGCTCTTCAATTAAAACCCTGTTGAAATGTGAGGTTCAACAACATCCCGAACAAATAAACACATTTCGCCAAACTAAACATCCCACGTGTCAATTCCCTCCGCCTGATTCTAGTCTTACAGAAAACAGATTTCTCTTTTAACTCTTTAACACAAAATCTCGAGTTTTAACGACCCTGGGAAGAGGGCCTTTTGAAAACATTGTGGGAAAAGAAGAAAATACTGGTAACCAGCATTTTCTTCTTTTCCCACAATGTTTTCTACCCTTTGAAAGACAAATCTTATTTTTTAATAACATTTGATATGTTGTCTGCAAATGCTTTTAGACTGGACCAGGCTAAAAGTTTGTGATGTGGTAAAAAGTTAACTCTTTACCTAAAAATCAAAATTGTCCAAATTTAAACCATTCGCAAACGACAAATCAGAATAAAAATATCTGTCGTATGAAAATCTAGAAAACACTGGTTACCATCATTTTCTTCTTTTCCTACGATGTTTTCAAGAGCCCCTCTCTCCGCAGAGTCGTTCAAAACACAGGGTTATTCAGTACAGGGTTACCCCTTTGCGAAGGGGCTATAAATCAAGATCAGGCTGCACAGAATCTGCAGTCTTATCTTTGATCTAAACCGTCCCCTACTTTGATTAGTTGACTAAAAAGGCTTTCTATGTTGCATTGAAATTTGGCGTGCAACACACGAAAAAGGACCTTCTGACATATGCGTAAAACTGTGTCGTCCAAGATCAGCCTGTGCAGGCTGTGACTAATCCAAGACGACACTTCCCGTTTTTGTGCGATTTTCTGTTTCACGAAAGTCTACTGTATGAAAAAATCATATGTAGTCGTAAAGTGTTGTCTCGGATTAGCCTGCGCGGACTGCGCAGGCTAATCCGAGACAACACTTTACGCAAATGTCCGAAGTCCCCTTTTCGTGTGTTGCACGCCGAATGGTAATTTAAACCTTAGAAAATTGTCTATAGATTTATGTGGCAACGTAAAACACCAAAATTCTGGCATAAGAGGGTTTAATGCATCTCCTTGATGCAATATACGAAGCAAGTCATCGTATAATTATGGATCCATAAAATCTATATTGTCTAAAACCGACTAAATCATGAGGAAGACTGGTCCTTGTAAATGCATAAATAGACGACTGTAAATAAACTTGGCAACAGGACTCGTAGTCATCAAGTATCATGGCGAGAGCTCGCATATTTAAGTACCGGTATTCAAAGGCTACCAACAGTACTGCGATAGGGCTCTGCAGTTCCTTGCTCAAGAACACGCAGTCACGACAAGAGCCGTCAGCGGGGATCGAATCAAGAACGGACATATTACAAACTAAAAGCTGTAATCACAAAGCCACGGAAGAACTAGTACATAGATTGACGGACGGACGGACAGACAGACAGACAGATGGATGGACGGACAGACAGACAGGCAGACGGGCAAATAGATGTTACTATGTGTTATACGGCTTCCGCACTGCGCGTATAATTAATCAGAACCGGCAGTTGGAAAAAAAAAACTTGTAACTGTGTAACTAAGTGTACCTGCGAGGCCTTACTTACCTGTGTACTCACCCATATACACATACTTTTAGAGAACTGAAGGTTTGTATGGGGAATCTTCAGAACAAATATACTTCAGTAGTCGAATGAATAGAAAAGAAAAAAGATCTTTATATATTGTAATATAGCTTGTAGTTTCTTTATTTACCTTTTGATTGAATGATATACCGTTTGACCTCGGGATGTTATATTTGTGTTTGTTTCTGTGTAAATAGAATTATTGTACGTGGTTTTGAATCAAACAGTTGTTATTCATCATAAATGCTAAATATCTTAAGATCGAACTGTATTTGTTGTTACTTGGAGAACAATTATATGTTTGGTAACAGATGGCGATTGACACCGGAAGCGAGTTCAGACATGCGCATTTATATATCGTTAACGAATCAGATGTACTGAATTGATGTTTTATGACTGAATTGATGTTTTATATACATCGGTGCTCTTAACCTGTGATGAGAGGCGAAACAGTGCTACAAAAAGTTATTTTCGTCATTTGTTAGACTGTTGTGAAAATGTATTTTTGTGTATTCAGTGACTGAAGGAAGTGACGTGGTCTGGGAGATAAGTTCACTTTAAAGTTGGGATGGTGACAGTTAAGGTCAAGGATCATGCACGATGAGTCCTGTCTGGCCTGTTTTTCTTTGTATTCTGATAGAAGCCTCCCTCCCACATTTAGTGACAGCCAGGTTAAACTGCGACCCACCACTTGGAGGTAATTGGAATAGAGTTTCTGTCCCTTTTAATCAAAGGATGACCGTCTAACATGCCCTTGACGTTTTTCAACACTTCTAAGAGCTTTACCAGACGACCATATTTTGGAGTGGTCCAAATACGAAGCATTTGCAGTCGACTTTTGTTCTCAGAAGGGTAGAAAACACTGTGGGAACAGGAGAAAATGCTGGTTACCAGCATTTTCTCCTGTTCCCACAGTGTTTTTCAAAGCCTTCTTCCTTAAGGTTCTCAGGACTCGGCATTGTGTGGTAAAGAGTACAAAAGCTTAAGAGTACATATTTCCAGTTTAAGAAAATCATTACATAATCTTTGAAAAAAGAGGTTCAGTCAAATTTAGTAAATATACATAAGCATGTTCCAAAACTATCTTCTCTTAAACTCTTTCGCTGCACTCGAAATGAGCCCGCCCGAGTAGCTCAGCGGTTAGCGTATTTGACTCGTGACCTTGTGGATGCGAGTTCGATACCCGGTTGAGACAAACTTTCTTACCGGCGATTTTCGCCTCTTCACCTTTGATGCATGTGAGAATAGTAGTCAGTGACTTGGAGAAAAAGTTGTCAGTACCGGCGTGAGAAAGCCAGGAAACACATGCGAAGGTGCACTGACCGCTGTGATATAACCTAAGCTGTTAAAACACAAATACAATTAACAAACAATGCAATCGAAATGAATTAGACTTTTTCCGAGGTCTAAAAGAAGATTTCCATTGCAATTAATGCCGAATTTAGCCATAATCTAGTATCTTGCAGCGGGCGGCGTAGATCCAAAATCAGATTGCACGTTTTGTGCAGTCTGATCTTGATCTACGACGTCGGTAAAAGTTATTTGAGTCGACAGCGGCAGCGAATGAGTTAAGAAAGAAAAAAAAAAACTTTTCCTAGAAGCAAATCAACAAGTGTTAAAGCAACAGACCCAGGTTAAAACATATGTGTACACGTTCAACCGTGTGATATTACCAACTTCTATTGTTGTTGTTGTTGGTTGTGGTGTTTGATCGTGTGCATACGAGAGAGAGAGAGAGAAAGAGAGAGAGAGAGAGAGAACAAGAAAATGAAGAAAAAAAGAAGGAAAATAAAACCATGTTACTAAGAAAATCCCCTGCAAAGATTGATTGATTGAGTAATTGTATGGTGTTTAACGCCGTTTTCAATATTATTTCAGTTATATCACGGCGACTAGTGCACCTATGCATGCTTTCCTGGAGTTTCTTTTACCAGTACTCCGCACAATATTCTTTCCAAGCCACTGGTTGCTTTCCCACATAACCATCGTCGAAACGATGGTCAGCGGTGAGGGAGGAATGAATCCTGTCGCGATGACTATCATCAATCCTCGGAAAGAAAGTGGCCAAGCCAAGGATCGAACCAACGACCTCCTGTTCTCAAGTCCTATACGCTACCGACTGAGCTACGGGGGCTTGGCCCCCTGCAAAGTAGCTTCGCTGAAGGATTTAAGCACTGATACGATTAACATTCTCGCTGAACATGGCTCTTGAAAACACTTCTGGGAAAGAATCAATGGCACGATGTTGGAGGGGGAATAACTTATTACTGGTACCTTGTCCAAAAGTGTTTTGATGATTTTTGAGCGGTATTTTCGGATAGAAGAATACCTTTCCTCTGCAGTCTTACCTAACTTCAAACAGCTGCTCTTAGATTTATTTAGTAACCGACCAATGAATTGGCAAGGGAAACACATAAAAGTTGTTATTGGTATACAGACATATTTACCATCGTCTTTGTATTAGAAATGAGCCATGCTCTGTGTAAAAGGGGTTTAATACATCTGCAAAAAGTATCAATCATGACAGCCTGCGCAGTTCGTGCAGGCTGTCGTGGGTAGGAACATTTTGCTTTTTGTCAATTTTTTCTGCTTCTCAAAGGACCAGTGCACCTCATGATTCAGTTGGTTGTTGGATAAAATGGATTGTATGGGTCCGTAGTTATATCATTACTTGCGTGGTATAACACATCAAGGAGATGCATTAACCCTTTCCCAAACGACAAATTTTGCACTGGTCCAAATTGAAAGAGTTTACAGACGACAATTTTAAATTTGATGAAAATGGCAGAAAGGTCTCAAAAAGGGTAAGAAAACACTGTGGGAAAAGGAGAAATTGCTCGATACGAGCAATTTCTCCTTTTCCCACAGTGTTTTCAAAAGACTTGTAATGCAGACACGTGAAAACCAGGAAAGGGTTAAACCCCCTTGTTGCCAGAGCGCCGCTTAAACCAATTTGGATGTGGTGCCATGTTGCTTTTTGAAAAAGATAATATTCCAGTCATGTCAAGGCGGCAACAAACCTGTTCATGCCGTTTTTCGGTGTTATCAGTATTATGTGTGGAGTCGGCTGTGCCTTGTCCAAACAAGAGTCTTCAAACGTATTTCAGTTAGTTCATTGTGGCAAGTACACCTATCTACATGAATACATTCCTGAGGTACTCATTACGCCGCACAATATTTTTGCTACCATTAACACTTGAACTACCAAATTGGTGATTGAATTGTATTTTACCCCGCTTTTATTATCATTTAAGTCATATTACGGCAACAGCTCACATATTCATGTATATCCTTGGTTTCACTAGTACTACGCTCTGAAGTGTCTTGCTCAAGGACTCTCCCACGAAAAACAAACCCAATACCTCCAGTGAGGCTCAAACCCGGGGTCTCCAGGTTACCAGTCCTATACTTTACCACTGAGCCTTGCAGAACACCGCAGTACCAATTCAAAATGGCTGGCAATTTCAGGCTATTGAAAGGACCCGTGTACTGCTTTCTCTAGCCTCTATCGTCACACCTCTGCACAAAGTATCAGACAGTGTAGATCAAAGATCAGTCTGAACTTTCTGCAAAGGCATCAAAATTTACATTTGGCATTCCATAGATAATCAAAGTCAAAACAATGCTTAAAGCAGCTTCCGGGATTCAACAGATTTGTAAACACGTGGGGCTAGTTATGTAGTGATACGCGAGGTACAGTCGTCCAAAGACGCCCAACTTTTTCCACATTAGATTTTGTACCCCCACCTGTTACAATAATTCATCTCCCGGGTCGAAATCTTATACAGCAGATGTTTCATTTAGTTTGTTGACTTTGGTTTAGTCAATAAGAGATCTTTAGGAGTAGTTTACACAAAATATTTATTCTCGTCGATCCAGAATGGGAAACGATCACGTTTACCAGCGAACCCAGAAGCAAATGGGTCCTTTATGACTTTGTGGTTAGAACCCTTATCAGATGGACTTATTCACGCCAAAAGCATTTGCAGATGAACATTAGATATTGCTGAAATGATAGGATATTTCTTTAGAGAGGTAGAAAACAGAGTGTGGGGAAAAAAAAATGCTTACAACCAGCATTTTATCCTCTTCCCACTTCGTGTTAAAAAAAAACGTTTTCCAAAGGGTAGTAAAGACACACTATTGGCTGATAAATGGTTAAGGCGTTGGGTCGCAGCTGGCGATTCCGGTCATGTCGCAGTGTCATTTGGCAAAGCTCTGTAGAGCCAGAGCCCGATACTGGTGAACCTGGGAGGTCTTTGCAAAAATAATAAGTTGACCTATTTGACAGAACTATACCTTTGAAATTAGCTTGGCACTTTATGTGATATTTTGATCTAGTCATTTGGTTATTACACACCAAACTTTTATGTTATGCTGATGATTCATATATGGCCTTAACCTCTCCCTGTCATTCTTTCTGTCCCCTCCATTATCCGATTAATATTAGTAATCTGCCTTGTTTTCAGTGCAATATGCCATTTACGAATTTTCTTATCGTACACACGTTTTAGATCAGCATGGTGACGTCATTATGTTGCGTCATTTTATACTTCTTTCAATGAAGTGAATCGGGTTTTATTAATGGATATTACCACGTTTGAATGAGTGGTTTTGCATATTCTGGCCTGCAATTAGTGAAATATTGTTATGTGATATAGGAGTAGACAGTTGCTGGTTTTTGAGATAAGTTTTCTCAAATGCTGTTAACCAACAGTTTCTCCTTTTCCCGCAACGTTTTCTATCCTATCCAAGCCAAATTTCACCATGTGAGCCACTCTTAGATTGTCGCCTGCAAATCCTTTCAATTTAGACAAGTCTATAAAATTTTGTCGTTTGGTAAAGAGTTCAAATGTAATACTTGTCATCTGTGTTTTTTTTCGAAGTGTTTTTGGATTGTCTCTGTATCCAGATTTCATGTGTAAGCCTATAGTATAGTTTGAACTCTTTACCTCACAATCCCGAGTTTTAGACAACAAAAAGAAACGTTTGAAAACATTTTGGAATAAGGAGAAAATGCTGGTAACCATCATTTTCCCATTTTCCGACATGGTTTTCTTACTCATGCAAGCCAAATTTCACGTTTTGAGTAACATTTGATTTTTTGTCTATAAATGCTTTCAATTTGGACTAGTCGGAGATTTATTCGTTTGGTAAAGAGTTCAAGAAGAGCTCGCCCGGGTAGATCAGTGGTTAGCGTATCCGACTCGTGACCAGTCTAAAATTTTGCCGTTTGGTACAAAATCAAAATACATGTATTTTATATGTGGATTTGGGTTATACAGTGTTTAGATGAGTGCTCTAGATGTACTGTAATAAGTATGTTTGGAATGATACTATCCTGGAATTCTTCTTCCTTGTTTTTCACAATATAACATAACCTTGTGAGTTGCCTAGTGGTAACATGATTTGACAGTGTGACATTTTTTTTTTGTAGAATAAGGAAAAGCTATTATAGATACCTGCTTGGATCAGGTAATAGAGAGAGAGAGAGAGAGAGAGAGAGAGAGAGAGAGAGATGTCTCATCGTGTATAGATTCTACAGGCTGTTCCACTAAATAGCGTAGGGGCATCAACTGTATAGTATATTTTAAAATATGTAGATTTTTCATTTTCTTTAACCAGGAAAAACCTCTAATCGCTGAGAGAGAGAGAGAGAGAGAGAGAGAGAGAGAATGCAAAGGGGAGAAAAGAGTTTGGGTGGGGGTTGAAATACAATTACGATGGACATAAAAACTGATTATTTATGTACTTACCTCTATGAAATAGTTCTGGTTGAGTGGGAAAGAGGAAAAGAAAGCTCATCGGAAGTGTTTTCTGTTATTTTATTGCTTTTATTGTTGTTCTGAGAAAGGCATCACATGTAAGTTTTCCAGACGTAAGTACCTTTCTACCTCTCTGTGTTTATTAGTGATAGCTAATGAACCTAGTTGCCCCGAGGTAACACATCGGGGTTCTCGAGCAAGTCCATCTAGAAATTTGTGCAGTTGCTGCGTTAACCTTCAACCTTCAACCTGCTGCGTGAAGGCCTTACCATACGGCAAAAATGTAGACTTGCCAAATTGAATTGCAGACGACAACGTAAATGCGGCTTACATGATGGGAATTGTTTTTAAAGGGGTAGACAACTATGTCGAAAAAGGAGAAAATGCTTGTTACCAGCATTTTCTCCTTTTTCCACAATGTTTTTAAAAGTCTTCTTCTGCAGGGTCGTTAAAACATAATGATTGTTTGGTAAAGGTTTAATCCATTACCCCAGGAATTTGGATCAGTCGACATTAAAAACATTCCCACACTCTCTGTGCAGTCTACTCTCGGTTTTCGATCCCGCAAAAGTAAGTGTAGTATTCCTAAGCACTCCAAGGGTTTATCCGTTACTCTTGACCAGGGTAAAGAACTTTAGACAAGACCAAATTGAAACCGTGTGCAGACGAAAAATCAAATATGACTCACACAAGAGAAATTGACTTTTAACGAGTAGAAAGCATTTTCTCCTTTTTCCCACAATGTTTCTAAAAGTCTTCTTTCCTCGGGGTCGTTAAAACTCGGGATTGTGTGCTAAAAGGGTTGTTTCTCTACTAAACAAACCTGTTTTTACGACCACTGCAGAGGAAGGCTTTTGAAAACATTGTGGGAAAAGGAGAAAAAACCCGTCTGCCAGGGCATGCCACATACATAACCGTCATGAATTTTCAGTTTCCACACGAATGAGGATGGAATTGTGACTTATAACAAAACAAAAAAACAGTGAAGCAGCACTTTTGATGGTTTGCATAACCAACGAAATATTCTTCTTTATTTTTTCAAAAATGTTTGTTCTGTTCCAGTAAATAATTTGGAAGAAACATTTTTTGGGGGATATCGAAAATTTAACTAATTGAGATTTTTACTGAAGATCTAATGAAAGAATGAATAAACTAATTTGACATGGCTTAGAATCTTTTCATTGATATAACCAGAAATTTGCAGTAAATACTAAATTGCAGATATCACAAATGAGTATGTTGATTTAATTTGAATTTAACGAAAGTTATAGAACATTAGATTTAATCCAGGTAGAACATTAATGCTTGTAACGCCGGTGCAATTTTCATTTTTCGTGTTGGTTTCATTCAAAGGTGAAATTAGCACTGTAGTTCATAAGTCGGTAATGCACAAGATGAGATGCTAATCTTATCCACTGATATTTAACCCTTTACCTCACAGTTCCGAGTTCTAACGACCCTACGGTTGAAGGCTTTTGAAGACATTGTGGGAAAGGAGAAAATGCTGGTAAACAACATTTTCTCCATTTTCCACAATGGTTTCTACACTTCCGAAAAGAAATTTCATTTTCGAGTTACATTTAATTCATCGTCTGCAAATGCTTTCAGTTTGGACAGGTCTAAGATTTTGTCGTTTGGTAAAGAGTTAACCCGATTTCAACAATATCTCAGTCGCATCACGGCTACAGTTCACTTATCCTCGCTCCGTGGGACATCTACAATTTTGTATTATTTCTTTTCAATTTTTTGCCAGGAGCGAATGGAAAAGTTCAAGACAATAATTCACTCTCTTAGGACAGCAAAACTCTCTCTAATTTGCTAATTTAATGGCAATATGGCCTGAAACTGGGTCCTCGGTGTATTATTTCGGCTAATGTCAACCCACTGCACAAATGACTCAGACAACTCTGTACTCATGCTACGACTTTTCGTATTGCTGAAATACGTTGAAAGACCAGAGTATTGCATGACATTCTTCTTTTTTTCGAATTTCAAAGAGGTAAGAATACACAAGTACAAAGAATGACAGGCTTACCTGCTTCTCGAGTTGGTTTTTGAGCCGATATTTTCGGAGCCGGAAGACCAACACAACATTTTCTTATCAGAGCCATTGGCTCCGAATATGAAGTTTCCCACCCGTGTCTACTGGTACCGGAGCTAAGGAACAATGCCTTACCCATGGATACTTATTCCATAACAAGCTCTGGTGGGGGTCGAACCGTGGACATCTTAGTTACAATTATTACACATTAACCTTACATCGCCAAATATGTTCTGCTGGTAAAAACAACCAAGATTCTCAGCTTCAAATGCTATTTTTGCCTGGACCGTATTTGCGAACCGTTCTAAAACCAGTCTTACGTCTTAATTCCAAAACGAGTCATCAGATTGGCCGAGACAGATCGTCTCGACCAATCAGATGGCTTGTTATGGAATTAGCTTTTGATAAATAGGCCTACAAAGGCTGGTTGGTGAATACGACCCAAAAGATCTCATAATAATAACAGACAGTGTAAATCTAAGACCAGGCTGCACTTTCTATGAAATCTTGATACTGAGTGTCTGCAAAAGTCACTAGAATTTCTCCCTTTGTCCGAACAGACATAGCCACAGGACTATTGAGAAACCCCGGAGATACGGTGATCTCACACCTGAATCGTGGAACTTACGTGGAAAGGTGTATTTCAATGGCAGGCATGTTTATTACTTTTATTTCATATCTAAAAGTTTGGAATTAAGATCAAACTACACATGGTATGCAGTCTGACCTTGATCTACACTGACTTATCTGCAGAAGTAACAATGGTAAAAACTTCCCCATTGGCGCCGTAAGAGTAATCCAGTAGGCCGCGGAGAACTCTTGGAGGTACGGTGATCTTCCCAAGTACATCGGAATTTACAATAGAAAGTTATATTTATTTTCTGGGCATATCACATTATAAAGACCCAGTGAACCACAAAAATCTCGCGAGGTTCTCCCATATTTTGATAGGTAAAACAGATGTTTTGGTGTAGTTGTAGAATTCGAGAAAGGATTGTGGTAATATTTTTGTATATCGTTCTACGAATATTCGAAAGACACCATTCATCTCTGTTGCTCATTCTTTTCGTATTTTGTATTGTATAATAAGTTAAACCTTAGCGTACTAATACACTGTAGGTGTTATTATAAACTGAAAGATTAAATGCATAGGCGTATAGGGTTTGCAATATTGGGAAATGATTGCGGGAAAAGGAGAAAATGTTATTAAAAACCTCCTATGCAATTATTGCTATTTGTTGTACTGTAGAGATAACAAATACTGCGGTATGTTCTTAATGTCAGAATTATTCAGTTATTCAATTGAATACATTCTTGTGAAAATAGGTAGGATACCATTCGGTAAACCTCGGGTGATCCGTTGATCAAGTTCCACGGCTGTATCATGTAGCTTGATATGCACCTACACGGTACATTTCTTCGCCGGAAATACACCGCTTAACCGTTCTTAAAATCGTAACACTTCCCTTAGAAGAAGAAAACGCTGGTCACAATTATCTGTGGGAATCTTTCTATGTAAATTTCCGATGACAAACATTTTGTACATTTATTTTCTTACTCGAACTATCAATTCCGTTGGCATTTTTCGGCGACAGGTTGCTTATCACCATTGTTGTCGTTGCCGTTGCTAATCGATTTACATTGGCGCCGCCAAGTTTAAGATCATGTGACTCAGTATTTCAAAATGGAATCCTCCTTTACACGGACGAGGTTAGATGTAGTTGCTGAATCGGCCGAGATGTGACGAGTGGTAGGATACATTTAAAGATACTTTTTCGTCAGCCATGCCACACGTCTTTGTTACTAATGATATGAAAAGAATTTCATAGACCACTTGTTATGTTGTTCATAGACATATTACGATTAATATTATCATGAACAGTATCAAAAACAACAATAACAACAACGTCTATCGAGTAGAAGAACCCCCACACATTTTTATAGGGATGAAATAATGATTGAAATTGCCGAACTCTACAAGCACTTAAAGATAGCACTTTACCACACATCTCAATCATCGTGATACAGCGGGAAAGAATATATTATTATGATTAATTTAGTTGGTTAAGATAACTTCAAAAGTATAATCTCTAAAAATCTTTAGACAAGATGAGCTGAAGTGTGGAACGAGGGCTGTTTCGTTGCTCACTAGTATCCGTCGTTAGAATATAATTACGATAAATTACTGCAAATATGTCTGGAGGAAATCAATCAGATGGGCATAACCCGAACAAATAAATTTAATGTCTGAAATGACAATAAGTTACTTTGAAAAATTAACATATTTTGAAAGCCTTAAAAAGATTCCTACAGTAAAAGGCTACTTCATTAGGATAGATGGTTCGTTACAAAAAAAATAAGTCGATCCAGAAAGAGTTTACCATTCCACTTAATTATTTTTCAATATTGCTAAGTCTTGTAAAGTATGTTAACAACTTCTGACAGATAAACCCTCGTGGCGAATATTTACACGAGATTTACATAATTATGAAAGATAATTATGAAAGATTAAAATCTCTGGGATTTTTTTTTTTTCGTTTAATCGATTAATCCGTGTCTGATAAGTCCGCTGGGTTTACTATCATATTTCGAAACTACTCGACGGTACATTCACCGCTTAATCCCCTTTTCCAAATAACCCTCTGTTTTAAATACCTTGTGGAAGATGGTGTTTGAAAACCCTATGAGAAAAGGAGAAAATTCCGGTAACCAGCATTTTCTACTTTTCCTCACTGTGTTTTTTTTTTTCATCCTTTCCAAGACAAGCCTCATCTTATGAGTCACAATTAATGTGTCGTCTGCAATATACTCTCAATATGGGCAAGCCTAAAACTATGTCGACTGGTATTGAGTTAACCCTTATCCTGCTAAAAAAAATAAATAAACTTTCAAACCGATAGTAAAAAACCCAAGTTTTGCTATTTCAAAGTTATATTTTGGGAAAATATCTCCTTACCGGACAGTGTAGAATCAAGATCAGACTGCACGTTCTGTGCAGTCTGATCTTGATCTATACTGTCCGCAAAAGGTCAGTGAGTCACGCTTAGCACCCTAAGTGTTAGGTCACATCACAACTTCTGATGTCCTTTGCGATGGGAAAATAATATGGTCTGCCTGCTCTTCCGTGAGGTCCAATTTTCGTATTTGTAAGCTTTTTCTTATCTTCAAAAGGTGCAGGCTTCCCTTAATTTCGAATCAGCTTTACCATCAATCAAATTCAAAAACAAGTGGTCCTTTCTAAATCCACAGGATAGAAATTAAATTTTTGCTTTTACGGACTAACCCATTCTTTAAAATGGTCTTTCTAAAGGTTATTCTTTGAAATAGTGATTGCCATTAACTAGAACATGAAAAAAAATCTCATGAAGATATAGTAAATAAGAGCCATGCTCTGGCAAAAAGGGGGCTTAATGCATCTCCGTGATGCATGATACCGAGCAAGTCATCACAGTATTATTGATCCATAAAATCCATTTTGTCCAAAATCTGACTGAATCATGAGGTAGATTGGCTTTTGGACTTGTAGAAAATTGACTAATAGCGAAAAGTTAGCGTGTGCCGATACTTTTCGCAGATGCATTAAGCCCCTTTTCACAGAGCATGGCGCTTATATGTCTTGTTTGGCTATACTCTATACCAGTATGTGAGGTAAGGCATTACTTGCATAACCCTGGATATAAGGAGTCCCTCTTTAAGGGTGATATCGCTCTGTTAAAAAAAAAAAAAATTACAGCCGCCTATGCTTCAAAATATGCATATTTTCACGGAAAAGGTTTTTACCATCGATTACTAGGGTAATTCAAGATTGATGGCACAAACTTATTTTCAAGCTGTTACCAAACTTTTTTTTCTTTGCAACACTAGGACAGTTGTTTGTGTTACAGAACACATGAAAGAGATGTTTGCTAATGTCTCATTTTTCATGGGCGTGGGGGAGGATGGTTGATGATATAAAAAAATTATCTAGGAAAAGGGAGTTTAATGCATCTTCATAATGCATTATATCGGCCTACCAGGCAAGTTGTTATATAATGTGGCTCCATTTTGTTTCACAACCGACTAAGGTAAAATGGTCCTTTAACATGCAGAAAATTCAAAAATAGCAAAAAGTGTCGGCCCATGTCAGCCTGCGCTGACAGCGCAGACTGACATGGGCCGACACTTTTTGCAGATGTAGGTATATCAAATCCTCTTTTCACAGAGCATGACTCAAATATCTTATTCTTAAAACAAAGTAAGATAAAATTAATAATGATAATAATAATAATAAAACATTGAAGCACTAAGCCAACCTTTAGTTGCTTTTTGTGGACTGTATAAATTTGATTCTTTATGTCCTGTAATTTGTAGAATACCGGTATATTCTGGTTACATTGTCTGTACATGACGGTAGTTTTATCATTTTCCGACTCGGATATGGCTATGTATACCTATGCCTTTTGTTAACTGACAGGCTTTACGGATAATATATTGTCCATTATGCCCCTTCCTAACTATTTTAGGCCTTGTGCCCGCAGACGAAATTACATCCTACACTTAACTCTTTGTTTCTTATCAAACTACATACATAGTTCCCTGCCCATTTCGACGATGGTAATGTGGGAAAGCAGCCAGCGGCTTGGTAAGAATACTTAGCGAAATACAGGTAAAAGAACCTCCAGGAAAATGGATATGTGCACTGGCCACGGCGATATAATTGAAATAATTTTGAAAAACGGCGTTAAACAACATACATACATATATACATAATGTTTTTCGATTCGTATAAATCATACCAAAGGTACATCCGTTTTGTCTCTTTATTTGTTTGCGTTCATTTTGCGATCAAGTGACAATGGTTTGATGTTTACTCGTGATGTAGAACGCTATGCAAATTTACCTGATCAAACAGTGGTTAGAATCTTGACGACACCATGTACACTGTTCACGCAGATTATTTTAAGTGATACTAAAAACCACGTAGCGTACCACTAGAAAAACAAACGAAAATTCCCGAATGTTGCTTGGCACTATGTTGCCTGAATGGCTCATATAAAGTTTCTCAGACAATCAAATAGCTTCCCTTGATAGTATGCAAGGCTTGCTTCGTACATCACTGTACATGATCTATCTATCCCACAATGGAATAGGATTCGTATTTATCAAGTTCTAGATATTGTTCTATTTTTCATATTTAAAGACTTGCCTTCCACCCTGAGAGATGTTCTCAAAATTCAGAATAGACCCATGTATATTCAAAACTGTGTTTTACTCAGCTATCAAATGTTTTGATTTACCATGTCTCAGTGTGATAAAAAGGGCATATGCAGTTACTATCGACATGGTAGATTTCAGTTCTGGCAAGAATACTAAGAGATAAGAAAAAAGACAACTGCGTATATTTTTGTAAGATCATCCATCATTTACCTGTCTTCCTCTCTCGTCTTCTTGCTCCCTGTAAAGTGGGTGTTATTTCAATTTCGGATAAGCTAAATCTGATATGGAAACAGCTGGTGAATGAACACAAGCCTTAAACTTCAGGGTGCTAAGTATACATAGCCAAATGGGGAATGGTTTAAGTTGGTTATGGCAGGTGTCCTTCGTAGATCAAGCTGGTCTCAATAGAACAAAATGCCCCCAGCATCCAAAAATGCCCCCAGCATCCTGCAGAGTGATAAGCGTATGAATGGAATTCACCATTTGCACAAACACAACCTAAAAATGAGTGTTAAAGGATGTTTATTTGCGAGAGTTCATGAATTCGTATGGATAGCGTAGTTCTATGACGTGACTACTTATTTTTTGTGCAGATCTTGGACTGACACACGGTCGTAGCATGACAAAATGTTACAACGACTAATAGCGATACTGTGGTATTTGTGTCTGGAAGGCATGGGCAACCTAACAAACCTAGACAGAACCCGCACTCAAAATTTATCGCCATATAATACCTAATCCAAGAAAAGTAAGGGGTAGTATTGGCTAGAGATATTTGGAACTGTATCATAAATACGGACTTTAAAATCGTGATGTTGACTTAGCTGGAGTCGTTCCCACATCTAGTATACTTTTTTGACTGATATGTTTTGACTATCCAGATCTTTGCACTGTGAAGTACACAGATCCAGTATATAGTTGCTAGGTTACAACACAGCTGCTTGAGCTCTTCAAATACCAGAGGTTGCGTGAGACGCTTTCTTCGGATGTTGTAGATCGGAATCAGATTGTACAGAACGTGCAGTCCTATCTTAGATCTACACTGTCTGCTGCTTTGTTGTGAGCTTTTACACTGTCCACTGCTTTGTCTTAAGCTTTGACGAAAAAAAGTACCTTTGTTTGCACTGGATTTGTCTTTTCAGCCGTAAAATGTTGAAAGTATTCATTATGTTCTGAAAGAATTCTAAACTAAAACAAATCCTTTTAAGTATTTACCCTGGACGTCATCTACATATGAGCCATGCTCTGGAAAAAAATGGCTTAAATGCATCTCCGTGATGCAGTATACTCAGCAAGTCGTCACATAACTATGGATACATAAAACTGATTTAGTCTCCAACAATTGACTGGCTCTGGAGGTATAATGGCCCTTTGTCATGCAGAAAATTTACAAATAGCAAAACGTTTCGATCCATGTCAGCCGGCGCGGACTGCACAGGCTGACATGGTTCGATACTATTTGCAGGTGCATTAAACACCCTTTTCATAGAGCATGGTTCATATGTATTCATGAAGTCTTTTGTCTAAACCATTGTGACAAGCGGGAAATAGATGAAAGTTGAAAATTTTTGGTCTTGTATACTAGTCCAACGGGAAAGGCTTTTGATGTGCCAAATACACATTTGTTTGATTGATTTTCCTCGGTCGAACCATTCAAGCCCTTGATGAGCAAACTTCTGTCCTACATGGACTTGTTAGTTTTACCCTGTCCAGTCTAGCGCTTTGGACTTTTGAAACTCTAGGCTTAGCTTTGGATTTATGAAACTCTACTGACATTCGGTTGCCCCTTATTGTCCTTTATAAAACGGGACTGTCATTTTCCAATCGGTAACTCTGTCAGATGTGACGTCATGGTACTGACATGAATACGAATCCACATAATCAACGCAATTTATTGATCATGTGACTTCCCCAAAAAGTCTTTGCAAAGCTCTGGCGCGAATTCTAAAAAGACAACAGATACATAATCTATTTAGAAAATACTGTTGAAGAAACATTTTTTTCTTACGCATGTCTTTCTTCGTTTCTGATGATTTGCCAGCTATCGCCCTGCTTAATTTAGTCATGAATCAATTTTGAGGTTTAGTGAGACATTAAAAAATCTGAAGAGTCCCCTCTATAGAAATAAAGGAAAAACTCATGGGCTTATTTTCAACTTCTTTTCTTTGTTCAAAGGGGTTATGACATATAAATTTCTAGGCCTTACATTACACGTGTTTGGTTGTCCCTGAATTGTTTAGGGTTTCAGGCTCTGCAAGTGTAAAGCGTCTGGCTTTATATTCTACTTATTTTGGCAGAATTTTGCTTTATTATTATTTCTCTTTACCGTTACCCTGCTAAATAAGTTAAATAGAACTCTTAAGTCGATATTAAAACCCGAATAATGTTATTTCAAACTTATGTTTTGGAGAAAAAAAATCTCCTTTTCGGACAGTGTAGATCCAAGATCAGACTGCACGTTCTGTGCAGTCTGATCTTGATCTACACTGTCCGCATAAGGTCAGTGAGTCGCGCTTAGCAGCTTAAGGGTAAACAGTAAACTTGATCAGAAAGATTTATATAGAATGTCGTGTATGAATTTATTCTCTTCTTCTCACAAACTGATTCAAAATATGTAGAGAATAAAACTGTACTAGCAACAGCAGGAAAAAAAAAAAACATTACACACAAATATGTACATGCTCTGTGAAGAGGTAGTCTAATGCTTTTGAAAGTAGTTCTATCGACTCAGGTCAGCCTTGGCAGTCCTCGAAGGCTGACCAGGGTCCGTATTCACCAACCATTCTTAAGAATATTTTTAGTCTTATTCTCCAAGATTTTCTACATTTGAAAGTAACACAACTCCTGATTGGCTAAACCAAACGGTTTAGCCAATCAGGAGTTGTGTTACTTTCAAATGTAGAAATTTCTGGAGACCAAGACAAAGAACGTTCTTAAGAATGGTTGGTGAATACGAACCCTGGATCGAAACCTTTTGCCATTGGACAATTTTCTGCATGTCAAAGGGCCATTTTCATGATTCAGTCGGTAATTAGACGAAACGGGTCAATATCATGTAACGGCTGGCTTGATATAACGGTATAGTGTGTTACGATGATGCATTAAACCCTTATGTTCCGGAGTGCCACTCATAGAACACAAACATTCAGCATTTGCTGAAGGCAAACTTTGTTACACTTCCAGCAATACCTGCGATTGTTTTGTGAACCAGATGTGAAAACAATGTAACTTATTGCACTTTATTGTTATACTTACCCTTGTCTACAACCAGTCGTATTTCGACGAAGATGTAACGAATTCGCTTTGAAGACATTGCTAAAAATTGCGAAAGTTGGGCAAAATCAGCAATTTCTCAATGTGTCGCAATGCTTTTTATAGCGGGTATATTTATCCGTATTGTGCGAGCGGAAAATTGTGATTGTCTTAACAGAGCTTTTGTTATTTTGGATTGACGCAAATTGATCTATGTATAATGTAAAGGTCTAACAACCTCTTTGGCACGAACGTCGATGCTCTGTAGGCTAGCAAATTTTGTAATAAAATTCCACAGAGCCTAAGCAGGATTTGGAGAGAAACATCAAAGCAGATTGAAAAAAAAAAAAGAACGTGACTTTTCACAACGCCAGCAAAATGCTCACTGAACTTAGGCAATCTTGAGTCCTGGGTCCGTATTCACCAACCATTCTTAAGATCACTCTTTGTCTTATTCTCCAAAATTTTCAAAATTTGAAAGTAACACAACTTCTGATTGGCCAAACCAAATGATTTAGACAATCAGAAGTTGTGTTACTTTCAAATTTAGAAAATTCTGGAGAATAAGACTGAGATCGTTCTTAAGAATGGTTGGTGAATAAGGAACCTGCATTATTTAGTAGTTATTTAATTTATAAGGGGTACCATGTTTGATCGTCGCTGGCATCAGTGTTGGCCTGAGAGTGCCCTTTTTCAACTACAGAAACACAAGTGAACGGTATGAATAAAACACTATGGACAACGATATAAACGCTATTTTAAACATTATAATTTTGGCCGCGCCATTTAAGATGGTTGTATCCGACAACAACCAGCACATAAACAAAAAGCAAAACAAAACGAAAAAAGCCTAAGCAAACTAAAGTCTTAAGCACGGAGGGACCTAGGCTAAGTTCCACTGCGGAGTTTTTTTCCATTTCATTTCCGTTTCTTTGTCAAAAATTAAAGAATATGGAATCTTTACAGACACAATATTTACGGAAGAAATTACCGGATTATTCCCAAAGATCTATCGTGGTGTCAGTGGTTGTGAGGTAGAGCGTCGGCCTCGTAATAATAAGATCTTTCGATACACGGAAGCGGGTGTTCACTTTAGGACTGTTCTTTGGCCGACACACTCGGCGAGAGCACTAGTATAGTTTCCAGGAAGCAAAGTCGAGAGAAATTACTAGAATTTCCAAGAACTTATTTCTTATCGATATAAAGTAAATATGTTTAAACTAAAGATCTATATAGAACGCGTTAAGGAGTGACTTAGCCCTTTACCACATGATCCCGACTTTTAACGACCCTAAGGAAGAAGCCTTTTGAAAACAATTTGGGAAAAGGAGAAAATGCTGGTAACCCTATCAGAGAAAAATCGCATCATTTAAGCCACATTGAAACTGTCGTCTGCAAATGATTTCAATTTGGACTGGCCTAAATTTTTTTTCGTTTGGTAAACGGTTAAAAAAAGCTGTTAGAAAAGCGCTGTTTCATACTATGACATGCTAAGGCTTGTGAAGTAAAATACAGAATAAAGGAGCTCTCGAAATTTGACGGATTTACCACTCATTACCGCCGAATTACAAGACGCTTTTCAAACTTCATTAACACGCATTTTGACAGATTATCAATTTTCTAATATAAAACCATTGAACTACTTGCAGCATTTAATGACTACTTATGCATTCATTGTTATTCAGTCTCGGTTTAGCTTTAGTAATCCTAATTAAATTTCTAATACAAAAGTATTGCTTCGAGGAAAAAAAAAAAAGACATCGTAAAAAGAAAACTAGAATGTTTAACAAACGTCTTTCCAAAGTGTAGATCTCCCCTTTGTGAATCGAAAGGCCTCGATTGATAAATCTTTTGTTAAATATCATGAACTCAAACATTGTCATAAAATCGAATAAAGATTTATTTACATAAAATTGTAATTAACCTTTATGGCGCCTGAAAACTATAGTTGCCTTGTGTAGATCAAGATCAGGCTGCACGAAACGTGCAGTCTGATCGTTGATCTACACAGTCCTCTTTGCTGAGACATTCTGGACAGAAGCAACCTTGAAATTGTAATTATTTGAGTCTTTTTGTCTGGAAAGAAAATGTCTGTTAGGTTTATCGGGCGTTCAAAGGTTTAAGACTTCTAAACCCTTTCGCCCTAAAATGAATAAAATAACTTGTTAACTTTTTACCGAACGTCAAATTTTAGACACGTCGAAATTGAGAGCATTTGCAGATGAAAAATTAAATGTAGCTTTAAATGCTGGAATTTGACTTGTATAGATAAGAGAACATTGTGGGAAAAGGGAAAGATGCTGATAATTAATATTTCTCCTTCTCCCTCTATGTTTTCGAAAGGCTTCCTCCTCAGGGTTGTTAAAACAGGATTCTCTGGTGAAGGGTTTAGAAAGGCTAAAGATATTTATAATTCTACAAGAACTAAGAGGGTTTTGTTGTAACTGTTGTTGTTGTTGTTGATGATGATGATGATGTTGTCTAGCTTCAAGAATAGGATACAGTTGACCCAAGATCAGACTCTACGTTCTCTGCAGTCTGGTCTTTATCTACACCGTCCACAAAATCTACGCAAGTCTCCAAATGTGGCGGTGAAAGGGTTAGAATGTCAGAGCATTATTCTTCCCTATTGAAATTTCTTAAAGTACGTTCTTCAACATATAAAATCATTTTCTCATTGAATCTTTTCATTGCAAACCTATTTTCAAGCGCGACTCACTGACCTTTCGCGGACAGCGTAGATCAAGATCAGACTGCACAGAACGTGCAGTCTGATCTTTGATCTACACTGTCCGGTAAGGAGATATCTTTCCTCCAAATGTACCTTTGAAATAGGGAAATTTGGGTTGATACTATCAGTTTGAAAGTTTCATTTCCTTCATTTAAAAGGATAAGGGTTAAACATCTGACATATGATCTAAATCAAGATCAGACTGCACAAAACGCGCAATCTGGTCTTAGATCCACACCGTCTGCTACTACGAGAAGTACTAAATTATATAAAATCATTTGCCGTTAAAACATTCCCAAAAGATTTAAATGCAGCGATAAAGACCATCATGTCATATTGCACTACTTGTTTTAATACTTGTTGCCAAATTAGATAAACCTTGTTAACTCTACCAAACGACAAAATTTTAGACTTGTCCAAACTGAAAGCATTTGCAGACGACAAAATAAATGTGACTCAAAAATTGAAATGTGTTTTTGAAAAAGTAGAAAACATTATGGGAAAAGGAGAAAATGCTGGTTACCAGCATTTTCTCCTTTTCCCACAATGTTTTCAAAAGGCTTCTTATTTAGTGTCGTTAAAACCTGTGATTGTGTGGTAAAGAGTTAATCGCTACATTGATGGGATAACCCCAAACTTCCTGCAGCACAGGAGCTGTGATACATTCACGAAAGTATTGAGAAACAGGCAGTAAAAAAAAAAAACCCACTACCCCTTTACCACTCAATCTCGACTTTTAACGAGCTTTTGAAAACATTGTCATAACCAGTATTTCCTCCTTTTCCCGCAGTGTTCTCTACCCTACAAAAGACAGAAATCATCATTTGCGACTCATTTAGTTTGTCGTCTGCAAATGCTTTTAATCAAGTCTAGCCTTATATTTTGTTGTTTGAGAAAGAGTTAGGGAATTTTTTGGACAGTGAAGAACGTACAGGACGTATAGTCTGATCTTGGATCTACACTATCCAGTACCGTGCTATTTTACTGATTAAAATTTTTGAAATCTGTGAAATTTTTTGCAATAGTTAGGTTTTTCCAATCATCTAAAAATTTTCGAATGGAGTCGTATTTGTACAGAAATGATTTAACACATGGGTGCGTCACTGACCACCATGATATGACCTAAGCTGTTAAAATGTAGTTAAAGTCCAATTAAAAAAAAAAAAAAAAAATCAGACTGCACGCCATGTGCGGTCTAATCTTGATCTACACTGTCCGCAAATGGTATTTAAGTCCGGTTTAGCAGCTCTAAGGTTAGACGACGTCGAAGAGGTGCGAAATTTATCATATACCATCTGTTGTCTTGGTTCTACAGTATGACGTCAAACATTTACATAATCGGATAATCAGCTGTTCTATGTGTTGCAGATTACATGACTATTGAAAACCATAACTCTTTACCAGACGACGAAATTTTAAACTCCTCCGAATCGAAAACATTTGCAGACGACAAATTAAACGCGGATCAACCAAGTGCACATGTCTTTGAAAGGGTAGAAAACATCGTGCGAAAATAAGGAAATGCTGGCTACCGGCATTTTTTTCTTTTTCACTCAATGACTTAAAAAGCTTTTTCTGTAAGGTCGTAAAAACTCGGAAATTTGGTTCAGGGTTTAAGCGCTTTTCACAATTTGGTTGCAATTGCGGCCAATGTAGATCAAGATCAGACTGCACATAAAGTGATATTTTCTGTGCGCTGTCCGCTATATTGAGACGTTCTTGACAAAAGCAGCCTTCCCTGAAATTGCAATGCAGTCATGACCTGTGAAAAGGAGGTTTAATGCATCTGCAAAGAGTATCGAACCCGGTCAGCCTGTGCAGTCCGCGTAGACTGACCTGGGTCGAAATTTTTTGCTGTTGGTCAATTTTCAGCTTGTCAAAGGACCAGTCTTGACTCATGATTCAGTAGTTTGTTAGACAAAATGGATTTTGTGAATCCAGGGTCCGTATTCACCAACCATTCTTAAGAACGTTCTCAGTCTTATTCTCCAGAATTTTCTAAATGTGAAAGTAACACAACCTCTGATTGGGTTTAGCCAATCAGAAGTTGTGTTACTTTCACATTTAGAAAATCTTGGAGAAGAAAACTGAGAACGGTCTTAAGAATGCTTGGTGAATACGGACCCTGAACTATATGATGACTTGGTCGGTATAATGCATCACGGAGATGCATTAAAGTCCCTTTAGCCAGAGCGCCGCTTATCTATATGAGTCTTATCTCTTGATCGATTATTGTCTGTTGAGCTTATTTAGAGCTGTAAGGGTAAACCCTTTACACCGACAAACTTTAAACTTCTCCAAATTGAAGGCATTAGCAGACAACAAATGAAATGTGGCTCAAAACTTGGAATTTGTGTTTAGTAGGGTAGAAAATATTGTGGTAAAATTAGAAAATGCTGGTGACCAGCATTTTCTCCTTTTTCAAATGTTTTCAAAAGTCTTCTTTAGGATCATTAAAACTTGGGATTGCTTGGTAAAGGATTAACGCATCACATCTGACAGACGTTTTTTTCCCTCTTTGTAACAGATCTTTTTTGAAACCATTGTGGCAGGATGATAAACGAGCAGTAATCTCCTCTGACCAGCAGACTGCCACTCGTGTTAATAAATTAATTTTTCAATTTATGTTGATTATCAATAATTATAAAACAAAGTGATTATGCTTTCGCACGTCGTTTGGAGCAATTGATGAGTCAAGTTGGACGACATAGTCGATTATTTAAACATGCAATAGGTTGAAGACATCAACTACATGATTGTATATCATTCGCCATCTAATCCGTTTTCTACATGAAGACTTTTTGACTCCCCTGAAGAAAATGTGCTTTGGAAACATTGTGACGAATAAAAAAATGCCTCATCAATCGGTTCAAAAGAAGATTTGGGAAAATCCTTGGAAAAAAAAAAGCGTGTGAGCAGCGCTGTGGGAAAATCGGAGATCAATGCATCCTCGTTATGTTCTACACCATACAAGTCGTCTCAAAGTATGATACCATTTTGTCTAAACACGGCTGAATCAATAGGTAGGATGGTGCTTTGACATACAGAAATTTTACCAGTGGCAAAAAGTTTAAACCCAGGTCAACCTGCGCGGATTGCGCAAGCTGACGTGGGTCGATATTTTTTGCAGACGCATCGATCAACTTTTCAACAGAGCATAGCTCGTGTCTTTCTGTCTGAGGGTTTTATATGCTGCATCCAAAGGCATGCCGATAGTGTTGTCATTTTTGACTAGCGAAGCTAGTCTATAGGCATCAAGATTGACCTAGATTCAAAGTAAACAAAAAACCCCACAGTTGCCAAATACTGCCTCACAGAAAATATTTCTTTCTCTTAGAAATCTTAATTCTGTTATATATATGACAATTTAGACAAAAACCACTAAATCTCTACCTCTCCGATTTGAACATGTCGCCTTACAAAGTAATAAACTTAACAAGATGTCATTTATAAGGTACAAGATCTTTGCTTATATTTAAATTGAGTGACCTATGCAAAGCAGAGAATCACATATTTCTACACCACAGTAACATTATGAATGAATCTATCGATAGATACACGTAGGTTAATTTCTGGCAAATCCTAGCTATATTAACCCTCACTGGACAGGGAAGCCATTTCATCCCCTCAGTCATTCATTATTTAGATCATTGTGTACAATTAAACTGTTATGTTAAACTGTTATTCTACGTCTTGAATATTAACCCTTTACCAAACAATCCCAAGTTTTAACGAAACTGGGGAAGAATCCCTTTCAAAACATTGCGGGATAGGAGAAAATGCTGGTTAGCATAATTTTCTCCTTTTCCCACATTGTTTTCTGCCCTTCTGGAATCATGTTTCAACAGTTCAGCCACATTTAATGTATGGTCTGCCACAGCTTTGAATTTGGACGAGTGTAAAATATTTCGTTTTGTAAAGAGGGTTAAATACTTAAGTACGTCTTGTGCTATTGGATATTGACTAATTATTGACTGCATGATGTTTAACGCCGCTTTCAACACTATTTCAGTGATATTGCGGCAGCCAGGGCACCTGTCCATGCTTTCCTCGAGTTTCTTTTACCAGCACTAGGGACCGCGACTCAATGACCTTTTGCAGACAGTGTGTGCAGTCTGATCTTGGATCTACACTGTCCGATAAGAGGATATATTTTCTCCAAAATGTAAATGTGAAATAGCAATAACGGGTATTCAGGTGTTTACCATCAGCTTGAAAGTTTCATTTAACGTTTTTTAGCAGGTTAAGGTTAAACTTAAACTGGATTATAGTTAACCAATAGCACACATAGCCCCGGCAGTTCAGTCGGTAACGTACAGGACTTGAGAACAGGAGGTCGCTGGTTTGATCCCCAATAAATGTCTTTCCGGGGATTGATGATAGTCATTGCGACAGGATTCATTTCTCTCACGCTTCTACAATGGTTATGTGGGAAAGGAGACAGTGGCTTGGAAAGAATATTGTGCGGAGTGCTGGTAAAAGAAACTCAAGGAACGCATGGATATGTGCAATGGCCACTGCTACATAAATGAAATAATGTTGAAAACAGGGTTAATAAACATCAATCAATCAATCAATCAATCAATCAATCAATCAAATTCGCTAGTCTGTCAGTACTTTCAGTACTTTGATTTTAAAACTCTTAAGCTGCTAAGCGCGAATCACTGACCTTTTGCGGACAGTGTAGATCAAGATCAGACTACACAAAACGTGCAGTCTGATCTTGGATTTACACTGTCCGATAGGGAGATATTTTTTCCCAAAATATACCTTTGAAATAACAACATTTGACTTTTTACTCACATCTTGAAATTTTCATTTTATTTATTTAGCAGGATAAGAGTTAACTAACAGACGAAGAGTGCCAAACTTTACTACCTTTCAGCCATAATTGTCTCAAATCTGTTATCGTAATGTATTTCTTTTATCACCAATATCGGTGTAAAATCATCGGTTACGTTTGGGATACTAAAGCATGCTTTTAGTAACCTTTAACTCTTTACCGGATGAAACAATTTTAGAATTTCACAAATTTGAAGCATTTGCAGACGACAAACAAAACTCAAAACATGAAATTTGTCCTTTAACGGGTAGAAGGCATTGTGGGAAAATGAGAAAATGCTGGTTACCAGCAATGTTTTCAGAGTCCTATTTCCTCGGGGATGTTAAAACTCGGGTGCTTCTGTAAAGGGTTAAATACCGAAGGCATTTGTGACACGTCTAGATGCACTCGGCAAAAGCGACCAGAATATTGCATTTTAGAAAATTCCTTTTCCCCATTCCCCCCTCAAAATATCGACTAGATCTTAGATCAGACTGCATGTTCCATACTGTCTGATCTTACAAAACACTGACAGCATAATCATGTAAAATTACCAGAGGAGGTGGAGGACAAACCATCTTCTTTCAGATGGATTGGTGCCGTCTTTTTTTTTTCTTTTCTTTTCAAAACAAAGAATAATTCATATACGATTACAGAAGTAGATAAACGTTCAACTTATTATTCTTCTCTGATAGAGCCTTCTGATAACAGAAAATATCTTCTGTAGCAATTCAATTTAGTTTTTTTTTATTTCGAAAAAGATACTTTATTAAGCTCAAATCCTTTACAAATGATATAATATGATATTACCAACATGATATCATATTAACCCTTATCCTGCTATTAAATGAGATAAAAACTTCCAAGTCGATAGTAAACACCAAGACTTTGCGTTTTCAAAGGTATTTTTGAGGGAAAGGTATCTCCTTATCAGACAGTGTAGACAGAAGGTCAGACTGCACGTTCTGTGCAGTCTGATCTTGATCTACACTACCCGCAAAAGGTCAGTGAGTCGCGCTTGTCAGCCCTAGGCTTAACATACTTTAGCATTAGTCGATATTTTTTTTTCTGTTCATAAAATGGAGCACAAAGAAAAGCACAAAGAAATAAACTAATCGTGTAAGCCCACAGATAAACTTACAGCTTCATGGAACAGTATCAATTAGCCTACAAGAACGCCTTTTCCCTGAATCCGTAACATTCCATCTTAGATAAGGCTTACCTTAACCCCTTACGACAGAATTCCGAGTTTTAAGGACCATGAGAAAGACTGTTTTTGAAAACATTGTGGGAAAAGGAGAAAATGCTGGTTAGTAGCATTTTCTTCCTTTCCCACAATGCTTTTTGTTGTCCTTTCAAAGACAAATTCCATTCTTAATGCATTTTCTTTGCCGTCTGCATATGAGGTAAGCTCTGTGAAAAGGAGGCTTAATGCGTCTGCGAAAAGTATCAATGACCTGGGCAAAAATTCCCGCTATTGATCAATTTTCTATATGTCAAAGGACCAGTCTACTTCATGATTCAGTCGCTTGCTAGACAAAATGGACTCCATGGATCTATGATCATGTGATGGCTTGCTTGGTATAATCCATCACGGAGATGTATTAAGCCCCTTTTGAGCATGGCTCAAAAGCTTTCAAGTTTGATAAGTGTAGAAATTTTGTCGTTTTATACAAGGTAAAGAGTAAAATCATCCAAGGTTTCGCCCAATTAATAAAGTATAAAAGATATTTCTCCTTACGAAAGAGCAGCTTGGAATTGGTCCAATGTTTCGATGTTACAGTTCTTTTTTATATGCGCTTTCTATTTTGTTCTCTGTGAATAAACAGCATTTTCTCCTTTTCCTGACGAGTCGAAAATATTTTGTCGTCTGGTTGATTGATCGAACGGTGTTTTTTTACCTCACGTTCGCAACTATTTTAGTCATATCGCAGTGACAGCTCAGATATTCACGTACATGTATGTCCTCGGTTTCACCAGTACAAGCTAGGGCTCTAAAGTGTTTGGTCAAGGACATTCCCACGAAAAACCCAGTGCTTCCAGTGAGGGTCGAGCCCGGGACCCCCAGGTTACGAGTTCTAAACTTTATCACTGAGCCACGCTTGCCCCCTTTGTCGCCTTGAAAAAGATTTGAGTGCTAACTAACTAAAATGAAAATGTCCAACGAACATCGAAAATCTCATTATAGCATTTCTAAAGCTCGTGCCATAGGAAGAAATCTCCTAGTATCGGACAATTAAGGTCAAAGATCGAAGACAACGTTCTTTAAAGTCTGATCCATCTGATCCTGATCTACACTGTCCGCAAAAGTGCATCGAGTTGCTCCATTCAGCCTAAGAATTAGGTTGTACTAAGCATTCTTGAGGCAAATGGCTTATCGTACAGGCACATATATGTATCATGTAGAATTTTTTTTTTCCTGTCTAGTGTTTTTGTTTGTTTTCTTGCGTATTATCTTTTCTGATCGCTCGCAAGCGAGTTAGGTTCATGAATTTGATATTCGTGAGTGTTCGGTTTTACCTGTGTCAGCTGATTACAGCGATGAAACGCTTTAAAATAGAGCGAAGGTTAATTACACGATTCGCAATTTTTGTGGACAAAATTTATCTTGATCCATTTCGATACGAAGGTCGTCACTAGAAGAGTAAATCACGAGTCAAGATTCCGCGTAGGACAAAAAATTAAATTGAATGAACACTACTTGTTTTAAATGACTTCATACACTTAGACGTCAGAAAACATCCCGTGGAAAAAGCTGCTGTAACAGTTTGCTGGATGACGTAACTTTGGTCCCGCTTTCTTAAAACAGAAATATCTTATTTTGCTCAAATCTTCTAACAGATTAATTTTCAGGCTTGAGTCCGTTATTTGAGACGTACTTCACTGACATTAACAAGTTTCAGTAACTGAACCCCTCCAGTTTAACCGTTGCATGCACGGTTACAGTCCGGACTGAAAGCAGGTCCATCGGACACCAACGAATGCGATCTGCAGAGGTACAGGACAAGGCACGCATAAATTCCGAACAGTACGTATGCCAGCGCTTTGGTAGCGTACATCCAGCGGGCGCCTTTTTTCCGGTAATGTCCATTCCAAACTTTCCGTCGGATTGAACGGACCTCGCCTGACAAATAGCGCATTCGCCGAATAGGACACGGTCAAGAAACGCCTGCGAACAGAGACGAACAAATTGAAAATTTGTTGTCTGTTAATGACCGTTAACGCTATATGGTAAGGTGTGGCAGATACTAAACCCAGAAATGGCTCTTCAGAAGCAATTCTCTTGCCACAATGTTTTAAAAAATGTCTGCTGCAGGGCGAAAAAATTAGAAAGTAATTGGTAACCTTCATGACATCATCGGTATCTCAAAGGATAGTTTCTAATATCGTGTGTGGGCTTGGCCCATTCACAAATTCTGTTTCTGATTGTAATCTTTGCGGCCTCTTCGGATTCCACATTCTTGCACACATTCTGATTAAGCAGTGGGAGGAGCTTGGTAATGAATTATTACCAACCAGCAAAAGATGAATATTAGAAATGAGGTTTGTCCATTGCCATTACAAGATCCAAATAACGTCATGCGTGAGAAGTAATTTCTCCTTATACAAATAGGATTTCTATTCAGATTAATAAAGATAATTTCTTTTAACTCTTTATCAAACAATCCCCGTTCAAGAAAGTTGGCCTTTGAACACATTGTCGGAAAAGGAGAAAATGCCGGTAAACAGCATTTTCTCCCTTTTCCGCCATGTTTTCTGTCCTTTGAAAGACATATTTCACGGTTTAAGTAACATTTCATTTGTCGTCTGCAAATGCTTTCAATTTAGAAAAGTCTGAAATTTTGTCGTTTGATAAAGAGTTAATTGTTTCTACTTTGTTGTAGACAAAGCACAAGTGCTAGCTTTTGACTGGACTATACTGATTAAATCCGTATTTGAGCCATTCTCTGGCAAAAGGAGGCTTGATGCATCTCAACGATGCATGATACCAAGCAAGTCATCACGTATCTATAAAATTCATTTTGTAAAACGACCATCTGAATCATGAAGTAGACTGGTCTTTTAACATGCAGAAAATTGACCAGTAGCGAAATGTTTCGGCCCAGGTCAGCCTGGTTCGATACTTTTGGCATGATGCATAAAGCCCCATTTTCACAGAGCATGGCTCATTTGTACGGGTTACGCACGGAGTGTTGCGTTACGGAATACTTGTTTGTGCCAAAATATTTGCATGCTATCGTAAAAGTCACGTTCTTGTTTCACCCGGCTAGTTCCTATGTTTACCAGGGTATAAGTTTTAGAATGGTCTGCTGGATAAATGAAGAAGACCGATCCAGACTTGAATAACGTTCGTTTGTATTGGAGTTTTACGCCGTTTTCTCAGCATAAGGTCATATCACGGAGGTCAGTGCACCTACGCATATGTTTCTTGGCTTTTCTCACACCAGTACTGACACAAATGTCTTTCCAAGTCACCGATTACTTTCTCACTTGCATCAGAAGTGATAGGCGAAAAATCGCCGGAAAGAAAATTTACCTCAACCGGGTATTAAACTCGTAACCACCAGGTCAAGAATCTTGAATAATGCATACGTAGTTATTTTTCTTTTATTTTCATTTTTGTATGTGATATAAGTTCGTCAACAATCTGATCCAGTTACTTTCGTGACGTCCTCGATCCTTGCGTTTGATACGCAACTTTAGGCTTACTTTTGCTGTGAAAACGAAAGCAAGTGCCAATAGCTTTGGAGTTTTCACTACAGCATTGGATTGTCAAATCGAGAACCGTTCCATTATCCACCCATCCATCAAATGATACTTTTAACCCTTTACCAGACGACAAAATTTTAGCCTTGTCCAAATTGAAAGCATTTGCAGACGACAATTTCAGTGTGGCTCAAATAGTGCAATTTTTCTTTGATAGGGTAGAAAACATTTTGGGAAAAGGAGAAAATGCTGGTTACCAGCATTTTCTCCTTTTCCCATAATGTTTTCAAAAGACTTCTTTCCCAGGGCGTTAAAAGGCGGCATTGTGCCGTAAAGGGTTAAGGTTGTTTTGGCGTTCTCGTTATGACAAATCATGGACCAAGTAGATCTAAGATGAGGCTGAACTTCCATAAGACTGAAGAGACTCAACGTTGACTTGCCTATAATGCTAACCAATAGTACCATTGCCTTCATTAGCCGTATTCAGAGGTATCAATACAAGTGACCCATGCTATGTCAAAGGGGGGCTTAATGGGTCTGCAAAAAGAGTATGGACCCAGGTCAGCCAGCTCATTCGGCCAAATTTTTTTGCTATTGGTCATTTTCTGCAGCTCAAAGGACCATTCTACCTCATGATTCAGTCGGTTGTTATACAA
Organism: Tridacna gigas; assembly: GCA_945859785.2. NCBI lineage: Eukaryota > Metazoa > Mollusca > Bivalvia > Cardiida > Cardiidae > Tridacna > Tridacna gigas. The sequence goes on along the minus strand of OX244037.2, from coordinate 36,421,699 downwards.
AATGGATTTTGTGGATCCACAATACTTTGATGACTTACTTGGTATCATTTATCGCGGAGACGCATTAAACCCCGTTTGGTCAAAGCATGGCTCATTAGTATTCTGTATTTTGTAGCCAACCTATCGAAGACAGAGCAATACGAGTGTATCATCACGGAGCTGTTTGACCCTGAGAAGTACAGCGCCTTGGTTCGACCGGTGAAGTCATTGAATGAAACACTCATGGTAAACATCAGCGTACAACTGAGTCAGCTCGTAAATCTGGTAAGCTGCCATTTTTGCTTGTGATATGTAACGTTTTCGGATAGGCTAATTTGGATAGTAGTATAATGTGGTATTTTCAGTAAATGAGATGTAGAGACGCATTCAGTCGAGCCACCTTTGCACTAATCACCATATCACTTATAGATTACTTTTATTTTCAAGAACCTTTTACCAAACAGTCCCGTGTTTCAACGATCCGAAAGAGAAAGGCTTTGAGATAAACATTTTTAAAAAAGATAAAGATGCTGGTGACCAGCATTTTCTACTTTTTTTTCCATTTTTTTTCCTACCCATACAAGACAAATCCAAACATACGTAACACATCTAAATTATCGACTGAAAATACTTTAGTTCGGAATAGTCCAGATTTTTGCATCTGATGAAGAATTAAACAAATTAGTCAGAAATATTTGAGCCATGCTCTGTAAAAAGGGAGCTTAATGAATCTGTGAAAAGTATCGACCCAGGTCAGCCTGCGCAGTTCGCGCAGGCTGACCTGTGCCGAAACATTTCGCTATTGGTCATTCTTCTGTAAATCCAAGGACCAATCTATCTCATGATTAAGTCGGTTGTTAAAAAAAGTGTCTATTATGGATCCATAATTATGTGATGTCTTGATAGGTATAATGCATCAGATGCATGAAGCCCCCTTTTGCCAGAGCATGGCTCATTTCTATGTTAGTAACTCAATATAGTATGTACGTCCTGCTTGACACTATGATTGTTGAATCAATTACTTTAAGTATGTAAAGTGTGCTTTCAAAATTCTTCTTTCCCAGGGTGGTTTAAACACGGGAATTTCATATAATTCATTAATTTTTTGAATTGGAAAAGATAAATCACCTTCACAGGTTATTTCTTGTCTTTCAGGACGAGAAGAATCAGCGCATGAAAACCAATGTTTGGTTGCAAATGGTATGAGCTTGTTTTACAATATATAAAATAGTTACAGGAGGTTCTCTTTTTTTTTTTTTTTTTTCAAAATCAGACAGCCAAGCTCTTAAAAGATTTTGTTTCGTAAAAGGCCCAATAGCGGCCAAAAAGGCAATGCAGATTTTAAAATTTAGATTATACCATTTAAAAGTATGGAAAATATTGTGAAGAGGACGAACCTGCTAGTTTGTGCTCGGTCCAAGTGTTAGCCACTGGCAGGCAGAAGAATGAATTTCAAAATCAGTGTGCAAAAGATAGAGTGACCTGGCAACTTTTAACCTAGTTTTGCAATAAATTTCGCTGTCGGTGACTAAACTTGGACCGACGGTACAATAACAGATTGCCATCTGAGCAATAATTTTCATACTTTTAAATGGTATGATTCAAATCAAAGTGGATTTTAACACCCGCTTTGTTTACTTTTGGCAGCCATTGGTACTTTAAAGTGCAGTTGGTCAAGGTTACAGTCACTGACAAAAAATTAATATAAAAACCTAGTATTCCCCTAACATTGATTCTGTCGCAGCAGGAGTGGCGCCACTATATATTTGAGCCATGCTCTAGCAAAACGGGGCTTAATGCATCTCCGTAATGCATCATACAAAAAGAAAGACATCACGTAGTGAGGGAACCTTAAAATTCCTTATGTCTAACAACCGACTTTGACACACAGAAAACTGACCAATAGCGAAAAGTTTCGGCACAGGTCAGCCTGCGCGGATTGCGCAGGCTGGCCTGGATCTATACTTTTTGCAGATGCATTAAGCCCTTTTTTCACAGAGCATGGCTCATTTTTATTGGCATGGGAACTATTCCTATGTGTTTCTGCGTGATAGTTGCCTATCATTTTTGTTTTAAGGTCAAATATTTCTAGAAAAATTCACACAACTTCAAGAAAAAAGTAGCTAGTCTAAGTGTGTAGTATTCCGGAACGATTAGTCTTAGTTATCCTTACAAAATAATATTAGTCAATCCGATTCGAGTAAACAAGTCGGTTCGAAGATACATAATTCTATTTGCGGTAAGTCACGTGATTTCCTTATTCTAATTCAGCGCGGCAAATTAAGTGATCACACGACTTAAATTCATCAATGAAAAACAAAGCAAGTATAAATATTTAAAATCAGGAGCAATCCGCGATCCTCGCCCATAACACGGTGACGGTAATTTTAGGCAACTTTCATCAATTGCGGATGGCGGCGACTTTGGAGCTATGCATCAATGTTTTGTTGGCCTAGTTTTAACCCATATCTTGCTGAATACGTTAAACGATACCTTCCAGTCGATAGTAAAAACACAAACAATGCTATTTCAAACTTATTTCCTGGAGACAAAATATCTCATGATCGGAAAGTGTAGATTCAAGATCAGACTGCACGTTCTGTGCAGTCTGATCTTGATCTGTAAACACTGTCCGCAAAAGGTCAGTGAGTCGCGCTAAGCAGCCTAAGGGTTAAGATTTAATTTTCTACCACTGACTGGAACCTTAACCAACCGCACTTTAACAGATTGATAGATTTCTGATGTTTTCCTTACTTTTTTTAATTGATAGGAATGAAATCGACTTTTATTTTATACACAGATTTGTTTACATTTGGCCCTTGAGCGAGCACATTTTGCGTGTCGTTGGTGCTTAATGGAAGTTAGACTCTATATTGGAAGTTTCGGAGTAATTTTATATGAGGATTGCAGTTGTATTTGGCGATAACATATGACTGAACAATTGCATTTTAGTCATTCATTCTCTGTGAAAAGGGGTTTAATGCATCTGTAAAAAGTATCGACCCAGGTCAGCCTGAACAGTCCATGCAGACTGACCTGAGTCAAATCTCTTTTGCTTTTCGTGTATTTTCTGTATGTCAAAGTACCAGTCTACCTCAGGATTCAATCGGTTGTTATACAAAATGGATGCTATGGATCAATAACTCTGTGACAATTTACTTGGTATCATGTGTCACGGAGATTCATTAAGCCCTCTTTTACCAGAACATGGATAAATTGAAAGAAGCATGTAATATGGTTCTGTTTTCTCTTATTCTAGTACTGGAACGATTATCAATTAATATGGAAAGATAAAAGAAAGTACAAGGATGTGGATGGAATAAATATACCCCCGGAGAGAGTATGGCGACCCGATATTGTGCTATTTAACAAGTAAGTAGGATAAACTTTCGTTTATCCGAATAAGTTTATTCGAACGTGTGGTAGTTCAAATGTACCATATAATTCGAAGTTTTCCAGGTATTGAAAATGAGTGTGGCACTTGTTTTAGAGATCAGTTTATCACTACAAAGGGTCATTTTGATTTACGAATATCTGTGTTCTTTTTTTCAAAAGTAGAAGTATTTGCCTTTTTTAATCATCAAAAATGAATTTAACTATAACTATAAGTAAAAAGTTGCCAAGTCGCCCAATCTTTTGTTTAAGTTTTACATGGTCTTCAAATTCATTTTTCTGTCAGTGGCTTACACTTGGACCGATCGCACAATAACAGATTATCATTTTCATTGTAATTTCCATTCTCTTAAAAGGTTTAGTTTTGAATTTAAATGCATTTCAACACTTGTGTTGTTTACTTTTGGACGCCACTTGGTCTTTAAAATCCGGGATTATGTGGTAAAGGGTCAAGAACATTTTGTGAACATGGTCTTCAGTGTCATTAATCTACGAATACTTTTACAGCGCCGACGGTAACTACGAAGTGTCGTATAGATCGATGGTACTTGTCAGTAATCTAGGCGCAATGTCGTGGATTCCACCCGCCATTTACGTCAGTTCTTGCAGTATTGACGTCCAGTACTTCCCGTTTGACGAACAAGAATGTGAGATGAAATTCGGATCTTGGACATTCCTGGTAAAGTTATCGAAAACTTGTTTCCTAACCCTTACATTTTTATTAACCCTTAAGTTGCTCAGCGCGACTCACTGGCCTTTTGCGGAAAGTGTAGATCAAGATCAGACTGCACAGAACGTGCAGTCTGATATTGGATATACACTGTCTGATAAGGAGATATTTTTCTTAAAAAATAAGTTTGAAACATTATTTGGCTTTTTACTATTGGCTTGAAAGATTTATTTAAGTTATTTAGCAGCATAAGGGTTCATATTTTTCAGTGTGTAGAAAAAGAAATGCCAAAAATGTTGTTAATTAATTTCATAACTGTTTTGGTCACAAGATTTCATTCACAAAAACAGCGAATGGTGTCGACGGAAAGCGAAGTGCATAATTTGTGAAGTCATCATATAATTTTGGATCGTAATAGCCACTGTTTTTTTAACAACCAACTGAGTTACACTGGTCCTTGGACATACAGAAAATTGACCAATAGCGAAAAGTTTCGGCCCAGGTCAGCCTGCGTGGACTGCGCAGGCTGACATGGGTCGATACTTTTCGCAAATGCATTAAGCCCCCTTTTCACAGCGGATGGCTCATAAATTGGGAACATTCCCTTTCACTGTTTCCTTCGAAAAAAAAATCTGTTCTTAATCTTTTCAGGACCACCAACTCAACTTCCGGTTTTATCGGGGAATGGCCAACTTTGATTATAGTGATTATTTACAGAACGGCGCTTGGGACATCATCGCCGATAAAGCCTATATGAACACAAAATCATCCTCAATCAGTCCAGGCAAAAACAAAACCGACATCGTGTTTAAACTCGTTCTTCGCCGCAAGACTCTATTCTACACCGTCAATCTCATAATTCCATGCGTTTTGATATCTTTCGTTACATTGTCTGTGTTTATATTACCAGCGGAAGCCGGAGAGAAGATAACTCTGTGTATATCAGTGTTACTAGCTTTGGTTGTGTTCTTGTTACTGATTTCTAAAATTCTTCCGCCCTCATTGACGATTCCGTTAGTGTCTCAATATCTACTGTTCACATTTATCATTAACATCCTGGCCATCATTTCCACTGTTGTTATTATAAACAGAAATTATAGAACTCCACGAACGCACCATATGCCATACTACGTTCGCCTTATTCTTTTAAACTATCTTCCACGTTTATTGTTCATGAAAAGACCAGATCATGATACTCGATGGCAAGAGTCAAATGAATCGGAGGAAGAGGAAGAGTTGAGACTTATTGGACAAAACAATCGAACTCAAGACAAATTCAATAAAGATCCAGATTTGACAAAAATAGCCAAACGTACGACAGAGTCGATTATCAGTGGACCCCGAGAGGGCTACGTTGACCATCCTAATTGTCGGTTAAACGACACCTCACAGGGTGGCGAGCAAGGAGCGGTGAAGCCAAATCAACTGCCGGTCTCTGCAGATATATATCGAGCGGCCGAATCCCTAAAATTCATCCATAAACATTTGAAGAAAGATGACGAATATCATACGGTAATAAATTCATTTAGTATCTTTTTAAGTTCAATTCACAGGGATATACTGCAATCATCCGGTCCGTCTGTCCGTGTGTTGACATACACACAACTATGAGCCGTGCTCTGGCAAAAGGGGGCTTAATGCACCTCCATGCTCCATGATACCAATCAAACCATCACGTAATTATGGATCCATATTATCCACCTTTTTAACAACCGACTTAATCATGAGGTAGACTGGTCCTTTGACATGCAGAAAATTGACCAGTAGCGAAAAGTTTCGGCCCAGGTCAGCTTATGCGGACTGCACAGGCTGACCTGGGCCGATACTTTTCGCAGATGCATAAAGCCCCCTTTTCACATAGCATGGCTCGTATATTTGTAACGCATATCCTAACCTAGGTTTTTCAATCATTGTCTGAAAATCTTGAATGACCATTAGCAAAGACTCTAGATATTGCCAAAGGTAAATTTCAGATATCTCTTTTTTTAAAGAATTATCTCCCCCTAAAAACGTAAACATGCACAGGAGGTTGAACAGCTGCCTTCTCTATCTCAGCATTTTGGTGTTATTTAACCCCTTACCAAACATTCCCGGCTTTTAACGATCCTTGGCAAAAGGCTTTTGAAAACATTGAAAAACTGGTAATCAACATTTTCTCCTTTTCCCACAATACTTTCTGCCTTTTCAAAGACAAAACGCATCATCCACATTTCTTTTGTGGTCTTCAAATGCTTTCAATTTGGACCAGTCTAAAATTTTGTTGTGCGCTATAGAGGTCAATTCATGAATTTTATTGTGACAGCTATAGTTTTAATGTTGGCTTTTCTGCTTCCGTTGTTAGCGTAAAAGTTCCCAGAAAAAGTCTTTGCTAAACACGCTTTACTTCCACAAAATATTCCTAAGAAAAAGATATTTTATCTTTGAATCTATGTTTAGAATTAAGTAATGTTAAGTAGGAGAGACGTTGTCATATTATTTATTGACCTCTTCTATTGCTTAACATTTTCCAACATTTTCCAGCGTTTAAAAAAAAAAACCTCTCACTTCTTTCAGTACTTTGATATCTATTTCAGGTTATAGATGACTGGCGGTATGCAGCAAGAGTTATCGATCGTTTGTTACTCATTACCTTCTTTTTAGTTATCTCCCTCGGAACAATTGGCATCTATTTCAAAGCGCCTTACCTCTTTAAAAGTGTGAACCAGGACGAATTCATAGAGAAAATTAACAAAAAGTGGGCGGCTGTTAAGGCAACTTGATCTTGACCTACGCCTTTTGCAAAAGTGTCAGGTGTAGTCCATCGCAGAAGAGGAGCAGGGGATTTTTATTAGAGGCGTGGTACTCAGAATATCACAATATCTCGTTGAACATTAACTAGTACAGAAAGTAACCCAACTTTTGAATGGCTTATACAATTACTTTAGCCAATCAGATATTGTGTCACTTAGATTAATTGCAAATTACTGAGATTTAGACTGGTTTATATAACAATGGTCAAAATGATCATGAGCAGTGAGAGGGGAATGAACCTTTCGCAATACTATAATCAATCCTTGGAAAGAGAATCGTGCTTGAGATTCGAACCAGTGACCTCCCCTCCCCCCCCGGCTTCAAATCTAGGGCGCGTATTCGCCAACCACCCTTAGATTCATTTTTAGTGATATTCTAGATTAAGTAAGTAACCCAACTTCTGATTGGCTAAACCGTTGAGTAATTTAAAGTAATTTCATATCTCAAAATTCACTTCTTTTCTGAAACGTCAATCTATGCATTTACCATCGTCTACCTTGTAAGCAGCATTCAATCAGATAGTTTTCCTTAGACTTGTACATATTGAAAGCATTTGCAGACAACCAGTGAAACGTTACTCAAATAGAAGGAGCTGTCTTTGGAGGGGAAGAAAACATTGTAGAAAAAGGAGAAAATGCTAGTAAGCAGCGTTTTCTCTTTTTCCCACTGTTTTCAAAGATCTTCTTCAGTGTTTTTTTTTTTTTTTAAATATGTTAATGTTTGGTAAAGGGTTAAAACGGCATTAAATACCACGTGAACAAACCCTCTAAGTCTATGTATAACCTTCAAGGCCACAGTCTCCCTTGCATTTGCTATTGCTCTGATGAAAAGTTGTTGTTGTTGTTGTGTGTGTGCCGGGGGGGGGGGGTGCTATTCAAGGGAAGTAACTTCTACTTTCTATTTTTGAGCGCCCTGAGTTTTATAGTTCTCTGTTTATAAAGTCATTACCTGCAGCAGTCGATTTTATGAAACATTATAGTAAAATATTGATATTATGATCAGGATGATTGAAGATTTAATTCATTTTGCCTCAAAGGTTTTCAGCGGGATTAACTGCAGATAAAAAACAGTCGTCTGCTACCGGTATTGCATTGACACCGACCGAAACATGTGCCTTGTTTATTCCTTACTACTGTATCCTTTCTTCATCCACCCCTTAATTTATATTGAACGATACTAACATTATCATTGAGCTATGCTCTGTGAAAAGGGGACTTAATGCGTCTGCGAAAAGTATCGACCCAGGTCAGCCTGCGCATTCCGCGCAGGCTGACCTGGGTCGATACTCTTCGCTATTAGTGAATTTTCTGTTTGTCAGAGGACCAGTCTAGCTTATGAATTAGTCGGCTGCTAGACAAAATGGAGTCTATGGCTCCATGATCATGTAATGGCTTGCTTGGTATCATGCACCACGGAGATGCAATAAGCCCCCTTTTGCCAGAGCATGGCTCAATTATCAAACGGCTTAAGTGTGCTGTTTTGTTAGGCTTCGACCGGAATGGAAACGCGTATTACAATAACCAAATTATACTTCCGCGATGAAAAGTAAATGTCTACTACTATTCGTAGCAGTCAATAAATATTAACCCTTGTTCCGCTTAATAAGTAAATAAAACTTTTCATTCCAATAATAAAAGCCCGAATAATGTTATCTTAAACTTATTTTTGGAGAAAAATTTCTACTTATCGGACAGTGTAGATCCAAGATCAGACTGCACGTCCTGTGCAGTCTCGCAATGACTCGCGCTTGGCAGCTTAACGGTTAAACATTATGCTGCTGAGACCTACTGATCTTGAATCTTCACTATCCGATATGGTGGTACTTTGAAATCGCCATATTTGATTACTTCACGTTCGCCTTAAAACTTTCATTTGATTTATATAGGCGTTTAACCCTTGACCAAATAATCCCGATCCTGAAGAAAAAGACATTTTAAAAGATTGTGGGAAAAGGAGAAAATGCTGGTAACCAGCATTTTCTCCCATTCCCACTACTTTCTACCCTTTTAAAGACAAAGGATTGTATTTCAAGCGACAGTGATTTGTCGTCTGCAGATGTTTTCAGTTTGATTCTGTTCTGGATATCGTCTTCTGGTAAGACGTTAAAGGGTTAAAATTGCCATATACATATGAAGTTAAGCCCATGCAGCTTATAGCTTTGGAAGCCATTGAGCGAAAAGAAACAGAATTGTGCCGCGCTGTGACAAAAGGGGGGTTACTGCATCTCCATGATCCATTATACAAAGCAAGTCATCACATAATTATTGACTAATAATAGCCACTTTTTTTAAACAATCGACTTAATCAGAAGATAGACTGGTCCTTAGACATACAGAAAATTCACAAATAGCGAAAAGTTTCGGCCTAGGTCAGCCTGCGCGGACTGCGAAGGCTGACGTGGGTCGATACTTTTCGCAGATGCATTAAGCCCCCTTTTCAAAGAGCATGGCTCAGATGCATGTAACATGCAGTGGCCCCTTTTTCTCTAAAATGTTTTCAATAGCGTTGAAAAACGATATTTAACAGAATATTTTTTTTATTAGCTGTATTACTTTTAGAAATAGCCTGTGCACTGTAATTGCTTAGCTATAATTTTGTAATCAGAGAGAAATTTATCACGGTGTAGATTTTGCTCTAGCTGTAGAATTAACAAAACTCTTAATTATTTTAGACTTTGCACTTTTGATTCTTTCATATTTTTGCTTTTTGATCGTCTAATACAAGTGCATCTTTTGTAAGTAGGATTTTTTTTCGTCTTCAAAATAAACTTTGCCCGTAGGACGCTATTTTGTAAAGACCTGTTTATTTCTGTACCACACAATCCCGAGTTTAAACAACCCTGAAGAAGAAGCGAGTTTTAATGACTCCGAAGAAGAAGGTTTTTGAAAGCATTGCGGAAAAAAGAGAAAATGCTGCTAGCCAGCATCTCCTCCTTTTCCCGCAATGTTTTCTACGCTATCAAAGACAGAAATTATCATTTGAACGTTGATTTTGTCGTATTCAAACGCTTTTAATTCGGTCAGGTTCAAAATTTTGTCGTTTTGTAAAGGGTTAAAGCAATTTCAAGACTGTTTTCAGCCAGAATATCTTGCATATTATCGAAAAGGAGACCAAACTAGATTGTTGCAGTCTGATCGTGGTTACAATGTCTACAGAAATGCTTGGGGCCCCCAGGCATCCTACGGGTCAAAATGTTTTATCACATGTTGCCTTATTGTGCTCTTGGTGCTTAAAAACTGTCTTTCTTTTCTATGTTCAGTGTTCTTGTCTTTTTAACAAATGACGGAATCGAAGATTTGTCCAGACTGAAACACGGCAGACGACAAATTCATTGTCGCACAAATGATAGTAATCGTCTTTGAAAGATGAGAAAGAATGTGGGTAAAGGAAAAAATGCTGCTTACCAACGTTTTTTTTTTCTTTTCCCACAAAAACTTTCTTCCTCAGGGTCGTTAACCCTTAAGCTGCTTATCGCGACCCGCTGACCTTTTGCGGACAGTGTAGATCAAGATCAGACTGCACAGAACGTGCAGTCTGATCTTTGATCTACACTGTCCGATACGGTATTTTCTTTCCGGTGAAATCAACTTTGAAACCTCAATGTTTGGGCTTTTAGTATTGAGTAGGGATTTGTGTTTCATTTATTCAGCAGCTTAAGTGTTAAACACAGAATTGTTTGGTTATTGGTTAATCAACGATATTTATGAAAACAAAGATACTAAAACGTAATAATATGTCCATTTTCCATTTATCACATTTTCACGAAGTTCAGATAATTTTTAATAATCCAAACACATTAAAGGCCCAAAAGCGGACAAAAAAATCAATGCAGGTGTTCAAATGCATTTGACTTTAAAACGATACCTTTTAAAAGTATGAAAAAAAATTGAAGATGACAGTCTTTTATTGTGTGGGCGGTCAAAGTGTTATTCGCTGGCAGAAAAATGAATTTTAAAATCAGGCAAAACTTAAACAATAGAGTAGAGTGACCTGGCAACGTTTAACCTAGTTTTGAAAATAATTTCTCTGCCAGTGACTCACACTTGGACCGTACAATAACATGCTGCCATCTTCACAATAATTTCCATGGTTTTAAATGGTATGAGTTAGATTTAAATGCATTTTAACACCGGCTTTGTTTACTTTTTGGAAGCTATTGTTACTGCAATAAAACGAATTTTTTCGTGAAATTAATATTAATGGAAGTTTTATAGAATTTGTTTTGTGCGACTTTGTTTATGGAAATTGCCATTATCTTATCTATATCATGTAAATAATCATTATAACTATCAAACACAACGTAGTATAAAATGTTTTATTTTCAGATTTGTGAATAAAAAATCTTATTGAAACGACCCATTAGTGTTCATTCGTGTCACGTAATGATGATTTTTTTTCTCCAAAAAACAAGATGTTTCGTCTTTGGTTTAACTTTTTACCAAACGACAAAATTTTAGACTTGACCAATTTGAAAGCATTTGCAGACGACAAGATAACTGTGACTCAAAAATTAAAATTTGTTCTAATTGGTTTTGATTTAACTAGATCTAGGGAAGGGAAAGGGGTTAACTCTTTCTATAATAACGACGACTTAAGTAGCTTTTGCAGATGGCGTAGATCAAGATCAGACTTCACAGAACGTGCAGTCTGATCTTGGATCTACACCTTCCGCCATGTGATACTTATCTCTGACAGGAGTCATCTTCAAAAGCAGTGGAAATTTACCAAGTAAATCATCAATGAATGTTGAGGTAGACTGGTCTTTGAACATACAGAAAAATGATCCATAGCGAAAAGTTTCGGCCCAGGTCAGCCTGCGCGGACTGCGCAGGCTGACCTGGGTCGATACCTTTCGCAGATGTAGTAAGCACCTTTTTCACAGAGCATGGCTCATTTCATTCAAGCAGCCATATAATACCAAGTACATTTGCTTCCCTGCCTTTATGATCAAAGTCCATGTAAATTAAATTCAAGATCTAGATCGCAAAACTAGCCTATGATTGCCTGAGACAGAACGTCCAGCCAAGCAGATGTTGAATGTAATAATTTACAGAAAGAACAATACTTAGAACAGCTGTTGAACAAGAACCCTGAATCGATTTTGATCCCCTACTCAACCAGTGTCATTATTATGACGCAGGAGCATGGAGATTTCAAAAATGTTGACTATAGAGGGGAATTTGTATGAATTTAGTTAACATTTCTAGGTGAGAAAACCTCTATAAATACCACACTTTTAACAGATTTCAATAGTTGAACCCCAATACATGCCCCCTCTGGCACTATTTACCAACTATTCTGAATATCCAATCCCGGCCATCTCATTGACTGAGATGGTTTGTGTCGGTCAAAAAAGATACTTTTCTTGAAAACTAGAATAACAGATGAGGTAGAAATGGTTTGTGAAAACAGTCCCTGGCAACATTGCTCTATGTGATTGAGAACAACTTTTCCTGTGCAGGATCTCTCCTCACTTTAAACGATGCCCTGTGCATAAGTCAATGCGGGCTGGTGCGAATTTAAGCCAGGTTGTCATAGGATTGTTGGTCAACCGGAACCGGAAGTGTAGAGTGCAGTGTCCTGGATAAAAGGAAAGTATATCTTGCTGTACTTTTTATGTGAAAAGTTATTGTTTTTTTTTTCACTATAGACAGATCTTTTTCATCATAAAAAACTGTTTAATACCTTTTAAATACTGATTCTAGCCAACACTATAAAGGTGTACTTTACTGCCTGGAGACGTTCTTTCGTCTTTGCATGAGACCACTTCTAAAACATTATGACTTAAGAAGAAATGGCACGTATCGAGCAAGTTCTACTTTACCACACTATTTTTAACATGTATCCATGCATTAAACCTTAATACATGCTGATTATCCATAATTTATAAAAATGTTTTGAGCTCTTGTCCTGCCGTTTGCGACCATAGGTGTATTTTGCGGAGAGTGTAAAGCAAGGTCAACCTTTACGTACTTGCCGTCTGATCTTGCTCTACACTCTCTGCTGCCCTTCAACATGTGTCAGTCATACAAACTTCACTCAGTGCCATAAACTTTTAAACTTTTCGAAATCTAGTTTCATAATTGTCCACAATTTAATTATTGAATAGTGTTTTACACCGCTTTCAACATTATTTCAGTCATATCACGGCGACAGCTCACAAATTCACGAATGTCCTGGGTTTCAAAAGTACGACGCTATGGGTCTGAGGTGTCTTGCCCAAGGACACTCCAACGAAAAACCCACTGCTTCCAGCGAGGCTCGAGCCCGGGCCCTTCAGGTTACGATTCCTACACTTTACCACTGAACCACACAGGACCCCCATCCACAAATTGAATTCAGCAGGATAATTTGTCCACTGCATTTGTCTCAGTATGAGTTAAATACCAATGGGAAATTTCCCGCCATTTTGCCTAGTTAAGCCTATCACATGGCCCGCTTGTTATTATATCCGCCAAACGATCTATCTTTCGGCCCCATAATCATTCGATCATGTTTCATTTAATCAGACGAATTTCTCGCATGTTTGGCTGCTATTTTATTGGAAAGAAATGCAAGAATTATTACAGACCTCAGATAAGATCGTTTGATATCTAGTAAGCAATATGTAGGCTTCTGAAACTATAGTACAGCCCTGTTCGCGACCAGAATATATATCGGCGGCTTAACCCGTTATCAAATCACATTAGCTAACAGACTTAAGAACTGCTAAATAAATGAAACGAAAATTTTCACTCAATAGTATTAACCCAAATATTGTGATTTCAAAGTTTACTTCAGTGGAAAGAAAATACCATATTGGACTGTGTAGATCAAAGATCAGACTGCATGGTCTGTGCATCTTGATCTACACTGTCCGCAAAAGCGCACCGAGTCGCGCTTAGCAGCCAAAGGGTTAAAAAGCATTGATGAGTAATTGTTACTTTTTCTTTGATGTTTAGATGATGTTTAAATCTCTCATAAAATCATTTTTAAAGCCCTTTAGTACTGCAAGCAATGAGTATAGAACTTAACAAGCTGAGCCTTTTGAAAACATTGTGGGAAAAACAGAAAATGTTGGTTACCAGCATTTCCCTCTTTTTCCACAATATTTTCTACTCTTTTCAAGACAGATTTGGTTTTTATTTTTCGGGTTGAAATTTTCATTCAGTTTACTATCGATGTAGCAGTATAAAGGTTACGATAGCCTCTATGGTGCCAGACTAACTCTTTACCAGACGACAAAAATTTACACACGACCAAATTCAATACACTTGCAGACGAAAAGTTGAATGTAGCTCAATAGACTATTTCTGTCTTTGAAATGGTTAAAAAAAAAAAGCTTTGTGTGAGAAAAGGGTAAAATTCTGGTTACTTTAACCATAATGTTTTGAAATGGTTAAACAAAACTTTTTCCCCTGTATCGTTGAAACAGGATTAATTCTTAGATATGTCCGAATCAAAGCATTTGCAGAGAACATGTTAGAGTGGCTCGAACTTCGCCCTTATCCTGCTAAATAAAAGTAATGAAACTTTCAGCCGATAGTAAAAACCAAACTATTTTTGCTATTTTAAACATTTTTGGAGGAGAGATATCTCCTTATCGGACAGTGTAGATACAAGATCAGACTGCATGTTCTGTGCAGTCTGATCTTGATCTACGCTGTCCGCAAAAGGTCAGTGAGTTGCACGTAGCAGCTGAAAGGTTAAAAGGATCTGTCTTTGCTAGGACAGAAAACATTGTGGGAAAATTCTTGTTACCAGCATTTTCTGCTTTTCTTACAGTTTTTTTTTAAACCTTCTGTTAAGGTTGTTTAAACACAGGACTGTGTGGTAAATGGCGAGACAAATGCCATACATGCCCAGTTCCTTTCTGTCTGCTGGATAATGGTTTGATTTCCGCTAGGTACCACAGAGAAGACCATTGCTGTTCCTTTAACATACCCATATTGACAGCTTCTCACGAGAAAGAATGTTGCATTTGCTTGCATAAGAGTGTTGCTGTAAAACAGAGAGAGAGAGAGAGAGAGAGAGAGAGAGAGAGAAAGAGAGAGAGAGATGGGACAGAGACGGACGCACGGACGGACGGATTTAATAACAAGAGAGAGACAGAGATAAAGACAGAGACAGAGAGAGACAGAGAGAGAGAGACAAAGAAAGAGATGAAACAACAATTTTCCAATTCCTTGTATTTATCTTCAGTCATCTGACAATATGATAGATACACGATAACGGAGCCGTGCTCTGGCAAAACGGGATTTAATGCACCTCCGTGTTCCATGATACCGATCACTTAATACCCACTTTTTAAACAACCGGCTTAATCATGAGGTAGACTAGTCCTTTGACATGCAAAAAATTGACTAATACCGAAACGTTTCGGCCTAGGTCAACCTGCGCGGACTGCGCAAACTGACCTGGGTAGATACTTTTCGCGGATGCATTAAGCACCCTTTTCAAAGAGCATGGCTCATCTAAAGAAGGACCGTAATATATTTAGCTCAAGCATCAGTCTGTTGTATGGTAAATTCAAGAATACAAGGTAGACAAACTTAGTGTTGTTTCGTCTGTTGCATCTTGTATCAGAGTTGATTTACCGCTCTATGATTATGATCCGAGAAGTAGCGTATTGGCCAACGAAGAAACCAAAGTAAGCTATATCCTACAACATGTGTGCGCTGTAAATGTACGAGTATTTCAATCAATGAGGGGGCTAAAGTGAAATATCGCGTTTCTCTCTCATAAACGATAATAAATAACTAAAATCTCGATCTTAGAAATATGGACGTGATGAATTTGGGTAAACATTAAAAAGTGGCAATTTATTACGGGGAAAAAGAAAGGAACAGATTTTTTCTTGGCTTTTGTAAAGAATGGAGGTGAACAGTGTATTGTACCTGAGTGTTTTTAGTGCTATATTGTTGAGAGGTGGGGTAGGCGCCAACGATGATGCAAAAAGACTTTATCACGATCTACTGACGCAGAACAAATACAACAAACTGATACGGCCTGTTGGCAACAATACAGATCGGCCACTCACTGTGCGGATGGGGATCAGACTGTCCCAGATAATAGATGTGGTAAGTTGATAAAGTATCATCATCATCATCATCATCCCTATTGCTGTTCATTCACGTAGTCTTGCTTTCTTAGCCGTAACCATGGTTTATTAAGCAATTCTGCTAAAAGATCAGAACAGATTTATTTCCACGTTTTTTTTTTTTTTATTTTTAGTTATTGCACATCCGTCTACTTTACTTTGTGTTTTGTTGGTATAATTTCATAAACTATCGGACAGCGTAGACCCTTTATATTCTGATCTTGATCTACACTGCCATCACAAGTAATGTCAGTAACACTTTGCGCCCAAAAGGGTCGAATACTGCGATAACCACGGAGTGTAGAATATATAAACTTTTTTTTGGTAACGTTTTTTAGTTCATAGTTCTCCGTTTTATATTAATACCAATTGCAATCGCTTCTTATAAACACTGTAGATTAGACAGCACAAAACCTGCTTTATGATCCTTGATCTACCTTTTTCATAGTTCTGATTTTAACTCTTGTGCTGCTAAGTAAGTTAAATGAAACTTTCAAGTTGGTAGTAAGAATCCAGAGGAATGCTATTTCAAACCTTTTTTGGGGGGGTGGGGGATATATCTTTATTGGATGGTGTAGATCAAGATCAGACTGCAGGTTTTGTGCAGTCTGATCTTGATCTATACTGTCCGCAAAAGGTCGGTGAGTCGCGCTTAGCAGCCTAAGGGTTAAGACATTACGGCCAAACCGCCTTTGACTCATCAACGTGTATTGTTATTCGCAGAGAAAACTTCGTTTTATTATATTGAAATCTACGTACAAAAGAATAGCGTTTTGATTGTATAAACCCCAGAAATGCCCCAATACCAAAGTTAGTCCCCTCGATTTACTTCAGTTTGTTGAAAACAAATACCAAATTATGACAACTCATATGCCCAGTCGCGTGAATAAGATGGCAGACACCAACCCTAGTGACTAGTCTTTGGTCAACACCGGTACCATTTAGACACTTCGCCTCTTCTTGCCCTGGTATATAACCTTTGTCCAGTCATCTTTTTTTTTTGCGCAGAGTGACGGATAAGACCTAGTCCCGTATTCCAAACGTTTTAGCAAATCAGAAGCCATGTTACTTTTTAAATCCATAATTATACTAAGAATTTTCTTATGAATGGTTGGTGAATACGGACTCTGATCTGCACATGGACCACAGCTTTATTTAAGAACATGCAATATGATTTTGTTTATACTCTGTCGACTTTCATGTTACATTATTCGGCAAAAAAAATGAGATAAATTTATTTCGGCTGTTTTTAATAATTTACAAAGTCGATTTGAGTCGTCTACAGGCTCAGGAGGGTTCAATTCTTACAAAACTTAACTCTATACCAAAAGACAAAACTCTACACTTGACCAAATCGAAAACACTTGTAGACGATAAATTAGATGTTTCGTAAGTGATGAAAATCTTGTTTGAAATGGTAGAAAAACATTGTTGAAAAAGGAAAAAAATGTTAATTACCAACATTTTCTCCTTTTCACCTATTGTTTTCAGAAGTTGTCTTTCTCAGGGTAATTAAAATTGCAAACATGTTTGGTAAAGGGTTCACCCACAGAATGCTGGAATTCAGTCGATAAAAAAGACCCAGTTATTGCAATGTTCAATCCATTTTGGGCGGAATATTTCACAAAATATCTACTCTCTGAGTAGATTCAAGATCAGAATTCGTGTTCGGTTCTTTGCAGTCCGATCTTTATCTGCTCTTTCCGAAAAATCACTTACTTTCGTGATCAGAATGTAGAGGGTAAATGATAGAATTATAACGGGTGTGAGGAGTAAGTATAATGTATATTTAAATAGATATAAAAAGTAAATAATCGTGAACAATAGTGCATTATTCACAGATAACTTAATAAAAGAGAAAGCCAAACTATATAAAATATTTTAACGATGTATGCGCAATCATCTACCAGCTGTATTCATATCAAAGCACTGAAAGTATTGAGGAGAGGGTTTTGGTTTTACCATGAAAAATGGAATGTAAACTACATTTATAACAAAAAGTAAAGGAATTGTAGCCAAATCTTACCCTAGTTCCAATCCAGACTTACCAGACAGCAAAAATGCAGACCAGTGCAAACTGAAAGCATTTGCAGACGACAATTTAAATGAGGTTAAATTGATGGGAATCGTCTTGGATTGGACAAAAACATTGCAGTAAAAATGAGAAAATGGTGATTACCAGCATTTTCTTCTTTTCCCTCAATTTTTTCAGAAGGCTTCTTCCTCCTGGTCGTTAAATCACTGGATTGTGTGGTAAAGCGTTCATAGATTACTGCCGACAGACGACTTTAAGCGTCTTGCTGCTGACTACTTTTATGACAAAAAGAAAACAATACGGACAATCTCACCATTTCGCACATTGCTTTTTTTTTTTATATATATACATTCATTTATTAAACATCAATTTATGCTGATGCAACATATTTGGAAGGGACAAATATTTGGATCCGATTAAATATTTGATCCACAAATGCTTTCAGTATGGACTTGTCTAAAATATTGTCATCGGGTAAAAAGACTTAAAGAGTTTGGCACGAAGTAACTCGAAACTTCTTAAAGCACCTGCTAGACATTCGTATGAATTTATTATATACATAGACCTATAAATAATCTGACCAAAACTTGATCTGACTATCTGAAACACGTATACAACACACCAGGATACGTTTTCAGAATCACGCATGCACTCTGTGTGAGTTTTCCTTATCAAGCGTGTACTCTGTGTAGAACATCATCGTGTTCACTGACTACTTCTATGTATTCATGTTCGGCTCTTTCCGTCAAATCCCGAAATGTGCTGCTCTTTGATTCTTTTGTTATTTAATTCATTTTGTGATTTTTTTTTTACAAATATATGGGGAAGGTATACAATAAAAGGAACATTACAACACTCTGCATTCCTGTGTGATCGGATCAGGTATCGTTGCGTGTGTAAATAGCATCACATCGGATTCGACCTTCGGTCTCAACCGATACGCACCTCTTTTAACAGCTCGACCCGATCCGACCACACAGAAATGCAGACTGTTGTAATATTTTATTTCTATCAAGTTATAAATTTGTCTTCATACAAATTCAAATCACATCTTTCTTTCCCACTAAGAAAACAGTGTAGCATCATTTCTTGTTACTCATATAAATATATTCCTCACCATACAACAGAATTTCAAACTAATCCATTTCAAAACATTTACAGACCACAAATCAAATGATAGGATTTATTTTTTGCAGGAAAGAAAAGGATATTTGAAAAGTAAAAAAAAAAAATCATCGGCTAGTCATTCACATTTTCTCCTCTTCCAAAGATTCTGTTTTCAAAGGGCTTCTTCATCTTAGTCTAAATACAAGGAATGGCTTGGCAGAGGATTAATCAAGACACTTTTATCGCTGTTCGATTCATTGAATGTTTAAATAGTCGAGATCTCACTTTTCACGAGTCAACCAGTCTGAAATATTAACAAATTTAATTCGAATTTAATCACAGTATTACAAGTTAAATCATTAATTAATCATTGAGGTTCCAAATTTTGCCTTGCAAATTTCAGCAATTCCACTTTTATAAAAAAGAAAATGCAAATGATCTGTTTTAATTTAGTTCTTGAATATATTTTGGTGTAATTGACAAATGCAGGAAAGCAGAACCTCTCACCAATAAGTTTGATTGAAAGGCTAGGTGTGAGATTCTGTCTGAATTCGTCTACAAGTTCAAGTGGTCGTTGTTCAATCTTATTCGTGCACAAGATCAAGAGGCAGATGTTTTATCAGGTATTTTCTACAATTATGTTTAGTTAAATTATCGTAAGACCACATGACATCCTTCCAAAATGGTTGCAGGAATGTGATAAGGATGAAATCTGTTTTTCTCTGATACGCCTGGATGAAATGACATTTCTTTGACACCGACTTAGAGATAAAGCTAAACATACCGTAGTTTATAATTGTTATAATTCGTTGTTGATTCTTTGTTGTTGATCAGCTTGTTGGAAAATGAAAAAAAAAAATGTTGGTAACCAGCATTTTCTCTCTCTCCCACAATATTTTCTACCCTGTCATAGACAAATCGCATCACTTGAGACACACTTATTTCGTCAGCTGCATATACTTTTAAATTAGACAAGTTTAGAATTCTTGTTCGGTAAGGAGTTTAAATAGTGTCTCATACCGCTTTTAACGCCCTTTAAGTCATATTACAAAGGCAATTTAGTTATTCCTGCCTTTCAAAGGTTTAATCAGTATTAAACCTGGGCTCTTACAGTGCATTGCCCATGAAGTCTCTCCCTTAGATCAAACCACAATCTCTTATTACAAATCAAATGCAATTATCACAGAATCATGTACAAGCCCACGTGGAAAAGGAACCTCTCAATGAATCACAATAACAGAGAATAAAGGAAGTGGTAATTGAATCAATATGATATATAGTGCTAGAGAAGAGGCAATTAACGGCCGATCGAAAATTGTTGAATTGTTGAAGAAATCGCTCATTACCACTGGAAACATAACGAGGTAGCCTTAACAAAATTTTATCTAATTACTAATAGCGATGCAGACCGCTATCAGACTAGGTTCATCAAGACTAACACTTCTCTACCCTGAGGGCGCTGAGTAAACGGAATAGAAATAAAAAAAATAAGAGAACGAATGGTCTACTACAATTTCAAGGCCTTTTTTAAGACTAGGTTCATTAAGACTAACACTTCTCTACCATGAGGGCGCTAAGTAAACTGAATAGACATATAAAAAAAATAAAAGAACGAATGGTCTACTACAATTTCAAGGCCTTTTTTTTTCAGGGCAAGCCATCTCACAAAATGCTGCAACTCTGTTTTCTAGAACTTTGAATGAAAATTAATGATCGAAACATGTAGATAAAAGGTGTATACGATTCTTCTAATCCAACCGTTGATCCGGGTATACGAATGATCAGGCAAAATTTCTTACATGAATGCTTTTTGTCTACAAAAGTGGAAGACAGCAATCATTTATGATCTAGATTAAACTAAACGGTATTTGCCCCGAGAATATAGACGCTTGTCTGTGACAAAACTTCGATTCATCTGATGGTGATAGAAGCTCATTCCCTTTTATTGTACGTAAAATTAGGGGTTTTAAGGTAAATATTAATCAGGCTGAAATAGTTTTTATTCGAATAATCGAAATGTCACAGCACTAAAAAAGTTCCCATTTAGAGAAAAAAGTAAACAAAATTTCAGTCGTGAAATTTTGCCAAGATATAACATTCTCCTTTGGCCAGATTATCCTACTAAAAAAAGGTAAGATATCTATAAGTGTGGATCTTTGTTCAGATTATCCCACCATGCAAAGTAAATATGCATCAGTGTGGATCCAAGATCAGAGTATATGGTATGTGAGGTTTGATCGTAACCAAGCCTTTTTAATTGTAATTCTGTGTTCAGCACTTCAAGGGATACGGTTACAGTTCGAAAGAAAATCAAATTTTAAAGTCAGTTCATCCCTATTCTTTCCAATTTTTGGATTGTTTTTTCGTCGTAAACGAGGAGACAGACGAGATGGTAACATGATTTCAGGACGCTGTGTTCTTATAATTGTATTCCAAGAATTGTTTATATTGAGAAATGTCACGTGAAATGTGTTTTAAGAGAAGCAAGCCTCCAAAAAGCCCATTTTTGTCTTGCAGTCCAGTTCCGTTTTGTCTGGCAAATCAGAACTAGTATAAATGAAAAAGTCAACAAAAGATTGACTTGAAATACTTCATGAAAATGCAGTTTATGTGCTTAAAGTTCATGAAGAAGCTAAATAGATTAGAAAATTTAGAGACCTTGCTCATGAAGAGCACTTTCTTAAGATTACATGTACATGTATATCAAATTCCCGCCCCATCCCCGGTTCTCTGTGCTCTATTTCCGTTTCTGCAACCTTTGTGTTTCCATTGTCTCGTATTGATCGAGATGTTTTAAATGTTAGAGAGCCTAAATTTTTTATTTGACGTAAATGACAAAATGACTTTCCACGTCTATCTCCTGGTGACAATTGATTATGTGTCTTTCACAACCTGAAGTTATAGTCACTAGGTAAGATATATGTAATACATCTTCCAGCCGTCTTGGTCATAATATCCAAAAGAATATCGGACAATTTTTTTTATTGTAAAAAAAAAATTAGAACACACATTCTTTGCGTTCTGATCTAGATTCACACAATATATCAAAGTCAATCAAATTGCTTCTGGTACACTGACAGTTGAATAACAAAAAAAAAAAAAACAAAACATTGCCTTGCTCCTAGCAGTAAAGACGTTCCTGAGGCATCTGTTGGAATAAATGACCAGCGTTCCACATTTAAACAAATGTAGAGGGTTGATTGATTGATTGATTGAATTATGTTTTATTCCGCTTTCAACATCATTTCAGTCATATCACAGCGACAGGTCACATATTCATGTACTTCTTTGGATCCACCAGTACTAGGCTAGGACTCTGAAGTGACTTGCCCAAGGACACTCCTACGAAAAGCTCAGTGGATCAAGTGAGGCTCAAACCTTGGGTCTCCGGGTCACGGTCCTACACGTCCACTGGGCCACGCAGGACACCTAATATAGAGGGTAAAAGGGACTACATGTATATATAACCAGCCGCGCATTTGAAATCATATTTACTTCTTTTTTTAACTCTTTACCAAACAACAACAAAAATGACTCGTCTAAATTGAAAGCATTTGCAGAGGATAAATTGTATAAATGTCTCAAATGGTGGAATTATTTTTTTTAAGTGGTAAGAAAAAAATTGAGGGAAAAGGAGAAATGCTGGTTACCAGCATTTTCTCATTTTCCTAGAATGTTTTCAAGGTTTTTTTTCCCTCAGGGTCGTTAAAGCTCAGGATTATGTGGTAAAGGAATAATCTGTTTAATGTCATGAAGGTGCTAGTTGCATTTCTTAAACATTATTTTTCTTTTCAAGTTCCGAGACGTCGGTCATTTGCATTTCTTAAACATTATATTTCTTTCCAAGACGTCGTTCCTTCCAGCTTGAACACTGTCAGAATGTGTTGACGCTCGTGGTAACTCTTATCCTGCCGTCCGCGACCGTAGATGCATTTTGCGCACAGTGTAAGGCAAGATCAGCTTGTACATACGTATAGATCTTGCTTTACACTTTCCGCTACGCTTTCGATAGTTTCGTCCATATACACCCATTCAGTGCTAATAAACCTAATGAAAACTATTCTTTATGAACGTCCATAACTGTTTAGTAGGACAAGGGTAAACAGAGATACTTTTTCATGATCAGTGATTTCAGTGCTTTGAATTATAAAAGCTGTCGCCACGAAGTCTTCATATTGTCCAGCTGTTGCGGGGTTATTCATGTAAAGCCCTGATTTTATCGTCTCAGTATCATGTTTTAGAACATCAACGTTGTGAATTTTTTTTTTTGATGAAAGGAAGACCGAATTTGCATTGCAGTAAATAAAATTATCCATGGAGATATGATCCGTATATCCGTACAGTAAAAACATTACAGTTCTGATAATTGTGTTTGTTTGCTGCCATTTCCACTCTAATAAACGGTCATGCTTTCATTAGTAATATTCAGCGTTTGATTCAATAAGATAGTGTTTTGTGGTATAAGAAAAGTAGTCTTACACTTAGGGTGAAAATTACAATTATTGCTATCTCAGCCATATTCTGTATTGTATAGGCATTTGAGATTTGAATTGCCTTCCCGTGTGAACAACAAGTCTCAGCCAATCAGAGGGAGAGGTTTGTTTCCTATATATAGGACCATAATTTAGGAATACATTCCAGACTCGCTGCTTTAAAAATCTTCATGTATCTCGAGATAAAATTGCGTTTCGTTTAGCGAATCTCGATTTACTTGTAACGTTGTTTGGCCTCAATCATAGCACATTTCATCATTTTTTTGCCTTTTCGTCGCCCAACCTTTAATCCATCGATTTGTACAATTTCGAATTAATGTTTTACATGTACTTCATATTCAATGCTATGCGATACACTTCGAAACAAAACTATACTATGCAAAACTATACTATACAAAAAGATAGAAGTAAGGTAATCAGGATCTACATTGATACTATTTGCCTGACAGCCATAAGACAGTGCAATGAATGATTTAGATATATGAACAAAAATGGTCCCTAGCAATCTTGTTAATGGTTACAATCAATTTGATGCGAATCTCAATTCTATTGTTACATCACGTTCTCTTAACTCTTTACCAGACGAAAAAAAAAAAAAAAAAACTGGTCCAAATTGAAAACATTTGCTGATGACAACCTTTTGATACTGTAAAATGGCGAGATATGTTTGTGATAGGATGGAAAAAATGGGAAGAAGAGGAAATACTAGTAACCAGCATTTTCTATTTTTTCAACGATAATTTCAGAAGCCTGTTTTCCCCGGGTTGTTAAAAGTCGGGATTGTTTGATGAAGGGTCCATCTAGTATTTCTGAAGCTGATTTTGTAACCCCTTAACCCTTTACCAAACAGTCTCGAGTTTTTTTTTTTTTTTTTTTTAACGTCACCGGGGAACTGATATCAGCATCTGAAAATATTGTAGGAAAAGGAGAAAATGGTGGTAACAAGTATCTCCCTTCCCTACAACGTTTTCAGTTCTGTTAAGGACAAATCCTTTCATTCCAGCAACTATTAATTAGTCGTCTGCGAATGCTCTCAATTCGGACCAGTCTGAAAATTTGTCGTTTGGTAAAGAGTTAATAAGTGTAACAAACGAAACATTACCATATACTTTTATCATTAAAAAAACCTGGTGCTCGAATTGTAGAGCATTTCATTATACGATAAAAGTGCCCTAAATACTCTACAATTCTGGATTGCCGAAAGTTATGGCAACATCAAAAATGATCCACATTTAACCGGGAGCTCGAAAATTTGATTTGGAGACTTTCGTATCCCTTGGGAGAAATTCTATCACATAGATAAATCTAACAATCTACTAAATGTGGATTCTGTCTTCTTAGGATGCAAAGAGTAAGTATAGATATATTTGCGGACATTAAGATAAAGACCAGATTGAAGAAAAAACGAGCAGTTGATCTAGGGTCTACACTGTTAGATATTTACAGCAAATACAGTCTTGAGCTTCCAATATTGGAATTTCCTCATCTAATAAAAACTGTATCTTACAATTATTTGGTAGTGCCAGGGTATATCAGGAATGAAATAAATGGGAATTCGTTAAAAGAAAATGGAAAATAACAAATCGTCTGAAATTTGTTTGATTCATTAACATCCTGACCTTTTATGGGACCATATCTTATACTGCGCTAGCCAAAGGTGCTCTGTCTCAATGGAACAGAGATGAATACCTAGATCCGACTTTGATGTTTATTGGATGAGTGAAATCTTTCATTTCATGGCAAGGTTCATATACCTAATTTCGATGGCTTTTCGATATATGTCAGAGCAGCTTCTTAAGAAATTGGATTACATCATCGACCAAAGAGTTAACGAATAGATGGATGTCTACATTTGCCAGATGAAGTCTGCAACGAATTCGACAAAATTTTCGTGGCATAGAAACAAAGTCTGAACAAGCAGACTTATTCTAAATCCCTTTTCAACTCTTATACATTTTTTGAGAGCAAAACTTGAATGTTTGCATTGAAAAGACAACTTACAAATATCCGTTATGTCACCGTATAGGATGAAACTTTGAACTTTTCAAATGAAACGATCTCTTGTCCTATTCTGAATTTTCAATACTTAAATATATAAAGATTAACTCAGATTTTCATATGTACGTGTTTTAGTTTCATATATTTGTCACTTTTTTAACGAAAATTCTCAGTTGCCTTTTATGTTTTCCCACAAATAATCATATCAACATTCAGTGAGCAAGCTCTAACCGTAAGGCTGCTGAGAGCGACTCACTGACCCTTTGCGGAAAGTGTAGATCAAAATCAGACTGCACAGAACGATAAGGAGATATTTCCTCCAAAAATACCTTTGAAATAGAAAAGTTTGGGTCTTTTACCATCGGCTTCAAAGTTTCATTACTTTTATTTAGCAGGATAAGGGTTAAAATCGTCTTGATCAGCGGATGTCATGTTAAGGATAGTGTACGTGTCTTATTGTTTGTCTGTAGGTTTTAAGCTTCAAGCTTTGTGAGCTTTCATTGCTTTATCTGTATGTACGTATCGGTCAAAGAGAGCTAGCCAGGCGATCTTAAGGCCAAAATAATAATGTTAATTAGCTTTATTTGTTTTCAGTCGGTATTTCGGTCAAGAAATATGTAATTCAAAATTTCTAATTGATCTGAAACTAAGGCAATGCTTCCATTACTTAGCTTTGAACGATACTCATATTGAGTGTTGCCCACCTTTGGAAGTATGATTAGGTATTGCTTTAATTATCGAATTAGAACTTTAATATCGAAATGATCACAATCGATTTTTAAAAAAAAAAGTATCTTAACCAGGTACTTGTTTCTACATGTATTTAGTTATATTCAATTCAATTCAAAATACCGTTATTAAGCTCAACTCTTTACCACAATAGATTTATGAGCATGGACAATATAAATTGGCACTATTTTTTAAAAACATTTTCAGCTCGAAAAACCAACCAGTCCTCTCAACTCAACTGTGTTTTTCACTGACTATTTCGAAAAAGAACAGAAACGATGATTTCTGTGCTGCAAGAATTCTATCGTACTTAAAAGTCCTTTTGAGAAAGGTCTGAATTCTGATGCCAACAATCATTTCTAGTAAATCAATCTTTCAGTAACGAAACAGTTTATGACGCGTGCAGACATATTTATATCCGGCCATGATTACCTGTCTAGAATATTTTTATTGATAACTTCGATAAATACGAGGTGAAGAATAGAATTACAGACAAATCGACCTGACTGAAAGTGAGACCATGGATCAATCAATCAAGCGCTCTGTACTTTTTTGTGTGTGTGCATCACTTTATCAGGAGTTCCTCTTCTTCAATCTAATCTCTTGAGAAACAAAGATAGCTTGCAGTCAAGAAAATACGCTTGACTGATAAATTCAGATTAAGAGCATAAGGGTGGCTATTCAGTTTTTCATAATCTCAATAAACTTAAAAAAAAAAATCATCATGAATCAAGCAAGGCAATAGCTGACAGATTAATAGATAATAAGAAAAAGTGTGAAAAAGAAATCTTCTTTATGGTATTTCCTGAACGGGATACGTAGCCTCCTAAGGTATTTTTAGATTTCGGCTAGAATATTGCAAAACTGTGGGAATGTCACGTGATTTATGACACGCTTCGATGATGTGGGGTTCGTGTTCAAATTCGGTCGATGACGTCATATCTGGGCCGGTGATAATAAAACGTGAGTTCAGTGAAGGTCCAAAATCTGAACGTACTTTATGTATACTTTAACCTGGATTTACCTTGCCATTTGGTCCGAATAACTTAATCATTTTGTTTTTTAATATCAATTTGGATGTCGTTGATCTTCTAAGCCTCTGTTGGAATATTACAATCACGAATTGGAGGGCTTGACCAGCAAACAGACTATAATTACTTCTTTTTACAGACATGTAAATGTAATAAATGTCAAATTGTTTGTCTGTTTTTTGTACTTAATTGTACATTTTCTCGGCACTTTGCACGCTATTCAATAATTTGCTATCATACCTAAACCATAGGGCATAATTATACTATATTTTACAGTAAGCTACAATTTACTAGCTTTCACCGTCAAACCTGACGATGATGGTGGTGATGATGATGCTTGTAATAATCATCATGACAATGGATATGATGATGATTATATAAACACTCGATGTCATTCGCAAAAGAGTATAGTCCAATGTAAAACCGACTGTTTAACACTCCTCTAGACACAATTGAAAACTTTTATTTGGCTAATTATTCAGTCAAGGCTGCTACCAAGTGCACTGAATTTGCTCAAACATATAGAAAAATGTACCGATACGTCTTCACCTCACGTTTTCAAATGCGACTTTATTATGAAAAGTCAGATTAAGGTGCATCTCTGTACCTGCTCCACGAAATTGTACTAAGTTGTAAAGCTTGCATGTATACTTCTCTCAAAGTTTGCAAAGAACATTTTAGTAAATATTTCATCTTATATATAGTTATGCATTATCATGATTCTTTTCTGTACATTTCATAAGTGATAACTGTGGTCCAAAGTGTCCATGTTTTCTTTTACAGTGTTCTACATGGTTTATGGAATTTTAGTAGTATAAGCTTTAAAATAAGTGTTTCGAATAATAATGATAATAATTATTTGCAAATAAAACTAACGATGCATTGATACTTATTAGTTGGACTTTCCAGACTGGAATTCGAACTGTTAACTCTTAAACATATGCCCAATAGGATTCAGGTCAGGTGATCGGGCTGGCAGGCCGAGGCAGACATGTAATACCGTCCTTCTGCAGGTATTGTTACACAACATAGAAAAAGGACAGGCATTGGCGTCTTACCTATTTAAATGCCCTGGATTTGTATATAATGCATATACTGCATTAGTTGATATATACAATCTCACCAGAAATTCCATAAAAACCTTATCTCGATAACGTTGGGCAATCAATGTGTCCTGGTCAAGGAAAACGAGGTCTGTGCATCCATCACCATCCAGACCACGATACAGCACCTCCAAAGCGTACAGCAATGTTGGCTGCGTGGATATCTCTCCCCATGTCTTCAAAAAGCCTAAGCATGCCTGTCCAAGTAGTCTCGGCATTTTTTTTTTTTTTGTCCAAATAAGGATAAAAGTATGAATAAGAATAAAGTAAAGTTAAAATATCGATCACATGAATGATCACTTGCTAAAATCTTTGTATAGTCTGTATATCATTCAGATGCTATGTCGTAATCCAGATCATGTTAAAGTATTGTTTTGAATTTTGAAGAAAGACTTGTAAAACTTCTCACGGAAAATAAACAGGAAAACCTTTTCGGTTTAGAGACACCATTTTTGAAACGTTTGTAATCACGTTTGCTTTACGAATAAATTAAGTTAGCTTGTTGAACTCCAAAAACATAGCCGCTATACAAGGAAAATCGTCAGTGCCTTAGTTATACTCCCATGCCTAATGAGCGACCTAGGACCATCATTACCCTGTTCTATCCCTTTTTCCATTCCCTAGCTTTCCTTCTATAGGCAACGGGTAACGATTAATGTGATTTTATCCCGATGAATTAATCCAATTACTCGTCTCCATAAGTTATTTCCTAAATGAACCCGAATTCACCCCGGTCTGACAAAGAGAGAAGAGGAAAATATTCCCTAGGAAATAAACTATACGACAGTCAGTTAATTTCGTTGGTTCGAATTTGTCTATTTGATATGCGACGGTGCATTTCATATCTTAGAGCGACTTGGAACTAGATTTCGACAGGTTAAATAAAGCAAAAGCATGTAGGGGAACTGATAGCCTGTGTGCGCCTGCAAAGGTTTGCCATGAATATTGACAGAAAACACGACGTGCAAATGTAGATCGAAGATAAGAATGCACGAGTTTGACATACAAAACAAAACATGTTTTTCTCACTCGAAATTTTAAGATTTTTTTTCCAAATAATGTTTTATTTTTCTGAGATAAGCAGTAATGTCACTGCCAGATTTAAATTTCAGATGAAAAATAAATAAGACACTTGGCTTTGTAATCCATTTGTTGTGAATTACATTGTCAACAAATTAGCTGTTATTACGTTTACTTTCACTTCTATTGTGTATTTAGAACCTTTTCTTTATGCTCCTATCCTTCTTAACTCAATAGTCAGGACTTTTCCTTTATTAGTAATGGACTTTTGAAAAAAATTTATTTGTTTTCTAGTCATAACATTTGTTTAGTTCTCTACCAAACGACAAAATTTTAGATTCATCCATATTGACAAAATTTGCAGATGGCAAGTTTAACAAGGATCAAATGAATTGTCCTTGAAAAATGTGGGAAAAGGAAAAATTGCTGGTTACCGGCTTTTCTCATTTTCCCACGACATTTTCAGAACCTTTTGTCCCCAGGGTTGTTAAAACTCGAAAATGTTTGATAAAGGTTTAAACCTGTCGCACATGTCTACCACACAATTGTTTATATTTCTAGAACAAGAATTAAACAAAAACAAAACCTCTCAATCGGAGAGCGATAGCCAACTCCGCCTATCGCAAGATTAGATTTACAAGTTCGAACTTGAAATCCTTTATTCCCATTTGAGACCTACTAGAATAAAGGCTTTTAGTTTTAAAAATAGAATGATCATTTCTATAGTAAGACCACAAAGCGATTTCATGCCATGGTTTTTAATCCAAAAGACCACTAAGTTAAGCCCGTAAAATAAAGCAAGATGTTGTAATGTAAAATATGATTTTCGAGCAAATCTCAAAAATTTCCAACTGCACCGACTGATCTTGATCTACACTTTTTCAAAAGCAATCATATTTGGCACTGGCACCGGATGAGTTAAGAGTCTCGACTATTTTAGATTTTAGTATTGTATTCTGTTTCTGTACTTTCAGGATGAGCTGAATCAAGTGATGACGACCAATGTATGGCTGAGACAGGTACCTATATGATTACTTTTGAATCCCTTATTGCTCTAAGGCTGATTTAGCTTAGTATTTTTTATTGTCAGTTTTTCCGTGGACATAAGCACTGATTGGAATAAAGGAATAAACGGAGGTATAAACGGACATGCAATTGTGAAATAACTTAATCAACTGAATGTGTCGACAACAGCATCAATGATCATAACGATGACAAAACAAAAAGAATGCTTGTGACATGCTTTTGCTCCTTTTCCGACAATGATATTGAACTGTCTACTGAAGGGATGTAAAGGCTTACATGGACTTGTGTAGTAATGTGTAAGACTGTAAATTATGATGATTGTTTAAGAAACATAGAAACATTTTCCTTGTCTGGACATATTCCAAATGAGCTATGCTCTGGCAAAAGGAGGCATAATGTATATTCGTGATACTTGATATCAAGCAAGTCATCACTTGAATATAGATCCATAAAGTCCATTTTGTTTAAAAATTGACTGAATCATGCTGTAAACTGGTCCTTGGATATGCAGAAATTTGACCAATAGCAAAACGTTTCGGCTCAGGTCAGCCTGTGCGGACGGCGCAGGCTGACCTTAGTGGATACTTTTTGTAGATGCATGCCACCCTTTCACAGAGCATAGCCCACATATGATTTCCGTACCTCGCGAACAGAAGAGATCGCTTCTTCTATCAAGATGTTTTGTAAGATATTCTTGGTATTATTGGACAGCTTTTCCCGAAGGCTTTATTTATAGCTAGTCTGAAACTGCGTTGACTTCGGAAGGTAATCCATTTTAAATTGAAACAGAATGAGAAAACTAAAGCTGAAATGCAGTATTAACTATGTCCTGGATAATTTTCGTGATCAGCATGTTTATGGCAAGGCGACATTTAGAGCGAGTGTTGTAAGATTTAATGACAAAATTATGGCATTAACAAATCCTTTGTTGCGAGTACGCATATCAGTTATTACACCAAGAGATCAATAACAGTTTGTTTAAGATTCAGAATGTGAAAAACTATTTAAAAGATAAATGCAAGTATTGTTTGTATTTTTCGACACCAGATCTGCAAAAATTAGTAAAACAAAATGGCGACAAGTATCAACATTTTGTTTCTATAATAAACGACTTCGTTCGCCTTTTTTCCACGAAAAAAAAGGGAGAGAGATGATTGGGAAATTTCTATCGTTCCACTGTAGCAACCCCGAGTATGGTCGGACTTTCATTACGATTATTCAATGTACAAGAAAATCTTGCCACAGTGAATTAACTCCTCGTTCATCAATGTTTGCTTCAGATGCAATCAAGTAAAAACAAGGCATGACCTTTTTCCAAACAGCTTCCTGATTTTCGTTCTCATTCTATGTTAACTAAGTACGTGGTAAGAATACGACGTGCGAATAAATAAAACAAACGTAAGAGCGTCGTCTTGAAAATTGTATTTCCTGTGTTAAAGGGTTGATTTGATGAATTTCTAAATTTGATTTTATTTTTATGTACCGAGATGAATACACACACACTGGATTTCAAGAAACAACTTGCAGAAATCATAGAAAGGCAGTAAGTGAAAATGGGACCAAAACAACATTTAATGACATGATCTGGGTCCTTGAACGAAAGAAAGAATGTCCGTCATACGAGAAGAAAAAAACCAAAACCCAATGTATGTCAATAATACAACTTGTTTGATAGTTCCATTGCTTATAAGGGTGCTTTAGATCTACCAAAATCTAATACAAGCGACATAAGTGACATATATCTAAAAATTATGAACATTTCATTTGGAATGATATGGAATACATTGATGGCGAAAGAGCAACTGCTTGTTACAAGCATCTGCTTCCTTTCCCAACCATGTTTTCAGAATATGTATACTTCACGGACATAAAAATGTGGTATCCCAATAGAAATGGGTCATACGGACATTGTAATTATCTTCTATTCATCGTCCTCGTTTTGGTCTCGTTGTTAATTGGTTGTTTCATCAATGGTCGTTCACCCTTGCAGTGCTGATATAAAAGACATTTTCAGCTTCAGATATATGCCTGTTCTATTAGCAAGAATGCCTTACAACATATTTGACAGTGTAAATTTGAGATCAGAATGCATACTCCGTGCACTTGTCCACTATCAAGAAAACATAATTGTAGACGTGGCCGATTTGGAGTAACTTTCTCCACAACCTTTTCGAAACTTCCTGCAAGGGCATTAAAGGGCCTCTACATGAGAGAGCGGATCAATTCATACCCTTCTTGTGTAACTTGATGTAATTAGTACTCTGTCAAGGAAATAAAGCCAAATATTTGTAAACGACCAGTTTTCCTTCTGATATCCTGTTCAACGGGATTCCTTCTCTGTCAAAAACTAGGTCAGTAATGAATATATTTGTTGTAGGCTGATATTATCTTCTCATATTCGTTTAACATTTCTTTATGACAACTTTTGTGACCAATGAAATATCTATATGTTTGAAAATTCTGGCACAGCAAAATTCAATTCCGTGGTTTATTGAAAATCAACGCAACAGAAATCAGTCGTCTTTGGACGCTGATCATGTCTGAAGATAAACAGAGGCTTAGAAAAAGTGAAATGATAAGTAAAAATTAGAGAGGAACAAATAAAGCACGTTATCGTTCACTGGCCATTGAATGTGACGAAAATGAATTTGAAACGACAAGGTGGCCAAAGGCTTTCTCTCTTTCTCCACACACCAACAACCACATACAAACCCCCTTCCCCTACACACCACAAACTTCATGGAAGTTTCATTTGTAGAGGAGAATTTGATATTCCAATTATAAAACTGCCAAATGTCCACAGTAACTCATCTAGTAGTATGCAGCTTTATGTAGATTATATAAAACGACACAAAAGTTCATACTTATTTGATTATCACATTTGAAGAACATCATCAGTGTCAGTTTGTGTCCACAGGCAATGAAACTGAATTTAACGCATTTTCGTCTGGTAATCAATTATTTCGAGAGCATCTGCAGATCAAAGCGATTCTGTCTTATCACGTTCTTCCATATGTGGTTTCATATTGAAGGTGCTTCAGTCCGTTTTCTGTATAAACGATTGAACATTCATGAATCACAACCTGTAGACTTTATCTAAACAAATCAGATTTTCAACTGGAATACGAAAATTCCGATTTTCATACTCTGTTGTCATACTGATACAGTTTCGCAAAATTCATTTAAGACTATGAATGGATTTTTGTGTTGCAAGTGATGTTTAGATTGGATCGAGTGGGCAAATAATGATTGATTCTCCATGTAAACGAAAGTGGTCATCTGCCAGGAATGTCAAGATATCGCTTTGTACTGCAAGGATCTTTTCTAATTCCCCAGTTTGACCAGGATTCACATAGTTTTCTATTTTTTCTATTGCTCAGCACAATCGAATATTTCGCTTACTTTGGTGCTCTTTTGGAGTAATTTTTTCATTATATAAGCGTAGGTACATCGGTAAAGTTCTGTGGTAAGTAGTATATATGTTTTTTCTTCCAGTAAGATCAACAATCCTTCCCTACAAATATAAAGAAATACCCGCGAAAGTTATTGTAAATGAAATTCAAAGTATTATAACTGAAATGATTCTTTTTTTTTTTCGAAAATTTTGTATGTTTAAGCTGGTATCTTAGAGTTTAAATTAAAGACAATGAAACAAAAAGATACGACGGCTTCTCATTTTAAACTAGATCAAGTAATTTGAAGTCTGCTGCAAGTTATACTGAACAATTTATTTAATGCTATATCTCACAGTTTGAAAAGAATACCTCACGCTATTTCAAAACTGGTGATGATTACTAAACGACCGTAAAATCCTCCAGTATTCGAGTCATGCTCTTGCAAAAGGGGTTTAATGCATATCCGCTATGCATTTTGCATAGTAAGACATCACATAATTATCTGATACATTACAATCTATTTTGTCTGACAACCGACTGAGTCATGAGGCAGACTGGTCCTTCGACATGCAGAGAATTGACCAAGAGCGAAAAGTTTCGACCCATTTCATGTCAGCCCGAGCGGGCGGCGAAGGCTGACATTGGTCGAAACTTTTTGCAGATGCATTAATCCCCGTTTTTACAGAGCACGACTCCTTTGTATCATGTCCGCAGTAGCAAGCAGTGCAAAGGATGGTGAGAAATAATTGACAGGTCTCCAGACGGGTATCCAAACAGAGATAAATGAGTAAACATCAGAAACTCTGTTTATTTCCTGGAACTGTCATATCTCCATCGGTGATAGAATATTGTTTGCTGAAGGATGTTTGCTTACAACGATACATCGTACTTTATTCGGCAGCTGACAAGATATATTTTAGACAGATAGTGACACTGACTTATAATTTTTCATGGCAGGGTGACGAAATACGTGGGAAATTTGGAAAATAAAGCTTTGAGATTAG
Source organism: Tridacna gigas (assembly GCA_945859785.2). Classification (NCBI taxonomy): domain Eukaryota; kingdom Metazoa; phylum Mollusca; class Bivalvia; order Cardiida; family Cardiidae; genus Tridacna; species Tridacna gigas. The sequence continues at coordinate 36,386,847 of OX244037.2, read as the reverse complement.
ACCGATAACGATCTTCACGATCAATTTCAATGAGAATAGTCGCTTCTCAAGCTAATCACTGTTTCGACGATTGTTATGTGGGAAAGTAGCCAGTGGCTTAGAAAGAATATTGTGCGAAATACTGGTTAGAAAAAACTTCAGAAAAGCATTGATAGGTACACTTTCCGCTGCTATATAACTGAAATAACGTTTAAAACGGTGTTAAATAGAATCTAAATGATCCAACCCGTGTGCTGCTTGACTTTACGGACCCACATCATTACGCTTATAGTCATTGACCTTTTCTATTTTTTGCTGTTGATATAACAATGTCCCAAAGTACCACTGCCCTCATAAAAGAGAACGGAAATTAGCCTGCGAATTGACTGATTCTATGGTATTTCTAATGACTTGAAATGCACTATATGGAGTTTGATAGAATCACTGGTTGGTGATACCATGGTTTTCTCATAGATTGTGAGTGTCTATAGAGAGGACTTAAAACGACAATATCTTTGGTTTCTTTCAGATTAAGAAGTCACTGCCGGATCATTTGATGATCATTTGCCAGTGTAACACCATTTTAAACGACAGACTTTTCCAGACGAAAAAGACTTTTATTAAAAGATAACAACCCGTAGCTTATTTTTGTCAAATTAGTCGTCATCTTTGCAGCTCCAAGTTCCCCACTAAAGTACAACAATAAGAACAAAAACAAAAATCCATTTTAATATTCATAGTGAAATAAATATTTTCATTCGAAACACAAAGCCCAAATAATATTAAAGGTTGTTGTAACCAGACTGTCTAACAAAACAACGAACATAGTGTTATATCATCTACTGCATGTTGTGTTCAGATGCTTTCATTTATACCTTCTGTGAATCGTTCGCGAATCAAAATATTGTTACAGGTGTTGACAATATACTTTTGTGTATGCCCTGTGAAAAAGGGGTTTAATGCATCTGCAAAACGTATCGACCCAGGTCAGCCCACGCAGTACACGCCAGCTGACCTGTGTCTAAACTTTTTGCTTTTAGTAAATTTTCTGCATGTCCAAGGACCATTCTATCTCATTATTCAACCTCCCTTTTTCAGGGCATGGGCTCATTTGTAAATCATGATATATACGTATTGTTTGACAAAATCAAACAGAGAAATTTGTATATTTAATTACCTTACCTCGACACATTCGTTACAATCCCATACATTGCACGGGAACTTACGAATAATATACAAAGAAACTAAATAAGTGCAAGTTTAATATCTTGTCTAGACTATGGGCTAAGAATTTGTCAGCGGAAAATCAAATTTGGGGAAACTGGAAAGAGTCCAACTCGACAAGAAACATATTTCAAGCTCCTGTATTGGTCAGTTTAATTTCAAAAGAAATAATACAAATTTGAACTTTTGGGTTCTTACCAAGGCATTGACAATCTCATTTTTCTTACAAAAATGCTACACGAAGGAGTGGTATGATAATAACTTGCGCTGGGAACCATATCAATATGGCGGCGTGGACAGGCTGTATGTACCGTCACACCTGCTGTGGTTACCGGATATAGTATTATACAATAAGTATGTCAACTTCACTTTTTTTCCCCGCTAAATTCCCCTGTGTCGTAGCATGTTGTCAACGTAGTATTTTTTTTTTTAATGAACGCATAGTATAAATATAGGTTAGATAGATTTGATTTTGATTTAGATTGTTTGCAATTAGATATCTATGTCGTCCAACGTTATGAAAATATCTGTTGTGGACACCCTTATCTCTCAGTTTTCTCTCATTTCTGAGTTTATTCAGCGTTCGCGTGAGTGAGCTTATTTTTTATGAAATATATCTTTCCAACTTAAGGTAAAAAATATGTTTTACTGGGTTAAACGAGTGAATTAACTATACATTATACCTTCCAGTTTAAATGAAACAAATACATTTTGTTCAATAAAAAGTAAAGTAAAGGGGGAAAACAGGAGGTCTATGTAATACTTAACAGTCTGCTCCAAGTTAGGTGTGATGGTATATACTTGTTACACACAGTGCAGATGCGAAGAGTAAGTTTTAAATATTACGCCATTCTGTGCTATTTAAAGCCAAAACCCACACAATGACACATGATATGGGTTCTAGCGGTCAAATGCTATCATTGAAAAGAGCTTTCTGTAGAAAGTATGTCATGCCATGATACATTTTTTAATATTGCGAAATATATGTTAGAATAGTAATAAATGGTTTACGTATATGCTGTTTTGAAAATATTCATGAGCTATTCAAAATTTGAACATCCAAAATGTCGCATTCTAAAAGCAATAGAGGAGGTTCAGGATAGCAATTTCAGCTTTGTTATGAAAGACAGCAACAATTAACATTGTTAAAACCAGTCACATCATTTGTGTATTTTCAAAAGCTATTGATATATGATACATAGAGGATCTTACATGAGTGTTTATTCATTATCATTTTCAACAATCAAGTTGACTAAAATTGTATAACGCGAGCCTCAAATACATTTTAGTTAACGAGTCTGGTAAAAATGACAATACATAAAGTCGAATTTGATATTTTATTTATCACATAAAACGAATGACAGACAAACATCAACTTTAGCTGATATATACCGTTCACGAGTCCATGTCTACAAATGTAGTTTGGTTTAAACTGTATACAAAAAAAGATAACTTTGTTAACAGCTTATAGATGGAGGTATATTTCAACAATTTTGATGATTATAAATAACTTTCGCTGCATTTCTTGTTATTACACATGAAAATCACAAAATTTTCCATGCATATTCGTCTTAGCGACTATGACGTCATTTTCCTACAGAATGGCGAGGCGCTGTCTGCACATTTCAATATTTTTGGAAGATTTGACTCGTCTGCTTTGACGCATCACTGTCCTGTACAGGACAAATATTAATCCGCGGTGAGTAAATTGCCACTTAAAAAGTGCAGGCAGAAAATGGCAATAAATTATACGTCTGTGGAAATAATCAAGCCATTTTTTTTTTAGCTACAAATTTCTTAAAAAACAAAATGATTTCAAATATATATTTTTAATACCAATTGTTCACTGCAAATATCTGCAGACAGTTTCTAAATATAGATATGGAGAAAACCGAGTTTTGTGCAACAGACTGACACACAAAAAAATGTCCCCACTTTCCTGGGCTTATACGGACTATGTTTATAAATGGCTCGTGCATAAGTTATATGCTAGCTAACCATGGCTGGATGAATCGTACAAGCTAGATTTTAGTGAGTAAACGTATACTTTATTTTGAAATGGTTGTATCGATTGCCGCCTTGAAAAGTAGTCCGGTTCTTCACACAGAATGCCCATATCCGATAGGTTACGTATTTGAAAAATGCCACCTAGCCGACGATAATGAATGGCGAGGTGGTACAAATTCCGGCTTGTGTTGCGGTTACTTTCACCGGCGTCACACGCTCATAACTATAAATTAACCAAGCCTGGGACAAAAAAATACACTTGTGTATTTTCAAAAGTAAGTCACGGCTTGAATACACTACTGGAGGAAATTTTATGACAAATATGTATTTTGTCGATACTTGTAGTTCGCTTTGCTATTAATTGTGTTGTTTTGGATTAGGTACTAGAAATTGCAGATTGGGCGGGAGAAAAAAAAGGGCTGAATGAGGTAGCGGACATTGTGGATCCAAGAGAGAAAGGTGATCAGTCGGTACAGAATATAGTGGTCTGGTCAAATTCTATTGCCCCTGTTTAAAGCAACTTTTCCCTATTTCGACAGATCACTAAGACATTTGCAATTGTTCACGGTACAAACCATGGTCTATACCACAATATAATTTGTGTTAAATCGATTCAGGAAAACTTCCTTTCATTATACAATTGACTGCTACATGAATTAACTCAATACATAAAATCTGTAGTTACAAACATGTGAAAACTAAAGTCAAAAGAGTCAGTTATACTATTTGACCATAAATATGATGATAATACGATTAATGCGTATTACATAAACCATGCAAACAATTACCTTTACATAACAAAAAAAAAGTAAAGACATAATGACAATGACAATACAGTCGAAAGAATAGGTCGATGCAGCAGTCTAAAAATCACAAGTAAGTTAAACTTACAGACAAAGCATGAAACTCTCATTTAAATACACAAACGTATTACCTTTATAATTTAAAATTTCTAACCCCGTATGACGCTTTACATGTTTTATTTTGTGTGGGTGCATAAAAAGAGCAAATTCGGCTTCTGGTTAGAACTGATTAAATCTTGTCTTGCTTTGCGACAAAATTGTTGATCAAAACACATTCAGACCACGATTACAACAGATTTAAATTTACATTCATACACTCATAAGATCTTGAAACTGTCGAAAAGTTTCAATGGCAATTTAAAGTTTAGATTGTGTAGAGTAAAATATTACTTTACATATTTGAGAACCTGAAAATGCAACACCAAGAGCTAATTTTTAGAACTTCAAGGAAAGTCCTTGTTGGGTTGTCTTGGAGCAGCAATGGCGGCTTTTTTTCGTTTTTGATCGTTCAATTAAGTTTTACATTATCGGTATTAAACGACTTTTTACCCCGTTACTGCGTGCATGTATTTTTACACCTATACAGTAGACAGGTCTGTGAAAGAAGCAACAAAAGCTTGTCAAAAGCAATGCGCGCCTTGCATTTATTACTATATCATTAGAAATACATTTTGAATTTATTCATGTTTTCTCCCATGTATCATTTGCACTTGACAGTGGTGCTGAAGTGGGTTTGGTAATGCACGTCAAACATTTAAAAAATGATCATACGAAGTAAGCTGTCTGTTCATTATAGTTAGTCAATATGGATCAAGGTTTTCTTCTGCAGGAGTGGCGTGACGTTAGTCTGCAATGGGATCCCAAGGAATATGGGGATATTAACACACTTGAACTTCCATCTGAAAGAATCTGGCTTCCTGACATTGTTCTATTTAACAAGTGGGTACCATATTTCCTTCTCACAAGACATTACCCAGGAAATTGCTTTAAAATGCAATACAGGGCTGGTGACATTTACTTGTATGTTTAACGACAGTAGAATCTTTTAATCCTTCAATGTACATTAAAGGTGAAAGAAACAGGCTTTGAGCGCGCGCGTGTGTGTGTGTGTGTGTGTGTGTATATATATATATTTTTTACTTTTAATCGCAATAAAATCAACTGGGTTTTCTATAGGATATGTATATAATTATTCAGTTACTGACTCAGAGTCGATGTTGATTAATTAACCCTTTTAATTCAGGTGTAGAGTGAAATGTTAAATTTTCGAACATTGATTATTTTGGTTATCCCTTAATTAGTACTTAAATGGGTATAACATCTTTCGAATTAAGATTAAGTTGCTTAAAATTAGTATTACTTTGTCAAATTAAACGTCAACACATCTCACTCTCTTTGAAATGATTCAGCTGTTTTATTTACTTTTCTTTTCAGGTATTTATGAATTTTCATAGCAGCTTACGCATCATTCCTATCTTTATTTGTTTAACTCATCTTTTACATTGAAGGTCAAAATTCTATAACCCGGTTTCCCACCGGGTGTAACTATCCCATATTTCAACCAGTTTCTATTATATCTCGGGATAGGGTGAGAGCAGAGTAGAATGCACACGGCAGTTGCCCACAGCCAAGCTTAATTCCACCAGCTTTTATTGAAGTGCAAATTTGGATCTTGGACCTTTTTTTTTTACATATAAACATGTATTCACACATATATATATAAGGCCATGCAAACTACATCAAACCCATTTTTTATTTTGCTTTTAGTTTTACTAGTTGCTGTATGGATTTAATCAGTATAATGCTGAGTGTGTCTTAATATTTTTTTCGGAGAGTATAGATCGAATACACGCTGAAAAGAGCATAAAGTCGGCTTTTTAGTTCTACGCTGTTCCATATCTTGTGATATAGTTCAGCCAAACAGATGTAAACATTAAAGTAATTGGGTATATTCTACTGATTATAGATGTCTCTTTCTTTTATTTCGAATTTAATGGGTTAAACGCATTTTTCGTGGTTTTGGTTGTTGCATGTTACAACAATGCCGAATAATCAAGTACTGGAAGATACAGGTTAAATAGAAAAAAAAAAAAGCATATACACTGAGGATTTCATTATATTCAATTTATTTTCTGCACTGTTGCATGAAAACGTTTCTGAACACGCTCATAGTAACCTAAATACTCAACTTTTAAACTTCTTAGATTTTATCGGTTTTGAAAATATCATTAACCAACTAGTTTCCATAACATGAACAAAACAGTAGAAGTTTGGGAAATTGCATCAATAAAACATTCTAGTCAGTAAACCAATGCTCATCCACTCGCCTTGGTGAACATTACGCTGTCAGCCTCTTTCACGAAGACGATATTCATATTTTCGATGCTCTTTTTCTAACATCATTCTTTATACTTACATCATACCTCGTTATCGCTTTTATCTCGAATTACAGTTTGTTTTTTTTTTATGCAAAAAATCTCTTTATAAAGAACTACAGGTAGTTTAATATATTTTCACAATAAATCAAAATGATGTCTGCAGCGGCGGTCACAGGCTTGACATTTTTCTTTTTACTATTTTAGGGCTGACCTTACTCGTAGCCAGATTTCATTTTTTTTTTTTTTTTTCATTATTACTAGATTTATCTGGTTTTCTATCAGTTTATTTTTTCAAATTCACAAACACAAAGAGAGATATCGTTGCAGTGCTGACGGACAATACCAGGTAACATTAATGACCAAAGCGACGGTAAACTATACTGGCGGTGTCATTTGGGAGCCTCCAGCAATTTATGAAAGTTCATGCACCATCGAGGTCGAGTTCTTCCCTTTTGACATTCAGCTGTGCTCCATGCGATTTGGTTCATGGACCTACAACGGCGGTCAAGTTGATCTAATCCACATGTGTTCAACGAATAGTTCAGGAAGAGAGGTCATCAAGAATGGGATTGACCTCAGAGAGTTTTATGAGTCAGGAGAATGGGACATTTTAGAAGTGACAGCGGAAAGAATCAAATACAACGATGGACCCGAGATTACATACAATGTGACGATGAGAAGAAAAACTCTATTCCACACGGTGAACCTGATTATTCCCTCCGTTGCAATCTCTTGCTTAACCATCCTTGTATTTTATCTCCCTTCCGACAGCTGTGAAAAGATTACCTTGTGCATATCTATTTTGCTCTCACTTAATTTCTTTTTCCTCCTGCTGGCCGAGATCATACCACCAACTTCAATTGTGGTGCCGCTGATTGGGAAATACCTCCTCTTCACGATGATTCTGATTACGTTATCAATTATAGTAACAGTGATAACCTTAAATGTTCACTTCCGGTCACCATCAACACACACAATGGCGCCCTGGGTACGCCGTGTGTTTCTCAATATTTTACCCAAAATGTTGTTGATGCGAAGACCGAATTTAGAGCACAAAAAGATGGCACGAACCATTGTGATGACAAGGTCTGGACTAGAGACAGTTGACCAGTATGTAAACAGAGAAGGAATGGACTTTGATATATCCAGACCACCTGAAGCTAGTGACCGACTGTTGCAGAACGACGACGTTGATAGAACTATGATACGAAATCCTCCATTATCGAAAGATGTGCAAGAAGCAGTTGACAGTATCATATTTATTGCAGAACATCTGAAAAAGGGTGATTACACAGCGTCGGTGAGTAAAAGAATAACACGTTCTCACTCCTAGCTTGTGTCTGATCTTCTTTTGGGCTACTTTCGAATCATAAAAATTAATTAAGGGTACAAAACAATTCATTTGATTGAATCAAATGAATGGCAGTGACTTCATGCAGGTATATTCAGATGGTAAAAGAAAAAGAAGATATTCGAATATCAAGGCGCATTTTGCTCAAAATGTATTGGACAGTATTAACCCAGGATCAGACTACATTCAGTGCATTGTAATCCAAATATACGCTGTCCACAAAAGCAATTAAAGTTATGTACAAAGTGTTTTAATTTAATTAGAAAACCGTTAACATTCATTTTTGTATGTTCAAACATGTTTTTACACTTTAATAAGGTCTAACGAAAAATTATGTTAGTTTACTATTCCTATGTATCAAAATACAACTATTGATACAAAGCATTTATTGCAAAGTATAACAATTCATGAAAATATTTTTTCCAAAGGATACGGGCGACGGAAAGCGAAGCTCCAGGAACTTTATTTCACACGCTAGATATAAATAGACATCCAACATTCTACGGCTTACTTCGAGCGGCTGTCATTTTGATTTAAAATTATATTATCAATTGAGTTCAGGAATTTTACGAGATGTTTTTCAAGAAAAATCTTCAATGAATTTGTTAATTTTTGAGGTACACTTTAGATATAGTCGTACAATATAGATATAATTAATACTACGTTATTTACAGTTGTTTTATATTGAATTATTTCTGTTACTCTTTACCAGACCAGAAAAACTTGTAAATGTTGAAAGCATTTGAAGAAAACAATCAAATGTGGCTCAAATGATGACCTATATGTTTGAAATGGTATTTATAAATAGAGGAAAATGAGAAAGTGCTGGTTTTCGGCATGGAATCCATTTTCCTAACATGTGTTTAAAAACTGTCTACCTCAGGGTCGTAAATACACATGATCGCTTGGTAAAGGGTTTTTCTCATTACAATAGATTCAGGAAGACTGGAAATACGTCGCCATGGTTCTGGATCGGATGTTTCTTTGCATATTCACCGTGGCGTGTCTTGTAGGCACGTTTGGGATCATACTCCAAGCACCCACGCTTTATGATAACAGGCCACGAATAACGCCGGTAGATGGAACTCACGAATGTTTTGCCCCAAACTACAACTAAAATTCGGGGGTAAATTTGAAACAATATTTTGAGATACGTGTTGTATTTTATGATATTGTATTAACACAGGGTCTGATTTACTTTTCTCTATCGTGTAACAATAGTCTTGAAGGACATTTCGAAGTGAGTATTGTTCGTTTGAGTGCATTGATATTTTAGCTATGGTATTTGCACGAGCATTAACCATTCATTTGTGTCCTTATGTATGAAATGGGAATGTGCCTGGTTGCCGTTGCTCAGTGCATGACGCATAGGACTTATAATACAATGGTTTAGAGTTTCAGTCTCTGATTCAATGAGCATTTTTGTTCGTAGTTTCTTCGAAAAGGTTAATTATTCTACTTTCATTGAAAATTTGGTTTGACAGTGTGAGTTTCAAATGCTCGTGCTCTTGAATAATCAACAGGCACGCACTTTTCACATTTCTGATGTCACTGTTCAAACGTTCCCAACCATGGCTTAGCTGTTTTCAACAAAACAAAATATCTATTCATTTAGTCAGGTTCGAAACGTACTGGGCTCCAAAATGTCATTGTAATTCAGTTGAGGTTGTTTAACCCATGTATTTGCTTTTACATTCCTTTTTATTTACGTGATCAAAGATATTACATGTAGTTATCTAACTTTTGTTGTTGTGTATGTTTCTATTGCTTGTTGATTGACAATAGTATTCAAAGTATTTGTGCCCATGTCGATATCTACACTTTTCAAAAACACGCATGAACAATACGCATTTCAGCGTCAATGTGGGCCATCGGATATTTGAGTCATTAAAAATGAAGATCATAGATGAAATAAGTTGTCCGTTCATTCGGAACTTCATAATCATTTCGACCTAATAAAAGCTTGTATATTTATGTAGCTGGTATCGCTTTACGTGGTGATCACATATACGCTCATCTCAGTTTTTTTTCCATACAAAACCACCAGGAAAATTTGTTAATTTTGAACTTCACTAACTTAAATTACGTTGTTAAGCATCGAACAAGAGGACCATGATGGCCCTGAAATAGCTTAGCTGAGCCTTTTGACTTAAGGTGACGCGTTTTCTGAATCTTAAGAGATATTATTAAGACAAACATTCTGACCAACTCTAATGATGTTTTGAACCAAAAATATGGCTGCTAGAGTGTACATAAGGTTTTTCAAAGCCTCTACTTTTTGATCTAGTTTTGTCCTAACGTGACGCACTTTGCAACTAGTCCGAGACATCAAGACAAACATTCTGACAAAGTTTCATGAGCATTCGTACAAAAAAGTTGTATATAAAGTGTATACAAGGCTTTTCTATGATTTGACCTGGTAACCTACTTTTTGACCCGAACTGACCCATTTCCGAAGTCATCTGAGATAATATCCAGACAAATATTCTGACCGACTTTTATGGGTATTGGACTGAAAATGTGGCCCTTAGAGTGTACACAATGTTATTCAAAGATTTGACATAGTGACCTATTTTTTTTCCCCGATATGACCCTTTTTCGATCTCGTCCGAGATATCAACCAGACAAACATTTTGACCAACTTTCATAAGTATTTGCCCCGACGGACGATGGAGAAAGGACACAGCACGATCACAAATACTCACGTTGAGCACTTCATGCTTAGGTGAGCAAACCCATGTTACTTAGAACTAAAGTTTGGTTAGTAATGAAAAGAGTTTTGGAATTACTTTTGTTGTTGCAGAAATAATTGCTAGACTAATGAAATAACCTAAAATTCGCAATACTACATCGCCATCGAACGGACACAACCTCGACACAGTCTGAATGTGCATGAATGATTTGAGGGCATAAATAGAATGGGTGATTACCTATGTGCATAGTGATAAGTTATATTGTTCGGCCCACCATTAAAATTCCTGCATCTTGCCTAATACACTCTCAACATCCACGACATCAATCATCTTGTTCCTACATGCCATTTTGTTTCAAAATGCCTGAAATATATGAAATGTAGATTGATATCGTTGCTTAATTTTCTTTACTTTTAATGAGCATTTCAACTAGCTATTCTCACTCCTTAAGACTGACTCATATATTTTCGACCATTTTTACGATTAAAGTTTTATCTATGTTGGCCATGCGCTGTGGAAAGGGGGCTTGATACACCTGCGAAAAGTATCGACCCAGGTCAGCCTGAGCAGTCCGCGCAGTCTGACGTTGGCCGGAAGTTTTCGCTATTGGTCAATTTTCTGTATGTCAAAGACCAGTCTACCTCATGATTCAGTCTCTTGCTAGACAAAATGGAATTCATGGATCAATGATCATGTGATGACTTGCTTAGTATCATGCATCACGGAGGTGCATTAAGCCCCCATTTGCCAGAGCATGGCTCATATGTATTTATATATTATTTGTCTTTAGATGTACCACAAGTAACTAGCACCTACCTGTATCAAACGCAATAAAAGTATATGAAGCTAAAGGAAATGTATTTCTTTTGATCGTTTGGTAAACATTCTCGAAAAGGGAGCAATCATTGTATGTGGCAAACAGTCGCTCCTTTTCCGAGAATATACATCAAAGTTCAGACTCCACATTTTGCTGTAGCTGATCTATCCTGTCCGCAGAAGTCTCGAAAATTGTACTTTGAAGGCTTGGAGTTAATAGCGTTCCTTTTGATAGTTCTTGAAATGTCATACCATCATGTGTTACTAATAATGACATGTACTACTTGTCACTTTAAAAACGCTACAGTTTGTTTATAGTTTGGAGGCATGTTTTCTCATAGCATTCGAAAGATTGTGAACAAATCTAACCTTGCTATTCGAAGCGCAGACTTTTCGTTGTACATAGTAGATGGTGATGTATATTTGGCCAAGAAACGTTTGCCTAACTATTGGGAACTGACTCATAAAATGCAATAACCTGGGCTATTCCAATGATTTGAGGAAAGGAAGTGATGATTTTTGTGTGTTAACCCTATCTTGCATCTCGTTGTCTCTGATGTCCTTTTCGAAGAGAATGGACACAGTTCAGCCCAAATAATTGTTTAAGGCTTGCTATGACCTTTTTCCTCATATACTTTAGCAAGTTTCAATTCTCAAGGTTTAAACCTTATTTACACCTGCAAATAATCTGAAGCCGAAAGAAATCATTTTTAAAACTTTCAGAAATAGCAGAAAGTAAGCCTTTCGAAAGATTGTTTTCATGGTCTATGTATATATTTGTCTCGGCAAGATACTCCGAAAATTTTTGACAATTTCATAGACTGAAAGGAGAACATGTTATTTTATCAAAATGCTCCCTGATTTCGTTATAATCTAAATGTGAAGTTGTAAGACTTGAAACCTTTTTTTTTTTTTTTTACAATCATCATATTTCTTAATTTTAATGCATTTACTTTTTTCAGCGCCGATGGACAGTTTGAGGTTACCTTGGTTACAAAAGCAACTGTTCATTCTACGGGATTGATTGTCTGGGAACCCCCAGCTATATATAAAAGTGCTTGTATCATGGACGTAGAATTCTTTCCTTTTGATATTCAGAAATGTTCCATGAAATTTGGGTCTTGGACCTACGATCGTTTTGAAGTCGACTTATTACATTTGTGCGCGCCTGATGAAAATTCTGTGGACGTTATTGAACAGGGCATTGACCTACGAGACTTTTACGAGAATGTTGAATGGGATATTGTCTCCGTCACGGCACAGAAGCATATCAAACAATATATTTGTTGCATAGAATCATACCCGGATGTCACTTTTTATATCACAATGAGGAGGAAGACGCTTTTTCATACTGTTAATCTCATTTTACCTTGTGTGGTCATTTCGTTCCTAACGATTCTCGTTTTTTATTTACCATCCAATAGCGAAGAGAAGATAACTCTGTGTATTTCTATTCTGTTATCATTAACTGTGTTCTTTTTGCTGCTAACAGAAATCATTCCGCCGACTTCGATTGTCATTCCATTGATTGGCAAATACTTGTTGTTCACAATGATTTTAGTAACACTATCAATCATTGTAACTGTATTCATTTTATGTATACATTTTCGGTCGCCAAGCACACATCAGATGTCTAACTGGGTCAAGGTCGTTTTCCTTCAAATGTTACCAAAACTGTTGCACATGCGCAGACCCATTCTTCACGAAAAATTCAAACACTGGAAGAAATGTAATGGAGTTGTTGATTCCGAGTCCAGCTTCATACGTTGTGATGGTGTGTACGTAACATCGCAGCCCCAGCTTGGTTTACACGTCATACCAGAAGAGGAGAATTCTATTCCTTGCAATCGTTCAAAAAGTAACACAACCTTCCCACCTGGGATACGTGACGTATTAGACGACGTAATGTATATATCCAATCATCTTAAAGAAGACGACGAACACTCAAAGGTTTGTAATCTAGCTCAACGTCAAAGATTAAGTGCATATCACCACTCAATTTCATTAACCGAATTTCTGCCAACTGTAAATAGTTTTCTCCTTGTTCATACACGCTTCCCTGGTATCGTAAAACCGAACTTAGAATTAAAATCATTTGATTTTCGTGCTTGGTTTCAAATGTAAATGAGTCATGCTCTGGCAAAAGGGGTTTAATGCATCTCCCTGATGCATCACACCAAGTAAGCCATCACATAATGAATTCATACAATCCATTTTGTTTAACAGCCGAATGAATCATTATGTAAAGTGGTGCTTTGACATGCAGAAAAATTACAAATAGCAAACCATTTTGACCCATGTCGACCTGAGCGGACTGCGCAGGCAGATATGGGTCGATACTTTTTGCAAACGCATTAAGCCCCTTTCTCATGGAGCCTTGCCCAAATATGATAAACTTAAGGAAATGTACTAATTTGACTTGTTGGTATTCAACGCCGTTTCAACAGTATTTAAGTCTCATCGCGGCAACTACACACTTACCTATGCTTCTAAGGTCACTAGAAGTAGGGTTAGGGAATAGTGTCTTGTCCGAATTTCTTCTTCCTGTTTGCAAAGGGAATTAGACTCTGGACAACCGGATACGTGTTCACAAACCATTCTTAAAACCATTCTTGGTCTAATTATGGATTTTGAAAGTAACACAACTTCTGATAGGCTAAACCGTTTGGTTTAGCCAATCAGAAGGTGTGTTACTTTCAAAATTGGAAAATTCTTCAGAATGAGACTGAGAATGTTCTTAGAAATGGTTGGTGAATACGGAACCGACAACCAAACGAAAAAGAAGAACGAGAAATTATCTACGATAGTGGGAGTCTTGCGTAAGTGATCAACCCTTTACCATACAATTCCGAGTTTTAACAACCCAAAGGGAGAAGTCTTTTAAAACTTTGTGGAAAAATGAGAAAAAGCTGGTAACCGGCGTTTTTTTTTTTCTCTCCCAGAATGGTTTCTACCCTTTGAAAGACAAATCATTTGAACAACATTTAATTTGTCGTCTGCAACTGCTATCGATTTGGATAAGTCTACAATTCTAACGTTTGGTAAAGATTTAAAGCATGGCTTTCCTACACATTCATTCATCCATGTTTTCTTGACCGTCGGACATTCTTTTCGACTAGTACTGAAGAGGAACTAGTATGAGTGAACTTTTCGTTTAAATCACAAATATATGAGCCAAACATTTTGGAAAAAAAGTATCGATTAGATCAGTCTGCACAGTCCACGCAGACTGACCTGGATTGAAACTTTTTGCTTTTGGTAAGATTTTCTGCATGCCAAAGAACAGTGTACCTCATGACATAATAAGTTATTCAAAAAATGGATTTTATGGATCCATAATCATATGAAGAATTGCTTGGTATCATGCATAGCGGAGATGCATTAAAACCCCTTTTACCAGAGCATGACCGATATTATTTCAAGAGGTTTTTACAACCGAAACAAATGAATGAGCCATGCTCTGGGAAAAGGGGGCTCAATGCATCTCCGCAATGCATTATCCCAAGCAAGTCATCACGTGATCATGGATCCATAAAGTCCATTTTGTCTAACAACCGACTGAATCATGACGTATACTGATTCTTTGACATAAAGGACATTGACCAATAGCGAAAAGTTTCGGCCCAGGTGAGCCTGCGCGGACTGCGCAGGCTGACCTGGATCGATACTGTTCGCAAATGCATTAGGCCCCCTTTTCACAGAGAATGGCTCAAATGCATGTACAACAAAAAAGTAAGCTGCTCATAGTTTTTGTTTCGTTTCAGATTGTAGAAGATTGGAAATTCGTTGCCATGGTATTGGACAGAATGTTTTTCTGGGTGTTTACATCTGCATCTTTGATGGGTACATTTGGAATCCTACTACAAGCTCCGACTATCTATGACGACAGATCTGCCCTTACTGCTGACACCTACAAAGATAGTTTATGCTAAAGTTTTTTTCTTCTCGTTTGCTACATGCATTATTTTACTCGTATTTCGGAATGTATGTCTTTATCATGTTCATTTACATACTGTTCATTGTTCGAATAAATTTGGAAGTCAGAGAACAAAACTTTGAACATCTTGATTACTGTTTTGAATGTACAGAGTTGAACCTCGAGGTTTATATCTCCTATGTATATTCTTTTCTCTCTAAACCTTCCACTTACCGAATACTTCAGTCCTCAACAAAATTTGCTGTTACGATATTTCCTTCTCGAACAATACATTTGAGCCGCGCCTTGTGAAAATGAGGCTTAATGCGTCTGTGAAAAGTGTTGACCCAGGTCAGCCTACGCAGTCCTCGCAGTCTGACCTGGGCTGAGACTCTTCGCTATTGGTCAATTTCCTGTATACCCAAGGACCAGTCTACCTAGTGATTCAGTCGCTTGTTAAAGAAAGTGGTTATTATAGATCCATAATTATGGGATGGCTTGATTAGAATCATGCATCACGGAGATGCATTTGCATTAAGCCCCCTTTTACCAGAGCATGACTCATTTTTATTTCAGTACAGGCATAGTTACATTTTGTTAAATATAAATTTCGTTCATCTTACAAAAAATACTGAAATTCTTACTATGGCATTGGTTTACTATCGTATATTTCACCATGATCTTCTTGTTGAAACGTCTCAACCTTTAAAATGCTAAATGATTAGAGTAATTAGCTGAGACCATTTACTAGAATTCTAGAGCCTTTAGGCTAAATGGTTCACAAGGAATCAGATACTGCAGACCAAGGTTAGACAGCACTTACTTACTGGAGTTAAATTACTAATGCTGTTAACGATGTGTCTAGAACATTCAAAGAGCAGAAGTCTGTAAAAGAAGATTGTACAGAATACTCTTTTGAGGTGATGAAATACACACAAGAGTCCAATAATGTAAAATGTCAATGGTTCAATTTATTCTGAGGGACTTGGTTTGTAATTTTGGGAGCAGAGACACAAATAATTTGGTTTTTTATTTGTTCTTTAATGTAAATTCTTGATTGCCTTTCAATACCACTGTAGATCGTTGATATGCGCCTAACACAATCAACGGTTGTTTGTTTCGGTGTGTCCCAAAGGAGCGATGGCCATGTTGACTCTTAACCAGAAGAACGAATTCTGGGACTGTATTCACCAACAATTCTTGAGAACATTCTTAGTCATATTCTCCACGACTTTCCAGATTTGAAAGTAACACAAATGGTTTAGCCAGTCAGAAGCTGTGTCACTTTCAAATTTAGAAAATTATAGAGAATAAGACTAAGAATTTTCTAAAAAATGAATAATGAATACGAACCAGATTCTGGACTCGCCATAACTGAAATCGTTTTCACACAGCAAATTAAATCTTACTCGAGCGATAAAATTTAAAAGGTAGAAAGCATTGTGGGCAAAGATGAAAAGGCTAACAAAAGCATAAAAGCATCTTTTTTTTTTAATCGTGATTTTTGTGCAAGGTTATTCTCGGTTGCTTTCCACACAGTATGTTCTCTTGTCTTTGTATATCTATTCATTTTTTGTAAGAATTGATTTCTATTGATGGAATATTCTAGAAGCAAAACATTTTCTCTAAATAAAGTAACGAAAATTTTCGGGCATGACATGGGTAAATCAACATTAACTATTCATATTTTTACGCAAAAAGCTGTTAACTAACTTTTATTTGTGTATCCCAAAGCTCTTGGCAGCATCTCTAAATTAAAGAATCTATGTTATCTGTGTTGTACTATAGCAATTGCCTGCAATCAATAATTTAAATTTACGAATTACATGTATTTTCCAAGTATTAAAGATTTTTTTTTTTTTTTTTGCATTTAGCATATCCTCCGTTGAGCCTATTGAGACTGTTCTTTCTTTAACTAAGAAACGCGATTAACAAAGAGATATCGCATGGGTAAAAGTTTTTATTCTCGAAGAGAAAGAAAGACAATGGGAAAAAAGAAAGTAAGATGAATTGTAGTCACTACTGTTTGATTTTTTAGAAATCTAACATTCCCATAGAAAATTAGAAGAAGATATCCATTGCTGTAATAAGCAGCTGCGGTCTGGAAAAACAGCAAGAAAGACAGATTTGATATTCATTATTTAGTTATGAATAAATCAAAGATAGAAGTAAATTACAAACTTAATCTACCAATTTCTGCAATGGCCTCCTAGAATACTCGAATATCTACTTGCTTTTTTGCGTGATTTGCATTTTGATGAGATTCTTATTTTGAGGAATGCTGTCTTTTGATGACGTAAGCGGAAACTAAATGCTTAAACTACATTTCCTGTTGACAGTTTATTATGAGACAATTACATGTATCATGAATCAAAATGCAAACAAAAAAGTTATTCTAAATAACTTATTGTTGGAAAAACGTCCTGGATCTCGGAAAGACTTTAGGAACATTTCATACACATCTTTTACGTTTCCCTTGTGACATCATACAATGCTTGCTTCTCTACATTTAAAGGGAGTGAACTCTAATTTATCGTTTTATTGGTATATCGTTGTTGAATAGTGGTTAGAGAGAAATAAGCAGAGAAGGGGAGAAATGAGAAATTCAGAGCGCGTAAGCAAGAGAGAGAGAGAAAGAGAGAGAGAGAGAGAGAGAGAGAGAGAAACACACACACACACACACACACACACACACACAGGCAGACACACAGACAGACATGCAGAGCTGGGGTTGGAGCTCCTAGCATGATGCTTTTTGCAAAGAAGGACACGTAACGGATTCCCGCAACACGACAACACGAGCTGTGATTCAACTTGTTTGTAAGATAAATCATTAATCGAAATTTGAATTGTTTTAACCTACCAAACGGATATTGGCTGGCTGAAGAATAGTTGTTTTTTTTTTATAAATTTCGTTGCATTTCAAATTAATTTCATAACCAGGGCTGTTAAATTAACCGAATTAGCGCTATAGACGAAAACAGGGCTTTTTGCCTTTTTGTGGACAATAAAGATCAAGATCGGGCTCCATACAACATGCTTAGTCCAATCTTTGAGACCAAAAAGTCAGTCTACTTTATGGTCATGCACAATCCGATAGTGTAGCGTGCAATCTTTTGGGACGAACAGGTCAGGACGAATAAGCCCAGAAACGAACTCGTTTTGGGACGAACAAGCACGGGCGGTCAGGAGGCAAAGATTGTGTGTATCATTACGCTAATAGAAGGCCACAGCGGATCACGCAATTTTCGATAAAGGAGAAGTATTTCCACAATCGATGACCTAATCGAATTTATATTAATAAGCCCTTTTCAATTTCATATCTGAGAGCAATCGAAACACTTATTTGCAGTAGAAAAATTGAGTTTTATTTGGTTTACTTCCTTCGATTTTGCATAAACCATGATACATGATTTTCAAAATGCCGTATTGATCTCATATAGGCATTGTCTTCGACAAATGCCACAAAAACCGAATTTTGACGACCCTGAGGAAAAAAAAAGGACGTCTGAAAAACAGAATTTCTTCTTTTCCCACACTGTTTGTATACTTTGAAAGGGAAATTCAACAAATTGGGCCACATTCAATTTTTGGTCTACAACTGAGCCATGCTATGTGAAAAGGGGATTTAATGCATCTGCAAAAAGTATCGACCATGACAGCCTGCGCAGTTTGCGCAGGCTGACATGGGTCGAAACCTTTTGCTATTTGTGAATATTTTCCATGTCCCAGGACCATTTGACCTCATGATTGAGTGAGTTTAAACCCTTTCCCACACAATCCCGACTTTTAACGACCCTGTGAAAGAATCCTCTTGAAAACATTGTTGGAAAAGGAGAAAATGCTGATAACCAGCATTTTCTCCTTTTCCCACAATATTTTCTACACTTCCCAAAACAAATTTTAGTTTTTCATTCTCATATATTGTGTCGTCTGCAAATGCTTTAAATTTGAACCAGTCTAAAATTATGTCGTTTGGTAAAGAGTTAAGACAAAATGGATTTTATGGATCCATAATTATGTGATGACTTGCTTGGTATAATGCATCAGTGAGATGCATTGAACCCTCTTATAAGCAGAACAAATCTCATTAATGCTTCCAGTTTGTACAAGTCTAAATTCTGGGTAAAAGGCGGAAGAAGCTGTCCTCTATTCAGTTACAGTGTCGAGTGTTTGTATATGTACAATGCATATGGTGTGGAAAAAAATGTTTAAATCTTTACCAGACGAAAAATCTGATCTTTGATCTTCAATATCTGCTTCGCTGAGACTCTTTTGGACAAAAGCAACCTTGAAACCGCGTTCATATAGGTCTTTTCTCCTGGTCGAACTTTCTGTTGAATTTATTCAGCGCTCTCAGGGTAAACGCACTACATGTGGCAGGCGGGCTTTTTTCCCTCTTAAAGCAGACCCCTTTTGAACCATTATCGCAGAATGATAAACAAGCAATTTCTCACATTTCTTTTTCAATTGTCATCTCCGTCATGGTCGTTAAACTCGAAATTGTGTGATAAAGAGTTTAATATTGACTATAGGATCTTTTTTAAACCCTTAATCTGCTATATTAGTGAAAAGAAATTTTAAAGCCGACAGTAAAAAACCAGATTTTGCTGTTTCAAAGGTATTGGGGGGACAGAAATCTCCTTATCGGACCGTGTAGATCCAAGATCAGACTGCACATCCTGATGACTGCACATCCTGTGCAGTCTGATCTTAATCTTCCGTGTTCGAAAAGGTACTTGAGTCGTGCTTAGCAGCCTAAGTGTAAATCCTGTCATAAAACAGATTAAGCCATACTGATATAGACATATTTAGTGGGTTAATCTAAAAACCAGATAGTTCAATTTAAAATATGGGCTTTTTAGAAGAGAGTATTGAAGATAGCATATACATGTTTATTGACACATCCTGACACTGTTCATTCGAACACTTTTGAAAGAGTTCTTGCTTAAACTTGCATAAAAAATGTGAAACCTGAGAGAGATTTATTATACACTTACTTTATAATAGACCTACAATGGCCTTCCCAAAAAGTAAACATTTCCAATATCTACTGTGATTTTTCAATCATGATGGGCGTATTTCGACCCTTGGACTGCTAAGCGCGACTCAAAGACCTTTTGCGAATAATGTAGACCAAGATCAGACTGTGCACAACGTGCAGTCTGATCTTCGATCCACACTGTCCGATAAGGAGATATATTTCTCCTACACATACATGTATACCTACCTTTGAAAAAGCAGACTTTGGGTATATATCATCGGCTTGAAAGTTTAAACATTTCACTTACTTGGCAGGTTGAGGGTTAATGTTAAGCATGCTCGGGGCTGACAATGGTCGTTTTTTCCTCATTTCTATTCCTACTATTACCTGTGTTTTATTCGAATACATATGTCATAATATAATGCGATAGGATTTTATGTTACAGAAATATTCATATTAGTGTCTCTCCCTTCTCCACAAAAACACTCACTCCTAAGTAGAATATGGTAAACGAAAATATTGCGACTAATGAGAGAGAATGTTCAAAACTAATATTTTCCGAATTCTGTTGTCCCCGTTTCTGCAAGCAAGATTTTTGAGAAACCTTTAACTCTTTACCAAACGACAAAATTTTAGTCTGGTCCAAATTGAAAGCATTTGCAGACGACAAAATAAATGTGATTGAAAAACTGAAATTTGTTTTGGGAAGGGTAGAAAACATTGTGGGAAAAGGAGAAAATGCTGGTTACCAGCATTTTCTCCTTTTCCCACAATGTTTTCAAAAGGCTTCTTTCACAGGGTCGTTAAAAGTCGGAATTGTGTGGTAAAGAGTTAACTAAGGATCAGAATGAAACATTTGATGATTGGTTAAACTGCATACCTGTCTGGCCATATAAACCCTTATCCTGCTAAATAAATGGAATGAAACTTTTAAGCTGATGGTAAAAACTAAAATTTTGCTATTTCAAAGATATTTTGGCGGGGGGGGGGGGGAGATATGTACTTATTGGACAGTGTAGATGCTAGACTAGACCGCACAGTTTGATATTGATCTACACTGTCTGAAAAAGGTCTTTGAGTCGCGCTTAGCTGCCTAATGGTTAATCAAATTACTCACAAGTCGGGTTTTTGTTTTCTTTTTATAAGCCATGTTTACTTTCCTAGATACCACCCCCTCCCCCCCCCCCCCCCCACACACACAAAAAAAAAAGACCGCATAAGGTATTATACATAGAAAATGTTTGCTATATTATTCACATATCTAATATATTTTTTCCCATAAGAAATATGATGTCTTCTATGAAATTTTAATTTCGAAAGTACCCCTCGCTGAGATTTTCCTTTATGATTGAAAGATGTCTGTCAGTCTATCTACAATATATACATACTTTAATTATTGACTTTATCATAATCTTTATTGTTCGACTGCTTGTGAAAGCTGTCTTAACCCTTGTCCTGCTACATAACTTAAATAAATCTTCCAGGCCGGTGGTAAAAACCAAAATGTTGGTATTTCAAACTATGGTGGTTGGGGAAATATCTCCTTATCGGACCGTGTAGATCCAAGATCAGACTGCACTTTCTGTGGAGTCTGATCTTAATCTACACTGTCGGAAAAAGGCCCATGAGTCGCGCTTAGCAGCCTTAAGGTGAACTCTTTGCTGCCAAACTAAAAAATTGGATATTTTTCGCCTTCAAAAAGCGTATCTTCCATCGTAATTAAAGTTTATTGTAGTCATATTTTAGCATCAGGTAGCGGACGTTGTACCTCAAAGATCAGACTGCACGTTCTGTGCAGTCTGATCTAGATTTACGCTGTCCGAAAAAGCTACCCGAAGCGCGAATGGCAGAAAAACAAGGTGATTCATGATTTTACCCTTATGTCATTATCTTTTTGCTACAGTAGATCATACATCTTTTCGATACTGAAAGAAAGTTTGAAAACATGCTATAGATGAGTGACTTTCATAGGTAAATGTTATCAATCGAGTCACATTCAACGTGTAATCTGCAAATACGAGATTATCCATTTTGACACGTCTCAGTTTTTTTCGTCTTGAACCCAGACAGCAAAATGAAAATAATAGTGAGCCATGCTCTGTGAAAAGGGAGTTTAATGCATCTGTAAAATTTATCGACCTAGGTCACCCTGCACAGTCCGAGCAGTCTGACCTGAGTCGAAACTTTTTGCTGTTGGTCAATTTTCAGTATCAACAAGGACCAGTCTACCTCAGTTAGTAGACAAAATGGGTTTTATGGATCCATGATTATATGATGTCTTTACCTGGTATAATGCATTACAGAGAGATGCATTGAACCCCATTTTGCAAGAGCATCTCTCAATTGTCAAACACTTAACCTCTCAAACATCTACACTTCAAACATGTTTTTGTGGTACCTATAAAGAGTTGGAAAATAGTCTGGTCCTTGCAAATATACGAGCCACGCTCTAGGAAAAGGGGGATTAATGCATCTCAAAGATGCATTATATAAAGCAAGTCATCACATATTTATGGATCCATAAAATCCGGTGCGTCTGACAACTGACTGAATCATGGAGTAGACTGGTCATTGGCCTTGAAGAAATTTGACCAATAGCAAAAAGTTTCGACCAAGGTCAGCCTGCGTGGACTGCGCAGGCTGACCTCGGTCGATACATTTTGCAGACGCATTAAACCCACTTTTCATAACACATGATTCAATTATCAAAGTTTAACCATCAAATTCCCAGAATTTCGACTCGATGGTAAAGTTGAAAGTATTGCAGTTTCGAGTTTCTTTCCACCTGAAAAATCTCACTGAATTGGACAGAGTAGATTTAAGATCTGACATGTTATGTGCAGTCTGGTCTTGATCAAAACTGTCCGCAAAAGACCAAAGAGTCTACGTTAGTTTAATTTCAAAGATCGACCTCAAGTAATCAGACTAAATTTCTTGTTGGTATACTGAAATCTTGTGCAAGGGTACCTACGATATGTTTTGTGGGAGTGTCCATCGGCAAAACACTTCAGAGCCCTGGCCTAGTTCTGGTGAAACCAAGGACGTGCATGAAAAGGAGCTGTCGCCATGATATGATGAAATACTGTTGAAAGCGGTGTAAAACACCAGTCAAACAAAACAAGAAATATCTTTAAAAAAGATCGGCGGCGTAAGAGATATTGAAATACGAATATTGAATCTCTTCTGTGGCTCAGTGTGAAGCAAAATAATGAAAATTAATTTCGCGAGAAATTGCCTCATTTTCCTCATCGTTTTGCATTTTGTTGAAAGGAAGCTTTTATTTGGTTATTGGGTAAAGCTTATGAAATATCGAAATTCCAAATAGAACAAGAAAAGTACCATTTTCTATTAAATTAGTTTCTATGGTGTCAATCAAGGCCCCGGGGTAATTAACCCTTGTAAATAGTGGTTTCATAAATGTGCGAGCAAATATGCCAGCAGGGGTCAGCCGAATAAACATGTTCATATTTTTTACCAATCGCAAATTACCATCTATTCATTCTGTATCAGTACCAAGAATTAGGTAAAAAAAAACCCAGCTCATTCAGCTACGGCGAAAAAGGCCAAAATAAAAAAATGATAGAGCATTAACCCTTTACCAAACTACAAAATCTTAGGATGGACCAAATTGAAAGCATTTGTCCTTGATAGAGAAGAAAACATCGTCGGAAAAGGAGAAAATGCTGATTACCAGTATTTTCTCCTTTTCCCACAATGTTTTCAAAAGCCTTCTTCATCAGGGACGTTAAAAGTCGGGATTTTGTGGTAAAGGGTTAACCGAGACCTTTATGTATAGAGGCACTGACCAGCTATATATAGCAAAATTACCTTTGATTGAAACAACATTAACGCTCCAAATAATCATTTACAAATGGACAAATGATAAAGAGGATGAATTATTAATGAAACACAAGCAACCTGGTGATAAATCACTGTTGCAATGTGGATTTAATTAATAAGATCTGA
Organism: Tridacna gigas; assembly: GCA_945859785.2. Classification (NCBI taxonomy): domain Eukaryota; kingdom Metazoa; phylum Mollusca; class Bivalvia; order Cardiida; family Cardiidae; genus Tridacna; species Tridacna gigas. Next base: position 36,362,730 of record OX244037.2, on the reverse strand, counting down.
ACAAGTAAGAAGGTAAACAAGGTAACAAGTCTAGTTTAGACGGCTGAGCTTTGCCCTGGGAATAAGGTGTTTAATGTATCTTCGTAACGGGACTACACCAAGCCAGTAGTTGCATGACATGGATTAATTTTGTCTAATAAAAGACAGCTGAATCATGTGGTAGAGTGTTCCTTTCACTGACCTTTTGCGGACAGCATAGACCAAGATCAGACTGCACAGAACATGCAGTCTGATCTTTTATCTACACTGTCCGATAAGGAGATATCTTTCACCCAAAAATGCATTTGAAATAGGAAAAATTGGGTTTTTACTATTGGTTTAAAAGTTTCAATTTTTTTAGTTAGCAGGATAAGGTTTAACATGCAAAGATTTTACCAGTATCATTAGACCCATGTCAGCCTTTGCGAATGTATTAACCCTTTACCACAAGGCAAACTTTTAGATTCGTCTATAATGAAGGAATTTTCAGACGACAATTCAAATGTTTTTTTTTTTTCCAAATGATATTATTTGTCCTTGAATAGATAGAAAACATTGTGGGACAAGTAGAAAATGCAGGTTACCAGCATTTTCTCCTTTTTCCACCGTGTTTTCAAAGACACTCTTCCTCAGGGTCGTTAAAACTCGGAATTGCGTGGTAAAGGGTATAACAATCAACTTTTCACAGAGCATGGCTAAGTCATATGTTTGTGTTCGAACCAATTCCTTTAACCTCTTACCTTTGAGAGCCATCTCAACAAAAAATTAACAAAGGAGAAAAAGGATATATTGCAGTTTTGATTATTGGTCCGAACATCTCACAAACTAGAAGTCAGTGTTGAAGATCAGACTGTACTTTGAAGTCTGATCTGGATCTTCACTATAGGCAGAAGTCATGTCTGCCGGACTTTTTAAAGGTAAAGAAAGGAAAAGTCTACCATCAAACCAGGAAGATTTCTAACATCTGTTTAACTAGTTAACTAAAGAGCTCCGAAGATTAACAAGTAGAATAATTAAATAACAGCTCTGCAACAACTGTTTACCCCCTAATTCTGTGCTAGTTAGTTATACGTTTATAGGAATTTCAAAACCAATGAATCAAATCAACAGGGAGAGAATTTTCGTCGTAGAATAAAATCAAGTATCGGACGGTAAAGATATAGTATCTGACTGCATATTCTGTGCAGCCTGACCATAATCAACACTGCCTACAATGTTGATTTATTCCACCTTTAGGGGAGAAAGGGATACAAAAAAGAGAGAGAACCTCGCTTCAAGAGATTCGGTATCAGTTCCAGGTTGTAGAGTTCCTTTGCCAATCCTCCAAGTCGCGTCGTAAGAAAAGCCGTGTGAAAAATTGCCTGCTCCATAGACACATTTCCGTTTATGTATTTACACAAAATTGCACAGAAATACGGGAGCATTTTCCTTTCAATTTCAGATTCATCATATTTGATAAAAAATTTTCAAAACAAGAGGATGAATGTGCTTGATGAGTTGGGTCGTAATTCAAGAGGTCTTATTCACCAGCCTTACTAAATTTCAAAGTAACGCAACTTCTGATAGGCTAAACCAAATAGTAGTTTAGCCAATTAAAAGTTGTGTTACTTTTCGAATCTCGAATAAGTCTGAGAGTACAATTTAGAATACTTGGTGAATACAGGCCAAGATTGAGATCAGACTGGTTGTCTGATTGGCTGAGACATAACATCTCAGTCAATAAGAGAGCTTGTTTTGGCATTTAGAGTTTCAACGATATTCAGACTTGATGGTGAACAAGAAATATAAGATTGTTTTCTAGGTCTTTCTGCATGTCATTTTAGCTACTGGTCACTAGCATTTTCTCCTTTTCAACAACGTTTTCAAAAATTTCAAAGACAAATTCAATTATTTGGTCCACATTTGATTGGTCGTCTTAAAATGCTTTGAATTTGGACAAGTCTAAAAGTTTATCGGCTGGCAAAGAGTTGAACTTTAGAAACCGTTGACATGAAAACAGGTTAAATCGGCACAGTTCGACCTACACAGAGATACTATTATCAGTAGCAGAATATAACAAAAAGACTGGATGAAATATTGGCTGATAAGCAATGAAACTTCCCGGAAATTCGGTTATTTTTACTGCTAATTAATTGCGCCGATCTATGAGAGAAATCGTAACTTGTTTGTCCATGAAAATGTTCAGCGCTAATGCCGAGTCCAGTTTTCGGTTACATTTTTGGCGGTGCAAATCAAGATCAAACTGCATATTTTCGTCTTTCAGCGGATTATGTTGAAAAACAACTTGGCGCACGCAGAAATTTCTCGAAACATGCACTTTTTCCTCTAGTTTTGCAAAATGCAATTATCATTCTACTTCAATCTCAAGACATGTTGATTTTCCATAATGTTAACGAGGATATGTTGACTGTTGCAATTCTTTTTCTAATGGCACTGAGTCAACCTTTTTCCAAATTAAGAGTTCCAAATTGAAAGCAGCAGCTGATGACAAAGAAATGAGGATAAATGAATTTAAGATCATTTATTTTGTAGAGAACCTTGTTGGACAAGGAGAATATGGTTGTTACCAGCATTTTCTCCTCCTGTTCCCACAATGTTATTACAAGCCTCCCTGCTCAGGGTTGTTAAAATACGGGTAGTTTGGTAATGAATTAACTCTTAAACTGCCAATTAAATAAAACGAAAGTTTCACTAAATAGTGAAACCCAAATGTCGCGGTTTCAAAGTTGCTTTCACCGGAAAGAAAATACCGTATTGTACTGTGTAGATCACAGAGCAGACTGCATGTTTTGTGCCGTCTGATCTATATCCGCAAAAGCGCACCAAGTCGCCCTCAACAGCCAAAGGGTTAGAATGTTTTGTGTGGAAAGCGAAAAAATGTTTAGAGCGTATAACAGGTGCGTTAGTGTATTCTGAGATAAATGTTGCCTGTCAAATACTGTTCTAACATTTCCAAAGTACAAGTTAAAATAAGAGCGAAGTTTGACTTGCCAGATAAAAAAAAAGCAATGGTTTGTCAAAAATATGACCCCGAAACATGATCTTCTTCTAATTTTCCTACGAAACCGCAGACATTATTCCATCGGAAACTAAGCACAACTTTGATACTTTTTTAACGTCGAATGCAGAAAATGATCAGACAAATAAGAACGTGAAGTATGATCTTAGAACTATGATGTCTGGTTTTTTCTGGCCAAGACATATTCGCAATTGAAATTTCCCAGTTTTAGTGCCAGTTTCATTCATTTAGGAGACTAAAGAGAGAGTGTTCTCTCTCAGCGTTATTTGACAGGTATTGATGTCATAAAGATGCATCTCATGCATTTTATGTCTGAATAAATTAGGCACAAAGAATCTTAAATCGTCAACTTTCTTTGCGGTCTGTCATTAGGCTCCACTTGACAACTCCCGCCAAGAGAGTAGCGATTGCAGTTGATAACTGTTTACAAAACGAAGAAAGTGTAAGACCCTGATATAGAGAACAAAAGTTTCAACGACCCTGAGGTAGGGGGCTTGTGATAACATCGTGGGAAAAGGAGAAAATGCTGGTAAACATGCATTTCATTTGTCGTCTGCACATGCTTTCGATTAGATCTTGTTGTTACGTAAATTTTGTCATCTGGTAAAAAGTTTAAACACATTTTCGTGTAAATACTTTTTGTATGGCAAAGTATTACGCATTTATTTTTACAACACAGTCCCAAATTTTAACTACCCTGGCTAGACCGCATTTGAAAACATTTTGGGAAAGGGAAAAAGGCTAATAACCAGCATTTTCTCTTCCCACATTGTCTTCTACCCTTTCAGAGACAAATCCCATCCTTTGAGCAACATTTGATATGTCGTCTGCAAAGGCTTTCAATTTGAACAAGTCTAAAATATTGCCGTCTAGTAAACGGTTAAGATTCCTTATCATGACACACCGTACAGCTCAGAGAATATTATCCTTTATCCAGAGAAGTCAATGGACGGTCATCGGAACTTAGTGCATGTACAAGAATAGAAACAAATTCGAATGTAGAAATTCACACTTATGCTCAAAATACGAGAAATTGTCTGCATTTAAACAATCGACAAATGAGCCATGCTCTTGCAAAAATGGGGTTTAATGCATCTCTATGATGCATTATACCAAGCAAATCATCACATAATTATTGATCCATAGAATCCGTTTTGTCCCACAACAGGCTGAATCCTGAGGTAGACTGGTCTTTGGACATGCAACAAATTTATCAATAGCAAAAAGTATCGCCCCAGGTCAGCCTGAGCTGACTGCGCAGGTTGACTTTGGTCGTTACTTTTTGCAGATGCATTAAATGCCCTATTCACAGAGCATAGCTAAGATACGTGTAGCTTTTTTTCCTTTCCTGATACTATACACTTTTTAGCGATGGACAAAGATAAACATTAAAAGAAACGACGCCAAACTCGTTCATGGGCGGAAATCGTCAATAGACAATGACCTATCTCCATTCATCAGATTGATACCCTCAAACATCTTAATGAATATTAATGAATGCTTAAGTGACAGACAAGATCAATCAGATGAGGGAAACACAGGAATGAACGGCTACGAAACATATTCCAAAGTGCAACAGAACAGGACAGTAGAGACTCTTGACCTTTCACTCTAGGCATACCAATGGTAAAATGGATGGTTTAGATCAAGATTGTACCGTCTGATCTTAAATCTAGCCTGTCCGACTGTTTGTGAGACATTCTGACTGATAAGTTCTCAAGAATTGAATCTTACCCACTAACCGTATTTTTCATTTGGTATATGGTATACGTTCAGTAGGTAATAAAGGCATCGTCACTGCGCAATGTATCATTATACAACAACAAGATATATGAGCCATGCTCTGTGAGAAGGGGGCTTAATGCAGTCCGTGCAGGCTGACCTGGATCGAAACTTTTCGCTATTGGTCGATCTTCTATGTGTCAAAGGACCATTCTACCACATAATGTTGTTGGTTGTTACAAAAAAGCGGCTATTATTGATCCATAAGTATGTGATTGCTTACTGGGTATCATGCATCACGGAGATGCATTAAGCCCCCTTTTGAAAGAGCATGACTCATATATTAGTAGTTTGACAACCCTAGTTATGGATATAAACTTAAATCCATCTTTCACTTTTTGTCTGTGACAGTCTGTTATCGCGGAAGATAGCAGTGTAGGTGTAAAGCGCCAATCTCTCGCTGAGGTACTGGGCTCGAATCTCGTGATGAGCTTGGTAATGACGTGGTACCACTCACATGGCCCGAATACTGAATATTTTTTCTGGAAGACATCATCAAAGTGATGTAAACATAAACAAATGAGCAATGCTCTGTGAAAATGAGAATTAATACATCTGCAAATAAGTATCGACCAGGTCAGCCCGCACAGGCTGACCCGGGCCGAAACTTTTTGCTTTTGGTCAAATTTTCTGCATGTCAAAGTACTAGTCTATCTCATGATTCATTCTGTTGTTGAACATTATGGATCCATAATGCTGTGGTGACTTGCTTGGTATCATGCACCACGGAGATGCATTAAACCCTCTTTTGCCAGAGCGTGGCTCAAATGATAGAAGCCTTTTCACACTCGACGTAAAGACTAAGTTTAAACTAAACTGTCTTTTGTTTGATAAGCTAAAAAGCAAACACAATCTTAACCTTTAGGCTGCTATGCGCGACTCACTGACCTCTTGCGGACGATGTAGATTCAGATCAGACTGCACAGAACGTGCAGTCTGATCTTGTATCTACACTTTCTCATACGGAAATATTTGTTCCCCTCCCCCCGCAAAGACTTTGAAGTAGAAATATTTGGGTTTTTTCTATCGGTTTGAAGATTTTATTTAACTTGAGGGCGAAGAATATTGTTCACGAAAAACGGCTGACAAGAGCAAACGGTGGTGCCAAGAGGAAGCCTTAGTGTGTTGAATTTTAACACTGTTTATATGTTCGCGACTGAACTAACGGCCCTTAAGTAAAAGTTACGATTAGAACGAGATCCTACAAGGGCTTCTATGACCCCAAACAGACGATAAAGTCGTCTGATAAAAGAATCAAATTTATTGTAGACCTATATCACTTTTGCTTTACCTCGGAAATTAGCAATACGTGTTTTATCCTAATTTTGTTGTTTATGAAAGGGAATTTATCGAGTTGTTGAGAATGTATTTTCAAGTGTTGTAGCTTTTGTTTGGCATTCCTGCCGATTTTTTTCTTCATGAGTTTCTTCAGAAGCTAAGTTAAGTCACAGAGGCCAGTGACCTTTTCCTTGTTTTTGTGTTGTTTCCTTACTGGCATTACATGTATGCACAAATGTTTCTGTAAGCCACTGACTGCTTCCGCACGTAAAACAAAGTCAATTTAGTGTTCAGAGGTGAGATCGAAATGATATTTGCTATGATGACTGTCTTTTAGTCAAATCGGGATTCGAACTTGCAACTCATTTGTTTAAAGCCACTTGCATTTCCATATAATCTTCTAACTTTCGGTGGGTTGGAGAAACTCTGGTTAAAATTATGAATCTTGGTCCGAATTCACTATCCATTCTTAAAAATCATTTTTAGTCTTATTCTCCATTTTCTTTTAAATTTGAAAGTAACAACTTATGATCGACTAAACCAAATGGTTCAGCCGATCAGAAGTTGTGTTACTTTTAAATTCAGGAAATTCTGGAGAATAAGACAAAGAGTCTTCTAATAATGTTTGGTGAATACGGACCCTGTATGTAAAAGGGTTTTATACATGGATACTTTCAGTAACACTGAGGCGAAAGGAGAAATTGCTCTCCACGGACAAATATAGATAGTTCTAAATTTCTTCTTTTGATTCAATGTTTTGAAGCGGCGTCTGCTCCAAGACAAAATGATGTTTTCAGGAAGTAATCTGTTAATTCGAAACTGCTGAAAATAGTAACTTACAAAATCGATGTTTTGTTCATCTGTCTGGGATAAATTGAGAGGATTTCTCAGTTTGGGTGTCTCTAATAAAATACGTGTCACAATAAATTACAATCTATCTGTCGTAGGCCTGAAAAGAATCTACTAACCCTGCTGACCCTGCGCATATTACGTCTGCTAACAGTGTCGTCTGTTGCGTTATTTTTGCTTTTCCCCCCGAAATATATGAATAGGTTTTTCGCACAAATGCTTTCTACACTCCCCCCCCCCCCCCCCCCCCCCCGTAAAATATACATATATTTTTTCGTTTAAATGTTTAGCTACATTTTTTCCACATTTTATTTCATTTTTGATTCACATGACCGTACTCATGTATATAAATCTGTGTATGCACCTTATGTGTTCAAGTTGCAGATATACGATTCTGTTCTATTGCGGTTTTTCGTAGGTGTTTTCTTCGTCCTTAGAATGTGAATGAACAATCCCTGTTAAAAGGGGACTTAATGCATCTCCGTGATTCATCACACCAAACATCTCATCACAGTATTGTAGATCAATAAAATCCGTTTTGTATAACAACCGACTGAATCATGAGGTAACCTGGCTCTTTCACATGCAGAAAATTTTCCAAAAGCAAGAAGTTTTGGACCAGGTCAGCCTGCACAGTCCGCGATACTTTTTTGCAAGAGCATTAAGCCCCCTATTCACAGAGCATAGCTCACATGTATGTCCTTCCAACCTGATGAGTCTTCAATTATTCGCGTCAAGATTGGAATAACTGAACTTGTTGCCGAAATGTTTAAAGTTACTCGTTCATTTATCTAGTCGTACGTTAAGTTCCATAAATCTGGCTGATAAATGGCGTGCCAGATGGAATAAAGCCGAGGAAACGTTACATTTTAGTACGCTGTGACGTTTGTTGCTTTTGAGAACAGTAGAGATGAAAATCAGAATTCACAGAACGCAGATTTATCTCGGGTCCACACAAACCAATGTATATTCATACTTACAGACATAATCTGTCCAAAACAGCACTGGCTTTGTAGATTGGGATGGGTTTCTTTTTTTTTTTTCAAAAAACTGTTTTAACTCTTTAACTTCCAATGACGACTTGAGTAGCTTTTTTGAGTAGCTTTTTCGGACGGCATAGATCAAGATCAGACTGCATAGAACGTGTAGTCTGATCTTGATCAACACCGTCCGCTTACCTAATATTGAAATACGACAAAGTCGTTTTCAGTATCAGTGGAAATCTAGTTTTAGAGCTCAGCAAAAAAGTTGAATTTCTGAGTTGGTAGTAAAAGAGTTAAGAAGCTGCCTGTTGAGACAAACATCTGAGTAAATAGTTAGTGCCTTTGAGTATCATAAATGTATATCAGATGCAGAAGGACTGCCGATCACCAGGTGACATATTCACCGACCATCCTAAAGTGCATTCTTTGTTTTAGATAGTAGCCAAATTTCTGCTGACGGAAACCCTTTTAGCCAACCAGAAATTTCATGACTTTGAAATTTAGTAAATTCTTGAGTATTAGACTAAGAACATTATAAAGAGTGTTTGGCCAATACGGGCCCAGCGCTTTTAGATCTGGTTTATGAAGCAAAATTTAACCCTTAGGCTGCTAAGCGCGACTCACTGACCTTTTGCGGACAGTGTAGATCCAAGATCAGACTGCACGTTCTGTGCAGTCTGATCTTGAATCTACACTATCCGATAAGGAGACGTTTTTCTCCTAATAAGTTTGAAATAGCATTATTTGGGTTTTTACTGCTTGAAAGTTTCATCTAACCTATGTAGCAGGATAAGGCTTAAGGCAAGTGAAAGAGGTTGTCGCTGGCGTGTCAAATAAAGTGCAGATTTTTGGTTGGTTTTCGATGTATTGATTCGACAGCATAAAATACAGTCTCAATCGTGGAAAAAAAAAATATGCGAGGAGAAATAATTGGTCTTTGCCTTTTAATCCACGAATACAAATTACATTGACATGATGTCTGAAAGAGAACAGGCGTCTCGTAATTATTACACGCTTTATAAAAATCACTCTTTTCCTGTTAAAATTTCTTCTTAATCAAAAGTTAAGTTTGGAACTGATATCTGACTGCTCTTTGATTCACAAGAAGGTCTCCATTTTGTATCCTACAATACATATTATGATATCATGGGTGTGGACCGGTTTAGAAGATTAACCCTTATCCTGCCAGAAAAGTTAAATGAAGCTTCCTAGCCGATTGTAAGAAACCCGAGTAACGCTATTTCAAACTTATATTTTTGAGAAAGATATCTCCTTATCGGACAGTGTAGATCCAAGATCAGACTGCACGTTCTGTGCAGTCTGATCTTGGATCTATATTGTCTGCAAAAGGTCAGTGAGTGGCGCTTAGCAGCCTAAGGGTTAAATAAACTCCATTTAATTTAGGCTGATGATACATGGCATTGTACAATTGCTCGATTCTGGTTGAAACTGGGATTAATATCTGGCGCATGGTTGTTTTGGTTGTTCGTTTTTAATGTCTAACACCGTGTTTACTGGTATGATAGTTATTTCAGGCAGGCTGTGCTAGTATCAAAGAATTCCCTGTTATTTTTCAACTACACTAAGCGATCGTGAAATGTCCTTTCAAAGCCACTATATATTTTCCTGAATAAAGAAAAACATCTTAAATGTTCGAGAATGAGAAGGGGAAAGACTACTATCTAGTCAACTCGAAACAATATTGAGCACTAAGGGTTAAGGAAGGTTTAGACCATACCGCTTGTAAAGCTTGTACGAGACGAGACGAGATTTGAAAAGTCATTTACAACACATTGCGGTAACCTTGAAATGAACCGTGACCGTCTACAAGTTGACGCACAATCCATCGGATTTGGGCCCGTATTCACCATCAATTCTTAAGAACATTCTCAGTCTTACTAGTATTCTCCAGAATTTTTCAAATTTGAAAGTAACACAACTTTGATTGGCTAAACCATTTGTTTGAGTCAATCAGAGTTTGTGTTACTTTCAAATTTATAAAATCTTGGAGAATAAGATTACGGACGTTCTTGAGAATGAATGGTGAATACGGACCCAGGTGGTCTTGGAGCTCGGCAGTGTATTTTTTGTCGGTTAAACTGACCAATAGGGCCGTGTTCTTGCAAAAGTTTCACAGTTTGCTGATTTCTACAGAATGAGAATGTTCATTTGATATAATAATCCTTTACAACACAACAAACTTTGAGATATGTCATAACTGATAGCATCGGCGGACAACAAAATAACAGGGGATCAAATGAGCGTGTTTGCCTTTCAAAAAGTAGAAAACATAGATCTGTGGAAAAGGAGAAAAATGCTGGTTACCAGCATTTTGTCTTTTTCCCCGAAATTTTCAAATGATCTTTACCTCAGGGTCGTTAAAACTCGGGATTGTGTGGTTTAGGATTTAGCAGCATAAGGTACCTCAGGGTCGTTAAAACTCGGGATTGTGTGATTTAGGATTTAGCAGCATAATGTACCTCAGGGTCGTTAAAACTCGGGATTGTGTGATTTAGGATTTAGCAGCATAAGGTACCTCAGGGTCCTTAAAACTCGGGATTGTGTGGTTTAGGATTTAGCAGCATAAGGTACCTCAGGATCGTTAACCCTTATCCTGCTTAATAAAAGAAATGAAACTTTCAAGCCAATAGTATAAGCCCAAAATTTTCATGTTTCAAATGTATTTTTGGAGGAATGATATCACCTTATCGGACAGTGTAGATCAAAGATTAGACTGCACGTTTTGTGCAGTCTGATCTTGATCTACGCTGTCCGCAAAAGGTCAGTGAGTCGCGATAAGCAGCCTAAGGGTTAAAACTCGGGATTGTGTGGTTTAGGATTTAGCAGCATAAGGGTTAATCATATCGTTTTCCAGTAACAACCTTATCTGCGGAGTCGAAAAATAGCCCCTGTAGTAATGTTTTGACTTACACGTGCTAACTTACCCAACAAACTTTCAGGATTAGGAAACAAAAATAATCCGAAGATTGTTCGACTGATAAGCCAATTATTTCCTAAGGATACATTCCTACGTTATCAGAAGCAACATGTGTTAACCCTTCGTCTTTTAATAAACTTATAAGCGAAATGATATAACTGCACTCTGGGACTTGGGGTTTTCTTCTTCTTAAAGCGTTATACGAAGTAGGTCGTCGCAAAATATGGATCCATTTTGCCTGAAAACCTGCTGAATCATGTAGTAAAGTGAGCTCTTTGATATACAGAAAATTTGTTGATATCAAAACGTTTGGAAGCAGGTAAGCCTGCCCGGACTACGCCGGCTGACATGGGTTGATTCATTTTGCAGATGCATCAAACCACCTTTTTACACAGTCATTTACAGTCGATAGAACTTGTAAAAATACTTAAATTTTAAGGCTGTCATTAGCAGAATCTCTTATAACTTAATTGGACAGTGCAGGCCATCTTGACAGCACTTTTGAGATCAACACCTGATTTCACCTTAGATTCAGAGCTTAGTGAGGCAATCTTTAGCATTTCAAAGTTTATACTTTCTGCAGGCGTAACACTGTATCAGAAGATATTGTCGTTTTTATCAAAGATGTCAAAAAACTTTGTCCTCGAAGCGGATCCGCAGATTCACCTTTATGTAGTATTCACCCTTGCGATGACATACCCTAGAATGGTAAACATGTGAAATCTAATCTTTCTTCAATACTGTTAGACACTTTCTTCGATATTCTGACGAAAACAACGCCTGACATTGGAATGAGATAAGCCTGAATAATTATTATTATATAGTTGAAATGAAGAATAGTCAAGAAAGATCAAGAGAACGAACGAATTAACAGACAAATGACTGCATACTTGATCGGGCCGTGATATGAATGGTAAAGAACTACTCAAATGTCATCGAATTGGGGGCCATCGAATTGGCTAAAAAAAAAACCCATGAAGTAAATGTATCCAAAAATTAATAACCGGTCACATGACAAAGGACGTCATATCAAATCAATCTTTGGGATTATTTCTGTACTTCTACGTTATGGTGTGCAAATAAAGAGGAAATTTAGTTTTATAGATGCAAATGAAATACAGAGAGTACATAGAAAATGACCCTTATCGGGAGGTAGAGAAAGGTTATCTCTCAGGGTGCTATGCGCGACTCAAGGAACTTTTGCGGACAGTGAAGATCAAGATCAGACTGCACAGAACGTGCAGTCTGATCTTGGATTTACACTGTCCGATAGATATCTTTGAAATAGCTAAATTTGGGTTTTTACTATTGGCTTGAAAGTTTAATTCCATTTTTTTTTAGCAGAATAAGGGTTAAAAGGTACAAGACTGGATGCTGAGATTTTCTCTAGAAAGAAACAAAAATAAAAGAGTCCCAGACGTTGATCGATTTATTGACAATTTGGACAACGAAAATGCTGTTAAGACTGTGTAAAATAATTCGAAAAAAAAAAAAAACACGGGTCCTTTTTTCTCCCTCATTTCCTAAACTTTTGCTGTTTATCAGAAAGCAAATCTCACATAGTGTATTTGAATTATTTCAGCTTCAATATGTGACTTTCCAGGTTCTATGAAATAACCTTAAAAACCTCTTAATGGTACAACGCTACATGTATTTGAGTCATGCTCTGTGAAAAAGGGGGATTTAATGCATCTGCAAAAAGTATCGACTCAGGTCAGCCTGCGCAATCCGCGCAGGCTGACATGGGTCGAAAGGTTTTTGCTATTGCTCAATTTTCTGCTTGTCCAAGGACCACTATACCTCAGGATTCAGCCTGGTGTTAGACAAATTTGGTTTTATCGATCCATGATTAAGTTATAACTTGCTTGGCATAGTGGATCACTGAGATGCATTAAACCCCTTTTTGCCAGAGTATAGCTCATTTCATTTTCCATTAGAAAAAAACACGTGAAATATTTAAAATTTTACGTAAGTTCTCCTGCCTTTTTTGTTGGCTTCTGTTGGAATCCTTTTTTTCTCCTGCTTTCCTCAACCCTTCACTAGATGGATATAATTTAGACTTGTCCAGTTTCACAGACATTGCAGACCACTATCTAAATGACGGAATATGTCTACATATGAGTAGAAAACATTGTGGGGAAAGGAGAAAATGCTGGTTACCAGCATTTTCTCCTTTCCCCACAATGTTTCCAAAAGGCTTTTTCCCAAGGGTTGTTAAAATATGGTATCATCTGGTCAATACTTTCGTTCTTTCGACGACTGCCAACACAATTCACTGGAACTTGGAAATATTTTACCTTATAGACTTGACTAAATAAGAGGACGATATAGATCCAAGATCAAACTGCATGTTCTATGCAGTCTGATCTTAACCCTTGACGACGTCCGCAAAAGCCCCTGTTTTCACCCATGACTGTATGGGTTAAACTTTATTATTAGTTATTTATCCGCCCCTGGACTGATGAATAAATCAGTAAGCTATTTCTACCAACAATGTAAACTGCAAATACATGTATAGATAGCATTTCGTTGATTTACAGTGCATTTGGAGAGAATTATCCAGAATACCAGTATTTAACAGCGTAGATTAAAGGATCAACCTGCATGTTTTGTGTAGCGTGATCTTTATCCACGCTGTCTACAACCATGACAGTTCTTTTTAGGGTTATGTAACCCTCATCCGGCTGAATCGTTTGACTCCACGGAATTTTCCAGTTTAAAGGCAAGAATAATTTCCAATGGGTAAAATAAAAGTTCAACAATTAACAGGACATCGGAGAGAGGCGGTAAGGATCACACTGCACATGATTATGTCGATCTTGGTCTATGTTCTTTACAAAGGACATTAAAGGTCGAGATGTGCTGGCGATTTCCTCCCAGAAATAAGTGTTAATTTCCAAATGGAAAGGACTGAAGACGCAAATTGTTATTTAAAGGAAGCACGTGACATTGTATCTTACTGGCGCCGAAGTTAATACACTTTTAATGGGGGATTGTATTCAAGAAATATATTGAATGGCGAAGTATTTAATGAATATAAATGACTGTTTATGCGACAGGCGAATTGTGATACATCGATATAATCGCTAAGATAGACTTCTTCAATCGGAGGACATCAATAAAAGTAATGGAAAAGGGACGACCAAAATGTCTAAATAGGTTTAACGCCTGCCTTTCCTCCCTCTCTCCCTCCCTCTCTTTCTCTCTCTCTCTCTCTCTCTCTCTCTCTGTCTGTCTGTCTGTCTCTCTCTCTCTCTCTCTCTCTCTCTCTCTCTCTCTATGACTTCTGTTAAAATATGATCATTTTGTCTTAAATTTCGAGATATACTATTGAGATGAAAGAAGCATTCTTGGGATTTAAGGATGACGATAGAATGATTAACCTCTAACCGAAAAAGCATTACAAAACTGAGCCATAGTCTGGGAAAAGGGAGCTTAATACATCTCCGTGATGCATGCAAGTCATCACGTAATTAGGGACCCATAAAATCCATTGACTGAATCATAAGGTAGACTGGTCCTTGAACATAGAGAAAACTAACCGGCGCGGACTGCGCAGGCTGACCTGGGTCAATACTTTTCGCAGATGTATTAAGCCCCCTTTTCACAGAGCATGGCTCATATATTTCCGTAATAAGATAAACATAGGGTGACAGATGTCTGGTATATTATTACCGTTTGGTTTACCGAATCGATATACTTATAAAGCACTCAGCTCTATACACGGGTTAGTTTTTGTGCACAGCGTAGACCAAGATGGAGAAAAGTCACTATTACTGCAGTCTTGTGGTGCATCTGTGAAATGCTCGTTTGCTGTAATCTCAATGCCGTCTTGTACATAATATCCGATGTGCGAAAAATCGGACAGAGTAGATCCAAGATCAGACTGCATGAGAAATTACAATTCGAGGTATATGACACAATGTATACATTGTAACAGCTTGCAGCTCCTGTATTGTGGACAGCTTGCGCAATACAGTTTATACTGTATTTCGCCTGTAGTTTCATCTTAAGTTAAACTTCTACGACAGAATTCTAATGTTAAAGACTCCGAGGGGGAAAAAAAGCTTGTGAAAACGTTGTGGAAAAAGAAGAAAATTCTTTTGACAGATGGGCAGGGATAACAAACACAACACTTTTATTAGCAAGTGAGCCATTAAGGATCCCATGAAAAAATACCATTTCGAGATTGACGACTTGAAAGAGTGCAAAAAGAGAGACCTTAACGCTTAACTCTTTACCAAAAGACAAAATTTAGGACTAGACCAAACTGAAAGCATTTGCAGACGAGGAATTAAATGTGGCACAAATGATGTTTTCCGTCTTCGGTGGGGTAAAAACATTGTGGGGAAGTAACCAGCATTTTCACCTTTTCCCACAATTAAAAAAAATGTATCTCCTTGAAGTCGTTCCATTACGTTTCTTTTTTTAAACCAAAGGGTTAACCCTTTCCCAAACAAGCCCTGGTTTTCACATGTCTGCAGTACAAGTCTTTTGAAAACACTGTGGGAAAAGGAGAAATTGCTCGTTACGAGCAATTTCTCCTTTTCCCACAGTGTTTTCTACCCTTTTTGAGACCTTTCTGCCATTTTCATCAAGTTTAAAGTTGTCGTCTGCAAACTCTTTCAATTTGGACCAGTCCAAAATTTGTCGTTTGGGAAAGGGTTAAAGGGATTGAACCTGGACTAACCGTGACTGTATGTTCGGGGACTGGGACACCTTGCTTTATGACTATTTTGAATCGTACTATCCCTTTACCAGATGGGGAAGACGGCTTTTAAAACCATCGTGGGAAAAGGAAAAAAATGATGGTCACCAGTATTTTCTCCTTTTTCTACAACGTTTTCAAGCCTTTCAAAGACAAATCTAAACATTTGAGACACATTAAATTTGTCGTCTGCATATGCTTTAAAACTGGATGGGTCTAAAATTTTCCCCTTTAGTAAATAATTATTTACAAGTGATACACAGGAGAAAATTTTGAAGAGAAGAAACCTTTTTGATGCTATCGTAAAAGGTTGTTTTTTTTTCGAATGGAAGTAACAACATTGTTGTTAATCCTTAGGCTGCTAAGCACGAATCACTGACCTTTTGCAGACAGTGAAGATCAAGATCAGACTGCGCAGAACGTGCAGTCTGATCTTGGATCTACACTGTCCGATAAGAAGATATTTTTTTTCCTAAAAATAAGATTAAAATACTATTATTTGGGTTTTTACCGCCAGTTTGAAAGTATTATTTCGTTTTTTCAGCAGTATAAGCGTTAAAGGAACAGTTGCTTGTGACAGGCAGTTAGTCCTATTCAAAAATATTTTTAAAAGCTGTCCAGTAAATTGGACAGAGTCTAAAAATCATATTATTTGCATGATATGACATGTAGCTGAAAACACAAGATTCAACATCTAGATCCTTGCACACTCTTATATCTGTCACTGTTGGATACACAGACATCACTTCTTACTGACCTTCTTGGGTCGTAGAGATAATGGGGCGTTAAAAAAATATAAACATGTATCAACGCTCATTTGCTCTTTACCAACCAATCGCGAGTATTAACGACCCTTAGGAAGATTTAAAAAAAAAAAACATTATGGGAGAAGGAGAAAATGCTGGTTACCAGCATTTCCTCCTTTTCCGATAATGTTTTTAAAAGCAGACCAGCATCTTCTCCTTTTCCCACATTGTTTTCTAACCTTTCTGATACAAATTCCATCATTTGTTCCATATTTGATTGATCGTCTGCAAGCGTTTTGAATTTGGACCAGTCTGATAATTTGTCGTTTGGTAAAGATTTATACATATTACATTTCCCATACATAGAGAAAGGGCGTTCGAAAACATTCAAAGTGTCCTGTATTTATAAGCCATTTCTTGTAATAACCGAACAGTAATTTCTCATAGACCTTTGTGGTTCAATGAGGAGAGGCATTCAAAATCATTCCAAGTGTATCACATATACATTCTTATTACTTATAAAGACTAAACAGTGGTTTCTCATTGACCCATGTGGATCATAGAGAGAAAGGGGTGTTCAAAATGATTCTAAGTGTTGCTAATGCGCAGCCTAGTTTCTGTTACAATTAAATACATCACTTCTCATTGGCCCTCTAGGATCATACAAAGAAGGGGCGTTCAAGAAGATACCAAGTGTCCCACATATACACGCTGTCGTAAAGATGAATAAAAACAACCGATCCATAACCATGGCGACGTAGTTCCAATCCCTCTCAATCTGAAAATAATAATAGACACATCTTTATAAAAATTCAGAAAGGATTAAATACGAAATGAAAAATACTTACTTTTCTAACATACCACAAGTGCAGTAACAAACAGAAAAGACCATAAAATTGTGGTCAGTAGTGATGAATATAAACAGAATTAGATGGACTACTGGAATGATAACCGACAGCTTTCCTCATTGGCTCCTAACACAAATCTTCGAAAATATCCTTGTAAAATAGGATTTAGCGCTTTACCAACAGAAGTCGTTCTTACTAGGGTGGTTAAATGAACTTGTACGAAGATATAGATATGAATGCAACTGAAAATATTGTTGCAGTTGTCAGCTGAAAGACGGAAAAAAGTCGTCCTCAGGAGATAATGAGTTAACCCACTGGCTCTTTAGCACCGATTCATTGTGATTTTACAGACACTGTAGATAAAGATCAGACGGAACAGAACGTTCAGTCTGGTCTTGGATTTACGCTGTCCGATAGAGGACTTTGGTGGCGTTTTATAGCTAAAGGGTTAAATATGTCTAATTTGGCCAATTTAAGTCTTTATAAGAAGACAAACTTTTGGGACTGCCAAAATACAAAGCATTGGCAGACGCACAAATTAAGTGTGACTGAAAAAATGGAAACTGTCTTTGACAGGATAGAAAGCACTCTTGTAAAAGGAGAAAATGTTGGTTATTATCATTTTTCTACTTTTCCCACAATGTTTTCAAGGGCTTTCTTCCTCAGAGTTTGGGACTGTGTGGTAAAGAGTTATTGGTTGCATCGTGTCATTATATCAACATATAAATGGGAATGAGATTTCTTATGTCCATATTTCAGCAACAAAATATTTGACAGTGAAGATCTAAGAACAGATCTCAAGTTCTGCGAAGTCTGGTCTTGATCTGTACTGCAAAAAAAATAAACAATAAATTTGTTCTAATAGGTCCGCAGAGCCTAATTTGTACTTACTGCTTTAACCTCTGCATCCTTCTGCATGTGTTCTGCAATAAATTTAACACCTTGAATAGATTCCCGTACTTCAGGAGGGTATTTATCCAGCGTAGAAACTGCACCGCCGTGTCTATTTCGAAGATTTTCATAATTTTGTGACGGATTACTTCCGGGTGATGACGTCAATTCCGCCATTTCTATTTCCGGTAAGGAAGACGCTTTCTTGACTGGTTTTCTATCAATCTGAGGTCTTTTCATACACAGAATTTTAGGAAGTATTTCGGTGAATACACTTTTCGTCCAGGGCGACATGTCATGTGTGGAAGGTGACCGAAAGTGAATGCTAAGCGTATAAACTGTCAAAAATATCGACAACGTCACAACAATCATTGTAAAAAGCAGATATTTACCGATTAAAGGTATCGTTATAGAGGTTGGCGGATTGATGTCGGAAAGCAATAAAAAGAACACAGTCAAAGCTAGCAAAATTGAAATAGATAACGTAATCTTCTCCCCGGAGTCACTCGGTAAATAAAACACAAGTACTGTAAGACCCGAGATGGCGATAATTGGAAGAATAAGATTGATTGTGTAAAACAACGTCTTCCTTCTTATCGTAATATTGAATGTAATGTCTGGAAAAGGTTCTTTGCAGCAAGGATAGTATTTCTCCTTCCTCCGCGCTGTTACGTTGATGATGTCCCATTCCACGTTTTGATAAAAGTCACAGAGATCAATTCCGAACTGTATAACGGTGATGTTGCCCATCTTCCGACCTCTTTCTTCCCACACGTGGCGTAGGTCTACCTACAACACGGAAGTAAGATCGATTAGTCAGCCATGCAATAATGTTCGGTTCCAGGTTTTCGAGCATACCTTTGCAAAAAAAAAAGACCAGCATCAGTCTTGATTGCCTAGGCGAATGTCCAGAAACACTGGGTCCAGAGCACTTCTGGATCCGTATTCTCCAACCATTCTCAAGAACGTTCTGTCTTATTCTCTAGAATTTTCTTAATTTGAAACTAAAACAACCGTTTGGTTTAGCTAATCAGAAGTTGTGTTGGTTTAGCCAGTCGGAAGTTGTTTTACTTTCAAATTTACAAAATCTTGAAGAGTAGGACTAAGAATATTTCCAGAATGGTTGCTGAACATGGACCCTGTCTATTATTATCCCTTGTCGCGCCATATGTAACCATGGGTGCCTTTTGTGGTGGTTTTAGACTAAAAATACCCATAAACGCACGCGCACTAAGTCCTGGGATGGGGGTATACAGAGTAAAACTAGGGTTTGATGAAAGGTTGAGCCCAGGGAAGTCAATTCAGATCGATTTGATAATAGTGATAATTGAGTTGACCAAAACAACTGAATTATTCATCGTGGTCGCCTCCTAACTCTCGCGTCTATGCCTGCAGATAAGTATGACTGATCTCTCTCTCTCTCTCTCTCTCGCTCTCTCTCTCTGTATATATATACAGTATACAAACTGTATTGAGCGACTTCCATTTAGAAGTCACAATCTCGGGGCCCTATTTTTTGATGGCACTACATTTAAAGGTAATCTGATTTAAAGGTAAATTGTCTATTCAGCCCATTGCTCAAATTCTATGAATATTTTATTTCAAAGAAATGATACCGAGTTTAACAAAACATATAAACTCGACCTCTTTCGACGGCTAAAAATCCGCTGAAACTCAGAAAAGATATTTACCTTACAGACAGGACTAAACAAGCGGACAATATAGATCAAAGATCAGACTCCACGTTCTGTGCAGTCTGATCTTTGATGTATGCTAACGTAAAGCCACCGTTTTCGCCTATGGCGCTGAAAGGTTAAAGGCATACTGCTTTCACTATCTCCTTGGTCGGCCTCTCATCAAAGTTTATCTTAAACCTCAACTTTTTAAATGAAACTTTTCAAGCTTATAGTATAAACCCAAATATTGCTTTTTCAGTCATTTTTTGTGGGGGGGGGGGTATCTCTTTATCGGACAATGTAGATCAAAGATCAGACAGCACGTTCTGTGCAGTCTCATCCTGATCTACACTGTCCGCAAAAGGTACTTGAGTCGCGCTTCGCAAGGTAAGGATTAACAGCGGAGAAAAATATGTATTATACCTCGTAACCATCGTAGGACCAAGAGCCGAACTTCATGAAGCACTCTTGTTGGTCAAACGGGAAAAACTCCACATTGATTGGACAATAGCTTTTGTAAATGGCGGGTGGCTCCCATATAACACTTCCGTTATAGTAGACTGTTGCCTTTGTGAAGAGAGAAATGACGAATTTACCATCGGCACTGAAAAGAGAATAGCGTGCAAAGAATTTAAAAAAAAAAAGAGAACTGTACCAAGTGTGCAGCTAAAAGATAATTAGAAGTGTTTGCTTACGACAAGTGAACGCTTCATAAAATTTATTTCAAATATCTTTACTAAGAAGAACCGAAACAGTGACTCCATATCCTTGCTTCTTGTCAAAAATCGCCCTTTATAATGAAATATCGGCTGAGAAAACACCCGTCTTACTGTGGTATCTAAACCACTGCGTAAATACGGGAGTAACCCTACAGTGAGCTTTTAGGTCTCCTTTAGGTCGACATATATATATATATATTCTGACCAAGGATTACTTAGTCTTGATAACTATTAAGTAAACACCTCCCCAGTTTAACATTTTATGGAAGATGAAAGTGGAAGATGATGTCAGCCCTTTTCATAAGATGTTTTTGGGTTCGAGTCCCTTAATGCGCCTGCTCAATCTTTAAAACCACGCACATCATTGCACGAGTACTGGCTAAGTTTTCAGGAAGCAATCATCGGGAGCATTTGATATACAAGCTTAGTTCAAGGCTTCAGTTTGGACCGCCATCGCCAGCCGGTATTCTTCAGTGATTAGATCTTGTTTGTGTGACTTGTCCATTCCAGATACTATCAGAACGTCGATTCGGCCATTCTGGGCTGGGCTGTAGCTGGGGACCTTTTACCCCAAGCCCTGATATTGGCATTGACCAAGAAAGCAGGGTGAATGTAATGTTGCTTCGACATGACCGGAACACCGTTAAAAACGGTGTTAACCCTTTCCCATGCAACGGAACTTTGGACCTGTCCATATTGAAAGCAGTTGCAGCCGACAAAAAATATGCAGTGCAAAAGATGGAAGTTGTCTATGAAAGAGTGGAAACAGCACAGATGCGTTAAACCCCCTTTTGCCAGAGAATAGCCCAAATATCAGTACACCCGATTCCTGAACAAATTGCTAGACTGCTTACTTGTTATACAGGACAATATCCGGTCGCCATAGCATCTCCGAAGGAAACTTTGTAAAGTTGATGCCGCCAAAATCATCCGGATCCCACTGCATTCTTTGATCAAACCACTCCTGACAAAAACAAGTCCAAATACATATAGTCCTATCTACCAGTGCATTATCTGTATGTATAACTGAAGGTAGCAGTGATTCTAATTGGTTGACTGAATGGTGTTTTACGCCTCTTTCAACTTTATTTCAGTCATATCACAGCGAGAGCTATCTGAATCTTATGTGTGTCCTGGGTCTTACTAGTACTAGGAAAGGCTTTGAAGTGTGTAGCCCGAGGACTCTAACGCGCAAAACTTACGCCTTGAACAAGTATCGAAATCCGGGCCTACATCATTACTACTATGCTAAACAGGACGCCCTTGTAGTAGCACCAATTTAAACTGTTCCATCAGCAACTGATGACATCGGCTAGCTTTTCATTTCTTGTCTCTATGGTGTTTATTTTTATTATGTTTGTTGATTTTTTGAAAAGGTGTACATTTTGCAGTCTAATTTTTGCTATGCTCTGCGACTCAAGGGTATTCAAGGCGCCTTTGCGGGCAGTGTGGACATGAGATCAGACTGCATAGAAGGTACAGTGTGGTCTTGGATCTACACTGTCCGATACGGAAAGATTTCGCTGGCAAGAAGAGTTTTTAAATTGCAATCTTAGTGGTGTTTACTACTGATTGGAATTTTGGTTTCATTCATTAAGCGGTTTAAAGGTTGATATACGAACGTAAAATAAATAAGTTGATACAAAACAATGTACAGCCCCGTTGATGATACAAATCGGACTGCACAGAAGATTTTTTTATTCATTTGTCACATTATCTAAAAGCATTTTCTGCAATTGAGTTACTGACATGACGTCATACGAGCAAAACAGAAATGAAGATAGTTGTAAACTTACATGTCGCAGCCAAACATTTGATGTTAAGATTTGTGACTTCTCTTCCTGAAAACAGAGGTAACAATTATCTAAACTTTTTTTATTCGACGGAGATGATGATGATTATGATGATTATCATCATCATAATCATCATCATCGCATGGACAGATACATTTCCCACTACAAGTGACTATAATTTTCATAAAAAAGGCGTCAAACAACCGACAAAAAATATTTTTAAAAAAGACGAAAAAAAGCAGATAATTTCTGTCATAAAATTACTAATATATGAGCCATGTTCTGGCAAAAGGGGTTTTGATGCTTTTTGCAGATGTATTAAATCCCCTCTTCACAGAGATTGGCTCATATACATCGATGAAAATAGGGAATATGGAGGTCATAAAAATATTCCGAGAATTTTCATATGTTATTTGATAATTTGATATATATTTAATTTCAATTGTAAATCAAACTAAAGAAATCCTAAAATATCAATAACTCTGCCTCTGTGACAGAACAATGGTATCTTCTATCCTAAAAAGAAATGAATCCAGCAATAAATCACTGATTAACGCTTTACCAGACGAGAAAATTTTAGACTTGTCCAAATTGAAAGCATTTGCAGACGAGAAATCAAAGTGTGGCTAAAACCATAGGATTTGTCTTGGAAAAGGGTAGACAACATTATGGGAAAAAGAGAAAATGCTGGTTACAAGCATTTTCTTCTTTTGTCATGATGTTTTTCAAACGCATTCTGCCTCCGGTTTGTTAAAATACAAGACAGCTTTGTTAAGGGTCAACTGTGTTTATCGAATCGGGAAGAATTAATTTAGTTCAAGCGAAACGCAGAACCGTACAGAAGCTGGTTCCTTATTCATGCGTTCTTATATTACTTTTTTTATTCATCTTTATTTATTAACCATATTTAAGGCTTTACCAAGCAACAAAAAGTTAGACTTGTTCAAACTGAAAGCATAATATTTAATAGATTTATTCACAAAATAAATGTGACTCAAAATTTGAACTGATATTTGTTATAGTATCAAACAGTGTTTGAAAAGGATGAAATGCTGATTACCAGCATTTTCTCTTTTTCTCCCACACTGCTTTCAAAAATCCTCTCCTTTAGGGTCGTTGAAAATCTGGATCGTTTGGCAAAAGGTCAACCTGACACTTGAAATCATTTGTCTGAGGGCCTTGAACATAATTCAAGATGGCAGCATTGTCAGCCATTACGGCACTCTCCGTTCCAGTGGTATTCATTAGATTTTATGGCAGAATGATGGGCTATGCAACTTTAGCTGTAATATTTTCAATTAGGAAAATTCGAAGGCTAGGTTTTAAAAATCATCGCAACTGTTTGTCTGTATGAAGTATAATATACAACGGATGTACATCGTCATAATTATCGAAGTCCTAGCATTAGTAGCGTATTGCAGTTCATAGATTTCGGCGTCCATTGCTTGTAATGTTTATATGCTCTTTGTATGTCTGTTTGCTGTTTACATCCGTTTTCAACATTATTTAAGTTTTATCGCAGCGTCCTGTGTACATATCTGTTCTTTTCTGGGGTTTCTTTTTCTTTTTTATATTCTTCCCAAGCCATAGGCTGCTTTCCCACATAAGCATTATTATAATAATAATAATCAGCGATGAAAGAGGAATTAATCCTAAAGCAATGATTATCATCAGTCATCGGAAAGAATTTGGGCCAGCTGGAGATTCGAACCGTAACCGCCTGGTTTATAGCCTTGCACCTAACCGACTAAACTCGCGGTCTCGGGGCCCGCCCGGGTAGCTCAGTGTTTACCCTATCTGACTCGTGACCTGGTGGTTGCGAGTTCGATACCCGGTTGAGGCAAACTTTCTTTCCGGCGATTTTTCGCCTCTCACTTCTGATGCATGTGAGAAAAGTAGTCAGTGGTTTTGGAAAGAAAGTTGTGTGAGTACTGGTGTGAAAAAAACCAGGAAAAACAGGGGTGAATCACTGACCGCCATAATATGACCTGAGCTGTTAAAATGGCGCTAAGCTCCGATAGAGATACAAAAAATAGCCGTCTCAGCAAACTTGGCATTAAAGTGAAAAAGCCCTGAGTCAGACAATCGGCACAGCCGATGCATAAAGAGCCTATGGTTTGAAGTTTTATCCGAGACAAAATGCTTATCAACAGCTTGAAGTTTTATCTAAGATATAAGAGCAGCAGTTAGTGGTTCTGGAATTTAACTTTTGAGATGCATGAAAAATAGAGTGAATATTTTCTGCCACTAAAAGACCAAAATGCTGTTTTGAATCAAGGTCGTTAGAACTCTGGATTACTTGGTAAAAGTTTTCTCAATATAACTACGATTTTGTTGAAAATGGCGCCATGCTCCAATACAATCACTTGTACACACTGTCGTAGACATGTAAACATGGTACGTTCTCCCGAAAAGAGAAATGCTCTTGTCAAAGGGGGCTTAATGCATGTCCGTGATGCATGCTACGAAGCAAGTCATCACACGATCATGGATCCATAAAGTCCATTTTGTTCAACAACCGACTGAATCATGAGGTCGACTAGTCCATTGACATACAGAAAATTGACCAAGAGAGAAAAGTTTCGGCCCAGGTCAGCCTGCGCGGACTGCGCTGGCTGACCTGAGTCGATACTTTTCGCAGAAGTGATTATTTCTTTACGCATCTCCCTAAGTTACCAATAATTACCCTTTGTTGACACATGGATGATAATGTATGACTTGTTCCACATGGAAACTAATAAAGTACACTACTTGGCAAACAAATCCTCGGACGCGTGGATGTGATTTGTTGGAACGTAGAACTCTGATTAACATGCCTTGATTATCATTTGAAACGGGAGTTCTTTCTTTCTTTCTTTCCTTCTTTCTTTCTTTCTTTCTTTCTTTCTTACTAAGCTTTTTTTTTTCATATCGTTGTCTTTTTCTCCCTTGCTTTCTTTACCGTTTGATTCTTGCAACTTTGCTTCCTTACTTACTTTCATACTTGCTTATTTGCTTGAATACTCCCTTGCTCACTTACTTGCTCACTCACTTCCTCGTTACTTCCTTCCTTCCTCATTCGCTCACTTTCTCGCTTGCTCACTTCCTTGCTTACCCATTGCTCGCTTACTTCCTTACTTACTCGTTCGCTTACTTTCTTACTCAATTGCTCGCCTTTTTTTCCTACTCACTTGTTCACTTACTTGCTTATATGCTGGAATACTCATTTGCTCGCTTACTCACTCATTCACTTACTTGCGTTCTCACTTGCTCACTTTCTTACTTACTTGTTCGCTAACTTACATACTCACTTGCTCACTTACTTGCTTATTCACTTGCTCCTTTACTTGCTTCATAATTGGTCGTCTGTGTACTTGCTTACTTACAGGTACATGTACCAAATCCTACGTTTTTTTTTTCTGACTCACTGGAAACGAAGTCCGCTGATGACGACTTACCACATATTATATTTCGAGGAAAGTGTTTGACCCTTTACCAGACCGTAAAATGTTAGACTCACCCAAATTAAAGCATGTAAAGACGACATGATAAATGTTGCTAAATGATGGTATTTGTCTTCGAAAGGGTAGACATTACTGTGGAAAATGGAGAAAATGGTGGTTACCAGTATTTACTCCTTTTTATCATGATTTTTTCAAAAGCCGTCTGCCTCAGGGTCATTCAAACTCGGGATTGTTTGATACAGAGTGAAGATACAAGAAAGTTACAGTTTTCCATCTACACAACGTGGTCAGGGTTAGTTTCCACTACCGAAAAAAGAATGTTTGCATCCCTACACAATACAAGCCTGCTTATCATCTCGCGAATTACAGTAAGTACCATGAAACATTGTTGTTTCCCACTATCACTGTATACATGTGTAATACTTATACATGCTACATTAAAATCATGATTCAAAGGGACAATAAACCAGATTTTGACAACCCCCCTCCCCAAAAAAAGGGGGGAAAGGGGAGAAAGATGATAAATTGTAAGGAAAAATCATAAGAACGTGACTGTTGAAAAAAAAGAAAACATTTGCCTCCGGTAGGACTCAAACCGAAGACCTTAAACAAACATAGAAAGCGCCTCTACCAGCTGAGCTATTCAGCGAACCAAGTTCTTTCTGTTCTAAAAAAAAAAGGGGGGGGGGGTATTTATACCTCCTTATGCAATAATGCCTATACTGTTTACAAACGAAATAAGTAATTTAGCATTAAAAATACAAAAAGACTTGATTATTCCTCGTGTACTTTTACATGTATTTCTATGTATGTTTTAATTTTAAACTATCATTGCAGGCACACGAAATACGAAAATTAGCAGTTCTTGTTGAAATGTTCTGAAAACTTGCGACAGAAAATCTGGTTTAAAGCCCCTTAAACAATAAACTTACCAGAACCAGAATTTGCACCAATCTTAAACCTATCTTTACCGTCAGAGGGGTATACACTGTATCATTGGTCACGACTACTTTATCCCCGGGCGGAAGGACGAGCCTGTTGTACGCCTTCTCCTGATGGTGAAAAGCATAATCATAAGTATTATCATGAAAGTAACGAAATAGGTCAATGGCTTATTTCTACATAAAGCGATTTACGAGAGAAAGTAAGTTGATTCATGGAATGGTGTTTTATCCCGCTTTCAACATTATTTCAGTCACATAAAGGCGACAGCTTACTTACTCATGTTTGTCCTGGGATTCACCAGTACTACGCTAAGGCGTTAGAGTGTCTTACCCCAAGAAAACTCTAACGAAAAATCTACAGTAATTACTCTACTTCTTTACCAGATGAAAAAAATGTTTAGACTTATCCAGGCTGACAGCATTTGCAGACGACATAAATATGGCTCTGTTTGTTGGTGAGTTTGTCTTAAAATGGTAGCAAACAAGGGGGAGGGGGAAAGGAGAAAATGCAGATTACCAGCAGTTTTTCCAAAATGCTTCCTGGTGCCTTTTTCCTCAGTGTCATTAAAAGACTAAATTGCTATGTAAAGGGTTAAATTTTGAGCCGAGCACCGGAAGTGCATCTGGTGACGCACTAGCGTAATGACGTGGGGTTGATGGATTCGAATTCTATGGGAGATTTATAATAATAATAATAATGATGATGATAAAGTTGGGTTTTTTTGTGAAGGTAAAAACATGACAAATTTTTCAGGTCAGAAATCTAAAACGTAAAAAGTATTCTTTTTATTACAATGTTACCATTGACATTACTTTTCGACTTCTGGCTAACTCTTTTCCCAGATTGAATTATTTCATTGGCACTCTCTCACTGCTGGTGACAGTTTTGACGCAAATATTCTTGGAAAGCAGCCAGTGGCTTGGAAAGAGTCATCTGCGCCTAACTTGTGACAAAGTACATGTACCAATGATGTATTGATGAATCATGAAATAACGGAAATGTAAGAAAAAAGGCACACAGCGCAAGATAAAATTGACAACGAAATTAAAATGAGTCTTTCGGGTTATTACAAAATTTTCGAAAACACCATCAATGAAATAGTCCTTCAACAAGAAAAGGTGAAACTTATATTTCGAGGAACTTGCGATAATTCCGATACATGTTTGCAAATGACTTCACGTATGATTCTAAATATAGAAATAGATACGTCACATTAGTACGGCAGCACTGAACAAAAATGGCCAAAAGGTTATACATAGCACTTACCTCTATCAAAAAATGGTGAAGCTTTTGCTCATATGGTAAATCGCAGCACACATCCAACACAAACAGTTGAGCAACGAATATAGTTATACAGAATTTATTCATATTGATATTCTCGAACGGTTTATTTTAAGTCATTGGTCATGTAAAACAGTTCTGATATAGAGTTCACAAGTTACACACACCGACACTCGTATTCGAAAACAATTCTAAGCGTAAATTCTAACTTTGGAATGAGAAAAATATAGCCTTCCAATTGGCTAAGACCAATAGGGCTAATTTAGAACTGGAACAGATAACAGAGTTTAATTCTAAATACAAACTGCGCATGGTATGGGAACCTCGTAGATTTAACAAGCGCTATAAACCAAGAGCAATAATGAGTTTAATACATAACTACCAAACGACAAAAAATTTACTCTTGTCCAGAGTCGAAGCAATTGCAAACGACAAATAAAATGTGGCTAAAGTGATGTTACATATCTTCAAAAAGGTAGAAAGCATCGTGGAAAGAGGAGAAAATGCTGGTAAACAGCATTTTCTCATTTTTCCACAATGTTTTCAAAAAGGCCTCCTGTCTCATGCTCGTTCAACCGTGGGATTATGTCGGATCGGAATAACAGAAATAAAGGTGGTTGTATTGTCTCTAAACCGTTATAAGTAACATACAAATGATATATTGCTACTGTGTTGAAAGGGGGAAAAAACTCCGGCCTGCCAACAATTGATGATGTGTCTTCCAGAAGAAACTTGCTAATATCAAAAGAATAGTAAGTTTGATTCATCTTCAATGTCATAACGGATGCTCCAAAAGACAAAGTGTAAATTCTACATAGATCTAAAATGCAAAAAGTTAAGTCGGAACCCGTGTCCAACAAAATTGCGCAGGCGGACTGACGCGACCTTTGACCCCGATTATTATATCGTCCTTTAACCCTATCCAGCCCTTCGCGAGTTTTCACGACCCAGAGAAAGAAAGCCCTTAAAAACATTGTGGGAAAAGGAGATAATGCTGGTAACAAGCATTTTCCTCTTTTCCGCGCAACGTTTTCTACTCTTTGAAAGTGCAATTTCATGCTTTGAGACATTTCTGAAATTTTGTACGGTAAAGAGTTACACCTTCTCCAGCCAATCACTACCGCTGATGTACTGTTCGAAGAGTAGAGACCGAGATTAGCTTACATATACGTACTGCCTGATCAGAATCTTATACTGTTCGATTCGCCTTTAAGTATTAAAGCTCTAATATTCTCTGTATTATCCCTTTACCAAACCATTCCCTGTTTTAACGACGCAAAAGATAAAGCTTTTGAAAACATTGTGGGAAAAGGAGAAAATGCTGGTAACCAGCATTTTCTCCTTTTCCCACAATGTTTTGTACCTTTAAAAGACAAATTCCACTATTTGAGCTGCGGTTGATTTGTGGTTGGCAAATACTTTCAGTATGGACCAGTCTACAATTTTGTCGTTTGGTAAGGCCCCAGGAGATCCTACAGACTGGTTCTGATGGCTACATAAAAGCAGTAGATAAGGATTAAAAACCTCAGCGAAAGCACAAGATTGTAGATTGTGTATTTGATCACATGTATATTTCATCTATTCACTAACTGTTTACACAAGAATAAATATCCCATACTATTAACAATATACCTCTCCCATCCTTTCTCAATAATACCTTCGTTTTATTTTTTGCGAGCGATGAGCCTCGCGTTCTGTTAAGTTAAAGGGGAACTGTGTCGACGATTTGCGCGGTTTAAACATGCTATCAATAGCTGCCTTGTGAACGAGGATTTATTGATAGGAGGGGCGTAGCTGCCTGTACGCAAAAAAACCCATAGTTGCGTACACTTTGAAAAAACAGAATGACAATTTTGCAAAAAAACGTCACCAGAAGTCACCAAATAGCTCCTACAATTCAAAGATTTTCTAGGGGACGCCCCTCAGACCCTCCTGGGAAATCCCCAACGCCCCTCTCGGCACTTCGTGCATCGGATTATACCTTCGGTGTTAGTTTTTCGTACAGTCTATTTTGGGCTGGATACGCCCCTGAATAGTATCGTACTCTGGCAAAAGGGGGTTTAACGAAACTCCGTGATGCATTCTACCAAGCAAGTCGTTACATAATTACGGGCTCGTCGTATCCATCTTGTCAAACAATCAACTGAATCAGGAGGTAGACTAGTCATTTAATTGATAATTGATCGATAGCAAAAAGTTTCGACACAGGTCAGCCTGCGCGGTGACCTGAGTCGATGCTTTTTGCAGATTCATTAAGCTCCTTTTTCACAGAGCTTGACTCATATCTAATTGTGATTCTGATAATCTTGTCGATACTGACTGTTTTCGAAAATAGCCCTTTTGCGTATCTGGTTTTATCTGGGCATAATATTATTTGAATCAAGAATTATTTGATATCTTTGTTTAGAATAGCCTAGTTTCACATCGTTTTGGGCTCTCGAAAGAGAAGAAAAATAACAACAGGTAGCCAGGATGCTTAAATACTGGGATGAATCTTTAAAACTTTAAAGCAGCCAGTAATTGATATATATACATTCAGACAGTAACATCTGGCTGATTTTTTTTTTTTTTTTTTTTTTTTTTTTTTTATTTATTTATTCATTATTATTATTATTATTATTGGAAGGGTGATTCTTCCCCCCAGTCCACAACAAAATAGATGGAGGATATCGATCACAAAGAACAGCTTGTATATCCCTTCGCAGGCTGACATAAGTCGATACGTCATGAAGATCCATTAGAACATCTTTTCGCAGAGCACGACTCATAAATTTGATGCTCGACACGGTTCGCATCAAATTATTTTAGTCTACGCGTTAAATAAGAATACTAGTACATAAAGACTAATGTAAGATCCTCTTTATGTTACGTTTACGGCTCACCAGTACAGGTTTTGTTTCTTTGGTATCATGCTCAAGGACCTCTCGCAATGGTCTGTTGGGATCTGTGGTTGATAAATCAGACGTCTTTACCAGACCTCTCTATCATACTTCTAGCGACCTGTCCATTGCATTTTTGGAAGAATTTAGTGTTTATCCCTTCTGCTTTTCTCTCCAGTATTGCGTCTTATGGGCGAGTCAAAGAACAGAGGAAACAAAGATACGGTTTGAGTTGAATATGATATTACAAGGTCATAATCTAATATAACCAGCTTTTTTTTTAATGGAACTATTTCGAATATAATTACACTAAAACGACTTTGTTGCACCAGATTCATCCCCCTCTCACCGCTTATCATTATGTCGAACGTGGTAACCTAGCCATCGGCGAGGAAAGAATGTTGTACGGAGAACTGGTAAGGAAAACTCCACCGAAGTATGGAACGGTTCACTGACCAACGCGATGTAACTGATATAATGTTTGAAATGCTTCTGTTGCGTGCTATCATTGATGGAAACAAGTACTTCACTTTCCTTGGGATAATGGAAGTATCGCATAACTATTCGGGGTAAATGGACATAACACTGCCTTTTACTGAACAAAAATGCCACCAGGCTCAGTAATGACAGACACATCGTTATGTAATATAACTATTAATCAAAATTACGAATAAAAGATATATACAGACTTTCTTAAAATAATCCGTTGTGAGAAAAAGTCAAAGCAAGATAAGTTTACTTTTTCGATTATCAAATAATAACTTTAACTACGTATGAAATGCTGAATAACTAATTTGGTGACACTACGAATTCCTCGGGGAATGAATGAAATACCATGAAAAACAATACCCTATCGTTCCATATTTCGGATATTGCCTTTTTCAAGTGTTCGAAACCGAACTCTTGAAAAGGCAATAGCCGAAATATCGAACGATAGAGTGTTGTTTTTCATTGTGATTAATTTGATAATTTTATGTTAGAGGATAAATGAGCCAAGTTCTGTGAAAAGTGGGTTTAATGTATCTGCCAAAAAAAATGGGGGAATCAACCACGATAGAAACCTTTACAATAGGTCAATTTTCTATATGTCAATTGACAAATCTACCTTATAATACAGTCAGCTGGTAGATAAATTGCATTTTTTGAATCTATAATTACATGATGACCTGCTTGGTATAATGCATAAAGGAGATGCATTAACCCCCTTTTGCCAGAGCGCCGCTCAAATGTAAATAGACCGATAACAGTGGTATCTCATACTACAGACTTTCATTTCTCTCGAATTAGTCATATTTTGTTATTCTTCAAACCTTTGTTGTACTTGAGGCTGACGCTTTGATGGTGTAATTGCATGTTTCGGCAAAACTAACAGACAATAAGAATTTTCTTTCATGAGATGAAAGAACATTTTCGTGCAGAATAGAAATAGTATAAATTATCCAGAAGCCGTTTTCACCAACCATTCGTAGTTTCACTCTTAGTCTCATTCTAGATTTAGAAAGAAACGCAACTTCCGATTGGCTAAACCATTTGGTTTAGCCAAAAAAATGGTTTAACCAATCCCAATTTGTGTTACTTTCTAATTTAGAAAATTCTTGAGAATAAAACTGAGAATATGTTCTTGAGAATACATGTAACTGGTGACTGCGGACCCAGGACTTCAGATTGGAACTCTTTATCAGACGAAAAAATTTAAACTTGTCCAAATTGAAAGCATTCGCAGACGACAAAATAAATGTGACCTTATATTTGAAATCTGTCGTTGAAAAAATAGAAAACATATTTGGAAAAAAAAGGCTGGTGGTTTCCAGCATTTCTCTTTTTTTTCCAAGCAATGTTTTAAAGTCTTCTTTAGATTCGGTAAAAACTCGTGATTTTGAAAGGATTAACAGGGAACTGTGTTATGTATGCCTGTATCTAAACCTATGTTGTGGGTATTCATATGCATTGTATCATCGAAACAAATCATAAATTATTATGGGTTACCTCAACATTGGACTTGTCGAAGAGCTGACCGGTGCATTTAGAATAGAGAAACATCCTATAATTATTATCTAATAATGGATATTTGAGGTTTGCCATCTTCTGTAGAATTTTTCTTGCCTACCTAAACATCGTCCTGGGATCGATTTGGCAACACGTGTTACACGGTAAAACACGTGTTGCAGTCACATCTCGTACTTTTACATTAATATCTGTGATCACGTCAGGAGAAACCGTCCGATCGGGGAAGGGGGATGAAATAACAATTGTTCCATGGTCTGTAATGATCTGGAAGACGGTGTATTTCGTTGTAATTACTTTCTGTTTCTATCTAGCTTTACACAAACCTGTATAGAGCAATGACCATTCTGGATACTGAGGAGTACTGACGGCGGCAGCTCATTCGTTAAACCCTTAGAGCAACCCTTAGAGCGCCGCATAAACCCAACGGACACATTCGGACTAGAAATAAGACCCAATTAATTGCAATTTGATGGTTGCTTTTGTCTATATAGGGTTGAAGCTAACCGGACAAAGTAGATCAAAGTTCAGACTGCACGTTTTGTGCAGTCTGATCTTTATCTACACGGGCCGCAAATAGCAACTATAGTCGTGAATGGCACTTTAAGGATTAAGTCTTTCTTGGATTTCACCAGCGCAGGGTAGGGCTAATGCAGCGCCCTGCCAAGATCCCAGTGCCATAAGATGATGTGTCATGCTATGCCAGAGGTTCCTACCAGAGACCCTGCGTCATCAGGAGCAATTCAGTTATATGCTAACGATCCTTACCAGGTGACGAGCATACCAGGTACTTTGCAATGCTATACCAGAGATTTTTCTCCCGTGACCAGCGCCACCAGATGCTCTGCAGAGCCATGCCAGAGATCCCTTCCATGAAACCAGAGTCACCAGGTACTTGCAGTAATATGCCAACGATCTCTACCATGTGATCCTCTGTGGTGCTGTCAGAGATCACGCTCACGTGACCAGCTCCACCAGATGCTTTGCAGGGCAATGCCAAAGATCCTTCCTTCGTGACCAGCGCCAGAAGGTGCTGTGCAGTACAAAGCCAAAGAATTCAGCCACGTGACCAGCTTCACTAGTGTGGATCAAAGTAAGATTTCCTGATAACAAACCCAACACCTCAGGCATTGGGTCATGGAGAACCATTTACTTTTTTTTTGTTGGAAATATCTAGGTCTGTATTTGTCAACCATTCTAAACTGAATTCTAGATTTGGAAAGTAACACAATTTCTTATAGGACAAACGATTAAGTTAAGTCAATTAGTAAAATTACGTTACTTTCAATTTCACAATATCCTTGAGAATGTTATTTAGAATGGTTTGTGAGTACGAGCCGTAGTATCTTTTCAGACATTACAGACCAATAAAGCGCAGTGTTTATAGGAAGCGACACTTCAATTAATTTGACATAGAACTAGCCAACAGGGTTTAGCTTTTACCAAACTGGGGGATTTGATTTTTATTTTTGTAGATCAGGGTCGGACTGCAAAGATCGTGCTTGTCGGGTATACATTGTCCGGCATGTGGTCAAACATTCTGAACATGGAACCAATTGGTGGTTTTGACAGACTGAAAATATCACTGTCAATCACTTAACGGTTTAATCCAAGACCACCCGAGCTATTTTTAGATATAAGACTAACGAATAAGGTAAATAATTAACGATAAAGAAGGTGTTCTCTGTTATAAATATGGAAAAAAAGCATCGATTGCTTGTAACAAGCACCCTTTCAAAGACAAATCCCATTGTTTGGGTCACGTCAAATTTGCAACTTTCTTTTGCATTGTCAAGTCTAAAATTTTTCTGTTTAGTAACAGGTTAAGAAATTAATTTGTTCTATCTGGTTTCCTTATCTACGGGAAAATTACGTTTGTCAATTCTTATTTACACTGACGATTGATCTATTCCCTGCCAGTTTTTATTGCTTGCCATTTCACACGGTTGTCTTGCATGCAACAAATCATGTGACATAACAGACGGTACAGGTCGACTGGCAACATTAATCTTTGAACCCTTGCGTTGCTTACATGGACTCAATGCACCTTTACGGACAATTTAGATCAAGATCAGACTGCACAGGACGTGAAGTCTGATCTTGAATCTATTTTATCCGATACGAAAAAAATTTTCCTGTAAAAAGGAATTCGAAATCGAAATATTTACGCTTATACTGTCGGCTAGAAGTCTTCCTTTTATTTATTTAGGGGGTTAAGGGTTGATATATCTTGTTCCATATTTAATAACTCCAGTAGAAGGCGACAGATGCAAACCAAGTTCAAATCGTCTGTATTATAGTAATAAAGGTTTAACATAAAACATGCCTACAAATATTTAGGAGCACTATACCTTTCATGACTTTATGAAAACAGAATATAATCTGTACACTGGGGAAAGGTTAGACCCATAAAAAAAAAAAATCTGTCAGTGCATCTTAAATGATGTAGCTTGGTAGTATACATTTCTCGTTGAGTATTGTTAACCCCTTACCGCGAGCCTTTTTTAATCGTTTAATATATTCACTATAATATCAAAATTTACATTTTAAAGTGCCCTTTATTACTCTCTTAATACTTTTTCCTTTGTTTCGTTCTTTGTAACAGATCACAGATGAATTATTACAAAACACATTCAAGTGACGACAATTTGCATCCCAGTTTCGAAATATGTAAAAGGAATTTTGTCATATGACAAGGGACACCTTGTCTTACAGATAAGGTTATATAGGGCAAAGTTTGTAAAAAAAAAAATCAAGGGCCTTTGGATTGTTCATTATTAATAAAACGAAGTCATTCTCAGAAAGTGCTTTGATTTCAATTTCTGACAATTAAACAAACCATTTAAGCTACTCAGTGGTGAGAATTCGAGTCAAACTTGTGTAATGAATTCCATTAGAAGCAGAAAGATAATCTCAATCCCTCATCCCTACGTATTTGTTCCGCTTAAAGTAGAACACATTTCCTTTAATGACTTGTCAATTCTTTACCAAACGACAAAATTTCAGACCAGTCCAAATCAAAAGCATTTACAGATGACAAAATAAAATTTTACTCAAACATCGAAATTTGTTTTGGGAAGAGTAGAAAACATCGTAGGAAAGGTAGAAAATGTTGGCTATTAGTATTTTATCCTTTTCCAACAGTGTTCTCAAAAGCTTTGTTTCTCAGGGCCATAATAAGTCGGCATTGTATGGTAAAGGGTTAAAAGCTGCCAACGGTTAATACTAGTAAATGTTGCTGCCTTTGCAATGTCAGTTCTTTCAAACGTCGTCCGCTGAAATAGCCATCAGACTTCATTCGATAATTCATAAGAAAGAATACTGAAAAGGGTTTAAATCTTGTATTATAAATGACCTTCTCAACATTATTATAATAACAAAGCATCTAAGCACACAAGTGTGATAAAAGGTAAACAAATAAAAAGAATCGACAAGGCTCTATTCTAAATTGAAGTATCAGTTACACTCAAACTTTTAGATGGTATTTTTAAGACTATAAAGACTTTTATTGTCTAGATATACGTAGTGGTCCCTTTCTGCATAGTATCTGCATCTAAAGAATTTTTATAAAAGTATTACGTGCATGTATAGATCGGCAAATTTCGACATTCTACGTCAACAAGTCTCGATACATTCCGGGCATGATTTGTACCTCCGAGTGACTTTTCTCTCAATAGTCTCTATTTGATTGCTAGAACTAATGTTCATAATACACAATATGCCTAGATACCATAAAAGATGAAATTTATGTTTTTGATATGGCAGAACAATGTATAACAAACCATTTTTATGAATAAAATAATTACAGCACGATTGAAGCACAACGATACAACGTACTTGAAAAAAAAAAGAATCATGTGAAACTATTGACAAGGAAATTCATTTTCATAGTGTTACTGACATAAAGCGAATTCACATTAAAAAATCTTATTGCCACATAGCTTGCAGAAGTAACCAGACTGTCGCTGTTACTACACAGTGATAAGAGTCACACATTTTTTGGAACTTGAGGACTGTCCACATAAAGCACTGTGGTTGGAGAATCTGTTGGCAGCTTGGAAAAAAATTCGGGTTAATTATAAGGCCTTGTTATTCAATAAAGTTAGCATTTTCAACATGGCGCCTTTTTTCCTGAACATGAGGTTAACCAATAACTTAAAATTTACGATCGTATGACTATAACTTGCGAAATATTTGTACAATATACCCCGTCCCAAGTACTCGCAAATATGTGGAATGCAATCGTTTGTGCAATGTAACAATTTAGGTATGAGGTTTTTTTTTTTTTAATTTCTTGCAGTCAAGAATAAAAATGTTACCAAATGCATTTATAATACTCATGACATCTTTCATTCAACGAAAAAGGACAGTTTGTATTTATAAATAAAATCAAATCCAAACGAAACTGACTACAGAGCACGGGAACTGGAATAAATTGTCAGTCAGAATCTATTTACTCGGGGGTTGGGGAACACGTGAAATTGCCACTCCCCATCGGCAACCGTGGGTCGTATATCGACGGAGCGTTGAGAAATATACCCATCGTACCACAGAGACATGCCGTTGTGAATATCCACAGGAAGAGACGATCCATTACCATAGCAACGTAATGCCAATCGTTTGTGTCCTGATAGAAGAAATAAGTAATGACATACTCATGTACTCGTACCTTATAAAACAGATCTTAACAAAACACAAACACATATTACACTTTGTGCTTCTAAAGAAATCACTACAGCTGTGGAAAACATTAAACTGTACACTCATTTGCAAGTTAAACCAAGAACGGATTTGCATTTGTAGCAACATAAATGTTATTCACTTGGTGAAGATGCAATCATAGACAAACTATTGTAAGAGAATTTATCAGAATACAGATTCTATACCAACAGAGAAAACGTTTGTCTTTCCCTAACCCTAGAACTTCTAGATAAATAAAATGAATTACTGCTGATTTTCAAACAGGCTGTTTACTTGCAATGTTTTTGGCGTCTGTGAGAGCTTTCAGATAAGCTGAACTTATGTTAAATCAGCTGGAAATCTTAGTGGTTTTCTGAATTTTTTCTGTGGTTGGTCAGTAAAAAAGGTATAATATATATCGTACCCTTTGATTGTAGTTCGTGATTTTTTTTCTACATGGGTAACAAAGATTAATACTAGCATAATTATATTTCTGGATACCTACCGACATTTCTTGATCTTCTTTCTTCAGCTGTTCCGCGATGTATTTAACCCCCTTCAGAGACTCTCTGATTTCGGCTGGATATTTTGAAAGGTTGTCTGCTGTTTCAGATATTCCCCTTTTTCTTACATGCTCATACCGTGGTCTGTCTTGGCAGTTTTGGGTAAGTTCAACAGTCTCGTGATCTGTAGCATTCAAGAAATCCCTTCCATTCACAGATTTAACTTTTCTCTTACCCTTTTTCTTGAAACCCGGTCGTTGCATACAAAGTATTCTCGGTAGTATCTCCGTAAAGACACGCTTCACCCATGGAGACATTTCATGTGTTGCCGGCGACCGAAAGTGGACACTTAGCGTGTAAACAGTCGTAAATATGGACATTGTCACAACTACCATAGTGAAAAGTAAATATTTTCCAATTAAAGGAATTACGATTGATGTTGGTGGGTTGATATCGGACAATAAGAGGAAGAACACAGTTAAAGCAAGAACGATGGAAATAGACAATGTTATCTTTTCGCCAGAATCACTCGGTAAATAAAACACAAGGATGGTCAAACCGGATATAGCAACACACGGCATTATGAGGTTAATGGTATAGAACAAGGTACGACGTCGTATTGTGATGTTAAACATGATATCTGGCCAAGGTTCCAAGCAACATGGGTAGAACTTTTCCATTCGTCGAGCTGTAACATTGATGATGTCCCATTCGACGTTTGGATAGTATTCGCACAGGTCAACACCAAGGGGAACCACGATCTGGTTGTTAATCGTTACACCTCGATCTTCCCAGATGTGACGTAGGTCCAGCTGTAAAGGTGTTTCATAGAATGTTAAATATCGACATTTTGATTTTTGATTGTTCCGTATATATTTTCAAGGTATGGTATTGGCAAAAATTTTACATTTGTGCCACAGGATTGGGAGCACGCCTCCCCTCCGAAAAGATTTTTAAAACAATGGCGCAGCATGTTGCATTCTGGGCAATCTGGTGTGCTTTACTATACACCCCAGCTCGATTCATGAGGATTTTTATTGCAGAAGTGGTATACAAGGGTGATCAATTTTGCTAGATTTTGTCAAAATCATGCGGATTTAGCTGCTTACTGCTTGTAAGGCAGCTACGCGCTTGGGACATGGTAGTATATCATATGCTCTACATATGCGAAAAACATACAGGCTAAAAATAAACAGTTTTGCCATTTATCAATGAATAATTACATGGATGCATTTAGCTTCTAAAAGAGTCTTTGACAACATCGTTTTTTTTTTTCTGTTTTGTTTACAACCTTCGGTGTATTGCTCCCTTTTCATAATAAGTACATGGCCTAAGAAACATTCTGTAAGGCTTGCTATAAATGGTATTCTGCTTTTACTTTGTGGAAGCGTCTTTGCTGTTAGCACATCATTCCATGTTTTCATAAACTGCTACATTTCTTGGCGAATGCCAAAGCCAGTTTGATACCAAACGATAATGAAAATAGCTGACACAATACAAAATGAAAGACATTCTGTTATCTTTAATTAATAACAAAGAACAAACAATTCAATTAATGTCAGTTTTATGCTGCTAGCTTTACCACAGGCATTTTTTAATAGACGGCATGCTTTTAATAATCATTATTAGCATTCCAAAACATGTTAGTGTATTAGAATATCTGCATTACCGGTATGCCTTTCTTCTTGTAATTTCAGCAATCCATAGAATCTCCTATGGAATATCGATATTTTCATCAAATTATTTTTTGATAAAAGCAATCGCCTATCGCCCAAGGTAAATTTGGTGAAATTTCTTCTCCTGTATTACATTCGTAGCTACGTACGTAAAAAGGGTTTTGATCTTGAATTAATGCATTCTTATGACTGCATAAAAATAAATTGAATCGAGGAACACATAATGATGTTAGAGTTATCTAGAATACTCGATAAGTTCAATTACAATTGGCAAAAGTCAACATCAAAATACTTGGATCACCGAGCAAATTAAAGGAA
Source organism: Tridacna gigas (assembly GCA_945859785.2). Classification (NCBI taxonomy): domain Eukaryota; kingdom Metazoa; phylum Mollusca; class Bivalvia; order Cardiida; family Cardiidae; genus Tridacna; species Tridacna gigas. The sequence continues at coordinate 36,322,792 of OX244037.2, read as the reverse complement.
AAGAATTTTCAATTCATTGACAACGAGGATGATGGTGTGCTTAACACTGTATAGGGTTTCCCCAGACTTTCGTAAGATTTAGAAGTTAGAAAAAATGGCGTGTGTTTAAAGAAAATGCATTATTTACATACAGAAGAAATAGTGTGATACAAGCAATTGCTCTTTCTCCACGCAATATTACTACAGCTACCAACTGCTTTTGCGTTAAACGTCGTTATTTGCAGTCATTAAGTTGAAAAAAGAAACAATAGCTTTGAAACTAAAACAATTAAAAAATCACAATGAATGACATTGAAACAACAAAATTTAGTCCAACAAATCATTATCAAATATATTTTTGTAAATATAGACAATACCTTCAGACCATCATAGGTCCAGGAACTGAACTTCATGAAGCATTCTTGTTGGTCAAAAGGGAAGAACTCCACGTTGATTGGACAATAGCTCTTGTAAATCGCAGGAGGCTCCCAGACTATTCGCCCATCGGAGAAAACAGTAGCTTTGGTCAGAAGGGTGACAACAAACGCTCCATCCGCACTGAAATTTATGAATACTTAAATCTATTGAAACACTTCAGTGCAAAATAAGGAAAATGGATACACGTTTATTCTGTCCACAAAGAAGACGAAAATGATATTGTACTTTTACGACATTCTTGATTTGGGTATTAAACAACATATTTGACAGAACAGGATCAAGATCAGGGCCCTTATTCGCCAACAATCTTAAGAACAATTCTTATTCTTATTTTCCAGAATTTTCTAAATTTGAAAGTAACGCAACTTCCGATTGGCTAAACCATTCGGTTTAGCCAATCCATTCGGTTTAGCCAATCAGAGATTGTGTTACTGTCAAATCTATAAAATCTTGGAGAATTAGAATGTTCTTAAGAACGGTAGGTGAATACCAACCCAGATCATTTGATCAGTGCATGCTAACCTTTAATGCAAAGGCAAGCAGAGTATCTTCTAAAAAGCTCAAGATTAATAAGAAAATGTAACATTTTTCAATGTTAACGTTGAAGTACCTACTTGTTATACAATAAGATATCAGGGCGCCATAGTTCTTCCGACGGTATATGGGTTTTCTTGATACCACTGAACGATTCCTCCAGATCCCAACGTAATCTTGAGTCTGTCCATTCCTGAAGAATATATATGAAAGGTGATTTAATGCATCTTCGTATTGCAAAATACAGTGCAACTAGTCGGATAACATGCATCTAGTTTGTCAAACAACCGGCTAAATTATGAGGTAGAGCAAAAGGTATCGACTCATTCAGCTATTATTGGTTGATACCGTATTTGCAAATGCACATGAGCCATGCTCTGTAAAAAGGGAGCTTAATACATCTGCTTTAAGTATCGACCCAGGTCAGCCTGCACAGTCCGCGCAGGCTGACCTGAGCCGAAACTTTTCGCTATTAGTCAATTTTCTGTATGTCAAAGGACCAGTCTACCTTATGATACAGTCAATTGTTAGACATAATGGATTTTATGGATCTTTAATACTGTGATGACTTGCTGGGTATAATGTATCACGGAGATGCATTAAGCCCCCTTTTTCCAGAACATTTTTTTTCCTTTTGACCGATCAAGACTAATCTTAAAGGTCAATTAAATACAGAAACATGATGATAATGATTGAAAGAGAAACTGCACCAGACAACAAAGTATAGGCATGGCACTAGAAGACGATAAATGAAATTTAGCTCAACTTAAGTTATCTGTCTTTGAAAGGGTAGAAAGCAGAGTGGGAGAAGGAAAGAAAGCTGACTATCAATATCGTGGCAAAAAAAACATGTTATAATCTTTTCTCCAACAAGCTCTGTGAAACAGTCAGAAATTAATTCATGCGGAAAAAGTTAACATGGAAGCAAAGTTTATCAGAACATTCGTATATACCTTTTTTTTTTCAAAGTGAAACTTTATAACCATTTAGTTGCTAAGCGCGACTCACTGACCTTTTGTGGACAATGTAGATCAAGATCAGACTGCACAGAACATGCAGTCTGATCTTGGATCTACTCTGTTCGATAAGGAGATATTTGTCTCCAAAAATAAGTTAGAAATAACATTATCCGGGTTTTTACTGTCGGCTTGAAAGTTTTATTTCACTTATTTAACAGGATAAGGGTTGACAGAACACAATATCGTATTTGTTGAAATTATCATTATTATCAAGCACAAGAGACTTGTTTTCATATCGGAAAAACTTTGGAAGGTATACTCACGTGAAGCAGCCAGAGATTGGATGTTAGGATCTGGTTTTTCTCGGACTGCAATAGACGACAAGTATTGTTAAAGAAAATATCAAAGAAAAGATCCTCAACCTTAAACGCTTTACCAGACGACAAAATTTTAGACTCATTTGCGCAGACGACAAAATTAATCAAATGTCACTTAATTTTCCTACAAAGGCTGGAAGACATAGTTAGAAAAGGAGAAAATGCTAGTTATCAGCTTTTTCTTTTTTTCTCATAATGTTTCAAAGTCCTTCCCACAAAGGCAATGTAAAACACGGCTTTCTTTTCTTTGTAAAAGGTTAACCTTCGTATCCGACGTCTTTTGCAAGCATATGCAGATCTAGGATCATTCTTCATATCCTTGTAGTCTGATTTTGCAGATCTAGGATCAACCTTCATATCCTTGTCGTCTGATTTTTTTTTCTCCTCTTTTTCCCTATCCAGGTAAATGTTTAACATAAATCTCACTTTAAAATAGCGGTTTAAATTAATTCAATAATTCAATAATGGTTTATTTTATTGTTTATTCCAGGCTTTCCCTCAAGAGTTCTCTCCCAGAAAAGGGAACATTTTCAGTAATTTACTGGGAGGAAAGGTATACTGTAAGGTATTTTGTTTTGTTTGTTTGTTTGCTTTGTCGAGATCTCATGACATATTGGAAAGTGTGTATTAACAAAGGTAAGACTGCAAGTGCTTGATAGTCTGATATTGCTCTACAATGTGGGAGAGACCAACTTACACTTTGGCGCCTGCAGGGTTTATAGACGATATTGTAAAGAGTCTTCAATGGAGATTAATGGTTCTCTATAATAAAACAGTTTCTGAACAGGGAGAAATTAATAGAACCCACAAGTTTGGGGGGCACAAGGGTCATTTGTTACAGCCAGAGGCAATCACAAAGGCATTTTTCAGCATGAAATATTTACTAATGTAATAATAAAACATTTGGCGAGGAGAAAATATTAAACAAAATCACGAAATGTTTTGCTAAATAACCTGTTTATGGTAATAATCAAAGATTCCCCTGCAATAATTTACGATCGCTCTGTTAGAGGCTTCTGCCGAGCGCTACAGATAACAGGAGCATTTTGGAGTCCATAGAGCAGTATCACCCTCGCTCTTAACCCTTAAATCTGCTAAGCACTGACCTTTTTCGGACAGTGTAGATCAAGATCAGACTGCACAGAACGTGCAGTCTGATCTTGAATCTACACTATCCGATAAGAAGATATTTTTCCACCAAGAATACACCTTTGAAATAGCAAACTTGGGATTCTACTATTGACTTAAAAGTTTCATTTCACTTAGCAGGTTAAGGGTTAATTCAGTTGACTGAATGATTAAGTGAAAAGTGTTTTACGCCGTTTTCAACATTATGTTAGTCATATCACGGCGACAACTCACTAATTTATGCGTTTCCTCGGTTTAAAAAGTACAAGCCCAAACTTATGTTGTTTGTACTAATCAAAATTTTCTCGATTGCACAATGCCAGTGGGTAGTCAATAGCATTCAATGAGATAATCTTAAATTCGAATAAACAGTATCTTAAAATTGCCTTGTGTTGCATGCAAGAAAATTAATAATTTTTTTAGGCAAGAAGCGTGCTGCACGTTCATTTCTCCTTTCTATAGTTAAAAACTTTATCAAGGAACAGGAAACATCATAATTATTATATTCATGAACTATCAGATTTTTTTTCCCCAGTCTGAGCCATGCGAGGTGCCAACAACAAACGGTTTGTTACCATTTCTGTTGACATTGCTACTGTGAAATGTCATCCAAATCTTGAATTTTAAATGTATACCAGGCAAAAGTAACAGCAACATTTGACTCAGCCGTCTTTGATTTTTTTTAAAGCTTATAGCGGCTCTGGGTGCTTTAGCGGATAATCAGTGAGGTCTAGAACAGGCTGCACAGACGTTGTAGTTTGTACCTGGATCATACGGTCCGTTATTTCTTAATATTATTTTGCCAATTCAGCCTTCAAATTGTCTACAGACTTTCGAAGCTGGCTTCATTTATTTAGGCCCCAAAGACTTAACCGTGGCTTTTTATTGAACGCTCCATTACGTGTCTGTTTCTTAGAAATTGTAATGTTTGATTGACATGATTAAGCGATACCATACAACCATGACGTGCATACGTCTACCTATCCTTCTCTGACAGTATTTTTGCTGTAAAAATAGTGACAACATTTTTTGCCGAGCTTTCACCTTTCAATTCAGTTTCGGCACGTTACAGGCAGAGCAAAGCAAACGATTTCAAAATATAATCTGGAATGCAATGACATAACATCCCTGAGAGGATCATTGCCAAAAGTGTAAAGGAATAATTATATTACTGGCAGCATTCGCAGAAAAGAAAGAAAACGGAAAACACGAAAAATTGCGGGAATTGAGTCTCGTTTGTCACGTGATGGATAACAAAGCACGTAAGTGTATTAGTCAGAAAACAAGGAGGCATTGATTGGCAGAATGTGTTTTGTTTTTGCAGTTAAGTTATACATTGTAAGTCAGGCATGTTTTTTTCGCCATTGTAGCAGAAAATATTTAAACATTGTCGCAAAGGAGCAATCAGTCAGTCTAAACAAAATTACATTATTTCGAACAACCTTTCCTAACAAACTCATAATTTCCCAGTTCATTTTGTCAAATCGGTGTTTTTATTCGTCCTGGTTTTGTTTTAAAAAACTGCAGAAAGAAAGTGGGCCAAGTATAAAACTAGGATTGTTTTACATTTGGGCCATGCCCTGGCAAAAGGGGGTTCAATGCATCTCCGTGATGGATGGTATCCAGCGAGTCATCACATAATTATGGATCCATAAAATCCAGTTAATCTAACAATCGACTGGATCTGGGGGTAAAATGCTCCTTTGACATGCAGAAATTTACAAATAGCAAAAAGTTAAGCCCCCTATTCACAAAGCGTGACTCATTTACAAAGATATCCACCGTTATATAACAATATGATAATCATTGCAGTGGTTCTTCTGATAGATCTACAAAATGATCGGCTAGCAGCTGAACTTTCATCTTACAATAGTTCATTTATATAAGGTACTGCACACCCAGAGAGTAAGTTTGTAGCAAAGGAGTAATTTATCGTCCTAGTCAAGATAGGGCAAAAACGCAAAAGATTTGGCAAATTCAACCTCTTTTCGAATAGTGACTCTAATGCTTACAGAAAACTCTCAAAAAACTAAAGGTAAAGCGCATTAAAAATTTGAGCCATGCTCTGGCAAAAGGGGACTTAATGCATCTCCCTGATGGCCATGCAAGACATTACATAGTTAGGGATCCTTCAAAGTCATTATATCTAATAATCGCCTGTATCATAAGGTAGACTGGTCCTTTGACATACAGAAAAATTGACCGATGGCGAAAAGAAAAGTTTCGGCCAGGTCAGCCTGCGCGGACTGCACAGGCTGACCTGGTTCGATACTTTTCACAGATGCATTAAGCTCCCTTTTCACAGAGTATTGCTTAAAAATTTATGCTCACAACATTAATGTTGTAACTTAAAAGTTTTCATTGCTCTTCCTATCCATAAAAAATACATATGATGTAAAAGAAAAGGACTGGATGAAAATGTCATGATCAAAATGATTATAATCATTTACGGGAAACGAATGTCTGTTAGAGGGAAGATTTAATCATAACGAACTGTCTTGAACTCGAACAAGAACCCTAAATCCGTGGAGCTTTCGGCTAAGCTAACGTGTTGCATGTCTTGTACAGTGCTAATGTCTGCTGGGTCCGTATTCACCAAGAATCCCTAAGGACATTCTTTGTCTTATTCTACAGAATTTTCCGGATTTGAAAGTAATGCAATCTCTGATTGGCTAAACCATTTGGGTTAGCCAATCAGAAGTTGGGTTAGCCAATCAGAAGTTGTGTTACTTTCAAATGTAGAAAATCTTGGAGAATAAGACTAAGAATGCTCTTAAAAATGGTTGATGAATACGGAACCTGGTAACGTTGGCCTCAAGCACTACCTAAACAATAACAGTTGTACAGATCCTATCCCGCGGAAAGAAAACAAGCAAGGAATCCATCTACAGTTTAGGACATACAGATCGATTAATTCCTTAACCCTTTCCCAAACGACAAATTTTCGACTGGTCCAAATTGAAAGAGTTTGCAGACGACAATTTTAAATTTGATGAAAATGGCAGAAAGTTCTCCAAAAGGGTAGAAAACACTGTGGAAAAAGGAGAAATTGCTCGTTACGAGCAATTTCTCCTTTTCCCACAGTGTTTTCAAAAGACTTGTACTGCAGACACGTGAAAACCAGGGCTTGTTTGGGAAAGGGTTAACCAAACAATTCCGTGTTCTTACGACCATCAAGAAAAAATACTATTAAATGCATCATGGGGAAAGAACAAAATGCTGGTAACCAGCTTTTTCGCCTTTTCTAACCATGTTCTCTTTGCTGTCAGAAGCTAATCACATCATTTGAGACAAATCAAATTTGTTGTCTTGCAAATGCTTTCATTTTGGACATGTCTCGCTTTTTTTTTTTTTTTTTTTTTTTTTTGAGGGGGGGGGGGGGGGGCGTGTTTAAAGAAATGATAAAATAATTAATTTGATACCAAAGAGAAAGCAAAGATTAGACTGTTTAGCTTCGTTGCCTTTTTTCTTCTCAGAGGGTATAATACACGTAGGTTCCCAACCTATTAATTTTACGTCGATTGTAAAACAAGTTTTGCAACTTAAATTAATTATTCTTGATGATAGCTTCAAGGAAACCTTTATCAGTACACGCACTGTGATAAGGGTAGTTCCGCAGGTTGACCCTACTTACAACAAGGTCCGAATCCGGAACCTCTTGGGTGAGAGACTGACGCTCTACCTCTACACTTCTATCTCAAACATTATACATTTGAGTCATGTTCTGGTAAAAGGGGTTTAATGCATCCCCGTGATGCATGATACTAAACAAGTCATCATGTAACTATGAATCCATGAGTTACACTGGTCCTTTGACATGCAGAAAATTGACCAATTGCAAAAAGTTTCGATTCATGTCAGCCTACGCGGACTGCGCAAGCTGACTTGGGTTGATGTTTTTTGGAGATGCATTAAACCCCCCTTTCCCTTTTCACAGAGCACGGTTCATGTATATCGCAATAGGCTGATATTTGGCGAGATTCTGCTATGTAAAAAGTAAGTTCAGATGCTTCCTGGCTTTTGAAAGGAAAAGTGTGAAATTACCAGGCCAATAAAAAGCAAACGAACTTTGTTTGAAATGTCGTAAAAACTCCTACAGATCTCTTGGAACAAAGTGTTATCGGTTAATCTTGACAACTTGAAAACTACTTGAAGACTTCTACAAGCCGTCCTCCCTATATCTGTTATCAGATTCCAATGCCGGTACAGGCTAATGTATGGCCTTGTGCCAGAACTTGTAAAACATGAGAAATCATTTGGTAACTGAGATTTTTTTTCCATTGTTCTGGAACAGTACTCATCAACCACTGTAATCGTGTTCTAATTCCAAACTCAAAGAGTACCTACCTTACCGGCTGCGGCAGAAAGTCTCAACCAGCCAGATGATTGGTCTTTCAATTTAGAGTTGTACTGAGATGAAGAAGTTTGGTAAATGCGGCCCTAGGGCTTTCCTTTGTTTGAGGCGAATTGCGCGTGATACGGTACTAAAAAGAACCTAGGGATACGGATGGATATGAGACATGCTCTGTGAAAAGTGCATCTGCAAAAATGTATCGACCCATGTCCGTGCAGGCTGACATGGACCGAAATATTTTGCTATCTTTAATTTTTCTGTATGTCAAATGACAATTCTTCCTCATGGTTCAGTCGGTTGTTCAACAATATATATTTCTAAGATCCATAATTATGTAATGACTTGTTTGGTGTAATACATCACGGAGATGCATTAAACCCACCTTTTGTCAGAGCGCATACAATAGTAGTGCTGCTACTTTATCCATTCTTTTCTATTCAATGAGCTTGCACTTAAAACTCAGATCTTTAAAATTTGTGCATCTCCTCTACCCCTTTTTCAATGATCACATTGTCAACATATTAAACATCTATACCCGCTTTCAGCCATTTTTTTAACCCATTTCATATTCATGTTATGAAACTATCATAATTCTTGTATCTTCATGCCAAATGTTGCCCCTGACGGCTGCAAGAATGCACAGATTACGACGGATAGAATATGCATTCCATTTTTATGCCGGCCTTCAAAAAAGGTCACTGTTGTCGTTTATATTTTTTAAAGGAGGTCAAATCCCTTGAGTTTCTCTATCCCTTACACCATATATATTGGTAATTCATCTGTGTTAACACAACTGACCAAATGCTGAGCCATTCTGCACATTTTCAAGTTTTAACAGATGTTTTTGTCTATATTTTTTTCTGACTATACGGATGCATCTTTGATTGAAAAGTTTGACATAATTTTATCTCTAGTCAAGTATGCCAGGAAAAGAGTTAAAGTAATGTTGGTTGATATAAAACATGGAAAATATATCCTGAACGTAATCATAGGGTTAGCTCTTTACCACACGATAAAATTTTAGACTGGTCCATATTCAAAGACATTTCCAGAACACAAATCAAAACTAATATGGCTAAAACCAATGAAACTGTCGATCGATCAAATTGTGGGAAAAGGAGAAAATGTTGGTAACCAGCATTTTCACCTTTTCTAACAATGTTTTCAAAAGCCTTCTCAGTCAGGGTCGTTAAAACTCGGGATTGAATGGTAAAAGAGTAGGGCGAAACTCTTCGAAAATTCTCCTCTTCAAGAAAGACGGATAAAGACAAGTGAAATAGTAGTGCAGATTTCTACTTAAAAAGCACAGTGATGAATGTGAAACTTGCACCAATTAGCATTTTTTCCATTTATCATATTCAAAATATTCTCATATTGGGTCTGTAACCCTTTACCAAATGGTCCCGAGTTTTAACAAACCTGAGGAAGAGAGCGTTGAAAAGATTGCGGGAAAAGGAGATAATGCTGGTTATCAGCTTTTCCTCCTATTCCCACAACGGTCTTCTTGGCCCTTTCAAAGACAAAGCCTGTCATTTCAGGCACATTTCATTTGTCGTCTGCAAATGCTTTGAATTTGGATATGACTGAAATTTTGTCGTCTGGAAAAAAAACTAGGTGCTTCATTGTGTCTTCGTAAGTGGGACTTCTCTAAATTGAACAAAAACGGGAAATTTCTGTAAGAATGCCGCACTGAAAGTGCAGTCAACCTTTATATAAATGAAATAAAACTTTCAAACTGATAGTAAAAACCCAAATATTGCTATTCATTTTTTTTTAACCCTTTACCGCACAATGCCGCCTTTTGACGCCCCTGGAAAAGAAGCCTTTTGAAAACATTGTGGGAAAAGGAGAAAATGCTGGTAACCAGCATTTTCTCCTTTTCCAACAATGTTTTCTACCCTATCAAAGAAAAATTGCACCATTTGAGCCACATTGAAATTGTTGTCTGCAAATGCTTTCAATTTGGACAAGGCTAAAATTTTGTCGTCTGGTAAAGGGTTAAGAGGAGAAGATATCTCCTTATCGGACAGTGTAGATCCAAGATCAGACTGCACGTTCTGTATAGTCTGATCTTGATCTACACTGTCCGCTAAAGGTCCTTGAGTCGCGCTTAAGGGTTAAAGAGTAAATTTATCGAGTAGGCCCTAAGGCCGCTGATTTATCTTTGTATTTCAAGAACAATTTTATCGGAAAAATTCATAGAATTTGACACCTCTCTTACAACCCGTTTTGAAGTAAAGGCCCATTTTGAACACCTCTCTGCTGCTCCAGTTTCTTTGTAACACGATTTGTCAATTTACATTAATTACTGACAAAGTTTTTATGCTTTCAACGCGAGTATAACTCTTACAGCACCGTATAAATTATCTCCTAAACTGCACTAAAATATATGTGGAACGATCTGACAAAAGGGGGTTTAATGCATCTCCGTGATCAATATACCATGCAAGACATCACTCACTTATGGATCTATAGAATCAAATTTGTTTAACAACAGACTGAATCATGATTAAAAAATGGTCCTTGGACATGCAGAAAATCTACTGTTAACAAAAAGTTAAGATCCAAGTCAGCCTGCGCAGATTGCGGGTCGATACTTTGTGCAGATTCATTAAACCCCTTTTCACACAACATGACTCATATTGAAAATTTCAGTTGTTGTTAGACACCCAAAGAATGTTATTTCAAAGGGTTTTTGTTTCACCCAGCCGACAAAGTTTTAGACTGGACCTTACTCATAACATTTGCAGACGACAAATGTAATCAAGTCCCAAGAAGTTTTCTTGCTTTAAACATGGGAAAAGGAGAAAATGCCTGGTAGGGAATGGGAATATCTTGATCATCTTGACGTGCAAAAACTGGAATGATTTTTGACCACAAAAAATACCAGCATTACAACATTAGAGCACATGAGAGTGTTCCTTCCCAATAAAAAGGTCTGACCATATACATGTTTCTCTTTTCATTATCGGTTCTAAGATGTGATATCAATAGCGATCAAGATATCAAAATTCTTCAATGCTTACTTTTTACCTTTTGTACAGTGACTTGGATAAACAATGTTTTAGATTTGTAGTCACCTGAGACGACTTTGTGTTGTAACTTGAATCGGTTTTAAAACTTATTTCGTTCTTATAAAAGGAATTTCGTCACTTTACAACAAAATCTTGTTTGCATTGACCCAATGTGTTGACCCATAGAGGATGGACACAGAGAAATTAAATCGATACATCAAGTTTTGTTGCATGTCTGTTGCGCCCACTGGCTGAAAATGGATCATCTTCAGGTGGTGGGTCCTCATACACTCTAAACAAAGAAAAAGCCAGCGTACCAAATGCAAATTGAAGAAAGTGCTTATGTATACTTAATGACTGCTTATAATTTTTAATTGGGGTATTATTTAAAGTATACGTTGATAATGACAAGGCCTTTCGTCATAAATATGCTCCATGATCACAAACGTTCAACTCTGTCACCTGTTGACTCGAATCAGAGGTTTGGCCTCTCTTTTTTGTGATGATATTTGGAGCTAATTTTGAGTATCCATGATAAAATATAAAGACTTTAAAAATGGCAGAAAAATTAATACTTTCCTTGCTTGAGCTTAAATTACAGAAAAATCTCTATTACAGCAGATTTGGGGGGATAATGTCATTACTTCTCAACCGATTTCAAAACGATAGTTGTACTTTTATTTTACCTGTAATTTTTGGTTTCTAATTTTTAGTTTCTTTTCTTGTTCGTTTGGGGCTGCATAGAATAGCTAAGTTCTACAGCAGCTGTGTTGTCTGTCGTCTGCTTTTGGTAGAATGACAAATGTTTGCCCAGTAAATAGCAACTGGCAGGGACCAAGACCGGGCTGAGCGGATACGCAGGCAAGTCTGGCTCTTTGCTTTTCAATACTTCTCAGTATTTTCCACTACGTTAAGATACTCATGCAATAAGAACGTTTAGGGAGTGGTTATTAGGGCATTTGCGCGTATAAGGTTGAAAATGGTTTTGTATTAGAATCGTCTGAAGTTTAAGCTTAAACCAGCCAACTTCTCTTCTCGTTCTTGAAGTGTTCATGATGCCACAACGAAGTGTGGCGATCTATATCAATGTATGCTTTTATGAAGTAGGGTACAAGAGTTCACATTACGGCATTAGTCACTTAAAAATCTCGAAATTTGCTTCTAGTGTTGCTTTGAAATATAACCGTACTCGGATTTTCACTATCTAATAAAGTATTAGAATTATAATAACTGAACCCAACATTTGAGGGCGCATTTCTCAAATCCATCTTCTTAAAATTTAGTCAAACAATTCACAGTCTCATATCCCTTCAAATAAACAACTTTATGTCAAATTTCAGTTTTCTTTCTTCGTAATAAAAGACGAGCTTTTGAAAAGACACTTTACAAAAGAAAATATCAAATATCTTAAACGACTGTGCAACCGCTTAACAAGCGACTTTACCAATGTCTTTTCTCAACGTGCCATTTTAAATGAAAAAGCAGTCGACTTTGTAACCAAACCTTGACATGTTTTCACAAAATTATCATTAAAGAATCTGTTTATACATTTCCCGGCAGGTTTTTAATGCTGAGTAATCCAATGAAAACGGCATTGTTTTGAGACAAAATCATCTGTATTTTTAGCACGATCAAATGATCAATGCATCTCCAAATCTCTAAAAGTAGATTCACAGCGCACAAATAACTGGATATGAAGGTTTTATAATAATTATCAAAATAAACGAAAAATCACCAGCTTGACGTGGCGTGTGAACACATTTTTTCGCATCCTAGTGACATACTGCCACTGTACAGAATCCCAAGTCATATACAATCCGAAACACAGTACACTTCTGGTCTTACACTGTGAGTTTTATAAGCACATGGCCCGATTGTTTGGTCAAGGTACTTTCGTAGATAATGTGGAGCATGATTTGGAAAAAGCAAAAACATGCAGTCTGGCATTTGATCTGCTAGACTGAAAGAGTCAACCGTATTTATTCAGCGCTTTAGACAGTGCCTTCTAATTCATCTTGATTTTTTTTATCCAATATGTATACTGTTAAATAAAGTTAAATTATATGAGACGTGTTTACTAGCTTTGCTGGGGAGTACTAAATATATATGTCACTCTCGCCGTCATGCTCGCCCAAGATCTAGTCATGTTTTTGTTTATTGTTATTTTTTGTGACTATGTACAATTGTGTACCTGTCGTGAAATAAAATGTTCTGTTCTGATCTAAGTTATCCTATACTTACTTGTAAGATATTCTGATGAATAAGAATACAAATTTCATTTATTTAATCTATTAAGACTTTTAGTGGCAATTGGCGACACGCTATAGCAAAAAGCAACTCAATTTTCATTTAAAACGAAACTTATTTATTTAGCTTTGTTATGGACGTGTGAGGGATTTAAATAAATAACTAGACAAATGTTTATTTACAATTACATTAGTCACATATCATAATATCTTTATTATATAAACATAGGTATCATTCATCCAATGTAAAATGGAAGTAGATTTTTTTTTGTATGTTTGTATGTTTGTTTGTCTGCTTGCTTGTTTGTTTCAGCCCGTGCAGTTGAAGCTCGATCTGTCCAAAGGCACAGTCGGTTCGTATAAAGTTGGGGCGTTCATGAAGATACCCATCGTTCCACACAGACAGGCGATTGTAAATATCCACAAAAACAATCGATCCATTACTATAGCGACGTAATGCCAGTCATTAGCTTCCTGTAAAAGAAAAAAGAAATGTTTACCACGTAATCCCGAGTTTTAACGACCTAGAAAGAAAAGGCTTATGAAAACATTGTGGGAGAAGAAGAAATTGTCGGTAACCATTTTCTTTACAGGAAGAAAATGATAGAACCAACAAGTTTAGGGGGCACGAGGGTCATTTGTTAAAGCCAGGAGCAATCAGGCATTTTTAGGCATGAAATATTTACTAATGTAATAATAAAACATTTGGCGGGGAGTAAATATTAAACAAAATCACGAAATGTTTTGCTAAATAACCTGTTTATGGTAATAATCAAAGATTCCATTGAAATAATTTACGATCGCTCTGTCAGAGGCTTCTGCCGATCGGTACAGATAACGGGAGTATTTTGGAATCCATAGAGCAATATCACCCTATAGCATTAAATTCTTTTTCCGCAAAGTTTTCTACGCTATCAAAAAAAAAAAAAAAAAAATCCCCAGTCGAGCTACATGAATTTGTTGCTTGTCAGTGCTCTTGATTTTGTTGAGTCCAAAATTGTGTCGTTCGGTAAAGAGTTAAACAAGCAGACAACGATGGAATGTCCGTTAGCTTACCAGGTTAGAAGAGCAAAATAGTAACATTTCGGCTTAGGAGCACCACAATACAATAGAACACAATCAAACAAATTCTTGTAGGAGCAACCATTTATATGATCGTAGGTGCCTCTATATTTATAGGATACTGACTACTATCACGGTAAATCTAAAGTACTCTTACTCATATGTACATGTATCTTTGGGGTACTAATCACTTAGTCATTGAATAATTATTAGAAAAACAAAACTGAAATGATTGATTTCATTAAGTAATTGAACTTTAGACTCTTCTTTTAACTTCTTTAAAAAAAAAAAAAAAACTCAAGGTAGTTATGAAAAAGCAATTTACCGCATTCTCCTCGTCTTCGTTTCTCAAATGCTCAGCAATATATTTGACACCTTTAAGAGATTCTCTCAGCTCTGAAGGATAACGTGACAAATCATCTACCGGTTCAGATACACCACGCCTCCTTAAGTTTTCATAGTTAGATTGATCTCCCCATACAAGAATCAATTGTTCTGCAGCAGCTTCGTTTGGTACTTCAGGTAGTAGTACTTTGGCCTTTTTCTGCTTCTTTTTCTTCTTCATATCATATTCCGGACGTTTTATAAATAGAATTTTAGGCAGAATTTCTGTGAAGACCTTTTTTACCCATGGTGGCATATGGTGAGTGGACGGTGATCGAAAATGTATGCTGAGAGTGTATACAGTCAGAAAGATAGAGAGCACCACAACTATCATGGTAAACAATAGATACTTTCCTATTAATGGTATAACAATAGAAGTTGGCGGATTTATGTCCGCAAGAAGTAAAAAGAACACAGTCAAGGCGAGAACGATCGATATTGACAAGGTGATCTTTTCGCCCGAGTCGCTTGGTAGGTAAAACACAAGGATGCTGAGACCGGAAATGGCAACACACGGCATAATGAGATTGATGGTATAGAACAAGGTACGACGTCGTATAGTGATGTTAAACATGATGTCTGGCCATGGTTCCAAACAACAAGGGTAGAATTTTTCGGCACGACGTGCAGTTACATTAATGATGTCCCATTCAACGTTTGGATAATATTCACAAAGATCAACGCCTAATAAAATGACTTTCTGGTTGTTCACGGCGACACCTCTGTCTTCCCATTCATGACGCAAGTCTAACTGTAAGAAAAAAAGAAAAACAGAATTAAGATTTATTGCGTTAACTCCCAAATTAGCATATAGGTCTACATTATTTTCATTCGTAACAAGATAGATGCATAAGTTCGTTATTAAAATACTTAAAGAAAATCATTGGTGTATCGACTTTAAAATGTGGTACTCGGTGGTTTAAAATTTGGTAATGGACCTGCGAACTTAAAGCAATTACTAGTAACTTACTACTAACATGGCAACGAACTAATAAAAGTATATCTTAGAGATTACCATTAGGTATTGAAAACAAAATAATCCGAAGGAGGTATTCGCTGACTTAAAATACATATCAACTGTCATCTGTTGACATGAATAACAGCTTATGACATGTTTGGTACTTTTAGAAAAATACCAATCTCTATATTCATTCTAGGACAAGGAAACGTCGACTTACCTGAATGCCATCGTAAGTCCAAGAACTGAATTTCAGAAAACACTCTTGTTGGTCGAACGGGAAGAACTCGACGTTGATTGGACAATAGCTTTTGTAAATGGCGGGTGGCTGCCAGAGAATTCTTCCATCATAAAATACAGTGGCTTTGGTGGACAGCGTTACTACAAACTTTCCATCCGCACTGAAATGTTAGTACAAGTGAAAAATTGTTTATCATGAAGTGTATCAAATCGTAAAATACATCTGTTCGATAAAGTGTTTTAATTCATCCACAAACACTTCAATATGAAACATTGAACGATGGGATTAAAAAGAGCATTTGTAAATACTTTTAGATTATTTATTTGAAATATGATTTGATTTTATGTGAGTCGCTCTCAGAATGTTATGTTTTATTTAAATTTTTCAACATGACCCAACCGCTTAAAGTCTTAAAGTCTTGAATAAATTACGTCTATGTCTTTTGTCGTTCTATCAGTTATTATCAGTATTATCCTGACACTTGCACACCAGGCATCCCGAGACAAAAACAAAAAAAAACAAATATATTACTGCAATTGCGCTGCGATGTTTGGAATGCCTTTGGAAGCCGTTGGCACCAACAATTCCAGTGTCCCATCTAACTGGCTGCGATATTCTGTCTCAGCCAACTGGATGGCCAATATTTGGAATTAAAATAAGAATGTTATCATTTATGGTTGGTGAGTATTGCCACTAGTTGCTACCTCAGCGTCATCGAGGTGGTTTTGTTTTAAAGATCGAGTGTATTAATTAATAATGAAAAAGTTGAGAAAGACGTACTTGTTGTACAACAGGATGTCCGGCCTCCACAGTTTTTCACATGGAATGTGAGTTTTCTCAATTCCTTCAAAATCTTCCTTCTTCCATTCTAATCGCTTATCAGTCCACTCCTGTGGATGAGAATTAAAATTGAAAATAATAACCTTTAAAAATATGAGCAATAGTATGTGAAAATGGCGTTTAATGCATCTGCAAGAAGTATCGACCAGGTCAGCCGAAATTTTTTGCTATAGAGCAATTTTCTGCATATCAAAGGACCCAACGGTTCAGCTGGTTGTTAGACAAAAATGAACTTTATGGAGCAAGAATTGAACCCCCCCCCCCACACCCTTTACCATAGCATGGCTCATATAAAATAGACTGGATGAAGAGACTGAAGTATAGTATTTTTCACGATACCTAGGGCAGTGTTGACGTAAATAATGAAGATCCAAGGCCATACTGCACATTCTTGGCAATCTTAATTCGTAATCACTCTATTAGCTGACCAGTTAATATAACCCACAGTACGATTACAAGTAATATTGATGTCTTGGATAATGATTCTGAACAAATCGTGTTGAAGTCAAATCAAAAACTATTCTTATAGAACCGATATGCAGGGGACAGCCATTTGATTTACTTATAACTGACCTTTGTCAACTTAAGGTCAATTCTACTAAGGTTCATTTTATGGACACTTCAGACAAACCTTTAATTCGAATTTCAAGGACCAGTCATATGATAAGTTGTAAATGATACTTTAGATGTAGAAAGTAATTTCTTAAATCAAGAGGAAAGACAAAAGGGCCCTGATCACCCGAATGTTCGACAGCTTTACAGAAAGACTATTTTCGGGCAATATTCGTAGCGATTAAATAGTGGATATTATGTAGCAATACTGAGAATAAAGACTTTATTATCGAAACTCTAGAGCAGCTCTTTTTGATGTTCTCCCTTTACAAATCTACACAGAACATATTGGCCCACGGGTGGAGCTCTTTTGGCTGGATGACTGTAAGAATATCAACGTTGTAGACATTGAAGTTTTAGACAAAAATATCTTAAATTTTCCATATGTACGGCTGTAGAAACAGTGCTGAACAGTCAGGCTATCCAAAAGAAGGTCATGTAATGATATATAACTTTTATAATCCTGGCTTTTCCCCTTATCTTTATCTTGAAGTTAGAAATACATAGGGAAAGTGGCAAACTGATGGAGAAGCCTAAACATGTGAATGGGTCATTCTTGCTCTTTAAATGTTACATGCGCCCAGAATGGGAGCGTTCAATAAAAGTTATTCATAAAATCGAATCAATTCAAGGGAAATAAGATAGGATAATTGATCCGTGTACCATTTATATTAGAAATTCTTTTGTTGAATTAAATCAAGATTTATCAAAAATAGTCGCCCACAGGCAACTTAGTCGGAATTTGTTTGTAATCTGGGGTTGCTAAAGCAATGCAGGTTTGGCAAACCCTTTACTTGCTTTTGACGAAAGCCACACTGATTCAGGTTTTACACCACCGTTATATTGACTTTTTTGTTGCTTTGGAGGTGATGATGAGGAAGAGGGGTTTCTGAGTGGTCTAGCTAAACACTATATGTACTTGCATTGGTGCACTGATCTCCGTGACATATATTCAATCCTGTAAACTCGGTGTGAAATTCAAGGACCCGTATTCACGAACCATTCTTCATAAAATTCTTATAGTAGGTTTATACAAGTTTATAAGTTTCAAAGTAATGTTATTTCTGACCTGTCAAACCATTAAATTTTTGTTTAGCCAGAGATCATATATACACATGTGTATGTATGATCCCTGATTTAGCTGATCAGAAATTGTGTCACTTTCTAAATCTTGAATAAGACAAAGAACGCATTTTAGAGCTGTTGTTGAATACCGGTCTTGACTTAGAAACACAAACTTCACTTACGTGTCTCAACCAGACGTTTGACGTAAGGATCTGATTCTTCTCTGACTGCAAGAAATGAGACATGAAAATATTTTTCTGATCAATGTCAAGATGACAGAACATGCCGATTTATTCAGATGATAAAATGTTAGATATTTAAGGAATGAGCAGTTTATACCGACGATGTTTTAGACAATATGTTCATTTTTACAGGACAATAATTTAGACAGATCCGTATTAAAAATATTCGCAGGCTGACAATCTCTGAATGTTTTCTATTCTTTTAAAGCATTACCCCTTTTCCTACGATATGCTTTGAAAGGTTTCTACCTCGGCTTCGTCAAAACAAAGCTTGAAGTACAAGATTAGGGAAAAAGTAGCCTGTTATTTCAAATGAACAACGTCGTGTTATGATTGTATAAAAGAAACATACCGTAGTATTCAGCATGAACAAGGAAGTGCAGAAACACAGCCAGGGTATTCCCATCACAAGGCAGGGTTATTGTTCGGTTATATGGAAGCATACTTTGGTATCCCAAAAGCAGGAAAAAAATAAACGTCAGTGCATGCAGAAAATGACCGTGTTAGGAACAATAAAAAGAACAAGTAAATAAATCGTAAGATCCCAATTTATAAAGCGTAAGTGTAGACATATGGAGGTCGGGCAATATTGCTTTCAAGACTTAATGGCTATAACTGGTGAAAAGAACATCATTTCAACAAAACCAAACCGAACATATATAGGGAGATATGCGCCTGTTTTGTCTAAATACTCGTATACAGTGTATATTAGCGGCGCCCTGGCAAAGGGGGGCTTAGTGCATCACCATATTGCATTATACTAAGCAAGTCACCATATAATTATGGATCCATAAAATCCAGTTTATCTGACAACCGACTGAATTCAGAGATAAAGTGTTCTTTGAAATGCATAAAATTTACAGATATCAAATTGTTCCTATCCTGGTCAGCCAACGCGAACTCCGCAGACTGACATGGGTCGATACGTTTTGTAGATACATTAAACCACCTTTTCACGGAGCGTGGTACATTTTTTCGTACGTCTACAAAGTTTGCACATGTGGCCAACTCCTGATCTACTACTATATAAACCACGTTCAACAACTGATTTGTCGATTTTTATGTGAAAATTAAAATGCTATCCACAGACTTCATACTAATTTGAAACTATAAATAAACTCTTTCAGAGAAGTTAGCGGTTGGTAGCTTTTATTACGTGAGCTCAATGTATGTTCATGAAAAAACATTTGTTTAATACTATTACTATAATTCAAAAATGCCTCTATCTCCCTATACACGAGGGGGGGGGGGGGGGGGATTTGTGAGACAGCACAATTTAAAATTGTCCAAATCGGAAACTTTTATAGACGACAGGCTCAAATGATTGGATTTTTCTTTTCTAGGGTAAACAAGAGGGCCATGATGGCCCTGGGTCGCTCACCTTAGTAGAGTGCCTTAAAGGTTTTTCTTTAATTTGACCATGTGACCTAGTTTTTGACCGCAGGTGACCCAATTTCAAACTCATATTTCATGAAGACAAACATTCTGACCAATTTTCAAGTCAACTGAGCAAAAAATGTGGCCTAGAGTGCCCTAAAGGTATTTCTTTAATTTGACCTAGTGACCTAGATTATGACCCCAGGTGACCCAAATTTGAACTGGTCTTGGACTATATCAAAAGAAACATTTTAACCAATTTTCAAATCAAATGAATAATAAATGTGGCCTCTAGAGTGCCCACTAGCTATTTCTTTAATTTGACCAAGTGACCTAGTTTATGACCCCAGTTGACCCAAATTCAGACTTATGTGAGATTTCATATGAACAAACACGGTAGAGGTCCACCAGGAGATGCTACATGCCAAATATCAAAGCTCTACGCCTTCAAGTTTTAGAGAAGAAGATTTTTAAAGTTTTCCTTCTTTGTGACTATGCTCAAACTTGTGACCCCTGGGGCGGGGCCAGTTTTGACCCCAGGGGCATCAAATGAACAAACTTGGTAGAGGTCCACTAGGAGATGCTACATACCAAATATCAAAGCTCTGCGCCTTCTAGTTTCAGAGAAGAAGATTTTCAAAGATTTTGCTTTTTTTTTCCTTTTTGTTGCCATGGCAACCAGAGTTGTGGGTGGAATTCAATTCTTTGAACAATTTTGGTAGAGCTTCACCCAAGGAACATCCCTGCCAAGTTTCATCAAGATTGGCCCAGTGGTTTAGGAGAAGAAGATGTTTAAAGAAATTGTTGACGGACGACGGTCGACGGACGACAGACGACGGACGACGGACGCCGGACATAGGGCGATCACAATAGCTCACTTTTAGCACGTTGTGCTAAGGTGAGCTAAAAAAGAAAACATTGTTGGAAAAGGAGAAAATGATGGTTACCGGCATTTTCTCCTTTTCCAGCAATGTTTCCTTAGGCTTTTTTTTTTTTTATCTAGAAAAGGGTTAACCCTTAAGCTGCTGAATTAATGGAAGAAAAATGTCTACTCAACAGTAAAAGCCCAAACCGTTGCGATTTCAAAGTTGATTTTACCGAAAAGAAAATACCCTATCGGACAGAGCAGATCAAATATCAGACTGCACGTTTTGTGCAGTCTGATCTTAATCTTTACTGTCCGCAAAAGGTCAGTGAGTCGCGCTCAGCAGCTTAAGGGTTAAAGTAAAGTTTTTTTTTTTAACATAACTCGCCACAGCGTCGGCTCCTTTCCTCATTTCTAGCTGTGGAAGATTCGACTACAGAAATCCCGTTTTTATCAATATTCAAAGGCTACAAAAGTAGCTGTTCAAACAATCCAAACTCGTACTTAAATTCAAAACACTTGAACATAGTTATTAGATATTACGTCAGTTGGGAGTTTGATACTAACATCGGGAATTTTGATATAAGAATTACCCCCAAGATTTTCAAGAATTACCCCATGTGATTTCACTGGTCAAAAAGGTCCGCAGAATGCCATTATGGAATCAATGGAATCTCTCATTGATAATGAGTGAGATAGAAATTTTATCTGCCAAATAAATGAAACGTAACACGCGCAGTCTGATGCTAAATCTACACTGTCCGGTAAGGAGATATTTTCAAAAAAAAAATAACTATCGACATCAAAGCTTCATTTGACTTATTTAGCAGGTTAAGGGTTAACTGTTTTTCTCTGTCATATGATGATATACGGACTTCTCTTCCCCCCCCCCCCCCCCCGCCCCGCCTCCATTCGACCCTCAACATCTGGTTCATTCATCTCTCCAGCTATTCAAATAACTCGAGGTCCAGATTTCTTCATCCTTCACTGACAATGGCCAGATAATTGGCAGTACAGCGGTTATAGCGAACGTTTGTTTCCGTCAAATGTGTTTTCTGTGTTCATTTATCAGCTCACAGTATTTACATTCGCGCCGTTTTATTAGGATATCGCCACGTATCGGTCTTCAAAATGGATCGAAAAAGTAATATTCTTGGTAAAATATAGCCCTTTATTGCAGTCATGTACTTCATCAGTCTTCAAATATAAAGTCTCACTTGGAAATGTGTTGGCCTTTCTTATTTGTCATCTGCAAATAGTTGTTTTTTTTTTTAATTTGACAGCTTTTGAAAACATTATGGGAAATGGAGTTAACCCTTAAGCTGCTAAGCGCGACTTACTGACCTTTTGCGGACAGTGTAGGTCAGACTGCACAGAATGTGCTGTCTGAGTTTGGATCTTAACCGTCCGATAAGGCGATATTTTTCCCCAATAAATAAATTTGAAGTAGGAATGTTTGGATTTTTACTATCGACTTGAAAATCTTGTTTTAGTTATTTAGCAGGATAAGGGTTAATCAGCATTTTTATCCTTTTCCCACAATATTTCGTTCCCATTCAGATAGAGAAATTCAATTATTTTAACGACATTCTATTTGTCGTCTACGAATGCGCTGATTTTCGACAAGTGTAAAATTTTGCCATATTGAAAAGAGTTACTTCTGATCTCAGTTTACTTTATAACAAAGGCAAGCCTGATTCAACAGCATCGACCTATATTTCTAGGGAAAACAATCACTGGGCAGAAACCTCATATCGAAAAGATAATTTACAAATACACAACACTTGGGTCTTCTTTTGATTGGCTTAAGAGCACTAATGAGTTTCGACCTTCGTCATCAGCCTTTATATCTAGCTACTTCTCCGCTTATATGTTTGCAGTTCTACTTATTCATTTCTTTCATCTAATACTATATAGCCTTCATTGACTTTCTTCCTGTCTGCCTGCCTTCTTCTTTGTCTGTCTGTCTGTCTCTCTCTCTCTGTCTCTCTCTCTCTCTCTCTCTGTCATACCATCACTGTACACGAAAAGAAAAAAATCGGACAGCTAACAACTTCTCAACAATCAAATCTCACAAGTCACAAACTTTTATTAAGGAAAGTCGTGATTAAATCAAATCCGCTTTAGTTCCTGTTAACCGACTGTGCGATGAGAAATTTCGGACATTTTCATGATCCCCTCGCTTACACAGCGGATCAGAATCGCAATAAAACACTTGGTACACCGGAAACGGATAACTATCGTATCACTGAATGTCGCCATTTAGCACTTTGCCAAACAATCACGTCTTTAATTCTTTTACAGACGACACAGTTTTAGACTTGCTCAAAATTGAAGCTTTAAAGATTTGCAGACGACAAATTAAATGTGGCTCAAACGATGGGATTTGTTGGTATTGGTCTTTGACAGGACGGAAAATATTGTGGAAAAGGGGAAAATGCTGGTTACCAGCATTTTCTCCTTTTCCCACAATGTGCTCAAAAGGGTTAAAGATCTTGGGGGTGAAGACATATATAAAAAAAATGGGAAAAAAGAGAAAATACCAGTAACCAACAGCTAACCCTGTCGAAGAGAGGTCCCATCATTTAAGCCACATTCAATATGTTTTCTACTAATGCTTACAATTTGGGCAAGACTAGATTCAGTAGTCTGGTATAGAGCTAAGCCTAAAATTAGTTGGTTCATTTCTCAGTCCTGAAACCACAGGGGAGCTTGGTGAACTAAAACTGTATCAGAAAATGACTTAACTCTTAACCAGATGGCAAAATTTTACCCTTTTCCAAATTAAACTATGCTATGATTCTTTTTGTCGCAAATATCTCAACATATCAGACAGTGCAGAACAAAGATCAGGCTGCACGTTCTTTGCAGTCTGATCTTGATCTGTACTGTCCCCAAAAGCGCACTGAATCGCGGGTAGCATCCTCAGGGTTAAGCTAATACCGGTAAACCGTAAAAGACTTAACGTAGCACTACCGTAGTGCAAGCCTGCACTGTGGGATTTTACCCTCGCTGTCTACATCAGCAGTAAAAGTTTGCGTCAGTGACGTGAAGGGATACAATACAGTTTTTAGTGGTTGTTCGAAACGTGTTCGGACTAAATGGTGTGAAATTATCAAGAAAACGTTTTAACGAAAACTTGAAACAGCCATTAGCCCTCGTTTTATTATTCTCTCAACATATTAGTTATTGCAAATAACTCTGAAAGCATTCTTTTTTTTTTAAAGGGGAATGATCAACAGTATTTAAGGATTAAGACATGGGTACATGTCGAAACATTGCTACAAAGCAAAAATGACTGAAACAGACGTCTGCAAAGGATAAAGAGTCCATACAGTTCGAAATGATAAGCCTTAAACTGCTAGAAAAATCAAATATGAATTAAAAGTTAGGGTTCAAAATAAATTAAAAAATAAAACATAAGATTGCGATCTTAAAGTTATTTTCGCAGAGAGATAAATCACCGTATTGGACAATGAAGATCCGGGATCAGTCTACACTGTCTGAAAAAGCCAAGGGTAAAACTCAGAAGATTTCTCCAAAGAACAAAGTAAATACAAGTAGCACGCCCCATAAAAAAAAGAATCTGAAAAGCATATTGCCTAGTTCCATACACTTTCTGATGAAAACCAACTGATATATTGTGGTGGGAGAACATGATAAAATGGCGATATCAGACCGTTAAAACTTGTCAGAAAAACCATTGTACATGCAGGGAAAAATGGAAGAGCGATATGTTTCGACATTTTTATCACAAAAACAAGATAACGGTTACTCATCAATCTTTCATTCCGCTTTTCAATGTAAGTGATATCTGTATAGATAGTGTAAAGGCTACGGACGAGCTCTGTTAGAACCTCTTTTGTAATAAAACGGCTTTTTGTAATAAAATTTCAATCTCACCGTATTCCTTCAATATTCGCTCAAACTAACAGAGCTCTCTTGGTGTTTAAATATAGGTCTAGACCGGACGACAAAATTATAGACTTGTCCAAATTAAAAGCATCTTGCAGACAAAAAATCAAATGCGGCTAAAATATGGGATTTGATTTTGAAACGGTAGAAAACATCGAGAGAAACGGAGAAAATGCTGGTTACCAGTGTAATCATTCTATGCAGTCTGATCTTGATCTACACTGTCCGCAAAGGCACCTTAAATGATTACTGTAGTTGGAGTCGGAAGTGTTTAACAAATATCTCAAGTCTTGTTGGGACCTCTAACGAGCTCTAGCTTGCCATTCTAGATGTAGACGACCAGTGGTCATCGATCAGGATTTGCATTGGTCAATCGGAAGAAGACGGGTCAGACATATAATGTATCTGATAGCAATCTATTGTCATAAGCGATCATGAATTTACTCATCTCCGAAACGATCCCACGATTCTGCCACCTGTCGGTGACGACTTCTGAAAATAGCTTGTGAAAAGCAGAAAAAGTTTGTAAGCATCATTTTCACACTGTAATTATCTTTCCTTCCTATCCAAAGCCAAATAATATCATTTGTGCCACATTTCGTAAGAGAGTGCTTTGAATGGGGACAAGTCTAAACTTTCATCGTCTGCTAAAGAGTCATTCCTACATTCCTGCACTCTCTACGAAAACTGTGGTTTGATCATGGGAAAAGATGGAATGTGTTCACAAAGTTCGTTTTGGAGGCATAGCAATGACTTCGATGACGTCCTTATCAAGTCTACAACATGGCAAATAAGAGAGGGGCGGACTAGAGTTATATCTGACGGCAAACTATGGTTTAACCCTTATCCTACTAAATAACTGAAATAAAACTTTCAAGCCGAATACTGTTATTTCAAACTTATTATTTTGAGAAAAATATCTCCTTATCGGACAATGTAGATCAAAAATCAGACTGCACGTTATGTGTATCTTAACCCTTTCCCAAACGACAAATTTTGGACTGGTCCAAATTGAAAGAGTTTGCAGACGACAATTTGAAATTTGATGAAAATGGCAGAAAGGTCTCAAAAAGGGTAGAAAACACTGTGGGAAAAGGAGAAATTGCTCGTTACGAGCAATTTCTCCTTTTCCCACAGTGTTTTCAAAAGACCTGTACTGCAGACACGTGAAAACCAGGGCTTGTTTGGGAAAGGGTTAATCTGCACTGTTCGCAAAAGGTCAGTGACTCGCGCTTAGCAGCTTTAGGGTTAAGATCATAATAAGTGATCCTTACTTTAAATCACTTCTGCACTCTTGGACAAAGAAAATGTTTTTAATGTTTTGACAAGCCTAAACGAAGTTCGCTATGTCGTACTTCTTCATTCGTTACAAGCTGAGATGATTCATTATTCTGTATGCAGCATTTTGCATGAAAAATAGGTTACTTATGGAAAGAAGTGAAATATGGCATTTTTTCTTATTCCACACCGTCTGCAAACAGCCACACCGTCTGCAAACAGCCACACCGTCTGCAAACAGCAACATCAGTTATGATTGGCTGTCCAACTTAACCCCTAAAATGTTATACATGACACTAGGTGCTTTAGTGATCATTGTTGAACAACATCAAATAGCTCGTGACGAACAATTTCTCCTCTAGCCATGATGTTACCAGTGTTCTCATGTATTAATCTATGATTTACGATGACTATGTGAGCCATGCTCTGTGAACAGAGGACTTAATGCATCTGCGAAAAGCGTTGATTCAGGTCAGCCTGCGCAGTCCGCGCAGGCTGACCTGGGCCGAAACTTTTCGCTGTAAGTCAATTTTCTGTATGTCCAATGATCAGTCTACATCATGATTAAGTCGGTTGTTAAAAAATGTAGCTATTATGGGTCCATAGTTATCTGGTGGCTTAATAGGAATAATGCATCATGGACATGCATTAAGCTTTCTTTTGCCAGAGCAGGCTTATATATTACATGAATGTTAAAGGTCTAGTCTGCTGTAATTTAATTCCACGAGGTAATGAGTTAACATACACTAAATCTGGTAAATTTGGTCCCGATGGGGACCTAGAATTATACACATCGACGAAGAAGTTAATAGAATGTAAAAAATGATCAATCCAGTAGGTACTTGTAAGAAAACTTTTATTTTTAGATAATTTTGCATGAAACCAAATGAGTCGCATGAGCAGTTATAGCGTTTAGGCTTTAGTTTTAGGCTTTCGCTTTTTTTTTTTTTTTCAAATATCAGTGCATTCTTTACACCGGGCACAAGGAAGACAATTTTGATTGTTTCTCAGTTTCTCAAAACTTGATGTGCGACGACAAGAAACTGTACGGAAACCCTCCCACACCCTGCCTGCCTTTCTCAGGGCTCAGTAACAAAGTAAGTCCCATTAAGGGCCTGTAATACTTGGGTCGTTGGCTCGAACCTGAACCCGGGCTTGATTTTTTCCTCATTGAACATTTTTGATAACCAAACAATTAAACCAACTCTGCCCAAACTTTGAACGGCCAAAAGCAAATCCGAGCGAGTAGTTCTTACTCCTCTACCGAACAGGTCTGAGTTATAACGACTCTGATAAAAAAAAAAAAAGCGGTTGAAAACATCGTGGTAAAACGAGAAAATGCTGGTAACCAGCATTTTCTCTTTTTCCCCACAATGGTTTTTTTTCTGTCCAATTTTCAAGACAAAACTCATCTTTTGAATCACATTAAATATTCGTTTACCGCAATGTTTTCTACCATTTAATAGACAGAAATCATCATTCGGTAAATCAAGAGGCAGCTTGATTGTAATCAAATGGGCCAACTTTATCCTGCCTCGGTTCTTGAAAATATTCAGTCTTGGCTGTAACATATGTTGTTACGGCTTCAGATTGAGTGGAATGACAGATGTTTTCAAGTAAATACATATTTTTTCAAGTGATCGTTAACTCTTCAGAAAATAGCGAAATTTTAGACTCCTCCATACTGGACGAAAAAGTAAACGGGGCTCAAAGATGAGATTTGCATTTGACGTGGTTGGAGACCTTTTTTGGTAAAGATTATGCTGATGACTAGACTTTTTTTTCTCCCTGTTCGTAAGAATACTGGATTATTCAGTAAAGGAATATACCATTACCATATTAGATCTTCGGACCCTAGCAATACACAGTATTTGGAAACCTTTCAGAAAAAGAAGCAAATTTCTGTTACATGCGATTTGCTCCTTTTTCCTATAGTGTTCCCTGATCATTTAACCCATAGGCTGCTAAGCGCGACTCAAGGACCTTTAGAAACCAGTGTAGATCAATATCAGACTGCACAAAATGTGCCTTTACCACAAGGCAGAATTTTGGACACTGAGAGCATTTGAAGACAACAAATTACATGTAGCTGAAAAGATATTCGTTGTCTTTTAACTGGCAGAAAATGGTTACCAACATTTTCTCCTTTCGCCACAATGTTTTTCAAAAGCCCTCTGTTTCAGGGTCGTTAAAACTCGGGCTTGTATGGTATAGGGTTAACTTGTACTAGTTTTTCAACGTGCACTCATTATTTTATCTGTCTGAAAATATCCAGTGCGGAAAGGGGATAATCAATACTGCGGCTTTTCAGAAGGCTAAGTATTACTTGAGATCTTTTATCTTTTTATGTAAATACACAAATATCTATTCCATGATACGCTTGATCCACGGCATTTAAATCTCATTGAAGATGTCATTAATTCAAGCCCAAGAGAGGTGAGCAAATTCGCTTATTTCGACCATTACAGGGCCATTTGCAATTTAACCCTTAACATGATAAAAAAAATTAAAAACTTTCAAGCCGATAGTATAAACCCAAAATTTTGCTATTTCAGGTGTTTTTTTTTTTTTTTTTGGAAACAAATATCTCCTTATTGGACAGGATAGATCCTAGATCCGACCGAACGTTCTGTGCAGTCTGATCTTGCTCTACACTGTCCGCAAAAGGTCGGCTTAGCAGCCTAAGGGTTAAGAAGTTTTTGTGGAAAGTGTAGATCAAGACCTGGGTGTGTATTCACCAACCATTCTAAATAACATTCTAAGTCCAATTCTAGATTTGTGACTGGCTACAGGCTAAACCATTTGAGCCATGCTCTGGCAAAAGGGAGCTTAATGCATCTCCGTGATGCATGATAGCAAGCAAGTCATCATAGAATTATGGATCCACAAAACCCAGTACGCCTTTCAAGCCACTAAATTATCGAATGGTGTTTTACGCCGCTTTCAACAATATTTCAGCCATATCACGGCAACAGCTCACATATTCATGTTTTTCCTGGGTTTCACCAGTACTAGGCTAGGACTCTGCAGTGTCTTGCCCAAGGTCACTCCCACGAAACATCCAGTGGATCCAGTGAGGCTCGAACCTGAGGCCTCCAGGTTATGAGTCCTACACTTTACCACTGAGCCACACAGGACCCCTACTAAATCATCAGGTAGGACAGTCCTTGGACATAAAAAAAAAAATTACAACTAGCAAAAAGTTTCGACCCATGCCAGCCTGCGCAGACTGCGCATGCTGACATGAGTCGATACTTTTTGCAGACGCATTAGGCCTCCTTTTAGCAGAGCATGGCTTATTTGGTTAAGCCATTCAGATGTTGTAATTTAGAAAATTCTTGAGAATTAGACTAAGAATGTCATTGGGAATGTTGGGGAATACGAATATGAAGTCCACATTGCGCAGAAGGCAGAGTCTTTTTTAAGTTTTACCATCAACTCTGCATGTTTTTCTAATTACTAATCCAAGCAGTTTGGCTTGACACCATCTCATAATATCTTGGACAGTATAGATTTAAGATCAGACTGTGCGTCATTGCAGCCGGATCTGGATCCATATCGTCAGCAAGAGTATCTTAGCATGCTAAGTGTTATTACTGCCCAATTATTAACACTTAAGCTGCTGAATAAATGAGACGCAAATTTCTACTCAATACTGAAAGCCCAAACACTGTGGTTTCAAAGTTGATTTCACCGGAAAGAAAATACCGTATCGGACAGTGTAGATCAAAGATCAGACTGCACGTTCTGTGCAGTCTGATCTTGATCTACACTGTCTGCAAAAGGTCAGTGGGTCGCGATTAGCAGCTTAAGGGTTAAAAACGTTGATTGATCCGTAAGTAGAAACATGCTGATACAGTTCATAGCAATGGAATGCAAATGCGATTAATTAACCATTTGGATACTTAGCCCGACTGGCTACGCCTTTGCTGACAATGTGAATCAACATCAGACAGCACGGAGCATGCAGTCTGATCTTTAATCCACTCTGTTCGATGCGGTTTTTTTTTTTTTTTTTTGGGGGGGGGGGGGGTCGGAAAAACTTTCAATTCGAAATATTTGGGCTTTTCAACCATTAACGCTGTACTAGGCGACAAAATTCTAGACAGAAATCTTTTGCAGACGAACCAATAAATCGTTGCTGAAACGATAAAAAGTGTCTCTGAAAGGGTAAAAATACTGTTGGGAAAGGAGAAAATGCTAGATTTTGATCTAGTTTCAAGCATTTTCTTCTTTCATGAAATAACATCAAATGCCTTCTTCAGGATCGTAGAAAGCACGGAAGAGTTTGGTGAGTTTAATAAGGGAAAAAGGACCCATAGAATAGATGTTAAAACAAGTTTCAAAAACACAAACTCCATGCACCATATTAATATGAGCCATACTCTGCGAAAAGGATGTATCTTAATGTATCTGCGAAAAGTATCGACCCAGGTCAGCCTGCGCAGTCCGCGCAGGCTGACCTGGGCCGAAACTTTTCGCTATTCGTCAATTTTCTGTATTTCCAAGGACCAGTCTACGTCATGATTCAGTCAGTTATGCAAAAAATGGCTATAAACGATCCATAATTTTGTGATGACTTGCTTGGTATAATGGATTATAGGGATGCATTAAGCCCCCCTTTACCAGAGCATGGCTCATATATAAACTTTTTTATGTCAAACATATACTCTGTATGAGAACAATCCCAAAATGCAAAATGATATTTCAAGGCAAATAATAACTCAAAATCTTAGCCCTTGCACCGCTTTAGTTGACAGTTTAGTTCAAAATCAAAGTATACAGAACGTGCAATCTGATCAAGAATCTGTTGACACTGTCAGCTATTTTGTAGTATGGCGTGCAACACACGAAAAAGGGCCTTTGGACATATACGTACAAGTGTGTCGTCCCAGATCAGCCTGTGCAGTCTGTGACTAATCCGAGACGACACTTCCCGTTTTTGTGTGATTTTCTGTTTCACAAATGTTTTAATCTGTTTGAAAAAAATCTTATGTAGGCGTAAAGTGCCGTCTCGGATTAGCCTGCGCGGACTGCGCGGTCTAATCCGGGACGACACTTTACGCAAATGTCCGAAGGCCTCATATCGCATGTTGCGGGCCATATCGTCTGGCTTGTAAAGCATTTGACATTGCAACATAATTCTCTTTCTGTTTGACTGAAAGAGCACATTTTATTTCTCTATTCAGTAGCATTTTATGGTAAATTAAGCATATATTTTAAGATCCAAATATTCGTCAAGGCTTCTTTGCCATAATGTCAAACATAATGTAGGGATCCAAGATCAGACTGCATGTTCTATACAGTCACTGTTTCTAGAAACGCATAATTCAGCGCCCGGAGCATATGTAAGTTTGCAGTATTAATAAATCCACATTTTCCAATTGTCAAGAAAAAAAGATAAACAATGCAACTCTTTCACCCAAACGAATTTCTGGTAACACAATTCAAAGTTCATAGTCACATATTTTGAGTTGTTTCAGAGAGAGAGAGGGAGACAAACGGACGGACAGACGGACGGACGGGCAGACAGACAGACAGAGAGCGGGGGGTCATTTCTTATTTCAAATCTGAACGCCGATTTATACCGCTCATGTCAGTATTTCAGCAAATCACTGATCCTTGAGTTTCAAAGGTTTCGCCAGCCTCAATTCGAACTCTGTATTGCTGTGCGGAAAGGCACTTCCATCTTCCATTTACCCAGCGCCCCTAGCGAGGCCAAAATCAACAACTCATTAACTACAAAATAACGACAGAGACAGATAGGGAAAGAAGCTAAACATATAGGTATAGACAAAAATCACAACTTACTATGTCCAGTATCTGGGACAGTCTCATACCGAGGCGGACAGTAAGTTTCGAACCATTTACCCCTGATGGCCGGATCAGTTTGTTGTAGTCCTAGAAATGGATAAAAGGTCTATTAACAGCAATACGTTTACCTCTGTCACCGCAATATATGAGTCATGCTCTGTGAAAAGGGGGCTTAAAGCATCTGCCAAAAAGTATCGACCCAGGTCAGCCTGTGCGGACTGCGCAGGCTGACCTGGGCCGAAACTTTTTGCTGTTGGTCAATTTTCTCCATGTCAAAGACTGCTCTATCTTCATATTCAGTCGGTTGTTAAACGAAATGAATCTTATGGATCCATAATAATGCGATGAACTGCTCGGTATAATGCAACACAGAGATGCATTAAGCCCCCTTTTGTCAGAGCGTGGCTTATATAAACACGACCTCTTTTGACGGCTGAAAGTACAATCCACTGAAACTCACACAGTTTTATCTTATTGGCTTTACCAAATCAGCAGGCTAAATAGATCGAAGATCAGACTGCAGGTTCTGTGCAGTCTGATCTTGAGCTTTGCCGTCCCTAAAAGACCATTTTTCGCCTCTGGCACTGAAACCTTTGAAAGCTCTAAAGTTATTTAACCCGTAGGCTGCTAAGCGCGAATACTGACCTTTTGCGGACAGTGTAGATGAAAATCAGGCTGCACAGAACGTGCAGCCTGATCTTGGATCTACACCGTCCGAAATGAAGTTTTTTCTCTTAAAAGTAAGCTCGAAACTGCATTATTTTGGTTTTCACTATAGGCTTGCAAGTTTCAAGGCGTTGTTGCTGACGGCGTAAATCAAGATCAGACTCTCAGACTGATCTTGAAGCTGCTCTGTCTAATATGGTGAGATTTTTTTACGGAGAAATGAAATTACTAAAAAAAGCATGGCTTGTAATATTTTCAAATGGGTTAAACTGCTACAAAGTATTGGGGTCTTTCCTTCCATGACGGTATGCAAATAGAAAAGAATCAATTTTAACCCTTATCCTGCTAAATAAAACTTTCAAGCCCATAGTAAAAACCCGAATAATGTTATTTTAAACTTATTTTTTGGAGAATAATATCTCCTTCTCTGACGGTGTGGATCCAAGATCAGACTGCATGTCTGATCTACAATGTCTGCACCGCAAAAGGTCAGTAAGTCGTGGTTAGCAGTCTGAGGATTAAATACAATTGTGGATGTCCCAGTCTCGCACATGTATCTGCATCCAATGCTCTAGGACGGCTATTGCGACCTATTTACTTGGTTTGGTTTCTTGGGCCCAGTACTTGTTGCGGTCGGTGCTTGTACTATACAGTTGGAGAGTTCAACATAATACAACATGTATACACAAAAACGTGTAAGCGGCGCTCTTGCAAAAGGGGGTTTATTGCATCTTCGCTATGCATTATATAAGGCGAGTCATGGAATAATATGGATCCATCTTGTCAGCAAATCGACTCAAACGACCGAATCATGAGTTAGAGCGAACTTTTAACACGCAGAAAGTTGACCAATAGCAAAAGGTTTCGACCCAGGTCAGCCTGCGCGGACTGCGCAGGCTGACCTGGGTCGATACCTTTTGCAGATGAATTCAAACCGCTTTTCACAGAGCATGGCTCATGTGACAACAATAAGGCGCTAAATATGAGAAAAGGCATAGCAAGAAGTGGTTGATTTCGGAGTCGCTTTACATAAATGATTGATTTCTCCGAGTGAGATCTTTGCGATAATATTCGTCTTTGCCAAATCTTGTCTATTTATCTATCCTGTTATTTCTTCTTTTCTGTTTGAATCATATTGCGTCAAGATTTATTCGTCCAATAAGTATGTTTGATATTTTATTTTCAAGACAGCAGCTTACTAGAAGGACAACATAGGTTAGAAATATTCAGCCATCTGGGTCCGTATTCACCAACCATTCTTCAGAACATTTTTGGTCTAACTATGGATTTTGAAAGTAACATAACGAGTAACCATTTTGGTTTAGCCAATCAGAAAGTGAGTTACTTTGAAATTTAGAAAATTCTTAAGAATAAGACTAAGAATGTCCATAAGAATGGTTGGTAAATATGGACCCTGGACTCATACAAGACTGGCACATCCCATGAACACGTAGACTGTGGGACCGTGTCCAATTATAACGTGAAAGACGGCTGTTGACCCCTAACAAATAAAAGCCTATTCACAAGATAGCTTTAACAAATAACAGTCTATTCATGGTCAAATTATATTTGCTTTCTCATTTCACCCAATGTTCGTCAATTGGTCAACCAACGCTTGCTATGATATAGCAATACCTTATTTTCCTTTCGATGAAGAAAGACGGGTAGATTTCGAATTTACCAATTTTTCGAAGTACAGTATTTACATGAACAGACAAACATGTGTTGCGGGAAAAAAATGTAACAGCATTTTTTTTTTTACTTCAGTTGAATGTAATTTTTGTCATAGCCTTTGTTTTAACATGAGGTAGCAGAAGGTGTATATTCAAGATCAGACCGCATGTACGGTTGAGTCTGATCTTGATCTACGCTCCATTGGCAGTGAACGAGGTTTTAATATTACTTTGAAGTCGTAACGGCTTTAAGAATGTCAAAGATAGCATATGGCTTTTGGCTCTATGCAATCTAATTTTAACCTGTACCGGCCGCAAAAGAGACTTGAGTAATGTTAAGACAGCTTAAATAACGTTTCGAGTTGTTGTGTATCAAATATAAACTTATTCCTATCTTCAACTATTTAACTATAATAATATAATAACTATATATAATTTGGTTGTGTTCGCTTTCTACCATCTCGTATTTTCAGAAGACAAATAAAACAAAAGTTAAAAATACCAGTTTAATGACTACGTAGCGCCAAATCGACAACATTTATTGCATTACAAGAAAATTATAAATTCTGGAAAGCGTGCCAAATATACTATCTCCGCTAAGACTACATAATTCTTTGTAATCTTTCCTCAATCATTTACCTATTCCGCAAGGGGGCGAGAGGAGCCGCAACATATGAAAACCGAACCTCTTGGCTTTTCGCAGGAGATTTTTGATTATTCCTGCAAACCTTTCAATTTAAGTTCTTTTAGTGGACAGTAGATCAAGATCCGACAGCACAATAACTGCAGTCTGATCTTGCATACTTCGTTTGATATTCTGATCTAACAGCCTTCAAAACTGAAATATTTTGGCCGTTTTAAATTCACTGAAAGTATCATTTTCATTAACTAGCGGTTTAGTTCGAGCAGATCCTGCATTAACATATAATATTCTTGTTCGGGTTTAGATATGGATTTTATGTAGTTTCGGTGAAACCTCAGTAAGTCTAAATTTATTGTCGTGAAAAAATTTCGTTACGCTCTGGATTCTGACCAGTGTTAAGTTGACATAGAAAAATCATGTTTTCCCTGAAGAGTGTCTGTGAAATAGAATATTTGGAATCAGTGTCTGACCAAAATCTAATCCTTCGCCAGACGACAAAATTATTGACGGTTCCAAATTGCAAGCACTTGCAGACGGCAAGTAAATGTGACTCAAATTAAAAAAAAAACAAAATACCTTGTGAAAGGGTAGGAAATATTATAGGCTTGATTTCAAGTGTATTCTCGTTTTTCCAAAGTGTTTTGTATAGTACACTTTTTCCTCAGAATCATCAAAACACGGGATTGTTTTGTAAAGAGTTAAATATAAACCTAATCATACAGACAGTCTAAAATTCTTACTCCTGTAATATCTATACACCCATCGACCCCCTTCACTGAGCAAAATATTTCATGATAAATACTAGGTGGCCAAGAATTAATTTCGGCATTTGACTTTCAACGTCGATTTAAAATTTTCGTTTTAGCTGTTTAAAAACCGATCATTCACACATTCTATCCTTCGTAATTATTTACCCGATCTTGTTAACTCTTTCGGCGCCAAATAAATAAATTCGACTTCTTTCGGTGGCTGTAAATGCAATCCACAGAGACCCAGAAAGATTTTTTATCGTAGGGGCTTGACTAATTAAGCGGACAGTACAGATCAAAGATCAGACTGCACGTTCTGTGCAGTCTGATCTTGATCTGTGCCGTCCGCAAAAGTCCCTGTTTTCGCCTATGGCGCTGAAAGGGTTAAAAGAAACTCCTGATTATCACATGTCGTTTTCAAATATGAAAGGGGTTTGAAAAGTATGTTTGAGAACAGTTATTTCGGTATTTTATGGGTTTTTAACAGTATTTCATTTATGCGGCGAGCATCAATGCACTTCTCTATGTGTTCATGGGGTCATTCTTTGTGACCACAGAGAAGATGTGTTGGTATGACAGACGCCCCCTTTTCCCTTGGCACTAAAGTAATACCTGTAAATTCTTCTGCATCCCTTACCCTTCTATACGCCACGAGAGTTGTATTTTATGGAAAGTGCTGAGTCAGATTTTGCCTGCGCAAATATGCAGTCTGATATATGTCGACATGCCTCACCTTTTTTATTATTTGTCTATAAATATAATTTCCATTAAATGCAAACAAATTCATCAAAATAACCTTTGGGGAAAGTAAACAATTTCAATTCGGCAGGATTTGGGTTGGTGCGTACTAGATATAGAGAGAGTAAGTGAGGTGGAATAAAACAATCATACGTTGATGGGAAAAACATCAAGCCTCGAGTCTTCAACCCGAGGTTCCGGCATATAAATATGAGCCATGCTTTGTAAAAAAGGGGGTTTAATTCATCCGCAAAAAGTATCGATTCATGTCAGCCTGCGCAGTCCGCGCAGGCTGACATGGATCGATACTTTTTGCAGACGAAACTTTGTGCTATTGGTAAATTTGCTGATTGTCC
This sequence comes from Tridacna gigas, assembly GCA_945859785.2. Taxonomy (NCBI): domain Eukaryota; kingdom Metazoa; phylum Mollusca; class Bivalvia; order Cardiida; family Cardiidae; genus Tridacna; species Tridacna gigas. The sequence goes on along the minus strand of OX244037.2, from coordinate 36,286,285 downwards.
AAGGACCATCCTGCCTCATGATTCAGTCGTTTGTAGGACAAAATGGATTGTATGGATCCAAAATTACTGGATGTCTTGCATGGTATAATGCATCACAGAGATGCATTAAGCCCCCTTTTGCCAGCGCATGGCTCATATGCAGTAAATCTAACGCTTCACTGCAATTGTGTTGGGTTTTCCATTCCCTTGATGAGTGGTGGTTAAAGAGGGGGGGGGGGGTTCAAATTCAAATTGGTTCAAATTCTCCAACAACCCTAATATAATGATGTCATGTATAAGTTTTATTTGTCAGCATTATTCATTCGACGGACAGATATAGTCGAGTGGATCAACGCCACAATGATGAGCACGAATATGGATTATTGACGATTGATTTATGGTGTATAACGCCATTTTCAATACTAGTTCAGTTATATCGCAGCGCCCAGTGCATCCATGCTTTCTTGGAGTTTCTTTTACCAGAACTACACACAATATTCTTTCCAAGCCACTGACTGCTTTCCCGTATCACCATCGTTGAAACAATTGTCAGCGGTGAATGAGGAATGAATCATCAGCCTTCGAGAAAAACTTGGCCAACCCAGGGATCGAAGAAGGGGGCCCCTGTTCTCAAGTCATGTATGCTACCGATCGAACGACGGGACTCGGCGAATTATGGACGAGTACGCATGTTCAAATTATAAGTTACAAAAATGACATAATTTCCGGATATAATTGCCCATTTTCGTGCCGCAATACCTTGGTAATATATTGATTTTATGTAGAGGATATTCATTTAATTAGCCCTTAGGCTGCTAAGCGTGACTTAATGACCTTTAGCGGACAGTTTAGATCAAGATCAGACTGCATAAAGCATGTAGTCTGATCTTGCATCTACACTGTCCGAGAAGGGGGTATTTTTCTCCAAAAAATAGGTTTGAAATAGCTTTATTCGTGTTTGTACTGTCGGCTCGGAAGTTTCATTTAACTTATTTAGCAGGATAAGGGTTAATAGTCATATACCCTGATATATATGACATTGTTATAGATGAAAAAAGGCCGGATGGAGATAAGGCATGTTCATAGTAAAGTGAAGAGGAGAAACAGTTTAACCCGTATCCTGCCAAGTCAGTGAAAAGGAATTTTCAGGCCGGTCGTAAAAACCCGAATAATGCTATTCTAGACTTATTTTTAGGTGAAAAATATCTCCTTATCGGACAGCGTAGGACCAAGATCAGACTGCACGTTCTGTGCAGTCTGATCTTGATCTATGCTGTCCGCAAAAGGTCAGCGAGTCGCGCTTAGCAGCTTAAGTGTTAATTAAGGGTAAAAGTTACCTTCAGTAAGAAATTATGTAGCCTCTGCTCCGTTGGCGGCTGACAAACCACAAACACAAACAGTGTGTTAAATATAAACACCAAACACGTGCTCGTCTCCATGTTGATTGTATGTAGCACAAGAAATAAAGAAAATTAATGTTTCGACCTAAACGCCGACTGGCATACTTTTGTGTCAAGTTTGTTTATTGTAACTGTTGAATCGTTGTCATATCCTGGTCCTTCCAGCTGTTAGATTTAAATCTTTCGCTGCAACGTAAATAAATTCGATTTTGTCTAGGTCTAAAAGATCATTACAGATGAAGGTGATTTTGGTCATAGTTTAAAGCAGGAAGCGTATTCTGATCTTGATCTACACCGTCCTCCAAAATTAAGTCGTCATCTGCATTAAAAGAATTATTTCAGTTGCTAAATTATCAGTGACAGATTCGAAGATTCTAGAGGCTGGAGAATTTCTCAAGCTAATTAGATCTCAATTATCAAATTAAACGCAGAATTCGAAAAATCCCGAATGCAATGGTGAATAATTAAACTAAGGACATTTTCGCTAACAGTTTAACACTCATCCTAAATTCCGAGACAAAACGTCTCGGTCAAACAGATGCTTAGCTTTGGATTTTAGAATTGAGTCCTGCTCTGTGAAAATGGGGCTATGTGCATTTGCAAAAAGTATCGACCCATGTCCGCCTGCACAGACCGCGCGGGCTGACCGGGGCCGAAACCTTTTGCTAATGGTCAATTTTCTGCATGTCAAAGGACCGATCTACCAAATGATTCAGTTGGTTGTTAGTCAAAATGGATTTTATGGATCCATAACTATGTGATGACTTGCTTAGTATAATGAATCACAGAGATGCATTAACCCTTTCCCAAACAAGCCCTGGTTTTCACGTGTCTGCAATACAAGTCTTTTGAAAACATTGTGGGAAAAGGAGAAATTGCTCGTAACGAGCAATTTCTCCTTTTCGCACAGTGTTTTCTACCCATTTTGATAACTTCCTGCCATTTTCATCAAATTTAAAATTGTCGTCTGTAAACTCTTTCAATTTGGACCAGTCCAAAATTTGTCGTTTGGGAAAGGGTTAAGCTCCCAATTTACCAGAACATGGCTCATGTAGAAGCAGATGATAAAAAAAAGGTTAGTGAAAACTGTCCCTGTACTAACGTGTGGCTTGTCGGTCACTTCACCCGGTGGAAAAAAAAGTATCGATTTTGAGGTTGGCTTCTTACTTTTCCGAATGATTATGAGCATCAAACGACGTAAAAAAATGTGAGTCCTTTCATTGAACTAAGATTCGGTTAGTTTCCTACTATGTTTTCAGAAAATCTAAAAATCTTCAATCGCAGCTAAACATACTATAGCTGAAATGAACTTCATATATTCAACACGTAAGGCGAAGTATGATTCCTTATCTGTTTACATAACGAGCCTCTCTTCTAGAATTCCGCTGTTACGAACGTAATTTCACTGAAAACAGTTATAAAATTCACATTTTGATCCTACTGCAACACGCCCTAAATAAATCCACTATAAACATTAAATAAACAATATTCTTTGTATTTCTTCGGTAGAGAATCTTGACGGAATATCGCGGTTTTCTTACATTGCGTTGGGCGCATTCAGTTGAACGGCGAAACTTAAAGGGGAACTGTTGTGAACAATTAGATCTTTGTGTTTCCTGTATTAGCGTTTCAGACCAGGGTCCGTTTTCACTAACCAATCTTAGAAACATTCTTTGTGTTGTTCTCTAAGATTTTCTAAATTTGAGAGTAACAAACTTCTGATTGGCTAAAGCAAACGGCTCAGCCAATCAGAAGTTATGTTACTTTCAAATTTAGAAAATTCTTTTAGACTGGGACCAAGAATGATCGTAAGAATGGTAGTGAATATGGACCCAAACTGCTAGGCAAAGAAAAGACTTGAGATTTCTTTTCTTAGCTATCATATTTATTGCCTTCTTTAAGGTTTGGTCCAGAAATCCTCAAATGCAGTAAGATCAGCCACTTCAGATGTGTTTCTGATTAGTTGCATTCTTATTGTTGTTATTTTATATCGTTCGTAACTTTGTAACTCTTATTGGTTCAAATAAAACATGCAAATTCACGAGAATCTAATCAAGTACCGATCGCAAGACACTCAAAAGAAAAAAACACTAAGGTCCGTATTCACCAGCCATCCCTCCGAACCTTCCTAGTCCTATTCTAAATATATTTTTTTTAATTTGAAATTAACACAACTTCTGATTGGCTAAACCAAACAGTTTAGCCAATCAGAAGTTGTGTTACTTTCTAAATATGGAGTTAGGTTTTCCATGAGATTCATTTTCTATCGTCCCCAGTAAATCAATTCGATTGTAAGAGGCTGTGCTTACTGTGACGACTGAATTTTCTGTAATTGTATACAATGGTAAGACTATTTGTTTATTAAATATTCACTGTCTGAATTTCAAGCGAGTCAGTTCTTCTTATTTTGGAAATTATCGGCGCTCTTAACCAAACAATCACGAGTTTCAACGACGCTGAGAAAGGAGGCTTTTGAAAACTGTGGGAACAAGAGAAAATGCTCTTAACCAGAATTCTTCCTTTACCCACAATGTTCTCTTCTCTGTAAAATAGAAATTACTTGATTTGAATCACAATCAATTTGTCGTCCGGAAAAGCTTCCAAGTTGAACAAGTCTAAAATCTTGTCGTCTGGCAAAGAGTTAAACTACTTGATGGTATCGTGTTGAAAGCCCTTTTCAACATTATTTCAGTTATTTAGTAGCGGTCGTTGGACTTATCCATGCTTCCCCGGAGTTCCTTTTTACCAGTATTTCGTACACATTGGCTTCTTTCCCACGTAACCATCGTCGAAACTAAACCATTTGAACTGATGATCTACTATCATCCAAATAGGCATGGATGAATGTGGTTCTTAAAAAGGCAAAGCAAGTTCCTGTATTGCTACTGCTATGACAGTAGGCCTACATACCAAAAGAAAAAATATCTTACGGATTTTATTTAACTCTTTACCAGGCGACAAAATTTTAGATTTGCCCAAATTGAAAGCAGTTGCAGACGGCAAATTAAATGTGACTCAGTTGGACTCTCTTGTGAAATGGTAAAAGACATTGTTGGAAAGGAAAATATGTTGGCTACCAGCATTTTCTCCTATCCCACAATGTTTTCAAGGGTCTTACTTGTCGGAGTCGTTGAAACACAGGAAAGTGTGGCAAAAGTTTTACTTTTATCGGGACGGTTACTTAACTCCTATTCTGGTAGGTGAATGAAATTGACACTTAAATGGGTAAGGTAAATGCAATTGTTTCATAACTTTTGCTGTGTTTTGTCCGTGAAACAACGTTATTCAAAGAATAGTGTAGATTTATGATCAGGTTGCATTTTTTGCTGTAGTCTGACCTTGATTTATACTGTTTGCCAAAATAAAAACCTTAGGTCTTGGTTCGCATTTTATGGATTTATCCATATTCTGATCGAGCGAACATCTGTCGTCAGTGAACATTTGTCGTATGAATATGAAATATAAATGGGCCATGCTTTGTGAAAAGGGCACTTAATGCAACTGCGAAAATTATCAATCCATGTCAGTCCGCGCAGGTTGACATGAGCCGAAACTTTTCGGTATCTTTAAATTTTCTGCATGTCGAAAGATTCTACCTCAAGGTTCAGTCGGTTGTTTGTCAAAGTGGATCTTATGGATCCATAATAAGGTGATGTCCTGCTTGATATGATGCATTATGGAGATGCATTAAGCCCCCTTTTGCCAGAGCGCGGCTCATTAATATAGTTTATAGCATGTTTTTCGTTGAGTTATAAATGGTTAGATTTAACTGTTTGAGTTTTCCCTTTTTATAACTTATGCAGTCCTTTAAACTGCATGGGAGACAGGGTCTGACTCAAGTTGGCTTTTTAGGTAAAGCCTTTGGAAAACGAGTCTAGGAAAATGTTATTTGGGACACCTATGCCTATCTCAAGGTCATTTTTTTTTTCAACCAGTTTTTTTTTAAAAAACTTATCCTCTAACATTTGAACGATGTATGACAATGAATGGCAAATATACCAGACAATCTGGTATAGATCCTAGATCAGATTGCACGTTTTATAGTCTACAACCTCGGCAAAAGTACATTAAACCTCTCTCCAACATGTTAACAATTTACCAGACGACAAAATTTCAGACTTGTCCAAATTGAAAGCATTTGCAGACGGCGAAATACATGTGGCTCAAATGGTGTTATTTGTGGTAAAAAGGGTAGAAAACATCGTGGAAAAAAGGAGAAAATGCTATTAACCAGCATTTTCTCCATTTTCCACAATGTTTTCAAAAGGCCTCTTTCTCAGGCTCGTTAAAGTACGGGATTGCTTGAAAAAGGGTTACGTGTTGACGCCTGATCAAATTTGAATACATTTTCCTCACAGCTGATTCTATAACGATCCAGTAAATTACACCGATAATTGGTATAATGTGACAAATTCTGTCAGTACACGAAAATACTAACTAGATGTGCAATCTTTTACCCCATCACTGAATGTTTGGACTCTTCCAAGATAAGATACTGAAAAGATAAGACACAAGAACTGTCATCGGACAGCACAGCTTGTCTGAAAAAGTTAATTGTTGGGTGTGGCAGTGCCTTGAAACAGTAACCAAGGACAAACGACCCAACACCAACTTCGACGCCAGGGTTAGTTCAACAGCTCCTTCCTGGACTTCGTCCAGGAACATGTCTGTGACCTTGGCCTTTTGGTCACAGGCATGGGCAGCGGTATAGCTGAATGAAACTGTAGACCTATATCCATCATCAAACTAAATACGAGACAAATCTAATATTCAATTTCAAAATCTGTGACCTTAAGATTATGGACGTATGCATGGCTAGGATATTGCTCGCCCTGTATTTGTCATCAAGCGAAATATGAGTGGGTGCTGCTTTTTCTCGCAATTTAAGTGATTTGAAGGTCACTCTTGAAAAAGGGGGCTTAGTGCATCATCGTGATGTACTACACCAAGAAAGTCATCTCATAATTATGGGTCTATAATCTAATGTGTCTATTCAATGGACTAAATAATGATGTAGACTGGTCCTTTGGCATGCAGAAATTTGACTAATGGCAAAAGGTTTCGACCAGGCCAGCCTGAGCGGACCGGACAACGCGGGATGACCCTGGTCGATTTTTCTTTTCTTTTTTTCCCAGATGCATTAACAATCTTTTCCAGAGAGCACAGCTCAATTAATTTCCATCTCAGAAATCTTATTCAAGTATTTTTTCCGTAATATTTACTTAAGTTTAGAACCAGAGAGCCTATGCACTAACACGATATGCCTGTAATTTATGACAGTTGTCTATTTGTGTTATATAAATAGAAAGCATCTATATTCTATTTTTTATCTCGAAGGTTTTTCCCTGTTTTATAATTTATTAGTTTCTGTTTTCATGAACGATTTCTTGGCAAGAATTCGGTTGTATTTGGCTTCATGTGAAGAAATTAATATCCTTGAAACTGTTGAGGATATGAGCTTCAATTAACCATTTGGTCGCCGTGAACAAATTTAGGTGCTTTTTATGGACACTATAGATCACGATCAAGCAGCACATTTTATACGGTCTGACCCGGGGTCTACTCTGGTATTTGAACCATACTCTAGCCAAGAACTCGCAGCATTTTTTTACCTATGCACTGACTTACATAAGGATCTTGTGTAACTGAACTGAGCTCTGCCCTTTTCTTAACACGTGGAAGCGTGTGTGGAATGGCACTTCTTCGGTTTTCCTCTATATTATTACTATTTGATTAGGAAGCAAATATTTGAAAATTTTACTTACTCAGCGAAAGTTGAATTTCTGGCTGCTTCGGTTACTTACTTCATTTCCCATTTCAGACTACGACTCTCTCTGCTTCTCTCTCTCTCTCTCTCTCTCTCTCTCTCTGGATTATCTACTTTCGCTTTGTTTCTAAAACCAGTTTTCCTTCCTCTTTCTTGAAAAGAAATACATTTTAGTAAGATGTTTTCTAATTTATAATGATGCCACAAGAACAAAACGTAAGAAACGAAGAAACTCGATCCTGTCACAAGGTCAAACCACAGTTTTCTCAAAGACTACAGGACTAAATTAAAGTCAAAATAACAAGGTCCACTAACAACAATAGATTGTCATATGTCTAGCCCATCTTTCCTCTGACTGACTAGCTGTGATCGATGACCATTGGTCGGTCATCTGTATCTAGAATGACAAGTTACAGCTCGTTAGAGCTTCAAGCAAAACACTAGATATGTTTTACCAAACAATTTCTAGGTTTAACGACCTTAAGGAAAAAGGCCCTTGAACACATTCTGGTTACCAGCCTTTTCTCCTTTTTTCACGATGTTTTTAAAAGCCTTCTTCGTCAGGGTCTTTAAAACAGGGTTAGAATAAAATCTCCCAAATGAATGGTATACTCGGGAAGTGGACGGGTCGGTCGTCAGTCAGACAGACAACATTTAGTTACAGATTCTTACTCAGAACCAAAAGCAGCTAAATATCTCAGAATGAATACCATAATCATTTATTCAAATTCCGCTTTCAACGGCTGTCTTTACAGTATAATCAATGAATATCAGAATATCAGTGTCCTGTGGCATTAACCCTCTACCAAACGACAACATTTTGGACTTTTCTAAAATCCAAAGCATTTGCACAGCACAAATCGAATGTGGCTCAAATGCTGATAATTGTCTTTGAAAAGGTAGAAAACATTGAGAGAAAAGGAGAAAATGCTGTTTACCAGCATTTTCTCCTTTTCCCACAATGTTTTCAAAAACCGTCTCTCTCTAAAGGTCGATAAAATTCGGGAGAGTGTGATAGAGGCTTAAGATGAGTAAAAATGACGACCAAAATTAGGATGTGCTCCCGAGGCAGACAAGATGGAGGAAATAACATCTATTACAGTCATTATTGGTATTAAAGTAAAAGTGATGCGGCTATCACGAGTATTATTAGAATAATTACGGTCACCCGAGCAACCGAGACAAAAAACTATACAATACCGAAACCCTGGCCCACGTTACGACGGGATACTAGGACGTTTCTGTATTTGGTGTCCTGTGTGTTAAAATTTTTCAAAAACTATGTTTAAAATCTTAATCACAGATGGATCAACCACGTCTAGCTGGCATTTTAGGAAGGATGCGTGTACTATCTATTTGGATATGCGCTTGTCTCCGCTTTGCCTTGGTTCCTCGTTTTGTGTGTGTATGCATATGTGTGTGTGATTTTTTTTTTGTTTGCTTGAATGGTGCTTTATAATCCTTTTAACAGTGTATGAGAAAACACGTAGATAAATCCCATAAGTACTGGACTGAGGTTAAATTGTCTTGCCCAAGGACAAATACAGTACCGGGCTGAGGTTGAATTGCTTTGCCCAAGGATATTCCCAGGTAACCAGTGCCACCAGAGACGGTCAAACCCAGATTTTCATATTGCAAACCCAACGACTTGACCACTGACCTGCGAACGACACCCTTGTTACTTAGATACTTATTTTGGTCTGATCGTTGACTGTTGACAATAGAAAGGATGGACAGACAGACATTTAGACATATCTGATGAGTGCATGAACAAATCATGTATATTCGTGGCCTCTGAGGCATTTCCGTGTCATTGAGTACTTTTATCAAAATAACCCGTTAATGTCGTGCGGTGTAGATCAAAGACGGCACTGTGCGCTAAGAGCAATCTGATCTTGTCGACATTGTTCCCAATTGCAGCTAAAATCATCTTGGAGTGCAAAAATTCCAGCGTCGCAAGACAAATATACTGAATAATTCTCTTGAAATTACACATAATAGAGTTATTACTGTCATACAGTGGATCATTGTCAAGATTTATGGTATTCTGTCCTCTATATTTTTAAATACAAAGAAAACAAATTTATCAACATCGTAAGAACATTGCAGTTTCTTTGCCGGTATATAGTTTCTTTCTTTTTCTTTTTAAGAAAACTGAACTCTGTTGGACATTGAAGATCCAAGATCAGGCTTTTTTTTTTTTTTTTTTCCAGTCAGATCTGATTTCATGCTATTTGTAAAAGAACCTCAGCATTCGAATGGTAAAGGGTGACTACAGACTAGCGGATTACTGTAATGGACATTATCATTTCCTTGTTTTTTCGTTCAAGAGCACGTTCGCAACTATGCTTACTTACTTTGTATTGTTTTTGGCTGAATTTGAATTAAAAGTAATTTACGTAGACCTAGCGTTACACGCTTCTGTTGGTTTGAATTCTATTATTCTAACCATTATCATTAGTTACGATTCACCCAATATCAAACTGGTAAAAATTCGCGACAACTTGGGTCTTTTTAATTCTTTACCAAACAATTCTATGTTTTATCTACCCTGGTGAAGACGGATTCTGAAAATATTGTGGAAAAAATGAGAAAATGCTGGTAACCAGCATTTTCTCCTTTACCTACAATCATTTATAACCTGTTAAAGAAAAAAATCCATTTTTTGAGTCACTTTTCAGTAAATGGACAACTCTTTAATTTTGTCACAAGTGTTTTCTACCCTTTCAAAGACCCATCGGCATTTGAGCCAAATTTAATATGTTGTCTGCACATGCTTTTGATCTAGAAAAGTCTAAACTTTTGCCGTTTGGTAAAGGTCTAATTCAAATTGAGCATTTTTTGGTGAAACAAATTTCATTCAAAAGAACAGAAAATGATATTTATGTTTCTAACAGTCTTTCCATATATCTCATTACATAGCAAATGACTTTTGATATACAATTATATAACTGTCAGTCAATATGCCAATCAATGTCTATTGCGTGTCTATTGCACTAATCTTAATCTGACCTTATTCTTGTACTCGTACGAGGGGTGTTCAAAAAATACGCGGAAGAGTACTGTAATTCTCTAAAATATTGCTTGAATACAGTGAAGTTGATACATATTGAAGACAAATTGATAATGTATTGAAAGTATGAATTTCAAATTATTATTTCAACGCCTTATAAAGATATGGTAGATATGGCAACGTCATGTTCCAGAACCCGGCCCAAAATGCAATAAAACGTAAGCATTTGCCGTTCGGAAAACGACGTGTCTCTTTTGTGTCTGATCAGATATCACCACCAAATTTTGTCACAATCTGGCACCGAGTCTTTGCATGACGTTTATGAAGTCACATTAACGTCTGGCGTCATTTGAGCGTTTGGCGGTCATATTGTTTATTCACGTCTGTCAATAGGAGTACCGAACAGAGAACAGCGGTTAAATTTTGTGCTTTAAATAGAAAATCAAGAAAAAATGCGATGGAAATGTTAATCAAGGCATTCGGTGATTCAGCAATGAATAAAACGGCTTTTTACAACTGGTATGCGCGTTACGAAGCCGATCATGAAAGTGCGATAGATAGAAGCGGAGAGCCGATGTCGATAACGCAACGTAAAGAATAGGAAATCAAGGAACTTTTGGACAAGGATAGACTCATTATTGTAAGAAAATTAAGTGAACGAGTGGACTGTAGTGTTGGGATTTTACATCACATTATTCATGACACTTTAGATATGCGGAGACTGTGCGCTAGGTGGAGACACAAATGTTGTCGGACATTCAAAAAGAGAAGAACGTGGAATTGGGTCAGCGCTTTGTTATGCGATTTGATCGAGAACAGGAGGACTTCCTAAATCGTATCATTACTATTGATGAAACATGGATAAGCCTATAAGAACCTGAAACAAAGGAACACCCTGCCATGTGGAAAGATGAAATTCTTTACGGAGTTCTCTCACCTTGGCATGTGAAAGAAACCAATGCAATAACACGACGTAAAACTGACGCCGGATGACGTTGGGCCATATCTTTAAAAGTTGTTGAGATATTGACATGAAATTTACACTGTTAATACAAAATTATTTTGTCTACAGCATGTATACATTTTGCTATTTTCAACATATATTTGAGAGAATGACAATACGTATTTTTAACAGCCCTCGTATATTCCGCGGAAAGCGTCATGTTTACACGAATGCCATATAGATTTGAGCCATGCTTTTTGAAAAAAGGGTTTAATGCATCTGCAAAAGGTATCGACCAATGTCAGCCTGTGCAGTCCAGGTCGACACTTTTTGTTATTTGTAAATTTTCTACACGTCAAAGGACTACTCCGCAGCATAGTACAGTCGGTAGTTAGACAAATGTGTTTTATGGATCTATGATTACGTGATGACCTGGTTGGTATCATGGATCACGGAGACGCATTGAACCCCATTTTGCCAGAGCACAGTTCATTTTGTTTAGTGTTGTTTAGTGTGCATTTCAACACGACTACAGCCATTTTCTTTAAGCTGTCAAAAATCTGTATTTCCTGATCTCTAAGTGACCTCAGTCAAGGACAAGATCTACATGCCATAACATTTGTACAACTCAGTGTTGTTTGTTCGTTCATTCGTTTGTTTGTTACGTTGGTTTATCTTAGCCGAGAAAAATGCCCCAACTGAAAGAAAGACTATTTCGCTTGTGTGCAGACTGATGTAGATTTAAACTGTCCGTAAAAGATCCTTGAGTCGCGCTTAGCAGCCTACGGGTTAATGATGACTCTTGGCGTTTTTCTACAAGAGTAATTGCTATATCAATAGTAATTTGTGTCTGTTAGACCCAATTATAGCATGATTTTGTTCTTTTCTTTTGATTCTTACCCTGTGCGTTTTACAGAGTGAATTTAAATACTTAGCACGACGTATTCTCCCAGCATGTAATTCTTTTTTTCTCTCTAGGAACGCGTAATGTTTCTTCACTTAACCATTAAGCTGCTAAGCACGACTCACTGACCTTTGGCGGACAGTGTAGATCAAGATCAGACTGCGCAGAACGTGCAGTCTGATCTTGGATCTAGACTATCCGATGAGGAGGTATTTTTCCCCAATATATAAATTTAAAATATCAGTGTTTGGGTTTTTACCATCGACTTGAAAGTCTCATTTTAGTTATTTAGCAGGATAAGGCTTAACTCTTTACCAAACGACAAAATTTTACACTAGTCCAAATTGAAAGCATTTGCAGACGACACAATAAATGTGACTAAAAATAGAAATTTGTTTTGGAAAAGATAGAAAACATTGTGGGAAAAGGAGAAAATGCTGGTTACCAGCATTTTCTTCTTTTCCCACAATGTTTTAAAAGTCTCTCTCTCAGGGTCCTTAAAACACGGGATTATGTGGTAAAGGGTTAAATCTCACAAATAACCTGTAATAGCCTAGTGCATGTATAATCATACACTTGAGTCAAATGGCGCTTAATGCATCTCCATTTTGCATTTTACCGAGCAGTCACCAAATAATTATGGATCCATAGAAACTACTTTGTCTAACAAGGGACTAGATTATATGGTAGAATGGTTCTTGGACACGCAGAAAATTTGCAAGAAGCAGAAAGTTTCCACCCGTGTCAGCCTGCGAGGACTGTGCAGAAAGAATGCTATCGAGAGTGATTGGTGAATACGCGCCCAGGACGCAGCACACAAACATAATGCTGATCAGATGATACTACAGAGATTGTCTAAAACAACCCCTCCACCTCCCCAAAGTCCGTGTCCAAAAAGAAGCGGTGACAGAATAACAAATAACTGTGCATGTGTATCATTTGAACTTCGGGAATTGAAAGGGTTGATCTTTGCATATAAAAGAAACCATTATTGATAGCAATGTAGGCCAGAGGTCCAGACAGCTAAAAGGGACAAGGAAACATAATGGTTGACCTACAACCTTTCAATGCGTCACATTATTTTGTCTAATGAAGCTTGTGACAGTCTACATTATATCTCATTGTGCTATGCCAGATATGTATGGAAGATTTGGCAAAGAAAAGACTGGTGTTTCCAAGAGATTTAATTTATTCATTGATTGGTTTAACAGTATTTTACGTCGCTTTCCATACTATTTTAGTTTAATCATGGTGACACGAGCAGGAGGCAAGATGCTAGGGTTTTGCAGTGCCTTGCAAAAGGATTTCCTGTCCCACTGACTATCATCAATCCTCGGAGAGAACTTGACACAGCTAGAAAACTGAACTATCGACCCCTGCTTTCAGGCCCTGTACTTTACCGACTGGGCTACAGAACTCATCCCGATGATTAATATACAAAACACACTAAAGACTAGTTTCAGACGTTTCAACAAGTATTACAAGAGACAGCAATCTGTAAAATGCTAAGTAGCACATAGCAGCCTATTGATTAATATAAAATACTAGTTAGTACTTTACCAGACGGAAAAAAAAGACTCGTCCAAATTGAAAAAAATACTACAGACGACAAATTAAATGTGGCTGAAATGATGGTCTTTGAAGGGGTAGAAAACATTGTCGGAAAAGGAGCAAATGCTGGTTACCAGAATTTTCTGCTTTTTCCACTATTTTTTCAAAAAGCATTTTTCCTCAAGGTCGTTAAAACTCGGGATTGTGTGGTAAAGGGTTAGTGAAATTACCTAGAGGAAAAGAAAATATCTGATCAGTCTAACCAAGAAAGTAATGTAGAAGCCAATGCTTGTATCAACAAATCTGTTGCTCTTCCTTCAGCGTTTTCAAAAGCTATCCGCTGCAGGGGCGAGGGAGAGCGCACTTCTCTGGAAAAGGATTGGTCACGAAATGAAGGACAAATTTCAGCTAGATTCAAACTCACCACATTTATTTTAAGCGCCTGACGCTCTTAACTCTTTCACAAACGAGAAAAAATTTGGACTTAACCAAATTGGAAGAATTTGCAGACGACCAATGAAAGGTAGCTGAAATGACATGATTTATGCATGAAAGGGTAGAAAACAATTCGGGAAAAGGACAAAATGCTGGTGACCAGCATTTTATCCTTTTCCCACAATGTTTTCAGCAGGCCTTTTCCTCGGTGTGGTTAAAACTCGCAGATGTATGGCAAAGAGTTAATTCCCCAAACTTTCACCAATATTTCATAGATAAGTAGGGCTGAAGCTTGAAATCGAGAGGAAAGTTACTGGCGCCAAATTTATCTTCTGCCCAACACATTTCAAAGTTCAAATTGTTCTCGCATTAATCAATGACTGCAAAAAAAAAAGACCCGAGATATTTTAATGAGATATTTGATCATTTCATTCTATTGTAAACACTCAATTAGATGAGACAAACTTGACGCCTCTCATCAATATTCTGAAGTTTGCACGCCTCGGAATACTCCGTCAAACCTAGACGTGTAACAGTAACAACGTTCAACAACTGAAATGTACTTTTTCCAGGCAGAAATGAAATAACATAAAATGTTGCCGTTTTAACCCTTTACCACACAATCTAGAGTTTTAAAGACCCTGAGGAAAAGGCCTTTTGAAAACATTGTGGGAAAAGGTGAGAATGCTGGTAACCAGGATTTTCTCATTTTCCCACACTGTTTTCTTATCTTCAAAAGACAAATCTATTCGTTTTAGCCACGTTTAAATTGTTGTGTGCATATGCTTTCAAGTTGGACATGTCTAAAACTTTGTCATTTGGTACGGCGTTAATGCTGGTTGGCGGGAAAGCTAACAAAATATGAGACAGTGAAGGTCTTAGTTTTATATGTACATGTACGTTAAATGCAATCTAATCTTGATCTACACTGTCGGTAGAGGCAGACAAGGATTTGCGTAGCGCTGTAAGGGTTACAGTATTTTTCTCATTCCTAGCTACTAAGCGTGACTCTTTGACCTTTTGCGGACAGTGTAGATCAAGATCAGACTGCAGAGAACATCCCTGTCCCACGATGTTTTCTCTGTCTCACAATGTTTTCTATCCTTTCATAGAAAAATCCCATTATTTAAATTATATCTTGTCACTCCATGGTCTTTTCCAAGGTCTGAAATTTTTGCTTTTTATCAATTTTCTTCATTTCAAAGGACCATTCCTACCTGAGGAATCAGTCGTTGTTCGACAAAGTAGTATATCCATAATATAAGATGACCTTTGTGGTACGATGCATCACGGAGATGCACGAATCCCCGTTTTGTCAGAGCGCGGCCCAAAAAAGGGAGGGTGAGGCATGTATCATTAACAAGTAATCGAGTTAGGGATGCAAGATGATTCCTGACGGATGATATGCAGATGAGCCTCGTTTGCAAACAGGAAGTACGGGTCGGCGCAAGCTCATTGACATTCAGGTTGGGCTTAGGGCAGGAAATTTCAATCAATTAGATCTGTCCAGAAAGCAGAACTGGAGAACGGAATTAGGATGCTGCCAGTCTACATTATGAAACCAAAGTAG
This sequence comes from Tridacna gigas, assembly GCA_945859785.2. NCBI lineage: Eukaryota > Metazoa > Mollusca > Bivalvia > Cardiida > Cardiidae > Tridacna > Tridacna gigas. Next base: position 36,270,723 of record OX244037.2, on the reverse strand, counting down.
GCCTACTGTTGAAAAATATGCAAGCTTGTACTTCAACTCTACCACAGTACAAAATTTGCCGGTACGCAAAGCATTTGCAGACGACAAAAACGTGAAAAGTGCAGCGCAAATGGCATCGTTTGTCCTTGAAGGACAGAAACAAACAGTGTGAGGAAAGGATAAAATGCGGTTTACCAGCATTTTTTTTTCTTTTTTTCTTTTCACACAATAATTTGAAATGTTTTCTTCCCCAGGATTGTACAAACACCATATATATAAGCTCGACCTTTTCAGACGGCTAAAAAGACGTTCAGTGGAAACTCTGAAAGAAGTTTATTCTATAGACCACATGAAACAAGCGTGGTATCAATACAAGATAAGACTGCAAGTTCTGTAGTCTGATCTTGATCTATGACGTCCGTAAAAGCATGTTTGGTCCTGAAAGGGTCAAGTAAAGCGACCGATCAACCATCCAAGAAAACCAAACAATTTTACCGGAAAAGAAAACCCGAGTGAAAATTTAACAACGAATGAACTTTTTTATTTAAGATGCTGCCACTGTACAGCATAAAACTGGGTATTTTTGAAAACTTGTACATCTGTGTAAACAAACCCTTTACCAAACGAGCTCGTGTTCTAGGACCATGAATAGAAAGGCTTATGAAAGCCTTGTAAGAAAAGTAGATTTTCCTGGTTAGCGCATTTTCTTCTTTCCCCTAATATTTCAACCCTTCCAAAGAAGAATTCCTTCTTTTGTGGCCCCATAAAAATTTAATTTGACGTCTATAATTCAATTAAATTTTCGTCGTTAGAGATTGATCTCCCCTTTACATCACTGGTCGAGTAAACTTCTAGGAATGTTTGAGGATATTATTTGGGTAATAATTTCCTATACACATGATTTTGTAAGGCACGACTTTGAAAACATCATTCTACATCAAAGATAATTAAGATTACCTACATTTTGATGTATTAATAACTGCCGTAAAACACTGACAAATCAATCTCTCGCTCTCTCTCTCGCCCCACTTTTCTTAAACACTTACATTGGAAGAGAGACAACTTTTGAGGTATCAATATGCAGTAGCGTACTTGTCATTGCCACTGCCTGTAAGTAGCGTGCACACCGTGTAGACAGCAGTTTGTCTCGGGTTTTATGGTAGCCACTACAAAAGTAATCAACCATCTCGTACCGCTGAGCAAGGCTCTACATGACTGTTTATTTTGTGCAGAAGACAATCGATTAACACTACTGTTGTGAGTTTGTTGTGAGTAGATAAAACCAGTTACAACATACCATGAACACGTTGAAAGTGCACTGGCTGGCAGTACGTGCAACGAATATACCCGTACAGTTGAATACGGTGCCACGCGCCAAAAACAAATTCACAATAACTAAGAAGTACACTACACTGATCATCTTTGTTAAGCAATTTATTACCTTGGCACTGCCAAAGCTCTCCTCTAGTCGACCAGTGCAGATGAAGGTAATTGATGTTAACGTTATTGATCCGAAAAAGCAAACCAAGCCCGGATCAGTGCTCTATGGTTTAATTTCGAAATTAACCAAACTCACTTGATGGGAATTTTATTGCACTTTGAAAGTAAATACCATTGCAAAGTTTCAATAAAACAGGATTGTTATGAATAAAAGATAACACACAATGTCATACATGAGATATGGAATTCTTTAATATTTTCCATAAGTTTTATGGAACAAAAATATTTCAAATCATCATAAGTTAATGCCAGTAAGAATGCCTTTCCATGAATTATCTAGATTGAAAGTACCATTTTCACGCTCACCAAAACTCAAGATGTTTAAAAAGGAAAGCTTTAAAAATCAAACGTTTATAATGAACACTGTAACAAAAGCAGACATACATGTAGATAAAAAGGAACACTTTCTCTTTTTGTCAACATGCTTTGTAAAAGTATCTACTGTGCTGCAGAAATTATTTTGTCCTCAGCAAACATCTGCTACAGATGGACTCAGATGTGTTGAAATGGTGTATTTGTTGTAGTAGAAAGATCATCTGAACCATCTTCAACTACGAGAACCCTCCACTAAATATAAGATCTAAGGCTGCTTGTAGATCACCATGGGTGGCTTGTAATGCCTCTCTGGCAACATTTTCATCTGTAATGCCCATCTCTCTCATTCTCTGTATCTGATTCTGAAATCACAGAAGTGTGGTTCAGTCAAATCTTCATCACTAACTTAAAACAGGACCCAATCACTCAAAGTGTATCAAGTAAGGAAGAATACACTATGTTATAGTCTACTCATTGCAAATTTAAAATTATCCTTACAAAGTCTGGTTATTCAACATGAACTATGGCTAGGTTCATAAATAGATGAGCCATGCTCTGTGAAAAGGGGGCTTAATGCACCTCCTGATGCTTTTCACCAATCAAGTCAACACATGATTATGGATCCATAAAATCCATTTTATCTAACATCCGACTGAATTCTGAGGTAAAATGGTCCTTTGACATGCAGAAAATTGACAAGTAGCAAAAAGTTTCAACCTATGTCAGCCTGCGCAGACTGCGCAAGCTGACAGGGTTGATACGCTTTGTAGATGCATTAAGTCCTCTTCTCACAGAGCACGGCTTATATGTATATCTTTGACAACCTTGCGCAACAAATGAAATTGCCCGAAATAGCAAATGTCGTCAAATCAAGGACAGCAGTACATCCGATTCTTCATATGAGCAATTAAAACTATAGATACCAATCTTCAAAGGCATTACTTTCGAAACTTCAGTATTTCATTTTCTATTATATATTAATTATGATAAACAATATTTACAGTCATGGCAGAACTCTGCGCTTGTAAAATGGCTTGCTGGAAAATGGCTGGTGTGATCACAGGAGGTCCAACAGGCTGACTTTGGGCTGGCTGTTGAAAAAGGAAAAATATTTCTATGAAATCAATAACTGGTACAGAACAATGATGGTAAACAAATGACGTTCCTCCAAAATGATCCATTTCTTAGGTTTCCAGTAAAATATACTATATTCCGTAATATAAGTTCTTAAGACCAAACAGAATGTTTGATACTGGAAAAGGTAAGGTTAAAGAGAAAATTCCTAACAATTTCATTTAAATTTAAAAAGAAATCATTGGACCTACACATGTTACATTCATCAAAATTCTAGAATTCTGTATGATAAGATGAAAACTGCTAGCAAGGTATAAGGAATATACAGAAGAAAATCATTGTATGAAAAAACACAATGATTTCTACCATTTTAAAGTCAAATTTGAGCCCAATATCATTCATTGTCTGAGAATGCTTTTAATATTGCCGAGCCTAAAATTTTGTCATCTATTTAAGAGTTAGACATATAATGGACTACCGACCTGAGAGGGTCCTGGACCTCCAGTGGCTGCTGCTAGAGCTGCAGCAAGCTGATTGGCTGTGATTGGCTGAGAGGAGTTTTGACTCTGAAGAGACAGAAAAAGACCTGTTAGTCCTTTACAAGAAGACAAAATTTTACACGTTTGAATTGAATGCATAAGCAGATGACATAGGTTGTGGCCCAAATTATGCGATTTGTCTTTAAAAGAATGGAACATACTGCAGGAAAAGGAGAAGATGCTGGTTACCAGCATTTACACTTTTTCCAATAGTGTTTTCCAACACCTTTTTTGCTGGATTTGTGAAACTAGGGATTGTTTGGTGGAGGATCAAGACAAAAAAATGATAGATAATCATACTATTCACAGAGTTTTCTTCTTTGTATAACTTAAAATTACCCTCATATTTTTATAAAACAACAAAATTTTAACCTTGTCTGTATTGAGAGTATTTGAAGATGACAATCTTAATGCGAGTCAAACATTAGGGTTAGTTGCTGTGGGGTAGAAAACATTATGGGAAACAGGATAAATGCTTGTTACCCAGACTTTCTCCTTCCCCAACAATGTTTTCTAAAGCATTCATCCTTGGGATCATAAAAAAATGGAATTGTCTGGTAAAGGGCTACCCCTGCATTGCACTCACTTTTTATTTTATCATGTATGGTCTATCATTCAAGTATGAGAAAATCTGTGTAGTATGTTGCCTTGCTTTTTACAAGACCACAAAATTTAGGGCTTCTACATAGTGCAGGCATTTGAAGATGACAATTTTAAAGTAGCTTAAATGCTAGAATTTGTCCTTGAGATGGTAGAAAAGATTGTAAAAGGAGACAATACTAGTTGCAAATCTATTGTTTCAAAGATTCAAAAGATTTATTTTAGCGCTATTTCATACCTTTTTTAATACACTCTTGACCTGACAACAAAATTTTACACTGGACTTAATTAAAGCATTTGTAGAAAAAAAATCAAATGTTACTAAAATGATCATTTCTGGTCTTTGAAAGGGTAGAAAACATTTTGGAAAAAGGAGAAAATGCTGATTACCAGCATTTTCCTCTTTTCCAACTATGTTTTCATAAGTCTTTCCTTTCAGGGTCATCTAAAGTCAGGATTGTGTAGCAAAGGGTTAAAGTCCAAATAATTTAGCTTCTAACAGGCTACATACTATTGCAAATATAATTTAATACTTCATACAATGATGACTGTGCATAAATAATGAGCCATAGTACATAAATAATGAGCAAAAGAGGGCTTAATGCATCTCCGTGATGGATAATTCCAAGTAAGTCGTCATGTTACCATGGATCCATAAAATCCATTTTGTCCAACAACTGTCTAAATCATGGAGTAGACTGGTCCTTTGACATACAGAAAATTGACAAATAGTGAAAAGTTTTGGCCCAGGCCAGCCTACATGGACTGCGCAGGCTGACCTGGTTGATACTTTTCGCAGATGAATTAAGCCCCCTTTCCACAGAGCATGGCTCAATCATAACAAAACATTGATGAACATACAGATCCAGATGCCTCCTCATCATCCGACATTTGGTCGAGGGAGTATGCGGCTGTAGAGCTTCTCATGTATTCTCCTTTACTTCCAGTGTCTTTCACCATTGCAGCAATTTTTCTGGCAGTGTCTGGGAAACATGGATGTCTCTCTATCACTCTAAATATTCCAAAAAAAAAAAAAATGTTTTAATCTTCTACAAAACAATTTGCTTTCACAAACCTGGGAAAGGCTTTTGAAAGTATTGAAGGAAAAAGAGAAACAAAAATGTTTTCTACCTTCCAAAGAGCAATCAATTGAGTCACATCTAATTAATCCTCTGCATTTTTTTTTCTATCTGGACAAGTCTAACTCTTTGTTTTTTGGTAAAAAGTTAAACTGCTTTCATGCTGTTTGCAACATTTTTGAAAATAACAAAGACAGCTCACTTATTTATGTGTTTTCTATCTTTCTGCAGCATCTGTCCGGGGATCTACAAAGCCTGGTCAAAGGACAATCTCAGCAATTTCTCAGGCCATGAAAGGAACAATTTGCAAATATACCTCCTTAAATTCCATTTAGTGAGCTTCAGAATACTTACAGATGGTTTTGCACATTGTACATGTAAAATCCACAAAATGTAGGGTTTAATCTTGGATCTAAACGGTGTGTAAATCTGTACGACATTCTGGCAAAAAAAAAAGCCATGAAATGGGAATATTTGGGCATGTTTTCGGAAGTATGAAATCTCTTTTTAATTTATACACCAATTTTGGGGACTGGGATTCATGTATCAAAACAAAAGTCATACCGTCTTATATTTCCAGGGTGTATTAGTACTGCCAGAAGTTCCATGTCAAAGAACAAAGCTGCAAAACATGTGATAATTTCATTTCTATAAATTTTAATGACTGGCTAAATGGACTAGACTAAAGTTTTGTCATCTGTTAACTCTTTACCAAACGACAAAATGTTAGACTGGTCTAAATTGAAAGCACTTGCAGACGACAAAATAACTGTGATTAAAAAATTGGAAATTGCTATTGGAAGGGTAGAAAACATTGTGGAAAAAGGAGAAAATGCTGCTTACCAGCATTTTCTCCTTTTCCCACTATGTTTTCAAAAGGCTTCTTTCTAAGGGTCGTTAGTCCGGATTGTGTGGTAAAGGGTTAAAGAGCTAAACACAATTTCCCTTTGGAAACCATAAACACTCAAAAGAAAGCTTTGAAAACATTGTGAAAAGAGGAAAAAATGCTGGTAATTAGCATTTTGTCCTTTTCCAACAATGTCTTCTACCCTTCTGAAGAAAAACATCATCAAATCGGCCACATTTAATTTGTTGTCTGCAAATGCTTTCGGTAGAAGTCTGAAATAACGTTTTCTAGAAAATAAAAGGTGTTTGACTTCTAAATGATCTAAATCTCAAACCATCACTAAAACATCAACAGAAAATCACATTCAAAGTTTCAAATATGAACTAATGTGGATTTTATAATTTGGATTTTGTGTCTAAGTTCCAACATATTTAGTTTGCATGGATTGGGAAACAAGTTCTAACAACCCACATAAACCACTCTTAATAATTGCTTCCTGGAAACCATAACCAGTACTCGCACCGTGGTATTGGTAGTTCCAACAGTTGACCTTACTCATCATGGGATTTGAACTCAGAAGCTTTGATGTGAGAGGTCTATACTCTACCACTGCATCACTTTCTCCCATGGATTTTAGACAGGTGGGAAAACTGGAGTATACAAGTAAGTAACATTTACATAGTTTTCATTTCTTTTTCATTCAAAGCTTGTACATGTACATGTATTTAAGAAATCATTATCAAGTTAACCCTTAAGCTGCTAATCGCGACCCCCTGACCTTTTGCAGACAGTGTAGATTAAGATCAGACTGCACAGAACATGCAGTCTGATCCTTTGATCTACACTGTCCGATACGGTATTTTCTTTCCGGTGAAATCAACTTTGAAACCGCAGTGTTTGGACTTTTAGTATTGAGTAGAAATTTGTGTTTCATTTATTCAGCAGCTTAAGTGTTAATGTAGTATGATTTCCATTTCAAAGTGTTTTACCATCATATAGCAACCAGACAGAACTGATGCTTGTTTGGTTGGTAAAACAACAATCACAGCAAGAATGTGGGCACCTTAAGAGTACCTAACAATAAAGCTATCATGACTATGGAAGAGAAGCTCCTTAACCCTTTATGGGAATAAAATTTTGGACAAGACCAAACTGTAAGCATTTGCTGATGACACTTCAAACGATGGAAATTGTCTATGAAAGGGTAGAAAACACTGTGGGAAAAGGAGAAAATGCAGGCTGCCAGCATATTCTCCTTTTTCCTTGTGAATTCAAAAGCCTTATCATTCAGGGTCGTTAAATGTTGGAGCGTGTGTTAAGGGGTTACACCATAATGATTTCTACAGCTGTCCACTTCAGGGTTGTGAAAAATTATGTATATTTAGAAATTATTCAACATAAATATTTGTGGGAGATAGCTGAGTTGGGGTATAGAATTGACCTCTCACATCACAGGCTTTGAATTCAAATCCCATGGTCAGAGGTCAATCTTAAGAACTACCTTCATCATGACATGAGTACTGGTATAGATTTCCAGGATGCGATCCAGGATACACACTGTGTAACTTGTTCAAAATCAATGCAAAATTTATGAGTTTAAACCTTTTACCACACAATCCCGAGTTTTAACTAACCTGAAGGAGAAGCCTTTTGAAAACATTGTCAGAAAAGGAGAAAATGCTGGTATCCACCATTTTCTCACAATGTTTACTACCCTATCAAAGACAAATTCCATCATTTGAGCAACATTTAAATTGTAGTCTGCAAAACCTTTCAATTTGGAAAAGTGTACATTTTTGTCTATTGGTAAAGAGTTTAATTAAGCCAATGGGTCATAAAGCATAAATACAAACTCAAGGTAGCATTGTCCTCATTAAGGCCTGGTACAGCTGACATTAAATCATTCTGCTGATCTGGATTACTAAGGATATTCTCAACCTGAACAGAGATAGAATACATGTATTTAACTCTTTACCACACAATCATGAGTTTTAACGACCCCAAGGGAGAAACCTTTTGAAAACATCGTGGGAAAAGGAGAAAATGCTGGTAACCAGCTTTTTTTCCTATTCCCACAATGTTTTATTCCCTATCAAAGACAAATTCCACCATTTTAGCCACATTTAAATTATCATCTGCAAAATTAATGCTTTCAGTTTCTAAAAGTCTACATTTCTGTCGTGTGGTAAAGAGTTAAATAAATTTACAAAAGACATTTCATGTGAATTAATATACAAAATTTTCAAAAATTGCATTAACCCTTTACCGAACAATCCCCTTTTTAAACAACAGTGAAGAAGATGGCTTTTGAAAACATTGTTGGAAAAGAAGATTTTGCTGGTACCCAGAATTTTCTCTTGTTCCCACAATGTGTCTACTCTTTCGAAGAGATATCTCATTATTTGAGCAACATTTATTCTGTGAAGTGCAAATGCTTACAACAAACAGAAGACTAAAATTTTGTTGCTCTGTAAAGAGTTTACTTGTATGACAGCAACAACGGAGAAATATCGGAAGTTTGCTTGTTTGAAAGAGGTGTTAAGTACCGGTAGTTCAGTCATATCATAACAACAGCTTACTTGTTCACAATTTTCTTGCCATATTTCATGGGTTTCAACAGCACTACACTATTCATATGCAGTGTCTTGCCTTGGGACACTTGGAGTCTCCCTACATATGCATGGTGCCACCAGGAACATAAAACCAGAATTTCTTGATTACAAATCCAGCATCTTTACCCAGTGAACCATAAAAGTTTTCAAAATAGTGGATTTCTTTACTAAAAATTAAATGACATCAGAAGCATGGTGGGAGAAAGGAGCAATTGCTTGTACCAAGCAATCACTCATTTTCCCATTATCCTTTTTCCCAAAGGTGCCTTTTACAAGGGCAAAAAAGTTGCCACAACATTAATTCTACATGTATTATATGGTGCTCTGTTAAAAAACAAACAAACACACAAACAAAATTTTGATAAAAAAATATCTTTCTTATTACATTCATGACTAAATAAATATCATGATTTACACAGGCAATGATCCAAAGGGTATGACACAAAAGGCTTTTTCCAAACAATGTCTTCTTTTTACAACTCTGACAAAGAAGGATTTTCTCCTTCTCCACATTTTCTATCAGTTACAAAACAAATCCTACCGTTTGAGTCAAACTTAAATGATCATCTGTAAAAGCTTTCAATATAGAGGAGCCTCCTGGCCAAGAATTAAAGATTGCAGTTCACTAAAGCCAGCTGGTTTTAATGCAAGTTTAATACGGTAACTTACCACAGATTTATATGCTGGATTTGCAAGAGCTTCCTGCACCTGATTCCTTAGTTGTTTGATGTCTGTATTGCTTAAACCACCTGGACATGTAAAAGAAAAACAGACTAGTATTTCATTCCTTTATCCCTTAACTCTTCACTAAAGATCAAAATTTTACTCCTACCCAATTAGAAAGCATTGGCAGACAACAAATTAAATGTGGCTAAATGATGGAATTCATCTCTGAAATGGTAGAAAACATTGCGGGAAAAGGAGAAAATGCAGGATTACAAGAATTTTCTACTTTTCACATGATGTTTTCAAAAGTCTTCTCTCTCAGGGTCGAAAAAAACCCCGATTGTGTGTTAACCTTTTACCACACAATCCCGACGTTTAACGACCCTGTGAAAGAAGTCTTTTGAAAACATTGTGGGAAAAGGAGAAAATGCTGGTAACCAGCATTTTCTCCTTTTCCCACAATATTTTCTACCCTTCCCGAAACAAATTTGAACTTTTCAGTCACATTTATTTCGTCGTCTGCAAATGCTTTCAATTTGGACTACTGTAAGATTTTATCGTTCGGTAAAGAGTTAAAAGGTTAAAAGGCTAAGTAAATGAAATTCAAAAGTTTGCAATTACATGTAATTAGAAGGAAAGGGCTATTAACAAAATACTAGATAGTGTGTAGTCCAGGACAACACAAGACTAAATGATCTGTGCAGCATTATTTTTAATCTGGATCAATCTGCAAACACGCTCGATGTTGTGATCATCATCTTAACCCTTTACAACACAGTCCCGTATTTTAACAATCCTGAGACAGCGACCTTTTGAAAACATTGTGGGAAAAGGGGAAAATCCTGGTAGCCGAAATTTTCTCCGTTTTCTGCAATGCTTCTACCCTGCCCAAGAAATTCAGTTTATTTGATCCACTTTCAAATTTGCCTTCTGAACATGCTTTCGATTTCAGAAACAAAAACTTGTTGCTTGGGAAAGGGTTCACCCTTGAAGGGCCAAATAGGTAAAATGGTCTTCCTACATCAGGAATAAAGTCCAAATCAGTTCAGGGTGTTTTTTGCAAGAATATTACACAAATAGCTAACAGTGTAAAGCAAAATTCAGACAGCATGTTCTGCAGTCTGATCTTAATCTACAATGTCCACAAAAAAAGAAGTCAGGTCTTGATCTACACCATCTAGAAAAACAACGTAAGTTGTAATTGATGCATTAGGCGTTAACTGCTAAAACAAAGTAGAAAAGTTTGTTTCTTTGGTTAATATTTTTTCAATGTTGTTTTAATCGTATCAAGGCAGCCACTGCCCCTATCAAAGTGATCCTAAAGTTTCTTTCACAATTACTTTTCACATCACTCTTCCCAAACCACTGGCTGCTTTCCCACAAAAACACAGATGACACAGTTTTCAGCAGTTGGAGATGAATATATCTTGTCACAATGAAAACAATCAATCTTTGAAAAGAGCTTTGTCCAGCTAGGAGTTGTATTCATAAACCCTGTATGTTACTAACTGAGCTATACTATATACATGTAAGTTAGGCGGTGCTACTTTCTTTCCCTTGAAAAAGTTGGTTTTACCTACCAACCCTTTTCCAAGCAATCCCATGTTTTAACCATCCTGGGAAAAAAGACTCTAGAAAACATTGTGATAAATGGGGAAAATGCTGATAACCAGCAGTATCTGCTTTTTCCTTAATGTTTTCTAACCTCCCCAGGACAAATGAATTTACAAATCTTTCAATTTGGAAAAGTCTATTTTATCATTTGGTAAAGCATTCAATAATCTCATCTACCTGACTACAAATTCTCTCATTTCTAAAGCCTAAATTAACTCTTTACCAGATGACAAAATCTGAGCCTTGTCCTGCTTGAAAGCATTTGCAGACGACAAATTCAATGCTACTCAAAAATTGATAGTTGTCTTTAGAATTGTAGAAAACATCGTAGGAAAGGAAAAAAAACTGTTTACCAACATTTTCTCCCTTTTCCCACATTGCGTTTAAAAGCTTTCTTCCTCAGGGTCGTTAAAAGTCTGGATTGTTTGGTAGTAGGTTACCTCATTACCAGATTAAAAAAATTGGTTTCTCCAAATTCATGATGCCATTTGTAGATGACCAATTCTATTCAAATTAAGTGATTTATCTTTATTACCATCAGAAAACATGTGTGACAAGGGGAAAATGCTGGTAGTTAGCATTTGTAACAATTCTAAAAGACTTTTATCTTGGGGTTGTTTAATCTCAAGATTGTGTGGTAATGGGTCAAGTAAAATACCTTTCATGGATGATGGCTTGGTCTTATGTCTTAAAAGGGCATGCACTGTAGAGCCAGAATGGATTCCAATAGACTCCAAAGTTGAATCGTCCTTCATACACTGTCCACAGTATATCAAATCTAAAAAACAGCATAAAATATCACATTATCTTCTGCAAGATGTGAATTGTAATTTTATTGGTATTTAAAAATTACATCCTTGAGAAAGCTTTTTTTTTTTTGGTGTTTTCTTTATGAAATAATACTATTTCACCTTCTTTTCACTGAAAACTAAATGAACAGCTAAATGAGCTTATATTGGCATCCACTGTCCGTAAAGTGGCAATCGTCCGAATATATGGTAACTACAGAATGCCTTTGTCATTCATCGATATAAGAAACAAAGATGGCAATACCAAACTCGTCCACTTCTTTTCCAATATCTTTAGATATGTTGTGTTTGAATTCGTTGACTGATGATGCTAAATTCACTCCATGAAGTCGCTTTCTAGTAGAATTTCTAGGTAGTGTTCTGTCACTGACAGTGATGGTCGCCATTTTGAATTTTTGTTGTTGTAACCAGCACACTGTAACATGCGGCATTCGCATGTTGAATGCCGAATTCAAACATTGTACGATATTGTGATATTTCAGTTATTCTTATGTATGAGTCATGCTCTGTGAAAAGGAGGCTTAAAGAACTGCCAAAGTGAATTTTGTTTATATCCAAAGACCGTTCTTCATCATACTTCAGTTGGCTGTCAGACAAAATGGATTTTTATGGATCCATAATTATGTGTTGACTTGATTGGTATAATGCATCACGGAGATGCATGAAACCCCTTTTACCACAGGACGGCTCATATGTATCTAATTTCTAAGCAATCTAACGGTCAATGATGAACTATTCTCTAGAAAATTTAGGAAAGTGAAAATTAATTCACTTGTTTGGTTGGTTGGTGTTTTACGTTATCAAACAATATCAGTTTGAGCAGTTAAATTTCGATGCAAGTGCACATATCCATTAATTCACTGGTGTTTCTCTAGACATGGAGAACTGCGTAAATCAGTTTTCTTTGAGGCACTTCTTAGTTTTTAACAACTTAATTACAACTGGAATGGTGTTTAGTGTTGAAGGAGAAATGAATGGCCTGTCGTGTTTATCTATCTAACCTAGCTGGAGTATTCCTGGATAATTTAAGTCTTTCTCTTGACATGTGCGCTACAACTGAGTTTGACTGTTTTCGTTCTTGTCTAAAATTTCTAACATTGTTCCGTTGGCGATTTGATCCAACAATCCATACCCTGGTTACAGAGCCTTCTGGGAGATTCAATTCGGCAAAAAGATCAGCGTGAGAAACCCTCACGGTCTCATCTTGGTCTTCATCATTTGTTGTTTCACCAATCAAAGCAAATGAAAAGATCCCAAAGCGCCTTTCACAGCTTTACAAATAGCAAAATGTATTGGCCCATGTCAGCCTGATGATGATAGATATTGCGACAGGATTCATTCTTCTCACCGCTGACCATTGTTTCAACGACGGTGATGTGGGAAAGCAGCCAGTGGCTTGAAGAGAATATTGTGAGTAGTACTGGTAAAAGAAACTCCAGGAAAGCATTGATAGGTACGGTGGCACAAAAGTGACATGGAAGATATATTTTATACTACGTGCGCACGTAATAGTTATTACGTGCGCACGTATTAGTTAATACGTGCGCACGTACTAGCTACTGCGTGCGCACGTAATAACTAATACGTGCGCACGTAATACTATTGCGTGCGCACGTATTAGCTAATACGTGCGCACGTATTCACTAATACGTGCGCACGCAATAGTATTACGTGCGCACGCAGTAGCTAATACGTGCGCACGTATTAACTAATACGTGCGCACGTATTAGTTAATACGTGCGCACGTAATAATCGACCAATCAGTTTATAAGGAACAGAAGCCATATTGTTGCGAGGGAAGGGCAAAATTACATTGGTCCAACACGGCAACAGATGTGCATACATCTGACACCCAAGTAAAAAATCAAGTAGAGCTATTATTTCTTAAATCGTTTAGGCATACTGCGATTATTTTAAGTATCTGTACCTTGGTACGGTACAGTAACTATTAATACTCTAGCCTACGGTCCATCGAATTACCCCAAACCACCCCAAAACACCCCAAACCACCCCAAAACACCCCAAACCACCTTTTATCATATAAAATTAATACTGTGGTGGGGTTGGGGGTGGAATGATTGGTAGGGTACGAAAGACTGATGAGCTATACAAGGAGTTTTGTCACCGAAAACTACCCAAAACACCTCAAGAAAACAAAAAAGGCGTTTAAAGTGATACCATTTTACAACGGTTTAAGATGCAGGAACAGTATAAATCAAATTGAAAATGGCATACACAATAATTAATTTTCCTTAAACTGAAATATCTATGGTTCAAAAGATGTAGTTTGAATGCCTAACACCGTGGACCCCAATCAGACTGTTACTTTAGTAGCAGTCTGATGATCTGGCTGCACAATGTTTGCATATATCTAACTTCCCTAAAACTTATATAAATTACGGTATCTGTTGCCATTCTGACTACATATAGTTTGGAGGCACGAACGAACTTTTTCAGGCAGTCAGACATGACCAAACATTATGGACCCAGATCAGACTGCTCCTTCAAGGGGCAGTTGGATCTTCATGGGCGGATCCAGAGGGGGGACCGTGGGTCCGGACCCCCCCTGGAATTTTGGAAAAATGTGGTTATCGGATTCGTGAAATGGTACTGGTTTGATATTGCACAGCATTTATGTAAAATACAGTCATGAATATAAAAAATAAACGGTTCTAAATGTGGAGACCTCCTCATGGTTAGAACTGGAAACGTTGACTTACATCCACTGAAATCCGAAATCAAAGTATCATATAATAAGAAGAGTGCGTTTGCGGTGGGACCCCCCCTGAGAAAGATATCTGGATCCGCGCATGATCTGGGTCCACAAAGTTTCCCTTTCTGACAGCATGACTACATATAGTTTGGAGGTATGAACGAACTTTTTCAGACAGTCAGACATGACCAAACATAATGTTTGTGCATGTCAGACATGACCAAACATAATGTACCTTCTTAAATCGTTTAGGCATACTCGCAACAATATGGCTTCTGTTCCTTATAAACTGATTGGTCGATTATTACGTGCGCACGTATTAGTTAATACGTGCGCACGTATTAGTTAATACGTGCGCACGTATTAGCTACTGCGTGCGCACGTAATACTATTGCGTGCGCACGTATTAGTGAATACGTGCGCACGTATTAGCTAATACGTGCGCACGCAATAGTATTACGTGCGCACGTATTAGTTATTACGTGCGCACGTATTAGTCATTACGTGCGCACGTATTAGTTATTACCTGCGCACGCAGTAGCTAGTACGTGCGCACGCAGTAGCTAATACGTGCGCACGTATTAACTAATAAGTGCGCACGTAATAACTATTACGTGCGCACGTAGTATAAAATATATCTTCCATGTCACTTTTGTGCCACCGTAGATAGGTGCACTGGCGGCCGCGATATAACAGAAATAATGTTGAAACGGCTTTAAACACCGTTCAATCAATTAATCAGTCAATCAATCATATCCACGCACTAGGTTTTTATTTGACGGAGGTGTTGGTAAATGTGCAAAGATCAATAGATTTGGATGAAAACATCTTATGATCCTGGACTTATTTTTCGGTCTTGTCTTACTTAATAGTGTCTGAAGAAAAGGGGTGTCTTTAAATTTGACATCTTCAAATGCTATTCAAAACGGACCTAAGTCGAAAATCGCGTTTGGGGTTCTTAACCAACCCTGTCTATTTTTCTTTACACATATACAAACAAATAATGTCCTTCATATAAACAATTTGTGGGTCATCTCTGAAGCATAATATTTCATAAACAAAAGCATTGTGAGGTATGGAAAACAGCCTACTTTGAGTGATTTCTCTATTTTTCACAATGCTGATATTACTATGACTTGATTGAATACGATATCTTCTGTGTTATTTATTTCTGGATGACTCCAAAGACTGCAAATGAAGTTTTGGGTGGAAACAATAAAGGCATAATACTATGTAAGCGTGTATTGATTTTTTAGCTGCAAATAAAGGCAATTTATTGTTAAATGTGTCAAATACACAAATTTAAAACAATAGGCGTATAAACCAGCCAATAAAGCAACTGCCTTTATTGAACTCAAAATTTCAAAGACGGGGCTTTGAGCTTTTGTTTATACGTAAAAAAAAAATAATGTTTGGAATTGTGTACATGTAATTGTGAGTTTTTTTTTTTTTTACATATGGATATAAAATGATCATTTCAGATTAATTTCCTCTAAGATATGTTTGTCAGCCTGTCAGCTTGCTCTCTCTCTCTCTCTCTCTCTCTCTCTCTCTCATTTTTTCATTCTTTCAAGTACCTTTTGACACGTGTTTATTAAAGTAAATTTGAACACAATTTGACAAATACAGAAAATATTGTTCTATCGAGTTTGTGCTGCATTAGTCATTTGACACGATGCTTTCTTTGTTTTCTACATTCAAGTATTTTTGTTTTGTCCTGATCTGTTATTCACAGGGCTTAAAGCTCGAGTCTTGAAATGAAATCAACCCATCAACTTACAGTTTGGGCATGAAGTGTAAAACACGGGAGACATGGCAAGCTGCTCGTGACATCTAAGGTGTAATCTCGAAGATATAATGAAATTTGTTATGTCCGCTTACTTTGGGTTGGCCTTTTGATTTCTATCGCAGCATATTTCGTCCATTACCGTCGATGCTGACTTTATGTCGATTACGTTGATTATGTAAGGACTGGATGAGTCGAGGGCAGGGCCTATACTGTATGTAGGCCTACGCCACTTCCACACTCTTACAGACTCTAAATACTGTATGAAAACTTGAATGAATAACAATACGCTATAACCATCCAAAAAACACAAGGAAAGGGTATTAACTCTTTACCAAACGACAAAAGTATAGACCGGTCCAAATTGAAAACAATATTGCAGACGACAAATAAAAGGTGCCCCAAACTATTGAAATTTTTCTTTGACAGGGTTAAAAATATTGTGGGAAAAGGAGAAAATGATAGTTGCCAGCATTTTCTCCTTATCCCTCATTGTTTTCAAAAGGCTTCTTCTTAAGAGTCGTTAAAACCCGGGATTAGGTAGAACGTCGGTCTCTCACGACAAACATTCCGGATTCGAATCCCGTGATGGGAGGAATCAACCTTTGAAACTACCCACATCAAGGGGCGAATACATGTTTAACCCTTAGGCTGCTAAGCGCGACTCGGGACGCTTTTGCGGACAGTGTAGATCAAGATCAGACTGCCAAGAAGGTGCAGTCTGATCGTTGATCTACACTGTCCGATACAGTATTTTCCTTCCGCCGAAATCAACTTTGAAACCTCAATATTTGTTTTTTTTTACAAATGAGATGATTTTTTTCCCCAATTTTATTAGCAGTTAAACGGTAAAGGTTTCAAAGAAGCTATCTACGAGAGTGATTAATACATTTGAGCCATGCTCTGGCAAAAGGGGGCTTAATGTATCTCCGTGATACATTGTATCTATCGAGCCATCACATCATTATGGGTCTATAATAGCCACTCTTTTTTAATTAACAACCGACTTTATCTCGCGGTAGAATGAGCCTTGGACCTATTGAATATTGACCAAAAGCGAAAAGTTTCAGGCCGAGGTCAGCCTGCGCGGACTGCACAGGCTGACCTAGGTCGATACTTTTCGCAGATGCATTCAGCCCCTTTTTCACAGAGTATGGCTCATTTGTTAAAGTTGTAAGATTTTATTTCACTATCGATGTGAAATGGATATGTTTCAACCTAAACTGATGTTAACCCTTAACTCTTTACAAAATTTTAGACAGGCCCGTTCACATTGAAAGCATTTGCAGATGACAACTTAAATGAGACTCGAATGATGGCCTTTGTCTGTGAAAGGGTAGAAAACACTGGGGGAAAAGTAGTAAATGCTGGTTATCAGCATTTTTACTTTTTCCTACAATGTTTTTTAAAGCCTCCAATGTCAAGGTCGTTAAAACTCAGGATTGTGTGGTAAAGGCTGAAATTGCAAAATAAACTAAAGGGGCATCTTAAACAAATATAGAAAAAGAACCTGAAGGTTGCGATTTCACTTTTTTTTTTTTTCGTTGCGAAAATCTAGCCTCATCAGACAGTGTAGATCAAATGTCAGGTTGCACGTTCTGTGAAGGCTTATTTTAACTACACTGCCTTGACCAGCGATCTAAGTTGCGCTTTGCTGACTAAGGGTAACTCTTTTTTTTCAAATTTTAGGCATTCTTTTGTAGGCTTGAAGGATGAGTTTCCAAAATATATTATCCAAGTTATCTAAACACCGCCGCAGAAGGTTAGCAACAAAGACAGTACTATTTGTGTTATTTGTGATCGTAACAGTTTGTCCTATCTACTATGTAATGTTTGTGACGCAACCGAACTACTTGAAGAGTCAAGTGAACGGAAGTTTGAATGTGCGCCACTTCCAGGATTCTGACAGATTCAAAATACGATATGAAGACTTGAAGGAAAATCAAAGTACCAGTATCATTCAAGAAACTGCGGAAAAACGTATAAAAGCACCACTGAATGGAAAGGCAGTCAGTCATCTTGCACCGTGGATTGTTAAAACGCATCAAGCGAACGGGACTCTACATCACAAACTTACCGTTGAAAAACTTAAGCAAGCACATAGCCATCTTTGTCCAATCTTGCCAAAAGAGCTAGGTAAGTAACGTGGCGTCTAACCCTTAAGCTGATTAGTACGGCTCAGTGTGGTTTTGCGGACACTGTAGATCGAGATCAGATTGTACATAACGTGCAGGTGGTCTTTGATTTAATCCGTTAAAAACAGCAAGCTATATCCTGGGAAAAGCGATCAGCCTCCAAGTATGTGCAATACGATTTGGCTTGCACTCTGTGCTTTGCTATTAATGGTTCAGTCGTGTATTCCTCCTCAAATGTAAGAGGTATACTGATAGAAAAAAAAACAACAACTAAAATTAGGTAAAAAGTAAACGGAAGATAGAACGACCTGGTAACTTCTGAGCTACTTTTAAAATTATTTTTTTCTGCCAGCGACTAACACTTGGACCGACTGTACAATAACATATTCACCTGCACAATAATTTCCATTCTTTTAAATGGTATGATTTAAATCTAGCTGCATTTTAACACACACTTTGTTTACTTTTGGCAGCCATTGAGGCTTTAAGTACGATCTCACAAAGTACACGCGTGTAATTTATCACGCAAAATTCTCACAAACCGTTGCAAAAGTCTGGCGAGAAATCTATAAATACCTTAAAAGGCGTAACTGACCATGTGGCATTCTTCAAAAAAAAAAAATCCTTGTAAAATTGTGGGGCGAAATCTAAAATGAACATGAAGAGGCTAGACTACGTAGCCATTAAGGGAAAATAACATATTTTTTTCCTCACAAATGTATTTCTTCTTAACCGTTTAGCTGATAAGGACGACTTAGTGACCTTTTTGCGGACAGCCTAGATCAAGATCAGACTGCCAAGAACGTGCAGTCTGATCTTTTTTCTACACTGTCCGATAAGGAGATATTTTACTCCAGAGGATAAGTTTGAAATAGCATTATTTGCGTTTTTACTATCGGCTTGAAAGTGTTATTTAACTCATTTAGCAGGATAAGGGTTAACTGATGGTTTGCAATTTATTGCCTTTCTTTATTCAGTGACAAATCGTTTGCTTACTTTGGTGAGATTATAAGTATCCGAATAAGCCCCCTTTAGAGTAGATAATGCTTAGCAATAGGTTCTAGTTTGCAATACGAACTTTGACGGGATGTGTGTCAATTTCCCACGATTTCTCCATTTTCATTATCTCGTACATAATATTATCATCATCACTAATACTAATAATAGATTCACTACGATTCTTATTCTCAGCCCAATAAAAGTACTATGTAATTATAATTATTATCATTGTAAGAACTTAAAGTATGACGAGACCTTCAATGACAAATTTCTGTTGTGACTGTACCACATTGTTTTTTAGATGACAATTATCCTTGTTATCTGTCCAACCGTTCTGAAATACCGGTAATATCTTTGTAAAGAAACCATGTAACACAATTTAATTTTATTGCTAATATGGATAAGAACATTTAATATATTTATCATTTAGACTGTTTCTTGAATAGGCGAAACACACATGTTAAAGAGAATGTTATACACAAACGCATACGGCCTTACAGAGATGCAGAATAAACGTTAACTGCAAATGTTTTTAGAACTCCGCAAAATAAACTTGTCCTTATAGTGGGCCCGGTTTCGATGCTCGCGCAAATACAAACCGGAGAACTGTGATACTCTCTACAAAAGAGAACGTCGTAAAATTGCAAATGAGAATTTTACTCAAATTTTGACGAAAGTATCGAAAGATTTGACATCTTTTTGTCATTCATTTGATATGAATATAAAAGAATCGAAAAAATAATTCCTTCGCCCAACATGTGGATTGAAAACAAATTGTTGTGAGTACTGTTAACTCTGTCAGTTAATTCAAGCTCGAAACTGTGTCTTTGTAAAAAAAACGGGGCGAAAAATTGGACGAAATGGCAACATTCCTAACACAGCAGAAATCCCATGAAATGATGAATAATACATAAAAATAAAAAATCAAAGCACTTTATGGATCTGGTATGCAGAAGAACATTGAAGAACTCCTGAACATTGACCCTATCGGTGCCATATAGGAGTTTAAGATGCATCTGCGAATGTTGTGGCTCAAGATCAGACTAAGATGCAGTCAGAACTAAATCTACAGTAATACAGTCAGAGGGGCTCTTCATCCCATAACCCTTTCTCACAGAGTAAAATGTTAGACTTGTTCAAATTGACCGAATTTGCAGACAATAACTTCACTATAGCTCCAAAGATGATTTCCAACTTAGAAATGGTTGAAAAGATTGTGGGAAAATGAGAAAATGCTGGTTTCTAGCATTTTCTCCTTTATCAACAATGTTTTCCAAAGGAAATTTTCCCAGGGTCATCAAATTGTATGGTAAAGAGTCAAGGGGAAAACAATTATCAAGAAAAAGTGGTACAATTTTTCCAGCAATGGCTCAGTATAAGTTATAGACCTAGATATAACATTTTCAAAGAGGGAGGTACTAAGAAATTTCCCATCCCACTACTCTCACCTTGTAGATTCATTGCTTGTCAAAGTTATCCTCCTTATATAAAAATGATTTAGAAGGCCCTGGTAATACACTGTCTCCTTCAGGCTTGTTTATGTAAGCAATCACAAGACATTCTACGTATTTTGTAATTGATCCTTGCACAGCTTTCCATGCCATTTTCAACAGTATTTTAGTCATACCATATCAAGGTTTACTTATTTATACCTTGCCTTTATTTCACAAGTACAAGAACAGGACTTCCCAGGTGACAGTCAATGCAAGCTAGGATTGAAACAAGAACTTATGATTTAGACATCCAAAGCCTTCACAACTGAGCCAGGGAGGACTGTTGTATTTCCAGATAATAGAAGCTTGACCCTAGGCTCACAGACTTTCAGAACTTCGATTTCCTTCCGTTTCAGTCGGTCAACTAGCAATGAAAGATGCTATGCAAAATACAGCTATTCCAGATGAATACCTTAAGTTGATATCAACTGGTGGTTTATTCAATCCACAAAACTGTACTGCAAGGGAGAAACTAGCAGTTATAATTCCGTATCGTGATAGAGAAACCCACCTCCAGGTAATAACTTTAATATCGTGTTAACACTTTCCCATAAAATCCTGTGTTTCAATGACCCTGAAGAAGAAGGAGTTTAAAAACATTCTGGGAAAAGGAGAAAATGCTGGTAACCAACATTTTCTCCTTTTTCCACAATGTTTTTTTACCTTTTTGAAGAAAAATTCCAACATTTTACCTACATATAAACTGTTGTCTGCAAATGCTTTCATATAGGGCAAGTCCAAAATTATGTCATCTGGTAAAGAGTTAACCCTAACCCTTTACCGGACAATCCCATGTTTCAATTACCTTGAAGAAGGGAGCTTTTGAAATATTGTAAAAAAAGGAGAAAATTTGGTACCAGCAGTTTCTGCTTTTCCAACAATGTTGTTTACTCATTTCAATACTTGAATAATATTTGTCATTTGCAAGTGCAATCAGTTTGGATGTCTACAATTTTATTGTTTGATAAAAGATTCAGCTTCTAGATGAATCAAGTTCAAATTTCAAGCCAATACAAAGAACCAAAATACAGAAATTTCAGAGTTCACAGAAGAAATCTTGCTGTATTGGACCGTTTATATCCAAGAACATACTGCATGTTCTGTGCAGTCTGGTTTTGTTCTGCACCATCAGCAGCAGTGCTTTCAGTGACAATTTTGCATTCAGCAGTCTAACCGTTCGTATAATCTCTTGAGAGCGAAACTGATGAGATGAGTATTTCAAATAACTGCAGACCACATAAACCAATTAAGTTTGCAAAATGAAACTAAATTTACCTGCAGTGGAAAAACATTTGCAGATGACAAATTCACCATAGCTCAAAAGATAATTTCTGTCTTTGAAGAGGTAGCAAACTTTGTGGGAACAGGATAAAAAGTTGATGGCAGGAGAAGATTCTCTATCTATTTGATCACATTGACATCTTATTTGATTGCAGGTTTTGTTGGCACATCTTCACACTATTCTACAGCGTCAAAAGATACAATATGGAATATATGTTATAGAAATGGTAAAGTCATTGTTTTATATAAATAACTAATATTTTTAGCGTAATATTGCCATTACAATTTTCTTTTTTTTTTTTTACACTTCTGAGGTAAGTATTACATGTCATAATTTTATTATAAATTTCTGATTTTTTTTTCCAATTCATTGTGTTTCCTTGTAATCATGTTCTATTAACCATTTACCACACAATCCCGACTTTTAACGACCCTGAAGAAAAAGCCTTTTGAAAACATTGTGGGAAAAGGAGAAAATGCTGGTAACCAGCATTTTCTCCTTTTCCCACAATGTTTTCTACCCTTCCCAAATCAAATTTCAATTTTTAAGCCACAGTTGATTTGTCGTCTGCAAAAACTTTCAATTTGGACTGGTCTAAAGTTTTGTTGTTTGGTAAAGAGTTAACCATTTACCACACAATGCCGGCTTTTAACAATCTTGAAGAACAAGACTTTTGAAAACATTGTGGGAAACGGAAAAAATGCTGGTAAACAGCATTTTCTCCTTTTCCTCAATGTTTTCTAGCCTATCAATGACAAATTTAATCATTTGAGCCACCTTTGTCATCTGCAAATGCTTTCAATTTGGACCAGTCAAAAATTTTTCCGTTTGGTAAATAGTTAATGAGGCAGTCTAATAGGCATTATCTCAGTCTTGAGACTATTTTTGTCACTGAAAATTATGTGTTTTACTTTATATCCAATATCATCCCTATTTGCAGTTTTAAATATATTTAAAAAAACATGACCGCATCCTTTAATATTGACAAGCATGTTAATATTAGGTTGTCAGACTCATTAACCCTTTCCCAAACAATTAATGCTGGGTTTTAACAACCCCAAGGAAGGTGCATTTTGAAAACATGGTGGGAAAAGGAGAAAACGCTGGTAACCGGCATTTTCTCCTTTTCCCTCAATGTTTTCTGCCCTTCCATAGACAAATTCAATTATTTGAGCCACATTGAATTTGACGTCTGCAAATCTTTTCAGTTTGGACAAGTTGAAACTTTTTTCATTTGGTAATGAGTTTACTGAAGGATCGAGACAAAATAACATGTACCTTCAGCACATGAGGTTATCTCTTTGACATTTTAATTGGCTATCGACTACAATGTATATTCAATCATCAATCAAGTTTTGCAAGTTATTTTTACTCATAGTGGTGCTTGGTCAGATAGTAGTGTCCTTGGGCAAGCACTTCAGTATGCAAGGTAATAAGTGAGTTATTGCCACAATATGATTGAAATTCTATTGGAAAGGTTATTGCCACAATATGACTGAAATTCTATTGGAAAGGTCATACTACATTGAAATAAACAAAATAAATATGCTACTCTGACCACAGCTATTGCTGTTATTGTTATTTTCAGGCATACCCAACACAGTTTAACCGTGGTCTCTTGGCAAATGTTGGTTTTCTTACAGCATCAAGTATTGCAGACTATACATGCTATATTATACATGATGTTGACTTACTCATGACAGATGATAGAAATTTATATAGATGTGGACGTGTCTCACGACATCTTGTCGCATCAAGTTCAAAATATGAAGATAGGTATTGGATTTTGAACATTGTGTGTTGTTAGCTCAACAATGCACAAAGGCTTAACTCTTTATCAACAACAAAATTTTAGATAGGTCCAAACTGAAAGAATTTGCAGACTACAATTCAAGTGTGGCTCAAATGATGGAATTCATCATTGATAGGGTAGAAAACATTGTGGGAAAAGGAGAAAATGCTGGTTACCAGCATTTTCTCCTTTTCCCACATTGTTTTCAAAAGGCATCTTCCTAAGGGTCGTTGGAACTCGGTATTGTATGGTAAAGGGTTAAGGGGAGCTTTTGTGATTGTGCTGTCTGGCATCTGGTGCCAACATTTGCCCTATATGTACACTGTAGAAGCCATATTTTTGATCTAAATGCTCATGATATTTGCATGGTCAGAATGTTTGCCTCAATAAAACCTGGCAAGTTAGAAGAAAATGTCACTGCAGATCATAAGGAGGTTCTTAAAAGATAACTTGTTTGCACAATAAATGCAAACTATGGGCCATGCTCTGTGAAAAGGAGGTTTAATGCATCTGCAAAATGTATCATCTCAGGTCAGCCTGCACAGTCCATGCAGATAGACCCAAGTTGAAACTTTTTGCTGTTGGTCAATTTTCTGCATGTCAAAGTACCACTCTACCTCATGATTCATTTGGTTGTTAGATAAATTAGATTTTATGGATCAAGAATTGTATAAATGACTTACTTGTTATAATGGATCACGGAGATGCATTAAGCCCCCTTTTGCCAGAGCATGGCCCTATTATGTTTTGCACAATGACTATAAAGCATACTGGTAATCAGAATGCTGTCTACATAACATTTTATTTCAGCATACCATATTTATCCTATTTTGGTGGAGTGACGGCTTTCACTACAAATCAGTTCTGGAGTGTAAATGGTTTTTCTAATTTGTTTTTTGGTTGGAGTGGTGAAGATGACGACATGGTGTCCAGGTAGGGTTTATTGCATTTACAAAGTTCTCATAGCAGTAACTTCGAAACAAATCTTAATTCAGCATGCATTGACCTATTTCTCTTGATCGTGGTTTGCTTTTCTCTTTACCACACAATATGTAAACTTGCTTAATTTGAGATCATTTGAAGACATTTCAAACATGGTTCAACAGATAGAATTTGTCTTTGAAAGGGTACAATACATTGTGGGAAAAGGAGAAAATGCCGGTTACCAATATTTTCTCCTTTACCCACAATGTTTTCAAAAGCCCTCTTCTTCAGGGTTGTTAAAACTCAAGATTGTTTGGTAAAGGGTTAAGATTTAGAATAAACCAATTAACTTGCATTCTCTCAGTGCAAAGCTAATTGGTTATCTTCTCTTTAAAACTAGCTTTGAATTTTGAATTTGGTCAGCATAACTTTGAGCCATGTGTAAGGGGGGCTTAATGCATCTCCACAATGCATGATGCCAAGCAAACCATCACAGTACTATGGATCCATAAAATCCATTTTGCATAACAACCAACTCAATCCTGGGGTAAAATGGTCCTTTGAGCTGCAGAAAATTGACCAATAACAAAAAGTTTTTGCCCAGATGCTTTAAGCCCCCTTTTCACAGAACATTGCTCATTTATATTTTCGCAACATATCTGTCCATCATCCTCTTGTTTGATCATCCACTTGCATCCAGAGAGAATAATATATGTTTTGGCTGTAGACTAAAAATTTCCAATTCTGCAACCCTTAATGTGCTTTATTACACCCCTTCACTGTGGACGAGTCAATTATTTATTACATTGGTGTCTTAGTGTTTGTAGTAGATCTACAATACTATATAGATCTATTATTTTTATACACCATTCTGCATATTTTTGTAATTTCATTTTATGTTGCTTTTGGGGGTAAAATGGCCAAGCTGCACTTCAGGTGCCTGTGTGGTGACCCATTCCAGCACCAATACATCAATCTATTAATTGATGACAAGCCATGAAAACAAAAATAGAATCAAGCAAAGATCATACAGGACAATCCTGTGCACAAAACATGTCGAACATATGATTCTTCTGTACACTTACTTTCATACTTTCAATCTTTTTTTTTCAGAATAATATCCTCTGGTTCCCATTTTTCCCGTCCTAAGAAGACAGTTGGAGGTTACGTGACTTTGACACATAATCATGAAGATTCAAACCCTATCAATCCTAACAGGTAAAATATATTTCTAATGAAGTTAGATTTGTTACCAATTGACCATATTAATGACCAGAAAAAACCTACTGTTAGACATTCCTTCAGCCTTTGAAACCAGTTTTGAGGGGGTATTTTTAGAAACAGGTTATTTTTTTTTCCACAGTATTTTTAAACCTAAGAAAGAACAATTACAGACTCAAACCGCAGTCCAGTGCTTTGAAAGACAAGACCAATATACATGAATAAAACATATTATCATCCCCTTCAAAAAAAGGCCCAAGTTCAAGGGAAGACCATTCTTCAACCCTCAAGTGCAGACATCCTGAAAATTGCTTTTTCTAGGTCAGTTTTACAAAGCTTCAGAACAATGGCAGCAATACTGAGAGAAGAGTTCGCAATAAAAATGAATCTGTAACTGTACAAAAAGCAACACAGGCCTTGTTAACTTTGCCTCCAAAAAGGCATCATTCTGCTGGGGTATAATGATTTTTCTTCCCTTTTCATATCAGTTGTAAGTTTTCATCAGGTCTAAATTCAGTCCGTGTGATAATGATTTATTGATCTTGATGCTATTCACAAAAGCACATCATGTGGCTGATATAACTTTTGAACGTTTTCAAGAGGTTGTCAACTGTAGAGGTGTGAAGAGGCTTAACCCTTGACTCTGTACCAAACAACAAATTTTACTCTTCCGAATTGGAACCATCTGCAGATGACATATCTCAAAATGGTACAAATTAATTGCTCTTTGACAATGTAAAAATCACTGTTGGAAAAGTAGAAAATGCTGGTAACCAGCATTTTCTACTTTTCCCACAATGTTTTCAAAAGGCATCTGCCTCTGTGTTGTTGAAATTCTTGATTGTTTGGTGAAGGGCTACGCTGCTAAATTCAGTTGTAATTTACATGTAAAAGTAAATGCCAAAATATTATGATTTCAAAGTTTCTTTCACCAGAAATGGTGTAGACCTAAGATCAGACTGCATGACAATTCCTGTCCCCAATTTAGAGCCAACGCATTGGGCACACAACCATGTCACATGGATCATCCAAAACTGGACACTTGTCATCTTTTCCAACAAATCTAAGCTCAGAATTGATCTTACCTCTGGCGAGCCAGAGTTTAGAGATTGAGAAAGTGAGTTTTTAGCACTCGCCTGTATGTGGTCAAGCATGATAAATGAGGTAGGGGAGGCGTGTGTGTCTTTCTTGGCTTGGGCTGGAACCAGTGTTTATGGCAAAACCAATCTCCAGGTTTTTAAAATCAGCTCCGTCACAGCCGTGAGGTACATAAATGAAAATCTGAATGCTTATGTCACTGCTACGCTGGTAATATAGTCCATGATTTTCTTATTTTGGACAATAATGCTCATGCACATTGGGCTTGCATCACCACTAGCTCTAATGGTTGGGCCAGCACAATCCTCAGATTTAAATCCTATTGAGTATGTTTGGGACAAGCTTCAGTCTAATAGCAGTACCTGCTTGCCCTTAGCAGCCTGCCTCCACTGGACAGCTCAGAGAAGCTTTAGCAGGAAAATGGGTCTAAATCTGCATTGCTGAGCAGTAACTGATGCACACAGGCACCATTGAAAATTTAGTTATGAACATTTCCTCCTGCCAATTTTCCTTTTCCTGTGGAGACTTAAAATACGCTATAGTTTGATCTATACCTTACTCCTCCACTAAATACTCTGCATCTCATTTTAAAATCATTGTGGCCCATTAGTTTTGTTTTGCAAAATTGGGGTGAGTTACCGTTATTAAGTCTTTACCATACAATTCCGATTTTTAACGACTCTGAGAAAGAAGCCTTTTGAAACATTGGTAGGTTGGTTGGTTGTATTGGGGTTTAACGCCACTTTAACAGCTAAGGTCATATCATGGCGGTCGGTGACGCACATGTGTTTCCTGGCTTTCTCACACCAGTACTAACACAACTTTCTTTCCAAAGCCACCGACTACTTTTCTCACATGCTTCAGCAGAGGTGAGAGGCGAAAATACGCCGGAAAGAAAGTTCGCCTCAACCGGGTATCGAACTCACAACCACCAGGTCATGAGTCCGACACGCTCACCACTGAGCCACCCAGGCGGGCGAAACATTGGTAGGAAAAGGAGAAAATGCTGGTAACCAGCATTTTCTCCCTTTCCCCCAGTTTTCCACCCTATCAAAGAAAAATTCTATCATTTGACTCATTTAAATTGTTGTCTGCAAATTCTTTCAATTTGGACATATCTTCATTTTTAGCTCCACTGGCCGAAGGCCAGCGGGCTTATGTCATGGCCCGGTGTCCGTCGTCCGTCCGTCCGTCCGTCCGCGCGTTAACTTTTATTTCAAACATCTTCTTCTCTGAAACTACCCATCCAATTTTCATGAAACTTCACAGAAATGATCCTGCCATGGTCCTCTTCAGAATTTATTGAAAGAATTTGATTCCTTCAAAAACTCTGGTTGCCATGGCAACAAAACTGAAAAATATTGGAAATCTTTAAAAATCGTCTTGTCTGAAACCATAAGGCATAGGGCTACCAAATTTGGCATGTAGCCTTATGTAGTAGACCTCTATCAAGTTTCTTCAAATTATAGCCCTGGGATCAAAATTGGCTCTGCCCCAAGGGTCACAAGTTTTACTTAGGCTTATATAGAGAAAACTTTAAAAATCTTCCTGTACCTAGCGATAAGGCCTAGAGCTACCAAATTTTGCATGTAGCTATATCTAGTGGGCCTCTACCAAGAGGGCCAAAATTTTAGCCCTGGGCTCAAAATTGGCCCCGCCGCAGGGGTCACAAGTTTTACATGGGCGTACATAGTGACAACTTAAGAAATCTTCCTATTTTGATTTTCTTTTTGAAATTAGCCTTGCATCAGGCGTCTAATGTTTTACAGAGGCTTCATATGGACAAAACTTGAAAATCACCTTATTTATAACCATACAGCATAGACTTGTATTATTTTGGCATGTGGCTTTATCTTGTGGACCTCTACCAGGGTTCAAGTAATTATAGCTCTGGGATCAAAAATGGCTTTGCCCTGCGGGTCTCAACTTTCACATGGGCTTTTACAGAGAAAACTTTTTAAGTCTTCATTTTGAAACCATTTGGCTCAGAATTGAAATGTTTAGTATTTATGTTTTATATTTATAAGCCAGTGGAGCGATACAGGGCCATTATGGCCCTCTTGTTGTTGTATGGTAAACAGACGACAAGATTTATAGATTACAACCAAAGTCTATAGTATACAGGATAACTTTGATCCTTTGGAAGTTTGGGTGGTATATATTTGAACCACTTCGAGCTTGATTTCTTGAAAGTCAAAATATTTACTATAGGCCTAATATTACAGATTGGTCCTTTTGTATTCTTCTGCCCAGAGAAAGAAGGTTGATGGTGTTCGACAAGTTAAATACAACAGATTGGCTTTAGAATTCAAACAACTATATACTTGGGTGCTTATCAGTGTCAAAGAGGCAAAAATTATGGAGGCAAGTTGGGAAAATGTGTGTATGTTGTGTATGGGAGCGGGTAGTCCTTTAAATTTCAAGTCAAACATATAAATAATATACAAATTACCTATGGGAAAGATTAAACTTAATAATTTTGTGAGAAAGACTTTGTGCAAGTACAGTTCCATGTCTACATCAACTTGACATTGCAGTTTCTACAATTATGATCCAATCTTGAAAATGACACTGCACACCCATTCTGATGGACTTTGAGAACATACATCTGCATGGCTTTGTGAGATTGATATACTTGAGCCATGCTCTGTAAAAAGGGGACTAAATGCATCTCCCTGATTCAGTATTAGTAGTATTATAGTTTCCTTAAGTCTGTTTTATATAAAAACCTGCTGAATCACGAGGTACTCTGGTCTTTTGACATGCAGAAAATTGACAAAAGGCAAAAAGTGTCGACCCAGGTCAGCCTACAGTCCTAACCTGGGTCAATACCTTTTGCTGATGCATTTAGGCCCTTTTTCACAGAGCATGACTCATTTTAATGTGCTACACATACCCCAGCACCATGTTACGCTCATGGGAGTTACATAGTATTATACAGTTAAAAACTGAAAAGCAATGTTACTTTGAGCCCAACACTGGATGATTGCAGTTTTGAATATACACTGATGACAAAATTTTAGACTTGTTGATACTGAAATACAGTGATGACAAAATTTTAGACTGACTGATTCTGAAAGCATACCCAGGTGTTGTGTTACATGTAACCAAAATGATGGCACTTGCCTATGAAAAGATAGGAAACGTGATAAAAGGAGAAAAGCTGGTTACTAGCCTTTGGTTTAGAATGGTTGGTGCATATGGCTTCTCATCTTTTAACAACATGCCCAAATGGTCTGATTCGATTACAGTAATGATCATCGGAAAAGAAACTAACCCTATGCTTAAGTTATTTTCGAAGTAGATCAAATACCGGTAATTCAAATGATTTGAGAATGACTTAACTCTTCAACAGACATCTAAAATTTAAACTTGTCCATTTTGTAAGCATCTGTAGAAGGCAAATTTAATGTGGCTGGTATGATTGGATGTCTTTGAAAGGCTAAAAAAATTGTGGTAAAAGGAGAAAATGCACATAACCAGCATTTTCTCCTTTTCCCACAAAGTTTTAAAAAGCCTCTTGCTCAGGGTAATAAAAACTCTGGATTGTTTGGTAAAGGGCCAAATTAAAGTGACTGTATATTTTCAGAAATACCAGGAGTACCTACAAATCCCAGAACGCAAGGCTAACCAAACTACAACAGTTACAGGAGAATCAATGAACACCACCACAAGTACTGCTGTTAAACTAATGGGAGGTCTATATAAAGATATAGTTTAAACGACAAAATTTTAGACTGGTCCAAATCAAATGCAGTTGCAGATGAAAGTTTAGATGTAGCTCTGATGATGATTTCTGTCCTTGATAGGGTGAAAAACAGTGTTGGAAAAGAAGAAAATACTGGTTACTAACATTTTCTCCTTTTCCCACAATCTTTTCATAATGCTTCTTTCTCAGGGTCGTTAAAGTCTGGACTGTGTGGTAAAGAGTTAACTCTTTACCAAATGACACAATTTCAGACTAGTCCAAATTCAAAGCATTTGCAGAAAACAATCTAGTTGTGGCTTCAATGATGGAAATTGTTTTAGATAGGGTAGAAAACATAGAAGGAAAAGGAGAAAATGCTGCTTACCAGCATTTTCTCCTTTTCCTACTATGTTTTCAAAAGCTCTCTTTGCTAGGATCGTTAAAACTTGGGACTGTGTGGTAAAGATTTATAGTATTCCAAAAACTGCAACCTCCCAGAAGTCTTTGCACACGACAAAATAATTGTTGCTCAAAACACTAAATTTCTCCTTCAATGGGTTGAAAACATTGTGGGAAAAGGGGAAATGCTGGTTATCCAGGCAGAAAACACTGTGGGAAAAGGAGAAAATACTGGTAACCAGAAGGAGTGCAAGATAATTGTTGATGCCTAGATGATGGACACAGTACATCACAAATGCTCACCTTGAGCAGTTTGTACTCAGGTGAGCTAAAAATATTCCATGCATCACAAATGCTCACTTTGTGCTCAGGTGAGCTAAAAATATTCCTTGCAAGCAAATTCTTCTTTTGACATGTGTTCAAAAATAAGATGTCTGCTGCAAGAAGGTAAAGGTCATCTAAAGCAGTACTTTGGTAAACACAATAAACTCAGCAATCACAGATCTATCTGTATAATTTGCATGTTTTTCCCAGTTTTTGAACAATTCAAGTGAAAATGACAAATGATTGAGAAAGCAATGACATATGAACAATTAAACTTAACATAAATGGATAACATTATTTTTTTTCCATGGCATTCCTTTCAATCTTCTTTACTCTCTCTCAACTTCTACTCATTACCTCATGAAAGATGACTTGACTCTTTATCACTCAACAACATTTTAGTTTTGTCCAAATTGAAAGCACCCAGCAACAAAATAGGTTACTCAAACATTGATATTTATTTTCTGGAAGGGTAGAGAACTTTGTGGGAAAAGGAAAAAATGCTAGTTACCTTCAGTTTCTCTTTTTCCGACATTGTTTTCAAAGGTTCTCTTTCTCAGGGTTGTTAAACTCGAGATTGCGTGGTACGGGGTTAATTTGTCTTGCAGCACACTACTACTGGAAACATTGTAGCAATAGTAGACATTGCTTATAACAAGCAATGTCTCCTTTTGCCACAATGTTTACAAACTTCATAAATTGGACCGTAATTGATGTCAATGATTCCTATTTTACAAGGATGTTTTTGGAGTTATCTACTGCAATTTATGACAGGAGGTGATGAGTAAATCATATTAAGAACCATGCTCTGACAAAATGAGGCTGAACACATCCCAGTGATGCATGGTATCAAGCAAGTCATCACATAATTGTGGATCCATAAAATCCATTTTGTCTAACAACAACTAAATCCTGAGGTAGACAGGTCCTTGGACATGCAGAGAATTAATTGACAGCAAAAAGTTTTCGCCCAGGTCAGCGGACTGCGCAGGCTGACATGGGTCAGAATTTTTTTTGCAGATGCACTAAGCCCCCTTTTCACAGAGCATGGTTCATTAATACAAGCTTTTTCCCTAATGAAATCTATGTTTTTATAAAAAATGTGTTTGACATTATATATGTACAATTTGAGAAATGCTGACATACAAATTTTTTTTGTGAAGGCAATCACATAAAAAATTGTGGTAACTACAGAAGTTATGATTTATTTTTTTTCCCATTTATCACAATCTTTTGAAATGCTGCATTAACCCTTTCCCAAACGACAAATTTTGGACTGAAAGAGTTTACAGACGACAATTTCAAATTTGATGAAAATGGCAGAAAGATCTCAAAAAGGTTAGAAAACACTGTGGGAAAAGGAGAAATTGCTCGTAACGAGCAATTTCTCCTTTTCCCACAGTGTTTCAAAAGACTTGTACTGCAGACACGTGAAAACCAGGGCTTGTTTTGGAAAGGGTTAAGAACATGCATATAATTATACTAAGGTTGTGAAATTGGTTGGCTGTTAATGTTTCCAGTTCCTGATTTATTGAAATTTAGCCAATTTACAAAATTCATAAATAAGATTGTACAATTACAAGCACTACAGACCCATATCAGATCAAATGCTACAAAACATGACAGCTGCACCCGAATTTACAATGCTCTCAGTATAGGGATATTGGTCTGAAACATGAACAAGAAGTTAAGGCTGGTGACCACATAATAGCAGATAGTCTCATGTAACATTTTACAGAAAATCTTACCCACCAGTCTGAATTGGATCTTGAAGTTATGTTCAACAGAAATTCACAGCTTAACCCTTTCCCAAACGACAAATTTTGGACTGGTCCAAATTCAAAGAGTTTGCAGACAACAATTTTAAATTTGATGAAAATGGCAGAAAGTCCTCAAAAAGGGTAGAAAACACTGTGGGAAAAGGAGAAATTGCTCGTTACGAGCAATTTCTCCTCTTCCCACAGTGTTTTCAAAAGACTTGTACGGCAGACACGTGAAAACCAGGGCTTGTTTGGGAAAGGGTCAATTAATTGTTTTAAACATAAATGTATATATCCTTCATAAAAGATATAACTGAGGAAATCAAGATGGGTTGAATCATTATGCTACTGTCTCTGTATTTTAATCAGTCTACCATCTGCTTTAAGCAGATAACAAGAAAATATATTTACTCAGATGAGATTAACCCTGACAGCACCAAATTTAACTTTTTACCTAACTACAAAATTTTAGAACGGTCAAAATTGAAAGCTTTTACAGACAACAAAATAAATGTGACTCAAAAATTGAAATTTGTTTTGGGAAGAGAAAACATTATGGGAAAAGGAGAAAAGGTCTTTTTCAATTAACGAAAGAAACTAACCATGGTCAAGAGTGTTTTGAGTTTTCCACAGAAAAGCGAACACTGTAGACACAAGATCAGACCAAATATTCTGTACAGTGTAATCTTGATGAACACTGATGAACACTGTAACAAAGCAAAATCAAATGAGTCATGCTCAAGTAAAGGAGGGCTTAATGCATCTCCGTGATGCATGATACCAGGCAAGTCATCTCATGATTATGGATCCATAATAGATTGGTCCTCGGACGTGCGGAAAATTGACCAATAGTGAAAGGTTCAGCCCTGGTCAGCCTGTGCGGACTGCACAGGCTAACCTGGATCGATACTTCTCACTGAAGCATTTCCCTTTTCACAGACCAAACTTTACACTGTTAGGGTCAACAACAAATGATAATCATACGGTAAGCTTAAATTCAACTGCCAAAGTTCTTTAACTCTTTACCAAATGACAAAACTTCAGACTTGTCCCATTTCAATGCATTTGCAGACGACAAATTCAAAGAGGCTCACTTGATGAAATTTGTCTTTAATCGGGTAGAAAACAATGTGGAAACAGGAGAAACTAGAATAACTATCACTAAAGGTGATAAATACCCCCGCCCCTATATTTCATGTTACAGGGGCAATAACTCTATGTCAATTTAGGGGCAATAACTCCGTAATCATTAGGCCAACACTCATGAAATTTGTGCTTTGCACATCTACTGCTCCTGGTGAATATCATGACAAATATCAAGTGAATAAGACTTAAACTGAAGGAATAGTTCTCTGGACAAGAAGTTTTAAGTAAATTCAGGGGTAATTAATTTGGCAAACATTTGAGAAAAATGCATCTTGAACCTCTACTGCTCCTGGTGAATATTTATGCAAAGTATCAATTTAATTGGACACAAAACTAAATGAGTGTAAAAAAGTGTAGACCATGATCTGACAATATGTCTGAGACACAGCAGCTGGTCTGGATCCACGCTTGTTGCAAATGTCCAAAGGTGCCTTTTCGCATAATGTTGGCCAACTATACATATGACAGAAAAGACCTCCTTAAAGTGAATCAGACAGAAACTGTAGGAGGAGTTGTCCTGACAAGCATTTTTAAGTCAAATCAGGGGAAATAACTCAGTAATTCTTGATGGAATTTTTACAAAATGTGTGTCTTGCACATCTACAACTCCAAATGGACACTTCTGCCAAGTATAAAGCGAACCGGACTGAAATTGTAGGAGGAGTTGTCCGGACAAGCATTTTAAATGTGAATCAGGGGCAATAACTCATTAATTCTTCATAGAATTTTCACGAAAGTTGCGTCTTGCACATCTACAACTCCTAATGAACACTTATGCCAAGTTTAAAGTGAATCAGACAGAAACTGTAGGCGGAGTTGTCCAGACAAGCATTTTTAAGTCAAATCAGGGGCAATAACTCAGTAATTCTTGATGGAATTTTTACAAAATGTGTGTCTTGCACATCTACAGCTCCTAATGAACACTTCTGCCAAGTTTAAAGTGAATCAGACAGAAACTATTGGAGGAGTTGTCCGGACAAGCATTTTTAAGTCAAATCAGGGGCAATAACTCAGTAATTCTTGATGGAATTTTCACAAAATTTGCGTCTTGCACATCTACAACTCCAAATGGACACTTCTGCCAAGTATAAAGCGAATCGGACTGAAATTGTAGGAGGAGTTGTCCGGACAAGCATTTTTAAGTCAAATCAGGGGCAATAACTCAGTAATTCTTGATGGAATTTTCAAAAAAGTTGCGTCTTGCACACCTACAACTCCTGATGAACACTTATGCCAAGTTTAAAGTGAATCAGACAGAAACTGTAGGAGGAGTTGTCCGGACAAATATTTTTAAGTCAAATCAGGGGCAATAACTCAGTAATTCTTGATGGAATTTTTACAAAATGTGTGTCTTGCACATCTACAGCTCCTAATTAACACTTCTGCCAAGTTTAAAGTGAATCAGACAGAAACTGTAGGCGGAGTTGTCCGGACAAGCATTTTTAAGTCAAATCAGGAGCAATAACTCAGTAATTCTTGAACGAATTTTTACAAAATGTGTGTCTTGCACATCTACAGCTCCTAATGAACACTTCTGCCAAGTTTAAAGTGAATCAGACAGAAACTGTAGGAGGAGTTGTCCGGACAAGATTTTGCGGACAGACCGACCGCCCGACCGACTGCATGACCGACCGACTGACCGACCGACCGACAGGCTGATTCCAGTATACCCCCCACAAACTTCGTTTGCGGGGGTATAAATACTAGTTAACAGCATTTTCTCCTTTTTCCACAATGATTTTAAAAGCCCTTTTTGTCAGGGTCATTAAAACTTCAGATCATTGTGTGGTAAGGGGCAAAACTCAAGATCATTGAGTGGTGAAGGTTAATTGTCATATCATTGGTTAAAACAACACCAAACAGCTAAAATATTGATTCATAATTAATACAGCCAGATTTACTCTTCACGAAGATCCATTGCAAACAGTAGATCATGATCAGACTGCACATAACGATCACATGGGTCTTTGATTTACACTGTCGTCTTGCTTTGAGATATTGACATTTTGACAAAAACCATCTCAAAATTGCAGTACTTTGGTTCTAGTAAAACACTGAAAATATCTACATCAATTGCATGTGACACACTGCAACTCAACAAAAAAGTTACCTTTCATTATCCAATAGCTTCTTTCTCAGAGTTTATATTGTGACAGAAATATTTTCGCTACTCTTAACTATCTCACCTCACCCTTTACAACACAATCCCAAGTTTTAACGACCCCGAGGAAGAAAGCTTTTGCAAACTTTGCAGGAAAAGTAACCAGCATTTTCTCCTTTTCTTTCAATTTTTCCTACCCTCCTAAAAGCACATTTCTATTTTTTTGAGTCACACTTATTTTGTTGTCTGCAAAAGCTTTTAATTTGGGCAGGTCTGAAATTTTGTCATTTGGTAAAGGGTTGAAAGAGGAAGTGACCTACAGAAATTAATTCGCCATCATTTCAGCTTTTTCAAAACATTTCAACAATTGTTCAATGGACAGAGGGTAGAAAATATTTTATGGAAAAGAAAATGGAAGTATGTATTTTCCAATGAAATGGAAAGCATTGTAGGAATCAGAGCAGTTACTTGTGATGAAGATTTTATCTTTTTCCAAAAATGAATTCTTAAATCTTTTTTTTGCAGAGGCTCAAAGGCATATAATTTTCTTTTCTTTTTGTGGTTATGCATTACATAAATACAGTTCACAATAGGATATGAAGTTTGCATTTCCACTTCTTTTTTTTTTTTTCAAACCCCTTGAAATGGAATTTTAAAAAATTCAATGTAATGCAATATTGTAAATATATTGTTATCTATAATGAAAAATAAGCTATAAAGTTATATCAACATATATTACTTCAAAGCCTATTACCAAACCACAATTCAAAAGACACTTAATTCTGACTGGAAAAAGTATTTTCAGCATTTGGTGAGAACAAGAAAATACTCCATTCAGAAAATCAAATTCAAATTCAACAATAACCTACGAGTCTGAATACTTGCAGAACAAAACCATTTTTGAATAATAGGTGATTGTAGATGATCAAAAGATCACTCAGAACTTCCATTCTTGTCAACAAGATAAATGTTAAGTACGTCTTTAGTTTCAGCTTACAGCGACATCGGGGAAAAAGGAAAAAAGATAGCATACAGTGTTTATCTTTATAATCTTTAAACAAAGTACTGCAGTAGACCTCTTTGCTTAAAAAGGCAGCTACAACTGCTCCTATACAGTTTTCCAAGGCCTGACAATGCAATACAGAGTAAAAAGAACTTGAATAAAGGAATTTTGAAGGTACATGTAGCTGAAACCTAACCCTTAAAATACATGTAACAGCTTCAGGTACTAGCTTTAGCCTTTTACCACACAATCCCAAGTTTTAACAAACTGAGAAAGAAAGCTTTTGGAAACATTGTGGGAAAAGGAGAAAATTCTTGTAACCAACATGTTCTCTTTTCCCACAATGTTTCTTTCCTTTAAATAAAAAATCCAAATTGTTTGAACCACATTTACTTTTAACACCTGGATCAATCTCTACGCCACAATTTCGTTGTCAGGTAAAGAGTTAGGTACATTAAGGACTGATGGCACAGATAGAGTTATCTGTCCTGTTGCATGTAGTCAAGATAATCTGTTATAATGCACTTTTTTTTCCCTCAATGGGAAAAGATCCTTGCATTTACATGTATTTAGCATTAAGCACTTTATTGGTTATCTCTTTACTACACAACAAAATCAGAGTTGTCCTCAAAGAAAGTATTTGCAAAAGACATTGAAAATGATTTTTTTTCTTGAGAGAAAGCATTATGGGAAAAGGAGACAATGCTACTTACCAGCATTTTATTTTTTCCATACAGTGTTTTTACAAGGGCCATAAAATATGCCTGGTAAGCATTAAAGTTGCTAAAATAATCACCAAATTGACTTTAATAAAAAACAAGAAAAAAATACAAAAAACTCATCAGAAGAGAATTATATTAAACCCATCATAATCTACAATATAGAAGTAAAACACAAAATTTCTCCTTCTAACCTCAAGAGTGTCAAATGTACCTTTAGCTGCCCTTGCAGACACTGTAGATCAGAGCCAGAGTGCACAGAAAATACAATCTAATCCTAGATTTATACTTTTCCAGTATCTTTTTGGATGATCCATCACAGCTTTGAAAGGCAGGTCTTTTTTCCTGTCAGACTGAAATTCTTCATCTTGTTCACCTACTCATTCAATTGTTTACCAGTCAACAAAATTTTAGCATTGTCTATATTGTAAGATGTGCAGATGACAAAGAAAAGGCAGCCCATTTAATGAAATTTCTCTGTGAAAAAGTAGAAAACGTGTGTAAAGTAGAAAATGCTAGTTACCAGCATTCACTCCTCTTCCCACTGTTTTCAAAAACATTCAATTGTATTATACATGGTTAATTTACTTGGCCCTCTTCTCAATTGCTTTACATTCAATTTACAAAAATTCCATTCACTCATGAATATCTTGCCTCTACAAACAGTTCTTGAACTTTTTTTTCCCCTATATATATATCAAATATATGAAATGGGCAGCTCAAGTCAATACTGCAATTTCAAGTTCCCAGTTTTTTGGCACTGATATTTTCATGCGGACAGCCACTGACAAAAA
Source organism: Tridacna gigas (assembly GCA_945859785.2). Lineage (NCBI taxonomy): Eukaryota > Metazoa > Mollusca > Bivalvia > Cardiida > Cardiidae > Tridacna > Tridacna gigas. Next base: position 36,231,712 of record OX244037.2, on the reverse strand, counting down.
ACTTGTCCGTATTTCAAGGTAAGCACCACATCTAATGTGCAGACTGAACATGATCTACAGAGTCATTCAACACATTACCAAATTTCACAGGATCTTTGCCGTGTCATATTAAAATTGTGCTAAAAAAGGATAAGTATTAAAATGCAGAATCATATTAACAAATTCATCAATATCTATAATATGGCATTCTCAACCCAGGAGTAGGATAAAATGGTCTTTTAGCAGGGGGTGGTCCCCTAAAATGATCTTGATACTGATGGGGATATTCTGGTCTTACAGAATAAGGTTGCTGTTCATATGCAAATGGCCTGGGAGGTGCAGGAACAGAGTCTTCAAATTTAGCTCTTAGTCCAGAAACCTCTTGCACTGGAGGTACATCAAATCTAGGTCTTACACCAGGAGCTTCATGGAGTGGTGATGTATCAAATCTGGGTCTTATACCAGGAACTTCTTGCAATGGAGGTGCTTCAAATCTTGGTCTAATGCCAGGAACTTCATGCAATGGTGGCCTGTCAAATCTAGCTCTTATACCAGCAACCTCCTGAAGTGGTGGTGCTTCAAATCTAGGTCTTATTCCAGTTACATCTGGCAGTGGTGGCTGCCGTAGTGGTGCGTCAAATCTTGGTCTTATAATGGGAACCTCATGTAGTGGTGGAACCCTGTCATGCTCCTCGAATCTTGGCTGAGCAATGGGGATATCTTGCTGGTGTACAGGTGGCACATTGCTGTGTCCTGGAGGAATTTCAAGATCGTAGTCTCGAGAAATGTAACCTTGTCGCTCCTCCTGCCATTCCTCAGAGTCTATATTATCCACCCATTCATTTTCATTGTTCACTTCAATATTTCCTTCATCATCAGCATTATCTATATCCATATCATCTGATTTCACAGAATTAGCACAATTTACACTTCCTAATACTCCAATCGTACTAATATGATCACCATGTTCACTGCCCTGGCTAATGGAGTTACTATCTTTAACATCTAATTCTTCCACATGAACAGCCGTTAATGTTCTACTATTTGGAGGTCCACTAGGCACATTATGACTTCCACTAGATTTCTGTTTTAATTTTGCAATGAACTCTGACTGCACATCACCTACATGATCAACAGATTTAATATCTGTTGGAGGTTTTTTGAGAATACCAATTGGTTTAACAACTGGAGGAACCACGGCGGCACTGACTGAAATAATCCCATCACGTTTATCTTCACTATCATCCACTAGAGTTACTTCTCTCAGAGAGGAGGATCTGCTGTTTCTAAGAATACCTTTAGGGGCAGCATGACGGGGTTTAGGAGGAGCAATGACACGATCGCTATCCTCCTCTTCCTCATCTTCGTAATTCTGGGGCTGATCCCATGGATGTGCATAACCAGCATTCTGGCTTTCTATAGTATCATTTTTATTATCCCAAGATTTGCCTTCAGGATCATATTCTGAATTGTCCATTTGATCCCAATTACCCCTCATGGATGGTACTGTTGCTATTCTATTGTTAAAACTAGATGTTGGAACTGAAGCTGACTCTTGCCGGTTTTCTTGTTGCCATGGAGGGGGCGGGGCTACAGATTGGGGAGGAGGGGGTGGGTATATTCCAGAGTTTGGGGGAGGAGCAACTTCAGTAGGAGTAACAGGGGTAACTGTATTTTGGGTTCCAAATGGAAAAACTTGATTAAACTGCGATCTCTGGGGCTGTAACTGAGTAGGAGAAACAGGATTGATAGCTAATGGTGCTGGAGAATTCACAACTACATTATGGGGAGGCTGTGGGGCTGGAGGTCTCTGGTTAAACTGGGATAAAGGGGGAGGAGTCAAGAATGACTGAGACACTGGAGTTCGGGGAAAAGTCTGTGAAACTGGAGGAGGCATACTAAAATCTTGAGGAGATGGGGGTTGAACCGGATAAGACTGGGGAGGGGGAACATTGAGAGGAGGAGGAGGGTGTTGAGGCAAAGGAGGCTGTGGAGGAGGAAACTTAGGGGGTGGTCCAGGTGTCATTACAGGTGGTGAAGTGTTTTTAGCCTGGTGTGGAAGAGAAGGTTCAGATAGAGCTGGGGTATTAATATTCTTCCATTCAGGCCAAGCGCTGGACTGTGTAACAGGTTCAGGTGCAGGCACACCTGTAAATGCTAACTGGGCAACTGATTTAGGTGGACTTGATGGCTCTTTGCTTGGTTTGGTAGCATCATCATTTGCCTCTACTTTTTTCTGGTGCTGACTCTTCACTGTATTTGTAAGCAAAGACAAACTATGCAGGAAATTAGAGCTACTTGAGGTGCTGCTTGTCTTTGTCAACAACTGACTTAAGAAGTCAATGGGGTTAGTCTTGACTTTTGTCACAGACGTAGATTTGGTAGTTGAAGGCTGTGATACTTTCACAGGTGTTTGAGTCTTCTCATCTTGCTCATCTTGGACTGGGGTAGAAGCACGGTCATCTGAGGGTTCTGGCTCCTCTGTTTTACTTGGAGCTGAATAATCCTCTAAAATGTTTCCCGGCATAGCTGGCATGTTGAGGCCAATGCTGCTGCTACCTTTTGCAAGGTTTGGTAACATATTGGCAATCCTGGATTCCAAGACATTACTCCCTGGAAAAGAAGCTCTGTATTAATCCTTTACCACAAAATCTGGACTTATAACAACCCTGACCTTTGAAAACTTTGTCAGAAAATAGTGGTAACCAGCATTTTCTTCTTTTTTCACCATGTTTTCTTTCCTTCCAAAACCAATTTTCAATTTTTGAGCAACTTTTTATTTCATCAGCATTAAAGAGTTTACTCTTTGGCAGACAATGAAATTTCAGATTTGTCAAAATTTAAAGCATTTGCAGATGACAAATGTAGCTCAAATAATGGAATATGTTTTTGAAAGGGAAAAAAAAAAATGGCGAGAGCAAAAGAAAATGCTGGTTCTCAGTATTTTTCCCGTTTCCCACGTTTTCAGAGGTTTATCCTTTAGGATAATTATACAAGGGTCTGTTTGGTGAAGGGTTTATGGTTTTGTTACTTCGGACAAGCTGAAGTATGGCCCACAACATAAGAAATGAGACCTTCGAACATTTGCGTAAAGTGCCATCTCGGATTAGCCTGCGCAGTCCGCCCAGGCTAATCCTATACGACACTTTACGACCACATATTAAGATTTTTCCATACAGTAGATTTTCATGTAACACAAAATTGCAAAAAAATGGGAAGTGTTGCCTCGGATTAGTCACAGACTGCACAGGCTGATCTGGGACGACATGTCCAAAGGTGCCTTTCCGTATGTTGCAAGCCATATGGTATATTTCTATTTGAGAATCCAACTTTATCCTACAGCATAATAAGCAAGGAATTTTCAAATAACACCAGAAATTACTGGTTCATTGATGAACATGATTGATTGATTGTTAGTATGGTGTTCAACACCAATTCCAACATTCTTTCAGTTATATCACAGTGGCAAGTCTACCTATCCATGCTTTTCTGGAGTTTCTGTCACCACTGCTTTGCACAGTATTTTTCCTAAACAACTGTGAAAAGAATGTTCAGTGAGGTCAGAAATTATCTGCACTAACAGACAGGAGTTATCTGTATGGCCCTGACTATCATCAAACCTCTGAAAAACTGTGATCCCCAGGTTGAGACCCTTTTAGACCCAATGGCTATAATCAGTTGAATCTGTAGAGGTCCACTACATGCAGCTACATACCAAATGATACAATAGGCTAAATGGTGAACAAGAAAATATTTAAAGTTTAAACATTATAAAGTCCCCCCTGTAAAATGTATGGCCCCCAGGGCAAGGCCAAGCTCGACCCCAAAGCTAACGTTGGAAGAAACTTAGTAGTGATCCACTAGATGAAGCTATGTACAAAAATTTGGTAGCTTTAGAGTTTATGATTAGGAACAAGAAGATTTTCAGTCCCGACTATATATGCATACATTAAACATGTGTAACCCCCCCCTCCAAGTGGGGCCAATTTTGACCCAAGGGCTATAATGTTGGTAGAGGCATACTAGGTAATAACACATACAGAATATTACAGCTCTAGCACTCACAGTTAGAACAAGGACATTTTAAGTTTTCACTATATAAACCCATGTAAATTTTGTGAACCCTGGGACACAGCTAATTTTGACCCCAGGGCTATAATTTGAACAACCTTGGTAGAAGTTCACTGGATGAAGCCATATGCTAAATTTAGAAGCCCTCGGCCTTCTTGTAAGGAAAGGATTTTTTTAGTATTCACTATACAAGCCCATGCCAAACTAGTGATCTCCATCCTGGAGCAAATTTTGACCAGAGGACTGTAATCTGAACAATCTAGATACAGACCAACAAGATAAAGCTACAAGCCAGATTTGGTAGCCTAAGCTTTGCGGTTGGGATCAAGAAGATTTTTAAAGTTTTCATGCAGTGACCACTAGGGCTGGGCCAATCTTTAACCCAGGGCTATAATTTCAAGAATTTTGCTAGAAATCCATTCGATAAAACTAAATGCCAAATTTATCAACCTAGGCCTAATGATATCAGGACCATAGCAGGATCATTTCTGTGAAGTTTGGTCAAAATTGGATCAAATAGTCTCAGAGGAGTTTGGAAAAAAATTAAGTTAACACACAGACAGGCTGGACACAGGGACAGAAGCAGGATGGTCATAGGGCCATGACATAAGCTCGCTGGCCTGTGGCCAGCAAACATGATAATTTTCAAAAACTATTAAGCCAAGGATGAAACGAGTCATGTCTCATTGCCTTTCATCCATGTGAAATGTAGCTAAGTAAGGATTTGATCTGACTGTCTCGGGTTAGTCTGTGTGTGAAATAGACCAAGTTACATAGATTCGTATCAGGAAATCCAAGATAAAATTCATCTGTCTTACCTTGAAAGGTCTTTGTTTGTTCAACTGGTTTAGTTGCTACTGGACTTGCAGGTTTTTCTTCGTCTGTTTGACTGGGATCATTTTCTGCAAAAAAGCACACCAAAAGTTCAGGACAGCATTGTTTCCTACCCATAAATACAGTTTAAAAATGTCTTGCACACAACAAGTTAGACCAACATCAAACTCATCCGAAGTTGCAGAAAATCAAAGCTTAATGCTTTGTTTTTCCCAACAAGATCTTTTCAGTTTTCCCTCTTTGACTCCTTAGAACATGAAACCTGGAATTGACCTTTGAAAATGTAGGTCAAAGGTCAATATATAGTGATCACAATTTTCTCATTTTTACTCATTTCTCATGCCAAGTTTCAAAGCAATTTGGTATGTGTTTAGCTCTGGTGGCCTTGCTTTTCAAATGATCTACATAATCTAGACTATCCTTTTTCCTATAGGCAACTACATGAAATGTGAGGACACCTGGCCAAGAAGTAATTTCTGAGTCTAGGAAAATCTCCCCCCCCCCCCCCCCCCCGACAAATGCCCCCCAGACAACTCCCCCATGCAAATCCCCCCCCCCCCGAGACAATTACCCCCTGGACCATTACCCCCTGCACCCCCCCCCCCACACACACACACACCGGCAATCCCCCCCCCCCCAAATTACCACCCTAGGACAATTGCCCCCCCCCCCCCCCCCCGACAATTGCCCCCCGACTACTCCCCCCTCCAGACAATTCCCACCAGGATGTTAATACCATCATATGCACAACTCGATGAACTCAATTTTCTGTTCGCGAGGAACTCCTACTCAACGTGCGTACTTCAAATGTGATCGCATGAAAAATCTAGTAATCTAATCTAATCTAGTTCCAGTTGAACTCGGCCTTGGAAGTGAACCCAGGGTCTGACGCTGAAAGCCGACAATGACCTCGTCCCAAAGCAAAAGCAGAAGAAATTTCGAGTTAGATTGGGGGGATTGTCCGGGGGGCAATGGCCCGGGGGCAATTGGCGGGGGGGGGGGGGGGATTTGGTGGGGGGGGGGCGCGCAGTTGTCTGGGGGAATTGTCCAGGGGGTAATAGTCCTGGGGGGCGGGGGGCAATTTGCCTTTGGGGGTAATTGTCCAGGGGGGATGGGGGGGCACTATTGTTGGGGGGGGGGGGGGGGGGCGGCGCCAAATTGTCCAGGGGGGAATTTGCAGGGGAGTTGTCCAGGGTGCAGTTGTCTGGGGGGAATTGTCCCGATACGGTAATTTCTGAAGTGAAATTCATTGAAGTTGTTGACAGATAAACTGTGCGGCTAATTGATATACAGCAAACACACAATAGCTAACTTTGAGCATTTTCAGGTGAGCTAAAAACAGAAATTTTACCTTTTTCACCGATAGTGATATCTGTAAGACTAGGAATAGGTTGTGGAATTGATTTCACCATAGCCGTGTATGCTTTCCCTGGGTTTGTAACTTCTGTACCTGAAACAAACAATGCATAACTGCTGAAGACCATGTTTTTTTTTTTTTTTTTTCAGATGCTTCAGCAGTAACATCAAATGAAGAGTGAACAAGCATGAACTGCCATAATATAGATGAGCCATTCTCTGGTAAAAGGGGGCTTATTGCATCTCTGTGATGCATCATACCAAGCAAGACATCACGTATTTAGGGATCTGTAAAATTCATTATGTCTAAATGAATCATGAGGTAGACTGGTCCTTTGGAATGCAGAACACTGACCAGTAGCAAGAAATTTCGGCCGATTGATTGATTGTATGGTGTTTAGCGCCTTTTTCAGCATAATTTCAGTTATACCACGTCAGCACATGCACCTGTCCATGCTTTCCTTATACAAATACTCTGCACAATATTCTTTCCAAGCCACTGGTCAGCGGTGTGCGAGAAACAAATCCTGTCGCAATGACTATCATCAATCTTTGAAAAGAAAATTGGCCAAGGCAGGGATCGAACCAGCAACCCCCTGTTCTCAAGTCCTGTATGCTTCTGACTGCTCACTGGGGCTTGGCTTTATTATCTGATCATCAGCATCTACACATGTCTAATTCTATGAAAACTCTGACCCTGGGAGCTAATTTTGACTTCTAGCATATGGTTATGACAAACTTGAAAAAGGTCTGTTACTTGATGTTGTTGATGATACATATAAGCAACCTCTGACATTGCATTAAGAAAGTATTTAGATTCCCCCTTTAACACTATTTCACATCCAACACTGGGATCAAGCCTTTTTAAACCCAAGGCCTGCAATTTAAATAATCTTTGTAGAATTCCATCAAGTGATGAACATGGGAGCACGTATCAAAGCCCTGCTGTTTGGCTTTTTTATAGTTTTCTGTCTCAAACTCTAGGTCAAAGAGAGAAAGGGAATGAGCAGAAGAAAGAAAGAGACAAAATAGAAATAAAAAGTTTCTATTTATACAAAGTATCAATAAGTTATGCAGAGGGATAGAATTCCAAATACCAGGTAAAATGAAGTTCTAGGGAAAGCACTACAAGATAAGCATTTAGTATGCCTGATATATACTACAAATTTAATTTCTCTAGTATTCCAATTTGCCTTCTAGCAAGTGGTAATAAGGGATCTGATTATAGGCTACTATGGGAGATTTAAGTCTACAGACTTTTTATGCCATAAATATATTGTGACAGAGACATGCTAGAGTCTGAAATAGAATGTAGGATATTTGAATGTAGGACTGAAGATGCATTCAATTTCAAAGAAACATTCTGAGTAAAATGGAAATACAGGGAATCATATAAGATTATCACAAGTATAGTAAAAAGGTAACTTTAAGATGGTTCCCTCCCTCTTTTTAAAATGAGCACAACATATTAATATTTATACATCAGCCATATGTTTCGAAGAAATTTTTAACAAATACTGTATTTAACCCTTTACCAAATGACAAAAATTTAGACTCGTTCAAATTGAAAGCATTTGCAGACAACAAAATTAATGTGACTCAAAAATTGAAATTTGTTTTGGGAAGGGTAGAAAACATTGTGGGAAAAAGAGAAAATGCTGGTTACCAGCATTTTCTCCTTTTCCCACAATGTTTTCAAAAGGCTTCTTTCTCAAGGTTGTGAAAACCTGGGATTGTATGGTAAAGGTTTAAAGCTTTGTGTTCCTGGGTAGGAAAATGAAAAAAAAAAAAACATTCACTGTGAACAAGAAAGTCAACTTTTCGCAGCAATAAATGTTATTAATTGGAAATCAAACATGTTTTGGGCCCAGTAATTGTCTATGTCCTCAAGTCTTCGATACAATTAACCCTTTACCAAACTACACAGTGTTTCTACAAACCCGAGGAAGAACACTTTTGAAAATAATATAGGAAAAGCAGAAAAAGCTAGTTACCTGTATTTTCTCCTTTTCCAGCAATGTTTTCTACCTTTTCATTTGGAGTGAGTATTTTGTCTTCAGCTTTAAAAAAAAAAAAACAATCCACAATTTTCCTAAAAACGTGTTGTGAGTGCAATTTTGTGGTCTTGTAAAATCTTCTGTTGCAAGTATTCATAAGAACTGTCACAATCTAGCATTTCAGCATTAAATATCTAATTTACTGTCTGCAAATTGTGTGGTCTAGCAAAGAGTTATCCCTTGGGCTGCTAAGCGCCACTCACTGACCTTTTGCGGACAGTGTAGACCAAGACCATACTGCAAAGAACATGCAGTCTATTCTTGGATCTTCACCGTCCGATAAAGGGATACCTTGCTTCCAAAAATATCTTTGAAATAGGAAAATTTGGGTTTTTACTATCCGCTCTCGAGTTTCATTTCTTTAATTTAGCAGGATAAGGGTTAAACAACATACATCTGTTTCTTAAGGTTGGAAAAGAGGTTTTTTTGTTCACACTAATACTAACTGTCAAAATTTTCATTTGTAATGCAGCTGTTTATCTGTTGTCTTATGGTTTAAACATGAAACTTTTCATTTTATTTTATTAGAAATTTATCATCACCTCACAGTTTAGTCAGTGTCAGACTTTTTAAGCTAATTTGAGTGTTGACTTCTGCTGTACATGTCTGAAATCCATGCACAAGTAGACCTCAATAACTAAATTTCATTTTAAATGCAAGCCCCTCACCACTGAGGCATTTGTCAATTAATTTTTTACCTTTTACCACACAATTCTGTGTTGTAATACCCCTAAGACTGCTTTCTGTAAATATTGTGGGAAGAAGAGAATATGCTGGTAAACAGCATTTCCCCCTTTGCCCACAATACTTTCTACTCTTTTCCAACCAAAAATTAAAAAAATTTACAACATTTTTATAACATTTACCTTGTCATCTGCATATGCTTTCAGTTTGGAAGAGTTCAAAATTCTGTCGATAAGTGAAGAGTTGAGACATAGTTTTCAGAAATCAGAAGCCTACGGTACCTGATGTTTCATTACAGTCAATCATCTACCTACCACTGGTAATACCTTTTTGTTTTCTTGCTTCTTCAAGCTCCTCTTCACAAAGTTCCATATCCACCATGTCATTATCATCCATTTCAGGTAACACAGGTGTATTTCCAGGTGAGGGAGCATCTGCTGATGGTGATGGTACTGGGCTTGGGGTTGCAGGAATGATTTTCTTCATATCATCAACACGCTTCTTCATATTAGTTATTCTAGCACCGTAATTCTTGTAGGCCTACCAAATATAATTATGGAAACATATTAAATCAATTATTATGTAAAAATGCTGTCAACTTCAATAACCAAACAAGATTAAGGAGCAATCATTTACATTTGTAAAATGTAACTATGAAAGGCATATTTTAGAAATACAAAAGCTTTTGCATTTCAAACAATAGGCCAACCAATAAAAATGAAAAAAATCCAACATTTAAAAAAGGATCGAATAGAAGTGATTGCTTGTTACAAGCAATTTGCTAATTTTCCCACTAAGTTAAAGTTACACAAAGTTCAAATACTTGATATGCAATTTCTGTACATCCAACAACGTTTCTTTCACTCGCTCTACACTAATACCAAGGTGTAGGATACACTAATATCAAGGTGTAGGTATTAACCCTCGTGGAACTGGTTTTTTTGTGCGAGTGTCCTTGAGCAAGGCACTTCAGGACCCCCAGTCTCATACTGGGGAAAAACAAGACACACATGTGTAAGTCAACTGTTGACTTGATACAACTGAAACAATTTTAGAAGTGCCACAAAGTACTATTCAATCCGTAAGTCTATGCAAAAATCATTATTATCTTTATATATAAAGTTAACTCTTTACCACATGACAAACTTTGAGACTGGTCTGAATTTCAAACATTCTTTTAGATGATTGATAAAATATGAGTCTACAGATACCATTTGTCTGTAAAAGGGAGAAACACCAAGGAAAAGGGTTACCAGCATTTTTTTTCTTTTCCTACAATATTTTCAAAAGCCTTATTCTCCAGAGTCCTTCAAACTAGAGATTGTTTGGTTAAGGGTTAATGAAGTAAACAATTTGAGTTTTCTTACCGTTGCAACAATCTTGGCCTCCTTAAACTGCTCTTCGTAAAAGCTTTCTGCCTGATCACAATGAGCAACAACAATCTTTCTTTCTCGGATTTCTTTTTCAAGAGTTCCAACATAGTCTTCTATCTTAATACAAGACTCCTCGAACTGCTTGCAAAAGTCTGCCCCATGAGATCGATCTTAAATATAGGAAAGTTTCTCATAACTAAAAAAGGTCAGCAGGATCCTCCAAGGCTCCTACAATGTTTCCCCACCTCTTAAATAATTCCAAACAAGTGAGCTACTTTCAATTTTTTGTCTGCAGAATGCTTTCAAATACGGAGAAGTCTAGTTTTATTGGATGGTAGCATGGTATAGAGTTACTGCAACATCAGGATTCCCACATTTGATCCCCTCCAGCGGCACTGGTCCAGTTGGATTGCCCTTTGACAAAGCATTTATGTGTCACAGTCTAGTGCTCAAGAGAACCAAAGCTGTAGTTTTGATATGGCTGGAATTCTGTTAAAGGCATATGAAATCTCTATTCAAACAGATTCAAATTTCAGTGTCAATGATTAAACCCTTTACCACAAAATTCAGTTTTAACAACCATCATACAATCCCAGGTTTTAACAACCCTAGAGGAGCAAGCTTTTGAAAACATGGTGGGAAAAGGAGAAAATGCTGGTAACCAGCATTTTCTCCTTTTCCCACCATGTTTTCTACCCTGTCAAAGGAACTTCAATTTGTATGTATAGCTTTCAATTTAGAAGAGTCCAGAATTTCTTGTTTGGTAAAGAGTTAAAGCTCAAACAAGAACATAATAAAACATATTAGTGCTTTGCTATCAAAAAGAACAACAGAACCGTAACTATGAAAATAGTCAATGAATATCTGTACTTCAAACAGTCAGTTTACTGATCCAAATGAAACCTAAATAACTTTGAAAAAGAAATAATAACTTAATCCTAACAGGGCATGGGATGACCAAAGTTGCATTTGCTGGCTTTGTAGGTCAAGATCAGACTGCACATGATATAGTCTGATCTTAATATACTCTGTCCACAATGTTGATATTTTAAAGCCCCAAAACAGTCTAGAAATTGGAAACTGAAATATCTATGTGCTATCCATAAATAAAACTGTCCATATCCAGTTTACCCGTCACACAAGGGTTTAAAGTTAACATTTTCATTCCTCAAAAAAACAAATACAAAAGTACCTTTTAACTGTTTTACAGCATCAACATTAGTGGCATCTATTCTCATCATTGTTAATTGTTTAGCTTTCAAAGTGACTTCCATCTCTGTTTGTCGCAAGGCTGTTACCTCCTCTATAAATGCAGGCGGCTGTTCCAAGTCAAGAAAAAATGTCATTAATAACATCTAACCTATTACAAAAACCACCAGTGTTTTCACAACCTTGAAGAATAAGAATAGAGATTCTGAAAACATTTGTCATCCAAAATGCTCTCAATTTGTGTAAGCCTGTTCTTTTATCATGTGGTAAAACAATAATGATAAGCTGGCACAATCATAAAATTTTCCCTTACTGGGAATAACTTTAGCAGTTATAGCCTACGGTGTAGATGACAATCTATCTGAGACACTGCATGTAGTCTGATCTTGAATCTACGTTGTCTGGCACTTTGTGCATTATTCTGGGCAAAAATGGTATTTTGGCCTAAGTATGTTTGAAGAAATAAAATTTGGTCTTTTTCCTGACTCTAAGAATCATTTATCTAGTGCTAAAAACAAAAAAAAAACAAACAAACAAACAAAAAAAAGCACCGAACACGGGTGCCAATGCTCTGCTGCGGATGCTTGATTTTCAGTGAAAAAAAGGGCGCAACTGTCAGAAATATGCTGATGGTTACCTGCACTAGTTGTATAGGTTCCTCTTTTGGTAATTTACAACTAGTCCGAAGTCGAAGCAAATATTTCCAGTAAAAACAGAGATATTAAAAAGTGTCAAAGTTTTCACAGGACGCCACCACTACGGCAATGTTTCGAAAACAGCAAAGCTAAAAATCAGTAGAAATTCCTATTTAACACTTTACCAGGCAATCTTGTTTTGTAACAATCTTTGGAAAAGACCCTTTTGAAAACTTTTGGTAACCCATATTTTCTCCTTTTCCCACATTAAAAGTCAAATCCATCATCATCAATTGAGACAAGAGTAAGATGTTGTTGTTCAGTAAAGAGTAAAATGTTTTGATCAAAGGTAATCAAAAGTTGGAAGTCAATAAAAACTTGTGGATCCTGGAGGAAGAATTGAAACATCAAAACTACTTCATACCTTAAATTCAGCCATTTCTTCAAATACCTCTTCAACCTCTTCCGCTTCTTTGTGTGGAATCTCTTGCTCTTTTTCTAATTCTTCCAAAGTCTTTTTCTGTGTCTCTTTTTTCTTCTTCTTTTTGTCTATCAACGGTGAAGCTGCACTGACTGGGGTTGACTTTGCACTAGAATCCTTACTGGAGTTTCCAGCATAATCTGTAGGTACATTTTATACAGGAAAACCTCAATAAATCCATTACAGATGAAGTGAGGATGGATTATAAATCTCTGTCTACTAAGTTTGCCCTTTACCACACAACAAAAATGTAGATTCGTCCAAATTGAAAGCATTTGCAGATGACAATTTGGATGTGGCTAAAATGATACAGTCTGTCTTTAATAGGGAAGAAAACATTGTGGGAAAAGGAGAAAATGCCGGTTATCAGCATCTATTCCCACAATGTTTTCAAAAGTCCTACTTCCCAGTGTCATTAAAACTCGGGATTGTGTGGTAATGGATTTATACAAGTCAGCCATGATTTGCATTCATCTTAAATCTCAACTCTTTACCAAATAATAAAATTTTGGACTTTTCCAGATTAAAGGCATCTGATAACAACAAAAGAAAATGTGATCCAAATCAAGAAATTTGTTTCCGGAAGGGAAGAGTAGAAAACACTGTGGGAAAAGGAGAAAATGCTGGTCACCAGCATTTTCTCTTTTTCCCAAAATGTTTTCCAAGGCTTTCTATTTTGAGGTAGTTAAAAGTTGGCACTGTGTAGTAAAGGATTAACCAAACAACCCCATGTTTAAATGAGCCTGAGGAAGACAGCTTCTGAAAACATTGTGGGAAAATGAGAAAATGCTGGTTCCAACATTTTCTCCTTTTCCAGCCATGTTTTTTAATCTTTTGAAAGAAAGATTTTTTGTGTTGATATTAATAACATTTAATTAGGCTCTACCATTATTTTTTTCCTTTTCCAACTAGGTTTTCAAAAAATCGCTATCTTCGAGTCGCTGAAATATACAACTGTTTGATAAACAGTTTCATATTTCCTCAACCATTTTATATTTGTTTTTACATCAGTTGCCTTCAATCAATAGTACTCCAAAAAGTCTAAAATGTGAGAAAAGGTTTTATAATTGCCATTTAGTGCATCAACACTAGTAACTCTGATAAGAAATTTATAAAATCTATAAAATAACCACATAATATCACAGGGACTCTTACCCCCAGATAAGATGCGCCTGAGTTCCAAGATGAATTTTACATCGTATGTCTTTCTTTGTTCCCAGATATTCAGCACCCGTTCTATGTTTGGTTTAATTTTCTCAGCATCCCTGGAATAATAAAAGGAACAAATTTATTTCTGATTTAGATATGTATGAAAACATTACAAAAATTGGTATCTCAAAGACCCAGGGGTTTTTTCACTACAAATTAAAACAAAAATTAACAACAGTTTAAATTTTCTATATCACCATTTCTGAGCTAGTCTGCTTTACTCTTTGTAACATGTTTTAGAAATTGTCAAATGTTGCAAAATCTGGCAAAACACAGAAAACAAAACAGAGATCTATAGACTTCTACTGTATCTGCCTTTAGAACTATAACTGTTACTGACTTCATACTCCTGCCATGTGCTTTGACACAGAAGACAGATATTCAAACTTTACTTGCACAGTTATAAACAAAAACACGTAAGTTCACGAGGAGACCGTCTTCAACGCCTTAACCTTCTACGACTTGCACTTAACCCTGATCCTGCTAAATAAAAGAAATGAAACTTTCAAGCCAATAGTAAAACCCCAAATTTTCCTATTTCAAAGACATTTTTGGAGAAAAGATATCTCCTTATCAGATGGTGTAGATCCAAGATCAGACTGCATGTTCTGTGCAGTCTGATCTTTATCTGTACTATCTGCAAAAAGTCTGTGAGTCGCACTTAGCAGTCTGAGAGTTAATACATAATTACCTGACATGCATAACAGCTTCTCTAAGATTGTCTTTGAAGTTTTCCAGGTAATAAAGGGCCTTCTTCCTCTTCGCATGCTGTACCACATCATTGCACAGATAAAACAGAGTCAATTTATGTTTTGTATCACCTGTTGAGAAAAAATACACATTAAAGAAAAAAAACTACTATAGATTTGAAATTTATCTCTTAACATCACAGACTTATTTTCCCTGTCTTGGAATGTGTCTGAAACCATGCAAATTGGGAAAAATGTGTTGTTTTCTCAGAAACTGGGAATTTTCATAATAAACGCAAGTCAACGATTATTTGCTAGGAATTCTTTTCCCTGTTAAATTGACTGTACTGGAGTTTAATGCCATTTTAACAGCTCAGGTAATATCACGGTGGTCAGTGAGGCAAAAAATCACTGGAAAGAAAGTATGCCACAACCGGGTATCGAACTCATAACCAACAGGTCATAAGTCAGATAAGCTAAGCACTGAACTACGCAGGTGGGCTTTCCCTGTTTAAAGTTATATGAACTACAATTAAAGCATTATGCATCAAATTTTCAAACAAGAGGGTCATGATGGCCCTGTATCGCTCCACTGGCTTATAAATATAAACCATAAATACTAAACATTTCAATTCCGAGCCAAATGGTTTCAAAATGAAGACTTGCAAAGTTTTATCAGTAAAAGCCATGTGAAAGTTGAGACCTGCAGGGAAAAGCCATTTTTGATCCCAGAGCTATAATTACTTGAACCCTGGTAGAGGTCCACAAGATAAAGCCACATGCCAAAATAATACAAGTCTATGCTGTATGGTTATAAATAAGATGATTTTCAAGTTTCGTCCATATGAAGCCTCTGTCAAACATAAGACCCCTAATGCAAGGCTAATTTCAAAAAAAAAAATCAAAAGTGATCCAGATTTGGTAGCCCTTGGGTTTGCGGTTAGGAGCAAAAAGATTTTTTGAATTTTCACGATATAAGCACATGTTTATGACCCATGAGATAGGACTAATTTTGACATAACTTTAACTCAAGGTAAGGAACAAGAAGACCTTTTAACCCTTTCCCAAACAAGCCCTGGTTTTCACGTGTCTGCAGAACAAGTCTTTTGAAAACACTGTGGGAAAAGGAGAAATTACTCGTATCGAGCAATTTCTCCTTTTCCCACAGTGTTTTCTACCCTTTTTGAGAACTTTCTGCCATTTTCATCAAATTTAAAATTGTCGTCTGCAAACTCTTTCAATTTGGACCAGTCCAAAATTTGTCGTTTGGGAAAGGGTTAAGTTCCCACGATATTAGCCTATGTAAAGCTTGTGACTTATTGGGTGAAGCAGTTTCAGAGACGATAAGCTTGATGGCCTTAGGCCTGTGGAGCTAAAAAGCAGTATCTTTTTCATGAGGTACAATGACGTTAGTAAATACAAGCTTTTGGAAAAAATTTTTAAAGGTTTTTCCAATACTTTTCAGTTTTGTAGCCATAGCAACCATAGCTTTTAACAGAACTTAATTCTTTGAAGACATTCTGAAGACCATCATGGCAAGACGATATCTGTAAAGTTTGGTCAAAATTGGAAGAGTGGTTTCAATGAAAAAGATGGAACAATCTTGGTAGAAGTCTACAATATGATTCGGCATGCCAAATTTTTATAGCCCTAGGCCTTACAGTAAGGATAAAAAAAGATACCTTAAGTTTTCACTATGTAAGCCTATCTGAAATTTGTGAATCCTGGAGTGGGACAAATTTTGATCCAAAGGCTCAAAACATGCTAAATTTGTTAGTCCCATGTTTTATGGTTAGAAACAAGAAGACTGTCGAGGGGTCTTCAATATATAAGCCCTTATAAAACTTTGACCCCAGGGCTACAGTGGGACTAAATGGGGAATATGTGTATTAGAAGAATAACATGCCAAATTTGTGAGTTCTTTGCCTTATAGCTAGTAACAAGACGTTTTTTGACGTTTTCACTCCATAAACCCATGTATAACTTGTGACCCCTGGTGCAGGGCCAAACTTGATCCTTGGGCTGTAACTTGGGCCCTCTTTGTAGTTGTCCGCTAGATAATGCTATAAATATGCAAAATTTGGTAGCCCTAAGCCTTATGGCTATGTACACCAACATTTAAAAGTTTTCACTATATAAGCCCATGTAAATCTTGTGAACCTCCCCCGCCCCCCCCAGCACGAGGCCAAAATGACCCCAGGACTGTAATTTGGGCACTTTTGGTAGACCCCACAAGATCAAGCTAAATGCAAAATTTGGTAGCTCTAGGCCTTATGGCTAGGTACTGGAAGATTTCTTAAGTTGTCACTATGTAAGCCCATGTAAAACTTGTGACCCCTGCGGCAGGGCCAATTTTGACCCCAAGGCTAAAATTTTGGCCCGCTTGGTACAGGCCCACTAGATATAGCTACATGCAAAATTTGGTAGCTCTAGGCCTTATCGCTAGGTACAGGAAGATTTTTAAAGTTTTCTCTATATAAGCCTATGTAAAACTTGTGACCCTTGGGGCAGAGCCAATTTTTGACCCCAGGGCTATAATTTGAAGAAACATGATAGAGGTCTACTACATAAAGCTACATGCCAAATTTGGTACCCCTATGCCTTATGGTTTCAGACAAGAAGATTTTTAAAGATTTCCAATATTTTTCAGTTTTGTTGCCATGGCAACCAGAGTTTTTGAAGGAATAAAATTCTTTCAAGAAATTCTGAAGAGGACCATGGCAGGATCATTTCTGTGAAAATCGGATGGGTAGTTTCAGAGAAGAAGATGTTTGAAATAAAAGTTAACACACGGACAGACGGACGGACGGACGCACGACAGACTCTGGGCCACAACATAAGCCCACTGGCCTTCGGCCATTGGAGCTAAAAATTAAAAAAAAAAATCCCTACCTACCTACCCTATTTTTTTGGACATGTAATAGGAAACACAGGTTTTTTTTTTTTGACTTAATCTCTTGGAAACCCCCAGTGGACTTTGCATGGCATTTTATTGGGTTAAATCGTTAATGCAAGAAATGTTCATAATGAATGTTGAAATGGTGAATACCTCAGTACTTGCATATTCACCATTTCAAATTTCATTCTGTATGCTTTGTTCAGGTCAGTTTGTGCTATGACTATCTAAACTCCGACATATACAATAGGTATCAAGTGTGAAAGTCACTATTTTTCACTGCTAATCAAGCAAAACAAAAAAAGTGAAAACCCATGACACAATAATAATCGGTTTGACATCGTCCGATCAAAAGTGTTTCAAACTGTCTATTCAGCTTTATCAATGACTTTAAACAGTAAATTTACATAAATATCTCTATAAAACAATAACTGAAAGCCAAGTAATTTCTGAAATTGACAGTGAAATGGAAAATTCTACTGGCCATCAGGTTGTAAGTTGTCCCTCTAAAACTTGTCCTGTGAGCAAGGAAACATAACAAGAACCTTCTTTTTTAACTTACCTAAATTGTTTTCAAGAGCAGACGACTGCCGAGTGAGACTCAGCAAAATAAATTTTCAATACAACAGACACTTACTTTCCTCAATAGATGCTCTAAAATTGTCATTATTTAGTGCACTACCAGAATTTTTCTTGCACTCCCAAACTTGTACTCCAGGGAGTGCATGCACTCCCTAAAAAGGATGTGAGTGGGAACACTGGACAACATGTATTTATAACGATAAAATATTTCAAATACTGAAATATCTTGCTATCGAACAGGTTTATAGCCCAGTGTTACTATGGCATTTGCTTTAATTCAATGAAAAAAAAAACCCAAATATCAAAGCAGCCAACGTCGTAAAGTCATATGACAAGCTAAAGTCATTTAAGGCGCATTGAGGAACACACATGGGGTGATACCGTTTCCTTATTAAAGTTATTATGTGTTACTTGATTGATAATTGATATCCATTAAAAAATGATCAATTACCAAGATCACCAACCAATCAGCAAATTCTATAATTTGCCCGACAAAAATGTTTTGCTTTTATAAAAGAAAACTTTATAACTTTAGTGTTTTCAATGATAATACCTTTTGTTTTACATTCCTATAAAGTTGAATATTTGTTATTTGTCATATCTTAATTAACCTGTTTAACACGCATTCTCAATAAGCAGATGCATTCTTGTCGCCGCTTACTTATTTTATATATACATAGTTTAAGTAGATCTAGTTAATGCCAACCTATATACCATTATATGGCCTACGCTGCTGTAGTTTAAATTTTTGTATATAAGTTTATTCCATGAAAAAAAATATTCTCAAAGAGCAATTTTGACATGTTCGTTACTGTCGCCAATCAAGAATCCTAAACTTCCGTTATTTTTTTTTATATAAATTACACAGGGGTACGCTATACTGTTTTCTATATTTTAAAACAATACCCGGAAACAAATAAATTAACACAATACTTCTCTCCAAATGGAACTGTTTTAATAACACCGCGACCCGTTTCCTTGAAAAAGTAGATTCATCCATTTTAAAGACATATTCGTTACCAAACAAAAAAAAGTGCAATATATCTTCGAATACTGGAGATTGAAATTAGAAAAAGGTATCCTGACATGCTAATGATAATGCTTTGTCTTTTAAATGCATGTTTAACCACTGCTGGTTCACTACTCAGGCATTATGGCTGCTAGAAACCAAAGCAGCGGACGATTCGACTTGTAAAGGACATGTTCGTGATCTCTAATAAACCTATTAAGAGAAGATAAGTTTGATTTGCAGGGTACTTTATCTGATGGGTAGTCCATTTAGGTGTGAGTGGAGCAACAGAATATTTTTCAGAAACGTTTGCCTAAAAAAATATCGATGGATTTCCCATAAAATGTAAGATTCCGTTACTGACGTGTTCGATACCGAAAATTCGAAACTAAAGTGAAAGCATGATAGCTCGATCACTATTGCCCTGACGTCACCTAATTGTATGACGCAACAACGACTGATGATGTCACTCACAAAGATGGAGGGTTTTGGCGGGGTCAGTTTGGTATGAGAAGGAAAATAACCGTTGAAGAAATGCAGGTAAAGTTGTATATTTTTCATTGCATATATTTTCTAACATATTGTTCTGAACTGTACGATGACTATTCTATCAAATGTGTACAACATTAATAATTCACACAGTATACGTGTTTGGCTTGTCGTATGCATGCACGCAAATTTATAATGCTGACAAAGGTAAGACATGTTCGTTACCAAACGGTTACGAACATGTCATCATGACTATACTGTTTTGTTGATACAATACTGTCAAGTTATCCAAAAAAGCCATCGTAGAAACAAATTGGATTGTTCAAAACTGTCATAAGTACCTGTCAAATGTTCATTTAAGGCAATTTGTGAAAAGAATGATATCGAATGGACGCTTTAAAATGTTGTAATCTCTGAACAAGGTGTTTGTTTATACTAGGTTTATTTCATATACAGAATTCTTAAAGATTTAAAAACCTGCATGTCTCTTTACAAGTCATTCCGCAACCACAAACGCATGGCATCTTTAACTGTATTAAACTGTTAGCATATCATATCAGTTACGGTAAATACCCTGTCTACAAGCTATGGTAACGAACATTTCAAGTCAAGGCAACGAAAATTTCAAACTGTGTAAGTCGTTTATCCCTACATTTGTTTTGCAGATATGGCAAAGTCCAGGGCAGAAATACAGAAAGCTTACAGGCAGAGGTTAAAGGAGAAAAATAATGAGCAGTACCTCTCTAAGGAAAGGGAAAGGCGGAGACGCACATATGTTCCAACTGGTCAGCTTTCAAAGAAGAAAAGAGAAGAGCGGAATCAAAAGAATAGAGACTATTTGAAGCGTTATCGCCGCGCGAAGAAAGAAACAGCAGTGGCTTTGTTACAAAATGACATTAACCAGGCTGCCGATCACGCCGTGCCGTCTAACACAAGTGGCTACGAGAGTGCCACTTCCGCATGTCAAAATAGAATGTTGCTACGAATAAACTTTCCACAAAGAGCAAATGGACCAAGAATGCGAATATCAAAGGAGCTAGATAAAGCTAAGAAAGAGATGAAAGCATTGAAAGAAAGATATGAAAATCTAAAACGCAAGTACAGGAGCACAGTGCGCACAATTCAAAGGGAGAAGAGAAAGGCGTGTCAAAGTCCAAGTACTCCAAGATCAAAAGCTGCGAGACTTGTCCAAGATATAAAACTCACGCCAAAACAGACCTCCGTTGTACAAAAAGAGCTAGTATTTGCACATGCCGTCTGCGATGAGATAAAATCATCTGCTTGTAAAGCACCCATTAAACGAAAGAAAACGTTACAGAACCTGGTAGTCGGAGACATTGTAAAGAAATACAAGTTGCTCACAAAATTTGGTGCAAGAACTGGTATGAGTAGAAACACAATGGCAAAAGTAAACGCAAAGGGTTTGAATATTAAGAAACTGAGCCGTTCAAGAGAAGTAGCTAAGCATAGAGAAAAAGTGACGGCTTTTTTTGAGAGGGATGATAATAGTCGGAATATGCCCGGTAAGGCAGATTATGTGAAGCCAAAAGCTGGTCACAAAACACAAAAACGAGTCCTAACAGATTACCTATCAACATTGTACGACAAATTTATCAGTGAAAATCCAGGCATAAAATTGTCGTTTGCATCTTTTTGCAGAATCCGCCCCCAGCACATACTACTAACATCACTGATCACGAGAGATACGTGTCTGTGCACCAAGCACCAGAACATGTCCCTGACCCTAAAGGCAGCCAAACGAGAGAATGTTGACACACCTATTAATGGCGAAAAGATGCTAGAGCGTAAGAATGAAATAATACAGGATATTGAGACCAAAGTTACATCTGCGAACATTGTCATCGGACAGTGGAAACGTGTACAGATAGAAGCTAAAGGACAGACAAAGTCAGTCATGAAAATTGTGGACACTGAAATGAGCAAGGTTGAGTTTCTAGAGCATGTCAAGACACAGACAAATGAATTTGAAGGTCATGTCAAGAGAATTCAGACACAATACAGCGAAATGAAACGCCTTAAAGAGAACTTGCCAACGAATCACTGCATCGTACATATGGACTTTAGTGAGAATTTCTCTTGTAAATCAGTTCAAGAAATCCAATCAGCTTACTGGAATCAGACCAGCGTCACCCTTCATCCTATCGTGATTTATTACAAGTTGGATGAATCAAACGAAATGTTCCACAAAAGCATTGTTGTTATATCCGACGAAATGGGTCATAACGCCCCGACCGTTCTTACAATCATTGACAAACTGATTTCAGAAGTGAAAGGTCTCAATCCAGAAATGACATACATTCACTATTGGACAGATGGCCCCACTTCCCAATATCGCAATAAAGTAATTTTCCATACAGTAGCAAACCATACTAGTACTTACGGAATTGCCGCAACTTGGAATTATTGGGAAGCCAGTCACGGCAAGGGACCGTGCGATGGCCTAGGCGGAACAGTGAAGCGCATGGCCGATGATGCAGTCAAAACGGGCAAAGTTGCCATTCAAGATCCATCCGATTTTTACCGGTGGACACAGTCGATACACTGCACAATGAAAATCGTGAAGTTTATCTTCGTATCCACAGAGAGCTGCCAAGAGAAAGCTGCAAAATTAGCAAAACAAAAACTGAAAGCCATCGGCGGAACAATGAAGCTACATGCAGTCAAAGGCAAGGGTAATTCTGCTGTAGCTGTGCGTGAAACTAGTTGCTACTGTGAAACGTGTATTGCTTCTTCTTCCACATGTGAGTCATGGAGAAATGAAACGATTGGTCTATCAGCAACGCCAGTATTGGAACACTCTTCCATGGCTGAAACTACTGAAAAAGTACATAACCCAAAAGCAAGCAAATCATCACAGGATATTAAGGTTCAGTCGCCCGTTCCAAATCCTGAAATTCTTGAAAATGAGACAGAAATTAAGCAGACTGACTTTGTAGCCGCCATATATCTTGATAAGTGGTACATTGGTCAAGTGATGAATACAGACCCAGATGACAATACCTTTGAAATATCATTTCTTGAGCAGAAGAAGAAGTCTTTTCAGTGGCCACACAGGTCTGATATCATATGGGTAGATAAAAACGACATATTGTGTAAAGTTTCTGCTC
The DNA here is from genome assembly GCA_945859785.2 of Tridacna gigas. NCBI lineage: Eukaryota > Metazoa > Mollusca > Bivalvia > Cardiida > Cardiidae > Tridacna > Tridacna gigas. Next base: position 36,209,031 of record OX244037.2, on the reverse strand, counting down.
CTCAGACAATAGGAAAATCCAAACGCATGCTGTCAATTGATTTCAACGACATTGAGCTTATCGAAGCATTGTTTTCTCGGCGTTGAAGACAGATTTATTCCTTTGAAATGTTCGTTACCAAAACTATGAAATTGTAGATACTTGCTTGAAATTTGTGGTCATTTTCTGCATGTACCCACTTGAATATACCTGCATGTCATAATTAAATAACATATTATCATTTTTTAATAACATAAATTGTTAATGAAAAAATATTAGTAACGAACAATTCTAATTTACTGCTACTGTCTTGGAACAGATTAAGACCAAACTTGCATGAAAATTCTTGTCGACATTCGAGTGTAACTGTCGAAATTTATTATCAGTAGATTCAAGGTTGTTAGATTGGTGTTAGAACAGTATCCAGTGTTAGAACTGGTTAATCTTCATATGTTTGCTATTAAATTTCAGTCATATGTAGATATATTACACACGGCCATGTTCCGGACGTCAATCGAAGGAGTTAAATGTATTTCACCATTTTATGACAGGAAATGCAGGTTTTTTTCTTACATAGTTTGTGTACATCTTTCTATTTTCTCATTTGTAAAATATGCAGGCACATGGAAATGTTCGTTACCATTTATCAGTTGTAATGAAATAGCAGCTACATTTCAAATTATATAATTATGCTGGTCAGTACATATTTTTTTCGTAAGAGGAATAACTAAAAAACTATAATACATAACATTTTTCTTCTGAATGAAGTACATATACACATGTAGCCAGAAATTAAGAACAACGAATTCAGGAGAATTTGGATAAGTTAAAGTACATTAAAACAAATAGAGACGTAAGTTGATTTTGTAAGCTTTGAAAATTAATGTTGGTCATTTTTCTTACTTTTCTGACTAGCTCTGCGTCTCCCCTGTGGCTCATGGTAAGATACATATCTACTATCCGAGTATCATTTGCTGCAGTACAGATACAATAAAGTGTGTGCATATGGTAACGGACGTTTCCGTGCATTGTAAAACCTATATTGGTGGCATACTTTGATTTACTAGTATGAAATAACGAGTTCCTTGATGTTCAAACCCCGTTGGATTTAGGTAGTTCTATGACCATAGTTTTAGGTTTAAATGTTAATTAAAGTTTTCTTAGTTACCAGTTTCAATGTCTTTTGCTTATGCGTAATGCATCTGCTTATTGAGAATGCGTGTTAATCATTTCCATTTGCAGGTCAAGCCTAAAATTACACAGGTAAAAGAAGCGTGGTGTTCTATCCTTGGGTGTTTTATCCTAATATCGGTTATTTCTCTTCCCCACCCCCAATCAAAAACAAAAAGGAAACAATGTACAGCTTAGAAACTTAGAAATATCTGCGAAACATGTATTTCAATCAATACATGTGACTTTTGTGTGTAGGTCTTGTGTGTAGGACGTATCACACGAAGTCACTTCTTAAAATAGGACTATCCTCTTGCAAACGATTAAAAAGAAACATATTATAACCACAAAACAATATCACATAAACCAAATTTAAGTGAAATATTGCACTGAAAAAAATTGAGAATATGACTGAAAGTGAATTACCCTTTGGGACGCCAAATATAAATTGCTCAATCAGTTAGCACGAATCCAACAGGAAGCTTCCACTTGACTCGTATCACAGTATGTTGACCTATTTCAAGGTAAATGTTTACAAAATAGTCGGGTTTCAGTTTTTGATTTTTGCCTGTCGTTAAGGAAATATTATACATTTTATAAACAATCAAATAATTCATAACATGCTTCTATGTATGCGCCGCTTCCAAAAATTAAGCTGCACAAATCACCACTGGAGTGTGGAAATACTATGCCCGACTGGTCCGACTCGGGATAATACTGGTCCAGATAAGTGACTTTTTTCAGTCTAGTTGTCTGCGGACAAGTAGAAAATATGAAGAAAATTTTGAAACAAAGATCTGTTTGATACTTATTCAGTGAAATACAAATGTTCTCACTTCATACAAAAAATTACATTTCAAATGATAAACAGCAGCTTGAGATGATCCCTGATTTCTGGAGACCCAAAATTCACATTTGGTGTACAACCATATTCACCGCATACAACAGGATCGGTATATTATTATAATATGCTGCTGTTTTTGCAAATCAATTTTAATGGCTTTGAGAAATGTCTGATCACATTCAAGATCATCATTATGGATTAGAATAATTTTATTAGACTAATTAATAGTTTCATTTTTGCACCAATTCAAAGATCTTTGATCAGTGTGCACTCCCTGGAATACAAGTTTGGGAGTGCAAGAGAAATTCTAGGAGTGCACTTAATATTGACAATTATAGAGCATCTATGGAGGACAGTAAGGGTCTCTTGCATTGAAAATTTGTTTTGATGAGTCTAACTCTGCAGTCGGCTGCTCTTGAAAACAATGTGGGTAATTTACAAAAAGAAGATGCTTGTTATAATTTCCTTACTCACTGGACCAGTTTCAGAGGGACAACTTACTTCCTGATGGCCAGTAGAATTTTCCATTTCACTGTCAATTTCAGACACTAATTAGCTTTCCATTTCACTGTCAATTTCAGACACTAATTAGCTTTCACTTATTGTTTTATATAGAGATATTTATGTAAATTTACAGTTCAAAGTCATTGATAAAGCTGAATAGGCAGTTTGAAATGCCTATGGTCGGATGTCAAACCAATTTTTGTTGTGTCATGGGTTTTCGCGTTTCTTGCAGCGATCTTTTTTTCATACCTGTTAAGTTTTAGAGTAGTATTTCTGCATGATTTGACATAGATTTATCAATAAGAATAGCATGTAACTTCAAAATCTTTAATTTTACTCTAGAAAAGCGGATTGATACCAAGTTTGATTAGCGGTGATAAACAGTGACTTTCACACTTGATAACTTGTCCCAACTGGCGCCACTGGTGATCAACAATGGGATCCCTGAAACCTGTGCATGCATGCACGTTTCACTTCATATTTTTGTGTGTGATTATTCAATTCAGTGTGTGAATCACGCACATATGCGTGAATGGGAACGCTGTTTGATGGCAATGTTGTACACATTAAACTTTTTAATCTGATGTTAAACAGCTTCTGTGTGAAATGGGCAGTGGTTTAGCAATTATCTCTTCTGCCGGAAACTGTCTCTAGTCAAACCAAAACATTTACCGATTCAGCGATCAATTGATGCGTAAAAAGCAGAGAAAATGGGTTATTTTCTTTCGGTCCGACGAATCACCGAAATGCCACCGAAACACCCCTATTTTTTTCAATATTAAATTCAGATAACTGATATTAGTTTGCAGTATTTTTTTCTTTCTTTCTTTTTTCTTTAACTGAAAATGTGCTCAATGAAAGTATCGATCATTAATGAGAAGAATGATGTTGTTAATATATTCATCATTAATTTACGTGGAGAGCAATTACCGAAACACTCGCGTGTCCTGTCTGTTACACACCAAAATACCCGATCTTGATTACGCCAATCTAGACCCGAAGAATTATCAGTATCGTATGATCACATGAATTTATCATTTCTTTGAATGGTAAACATACATACAAAATCATTTGCAGACAAAGCAGACCCAAATCGGAATGTAGGTCTCTGATCCATCGAAACACACAAATAGCTCGGTTCTGTTCTGTTCTGTTAAAGTGATGCAATCGTAATTGAAGGCGTTCGGCTGATATGATCAAACTTATTTTGTGTAAGTTTGTCATTGTGATTTTTAAAATGGCATGGTTATTATTAGTAATCTTATTGGTGGAATTATAATTGTCTTATCAATTTACGCCTGGTAACATGTTAATCACAGATTTAAAATGGCTACCGGTTTTCCGATTTGGTGATTTTTAATTTCATCTATATCCAACACAGTGCTCCAGCTAGGTTTGGAAAAGGGCAGGGTGCTAGTGGCCTGAAAGGGCACTCCGAGTCACAAAGCGACGAGTCCAGTGTTCTCACTAGGATTTTGAAAGTTGGATTCCAGGAATCCAACTCAGGAAAAAGTTGTATCCCAAACTGAAAAGTTGGATTCCAGTCTGAAGAAGTTGGATTCCTGTACAGTCAGGATGAATTTCCATGATGCAAGTAATAAACATATAAAAACTGTAAACTATAGATTGGTGCATTACAGAGACAATGTCTGTAATGGACAAGTCTATGTTTACATTAGAAATCAGTAGCTAGGACTTTCTTTGTAATTGCGCAAAGGGTTAAGCAAGTTTAATAATTCTTCACTAAATATCTTTTATTTAGACTACAGCTGTAAGTATGTAATTCGACATGATAATGCATACCTTATACATTCTTAATAATAATGGCAACATTTATGGACCCATTTTCACAAAATTAATGTTGATTCATTTCTAATTCCATTTTAATTGGTAACTGGAACTGAATTTAGAACTGTTTGTCCATATGGACCATGATGTCAATTAAATCTTTTCAAGGGTGGAAAACTTTGTGGGAAAAGAAAAAGAAAATGATTCTTTACCCACAATGAACACTGTATCAAGCTTTCCTTCTTAAGGTTGTTGAATTCTGTATAATGGATTGTTTGGTAAAGGGCTAATTAGCAGAGAGCAGCTATTGACAATGATGGAGGAACTAGTTGCATTAAGTTTGACTTGTAATAAAAACAAAGTATTAGAAATTTTCTCTTGTCATAATGTTTTCAACTTATAATGAACTAGAGTGTACCGAATACAAATCAAATGATAAATTTTATCTCTTTTCATTCTTTCCTTTTATGATCAATATGGAGGCTAAATTTTCGTGGAACATTTTTCTTAATTAGGTGTTTTCTTTAATCAGGCATTGATCCATTATCCGTGTAAATTAGTCTTTAATTCACGCTTTTCGGTAGTTTATCGGGATATAATGGTGGATTATAGTTGGATAATTTCACCGTTTGGACCAGTGTATTTACCGATTGATAAACACTAAGAACTCCCCAGTAATTCGCAAACTCCAACAAAAAAGGGAATATTAAGAAGCATTAAATAGATTTTTTTTTTTTTTTTCAGTAAAAGATCGAAATTTCTTTAATCCTTTACCAGACGACAAGTTTTTAGACCGATCTAGATTGAAAGCACTTGCAGACGACAAAATGAATGCCATTTAAAAAGCGAAAATTGTTTTAGGAAGGATAGAAAACATTGTGGGAAAAGGAGAAAATTCTGTTAACCCTTTACCAGACGACAAAATTTTAGCCTTGTCCAAATTGAAAGCATTTGCAGACGACAATTTCAATGTGGCTCAAATGGTGCAATTTTTCTTTGATAGGGTAGAAAACATTGTGGGACAAGGAGAAAATGCTGGTTACCAGCATTTTCTCCTTTTCCCACAATGTTTTGAAAAGGCTTCTTTCCCAGGGGCATCAAAAGGCGTCATTGTGTGGTAAAGGGTTAACCAGCGTTTTCCCACACTGTTTTCAAAAGGTTTCGTTCTCAGGGTCCTTAAAAGTCGGGATAGTGTGTGTGGTAAAGAGTTACCAGTAATGTCGTGAACATCATACGGTAATATGATAGCGGGGCCACCCGTAAAGATATTACCGATCATGTGCACTCAATGTAATAAATTTCGATCATTCACCTTTAAAAATAAGTATCCTGTTACGTAATCTATTGATCGATACATAATTTGCAAATATGTCAAACAACATGCCGGGCAGTTAGGATATTAGCTATTTCTCATCCACAGTTTAACGGGTACTGGGTGAGTGATAGAGAATCATGCATTCCGATTGGTTGTTAGTCTCCCAGAAGGCCACGCCTACCCCTTCGACTACCCGACTTAAGAGATTACCTATGTATCGGATTTTTCGCCTCGTTGAACATATCGTAAACTTGATGAACAAATCAAGCAGCGGATCAGGGGCTGATTAGGGACGCGTGCCCTGAAAAAACTTGTCGTCCGGTGGAATCCTTTGTTAGGATTTTTTGTCGTCCGCCGGAAAAAGTTGTTGTCTCAGACGACAGCATTGGTGTTTCCGAGAACTCAGGAGTCAGGGGAGGGTGTGGGAGGGTGTGTCCCCCTCCCATGGTGGGGGGGGGGGGGGGGTCTCCCCCAAGAAAATTTTGCAAATATAGTGCTTAAAGATGGGCTCTGGTGGATTTTTGAGAGATAATTTGAGTTTTATTTTTTAAAAAAAAGACCGTTTCAACCCATCCATGGGTCTCATCAGGCAGGTGGCAGTAGAAGTCTTTCGAAAACAAACACTGCAGATAATATATCCCCTACTACAGTTGAAAGAGGCCTTTTTTTATTAAACAGATCTAAATATTGTAAGTTGCAATACGATTGGGAAACAAAGCGCGTGCAAAACTACAAAGCCAGTCTATTTCTAGTTGATGATTTCCACGCATTTAGTTTTCATGAATAATTAATATTTCAAACCGAAATTCGCTAATCGCAGCTGCCGCAAATTGTAATTTAAATAAAAAATATAATGTGGGTCGAAGGGACACGATTCCCAAGAACAAAAATAAATAGTCGGGAAGGGTACAACGGACACTCATTTTCCGACTTTACACTTCTGCCGAGCGCTATTACGCCATATCTATAATCGAGCTTTTCTGCTAGAAGGGTACCAATTTCGAACATCACCCCCGCAGTCTTGTCATAGCTATCTGAATCCTTTAATTGGTGTTTGTATACGATAAACAGGCATGTGCCATTTGTCATCCATAGATTATCGGGAACTGCTCGATCAATAACGAATCACACATTCTGAATGGTTGTACTTCTTGATATTAGCCACGCCTTCCTCTTCTAGTGCCCAACTTTAATTATCACCCGTGTATTGGATTTACGCATCGGTGATCACGTCAAAGTTAAGTGATTTATCAAACAAAGGCTGTAATCAAAAGGTAATTGCCTATTTGGGACGCATGTTATGAAATTCGTGATCGTTTTTAGGGCAGGGCGTCATAGAAAAGGGCAGGGCGCTGGTTTTTGAAAGCAGAGCACGGCGCCCTTCCGAAAGGGCCTAGCTGGAACACTGCAACATAAAAGTGAAACTATTTTTGCCAGCATAGTTATGGATAAAAATAAGACACATCAACCTTGTGCACAAGCACAGCTACTGTAGTTAGATTGCAGATGTAGAATCCCTGAATCGACAAATTTTACAACACTGGGCAGGTATTTCGGTGAACATTTACAGTACCGGTGGGATATTCTTCATGTTGGGCTTCAATGGCATGTTGTTATTTTGTCATTAGGTTTTAAACTAACCCTCCTTTATCAGTATAATTACAATTTGTGTGAAACACCACAACTTCAGTTGTGCGAGATCAAAAATAAAAAAAAAAAATCTGGGGTATTTCGGTGGCATTTTGGTGCTTCGTCGGACCCGTTTATTATATCTTTGAAGCAAGCGGGAAGTTGGAAGTCTGAGACTCTGGTACAGTTCCAAACATTAATCTAAAACTGACCATGACAAGAAATATGACAAAAAAAAGAATGTTTGAAAGAATTCCTGTGGTTGAATGTGGACGATCGTAACAATGTTTTTGTAAGATTTGTCCAGAGTATCCCCATATTTCTGATATGTCACTTTATGCATGTCATTTAAATTCGTTTTGGACAAGTCAGCCACACTGGCAAAGTAGATTTTTGTAATTTACTTACACGGACAAGTAAATGACAAAAATCTACTTTGCCAGTGGAAATCTTAGATTTCCACACTCCTGCATTAGGAGAAAAAAATAAATTTCTTGCATTTAATATTCCCTCCATACCACAGGTGAACGGCGAGCGACAGTATTACACACTAATATACTGAAAGGTAAACAACTTGTGATGTATTTTCAATACCCCAGTCACAAATTCCATGCTGTTTACAAGTCATTTTACTACCAATATTAACATCCATAGTACCAATGGATAGCGGAAACATTATTCTACAAGAAAATCATGTCACAATTTGAGCCATTTCAAGTTGCTAAGAAAAATCTAGCTCGAAACTGTCAAACAACCTAACTCGGAAGAGATCTGATTGCATTGAATCGCGAAAATTTTCAAGAGATAAAACCCATTTTCAACGCGAAAAATGTCCGTTCTTGAGCAAGGTGCATTTGAAGCCTACAAATTTTAAAGTATATCTGCACTGAAAATAGATCTTCAATATGTTTTTGTGTTGTACGAAGCTTTTTTTATCTGAAAATGTCCAGCCGTGTAAACTGTTATCCTTTATGGCCTACTAAGCATGCTTTTGTATCGCGTTTTCTCATTGGCCGGGTCCAGACACACCTTCATCGATAACCAATGAGAAAACACGTTTTGAAACAAACCGAACATGCGCAGTACGTCAAAATGCCAGGCAGCTGAGCGCTGGACGGATTTACCGATGGAAATAAGGATTGTTCAGCCTATTCACATCAAATAGTTTAATGTTTCAGGTTTATATGCCTTATTATTGCTGGACCCGAAATGATACTTGTCAAAAATTCAACCGCTTTCGCTTTGAAAATGGGTTTTATCTCTTGAAAATTTTCGCGATTCAATGCAATCAGATCTCTTCCGAGTTGGGTTGTTTGACAGTTTCGAGATAGATATTTCTTAGCAACTTGAAATGGCTCAAATTGTGACATGATTTTCTTGTAGAATAATGTTTCCGCTATCCATTGGTACTATGGATGTTAATATTGGTAGTAAAATAACTTGTAAACAGTATGGAATTCGTGACTGGGGTATGGAAAATACATTACGAGTTGTTTACCTTTCAGTATATTAGTGTGTAACATAGGATTTACACTGTCGTCGCCGTTCACCTGTGCTCCATACCAAAGTGCCTACCACAGATTTCAAGGGACTATGCTATAATTTTCTGCATACAATGCTGAATGACCTCGCCTTGTTGACTTTAAAAAATCCTCTGATAGGATATTCAAACTGAAAGTGATGACTGAAACTGCGAGCCCAAACTAACAGCTGAGGGGATAGATTTACTTACTCTTTTTCAAGACCTTCAACCACGTGTCAACAATTCTTTGGTGATAAGATCTGTTATGCATTATCCACATTGACAATGCCTGTACGCTGTCTTGCGTGTTGTTGAATGTAGTCAGTTTCTTTTCAATAGTTTCAACGCTGCACTTATCATTGGATTTGGCGGCCATTTTGCTGCTGTTCTTTAGTAAGAAACCAAGTCTACGTCAAACTTCAGTACATCAAAAGTTCAGTAAATAAATTGAAACAGAATAACTTAACAAATTATATTTGCAAAGTTGCTTATACTGCCTATTTTGTTGCAAAAAGCGACAGATTGTCGGGAAATCCAAAGTATGCTAGAATATTCCTCATGCGAGGTCGCCATATTTGTTTTGGGGTAAAACGGTATGTTGTAAGGACTCAATTTTATTGCGTGCATGAATCACTGAAAGGGATAAGGCGTGTGTTACAAAAGTTGTCGATAACGATGTAATTCGTGTATTTCACATTTATACGTTTGTGATTTGTATTTGAATTTTAGCAGTCGTCAAGAATTGGACCAATTCTTTTACAAATTGTATTCGCCCCGATTACAACAAGGATTCAAGGTATGACACCACTAACTTTTTATGCTACTCAAAGTTTGCCAAGCAGTGCATATTATTTCAGCACTTAGTTATTGTAATAATTGCGACAAGGATGTCATTTTTTTAAATGTAGAGAAATATATTCAAGCTCTTACGGTGTTTTACAAAGTATTTGGAATCTGATTAATGTCAGGTCAACATTCATACTTGGATAAATGTGTTCTTTTCAAAACCTCCCAAAAGTAGCTCTATTGAAGAGAGCTGGCTTCGGATGAATACTGAGCATGTGTCCCGTTGCTGCAAAGACACCTTGATATCCTCTCCTCGTGCTTTCTATAAGTTTACTGGTTATACTGTATGGAGTGTTGTTCCATTCTTACACTTGATACCTTGATATCCTCTCCTCTTTTACTTTAAGGCTATACCGGTAATAAAGGAACTATTCAACAAGAACATTTTTTGGAGGAGCACAGCTGCTCTTTATTTCTTGTAACTTAGGAATATTTATTTAACAATTGCTGTTTCACTAAAAACAATATTTACGACTTGCGTTCTTCAAAGTTTTGTACCTTTGACTTTGGTCATAAATGTTGATATTTTACAGACCCGTTCTTTGTAAAACAATAAATATACCTATACATGATTTTGTAGGAACATACATGAACTATACCTGCACAGAAGAATTTCGAATGAATGTGAAAGTTTAAATAGTGACATAAGGATGCTCCTTGCATGTTACTGAGGCATTTCATGTTTAAACATATTTATTTTACATTGATTGAGAAACAGATTCTTGCAACTTATACTAATATCTCTCGATTCTGCTTCCTGGGAACTACACCAGTACTCGCGCCGAAAGTGTGGGCCAATAAAAACAGTCCAAAATTTTACAACAGATCCCGGGAATCGAACTTGGGACCTTTTGGTTACATGGCCAATGCTCTACCTCACAATCCCAGACACTACAATTTCATGTTTGAAAGGTTTCTAAATCAAATTTACATCTTGTTTTTTCAAAAAACAAAGTACATGTATTCAAAGTAGAGCTTTAGAAGTGGAAAAAGAAAATAAAGCACACTCTTCATGAATTTTGGAAATTTTAAAAACTTTTTAGTAATTAGTACAGATTACAGAAGGGTATGACAACTCTAAAATTGCTAACCTGAACTATCCAAATTCGATATTTATCCCCTATACTTCCATGAACAAGAGGGCCCTTGGCTCTAAAGTGCTCACCTAAGTGAAGTCATGTAGGATTGATGAAGAGATCCTGGTTGTGATGATGTAAAATACACCAGTGTTAGTGACTACTTTTCAACCAATATAACCTATTTTAGAACTTGCCTGGGATACCATCAAGAAAAGCATTCTAACCATGTTTCACCAGTATCGAACTGAAGATGTTGCCCCTAGCATGCACATGAGGCTTTCCCAAGATTTGTTGCACTGGCCTACTTTTTGACCCAACATGACACAATTTTTGAAGTCGTTTGCTTTATCATCAAGACAAACATTCTGACCAATTTTTCCTATCTGGGTGAAAAATAAGGCTTCTAGAGTGCAAATATGGTTTCTCTATGATTTGTCCCAGTAACCTTGGTCTTGACATGACCCAATTTTTAAATTCTACTACATATCATCAAGGCAAACATTCTGACGAAGTGGCATGAGTATTGGACTGTAAAAATGGCCTGTATAGCGTGTGCACAAGGTTTTGCTAAGATTTGCTCCAGTGAGCTACTTTTTTATCAACATGGCCCAACTTTGAAGTTGTACTAGATGTCATCATAAAAAAGTTAACCCCAGATGCTACCTAACTGCATATAAAATTTGAGATGATTGGCTTTCATAGCATCTGATTCTTGACGTCTTCATCTATTATTAACTTCTGTAAAATATTTAAACAACAGGTCAGAACTATTGGGATAATTTGAAATAGATGACCAACTGATCATTTATGTGAAATGTGGTAAAAGACATATTTTAGAAAGTGTTGAAAACAGAAAAACACATGACAAAAGCTGGACCATGATAGAAAATCTCCAATCTACAAGCTTAAAATGTAACTAGAGAACAATCTAAATCACATGTATGTCATTTCGATGTGCAGGGTTCATGTATGTCCTTTTATAGTATGCTATTACTATTTAACAAGTATAAATTATAACAAGATGTAAAAATTCAGATCTTTTCTGATGTTAAGACCCTATACAGAACATATTTTATAAATTACATTGTGTGTATTATAACAAACCAAATGGGTGTGCAAATAACAAAAGGGGCATAAAGTTAAAAAATATTGACACTTAAAGGCACTGTATGCTTAAATATATGGAATATAATGTGTACATGTACATAGTAAAAAATAGTGTTGCACCCTCTGTGTTTTTACTGGGTTGATTTTCTGGCATGAACGATATGAAATAGGGTAGAAATTAGAATCTGGCTGCTGCGTACACCAACAAACCAGTCTTTTGCCTATGAAATGAACTGAACTGAGGTATCCCGTGACTTCATGGAAGCAGCTGCTGATCAAGCTGTTTCAACCTCTTGTGAGAGGTATGATACACAGAAAGCAAGCTGTTCTGCAAGCCCTTGGTGGATTTTTCACAATACTGATCGACTGTGTATGCCCATTCTCTGCAGGTCACTTTCGACTTGTCATAAGATTTACTTCAACATTAAATTCTCAGTTCTATCCAAACTTAAAAGCTTCTCATTTTTCTTAAATTTGATTGATTGATTGACTGTACGGCGGCCAGTGCACCTATCCATGCTTTCTTGAGTTTCTTTTTACCAGTAATCTGCACGTTATTCTTTCCAAGCCACTGGCTGCTTTCCCACATAACCGTCGTCGAAACAATGGCCAGCGGTGAGAGAGGAATGAATCCTGTTGCAATGACTATCATCAGTCCTTGGAAAGAAATTGCCCAAGCTGGGGATCAAACCAGCGACCTCCTGTTCTTAAATTTGAAAGCAATATCTAAGCAAAAAATTTCTACTTACCATGAGGTCATGGGATACCTCAGTTCAGTTCAGTTCATTTCACAGGCAAAAGACTTGTCTGTTGGCGTATGCAGAGCAAGATTCTAATTTCAACCCCATTTTATATTATTCATGTCAGAAAATCAAACTAGGTGAAAAAAAAATAGGGGATGCAAAACCTTTTTTACTATGTACATTTCCTAGGTGTTTTAATATTGAGAGCTTGACTGTACCATCTCACATATCAAGTTTTATAAATGCCTTGTAAAATGATCTGTTACCAGACTGCTTACTCCTTTTGAATACACAATACTGAATTAGTCTCTTTGAGAAAAGGTAATAACCTAAGTAATACTGCAGTTAAAACTTCAGAAAACAATGTTAATATTACATGATGTTATGATAAGAAATGTCTAACTCTTCCTGTTCTTAACATACTAGTGTGACATGGTTTTTTTTTTTTTTTTTTCTAACTTTCATCAAGATTTCATATGTTAAAATTCTTTTTAATAATGAAAAAAAAAAAAAAAAATTCATTTTACACCTTTTATGACTAGTGACATTGAAACAAGAAAAATCAAAAGTTTTCCAAATTCAACAACAAAATTACATCCTTACATTTTTACCACTATCAGTACCTGATGGAATGAAAATATTTCATTGAAAGATAAACTATTAATAGTTTGATTGAGCAGTATGTTCATACTGGAATGAAACTGTAATGTTGCAGCTTTCTAAATTTTTAAGATAGTCCCTTCCTTCTCAAAAATACATCTTTAGCTTGCAAGCTGGAATTCACAAAATATATATTGTATGCTCAGTAAATATTGTATTTCCTTAACAGCAGTAAATAACTACAAAAATTATTCTGTTATTTGCACACCCCTAAAATATTGCCTGGTCCCACTTAAATACAATGATTATCTAAAATTCATTGAAATAACTTGAGTTGTCTAATTACTTTTATTCCTCATATAGAACATCAAAATTTATTACAGTAAAACCTTGATAATTTGAAGTCCCAAGGGGACAAGCAAAATGTTCAAATTATCGCGGTTCTTGAATTATCCGACGTGAAAACAAAGTTGCATTCCGTTCAAGATCCTAGTCTGTCCAATATTATAACAGTTTTCAGGCAAACACAAACTGGGAATAGCATTATTTTGGTTGTAACTTTTGGCCACAAATTTTTTTGATTTATCAGCAGTTTAATGGTTAAAACTTACTTTCCATTAGTAAGAACAATTTCTTTTTGTCTGTCATTCATATCTCAAGCTCTTAATTACAGTTACACATGTGTATTAAAGTATGGGATTTATTCAGAATAGGATATGACAATAAACATATACAAGAGGGCCATGATGGCCCTGGATCGCTCACCTGAGTAGGGTGTCTTAAAGGTATTTCTTTAATTTGACCAAGTGACCTGGTTTATGACCCCAGGTGACCCAATTTCCAACTCATATTTCACAAAGACAAACATTCTGACCAATTTTCAAGTCAACTGAGCAAAAAATGTAGCCTCTAGAGTGCCCTAAAAGTATTTCTTTAATTTGACCTAGTGACCTGAATTATGAGCCTTGGTGATCCAAATTTGAACTGGTCTTGGACTTTATGAAAAGAAACATTTTAATCAATCTTCAAATCAACTGAATAATAAATGTGGCCTCTAGAGTGCTCACTAGGTATTTCTTTAATTTGACCAAGTGTCCTAGTTTATGACCCCAGTTGACCCAAATTTAGACTCATGTGAGATTTTATAAAGACAAACATTCTGACCAATTTTCAAGGCAATTGAACAAATAATGTGGCCTCTAGAGTGCCCATAAGGTATTTCTTTAATTTGACATAGTGACCTAGTTTATGGTTCCAGGTGACCCAAATCCAAACTCATCTGATATTTCATCAAGACAAACATTCAGGCCAAATTTCAGGTCATTTGAGCAATAAATGTGGCCTCCAGAGTGCAAACTAGGTATTTCTTTAATTTGACTCAGTGACCTAGTTTATGACCCCAGTTGACCCAAATTCAGACTTATGTGAGATTTTATAAAGACAAACTTTCTGACCAATTTTCAAGGCAATTGAGCCAAATATTATGGCCTCGAGAGTGCCAACAAGGTATTTCTTTAATTTGACCTGGTGACCTAGTTTATGACCCAAGATGACCCAATTTTGAACTCAATGAACTTGTTGTGCTTAAATGGGCAAACAAACTTAGAAGAGTCTCAATCACTACTTACCAAATATCAAAGCTCTACGCCTTCCAGTTTCAAAGAAGAATTTTAAAGTTTTCCTTCTTTGTTCCTATGTTCAAATTTGTGACCCCCCCACCCCCGGGGCAGGGCCAGTTTTTACCCAAGCAGCATCCTTGGAACAAACTTGGTAGAGGTCCATTAGGAGATGCTACATACCAAATATCAAAGCTCTACACCTTCCAGTTTAAGAGAAAAAACAAGAGGGCCATGATGGCCCTGTATCGCTCCACTGGCTTATAAATATAAACCATAAATAGTAAACATTTCAATTCTCAGCCAAATGGTTTCAAAATGAAGACTTACATAGTTTTCTCTGTAAAAGCCCATGTGAATGTTGAGACCTGCAGGGCAAAGCCATTTTTGATCCCAGAGCTATAATTACTTGAACCCTGCTAGAGGTCCACAAGATAAAGCCACATGCCAAAATAATACAAATCTATGCTGTATGGTTATAAATAAGGTGATTTTCAAGTTTTGTCCATATGAAGCCTCTGTAAAACATAAGACCCCTGATGCAAGGCTAATTTCAAAAAAAAAAAAAAATCAAAACAAGAAGATTTCTTAAGTTGTCACTATGTAAGCCCATGTAAAACTTGTGACCCCTGCGGTGGGGCCAATTATGACCCCAGGGCTAAAATTTTGGCCTGCTTGGTAGAGGCCCACTAGATATAGCTACATGCAAAATTTGGTAGATCTAGGCCTTATGGCTAGGTACAGGAAGATTTTTAAAGTTTTCTCTATATAAGCCTATGTAAAACTTGTGACCCCTGCGGCCGGGCCAATTTTGACCCCGGGGCTAAAATTTTGGCCCACTTTGTAGAGGCCCACTAGATAAAGCTACATGCAAAATTTGGTAGCTCTAGGCCTTATCGCTAGGTACAGGAAGATTTGTGAAGTTTTCTCTATATAAGCCTATGTAAAACTTGTGACCCTTGGGGCAGAGCCAATTTTGACCCCAGGGCTATAATTTGAAGACACTTGATAGAGGTCTACTACATAAAGCTACATGCCAAATTTGGTAGCCCTATGCCTTATGGTTTCAGACAAGAAGATTTTTAAAGATTTCCAATATTTTTCAGTTTTGTTGCCATGGTAACCAGAGTTTTTGAAGGAATCAAATTCTTTCAAGAAATTCTGAAGAGGACCATGGCAGGATCATTTCTGTGAAGTTTCGTGAAAATTGGATGGGTAGTTTCAGAGAAGAAGATGTTTGAAATAAAAGTTAACGCACAGACAGACGGACGGACGGACGCACGCACGCACTACGGACACCAGGCCATGACATAAGCCCGCTGGCC
The DNA here is from genome assembly GCA_945859785.2 of Tridacna gigas. Classification (NCBI taxonomy): domain Eukaryota; kingdom Metazoa; phylum Mollusca; class Bivalvia; order Cardiida; family Cardiidae; genus Tridacna; species Tridacna gigas. The sequence goes on along the minus strand of OX244037.2, from coordinate 36,192,964 downwards.
TTCGGCCAGTGGAGCTAAAAATTTAAAGTTTTCCTTCTTTGTTCCTACGTTTGAACTTGTGACCCCTAGGGCGGGGCCAGTTTTGACCCCAGAGGCATCATATGAACAAACTTAGTAGAGGTCCACTGAGATGCAACATACCAAATATCAAAGCTCCACGCCTTTCGGTTTCAGAAAAGAAGAATTTTAAAGTTTTCCTTCCTTGTTCCTATGTTCGAACTTGTGACCCCCCCTGGGCAGGGCCAGTTTTGACCCCAAGGTCATCATATGAAAAAACTTGGAAGAGATCTACTAGAAGATGCTACATACCAAATATCAAAGCTCCACGCCTTCCTGTTTCAGAGAGGCAGATTTTTAATGTTTTCCTTCTTTGTTCCTTTGTTTGAACTTGTGACCCCCGGGGCTGGGCTAGTTTTGACCCCAGGGACATCATATGAACAAACTTGGTAGAGGTCCACTAGGAGATGCAACATACCAAATATCAAAGCTCTGCGCCTTCCAATTTCAGAGAAGAAGATTTTTTAGTTTTCCTTCTCTGTTCCTATGTTCGAACTTGTGACACCCCCGGGCAGGGCCAGTTTTGACCCCAAGGGCATCATATGAACAAACTTGGTAGAGGTCCACTAGGAGATGCTACACACCAAATATCAAAGCTCTATGCCTTCCAGTTTCAGAGAACGTGATTTTTAAAGTTTTCCTTCTTTGTTCCTATGTTCGAACTTGTGACCCCCTGGGCGGGGCCAGTTTTGACCCCAAGGGCATCATATGAACAAACTTGGTAGAGGTCAACTAGGAGATGCTATATGCCAAATATCAAAGCTCTATGCCTACCAGTTTCAGAGAACATGATTTTTAAAGTTTTCCCTCTTTGTTCCTATGTTCGAACTTGTGACCCCCGGGGCGGGGCCAGTTTTGACCCCAAGGGCATCATATAAACAAACTTGGTAGAGGTCCACTAGGAGACACTACATGCCAAATATCAAAGCTCTATGCCTTCTACTTTTAGAGAAGAAGAATTTTAAAATTTTCCTTCTTTGTTCCTATGTTCAAACTTGTGACCCCCGGGGCTGGGCCAGTTTTGACCCAAGGGACAGCATATGAACAAACTTGGTAGAGGTCCACTAGGAGATGCTACATACCAAATATCAAAGCTCTATGCCTTCCAGTTTCAGAGAACATGATTTTTAAAGTTTTCCTTCTTTGTTCCTATGTTCGAACTCGTGACCCCCTGGGCGGGGCCAGTTTTGACCCCAAGGGCATCATATGAACAAACTTGGTAGAGGTCAACTAGGAGATGCTATATGCCAAATATCAAAGCTCTATGCCTACCAGTTTCAGAGAACATGATTTTTAAAGTTTTCCCTCTTTGTTCCTATGTTCGAACTTGTGACCCACGGGGCGGGGCCAGTTTTGACCCCAAGGGCATCATATAAACAAACTTGGTAGAGGTCTACTAGGAGATGCTACATGCCAAATATCAAAGCTCTACGCCTTCTACTTTTAGAGAAGAAGAATTTTAAAATTTTCCTTCTTTGTTCCTATGTTCAAACTTGTGACCCCTGGGGCTGGGCCAGTTTTGACCCCAGGGACAGCATATGAACAAACTTGGTAGAGGTCCACTAGGAGATGCTACATACCAAATATCAAAGCTCTATGCCTTCAAGTTTCAGAGAAGAAGTTTTTTAAAGTTTTCCTTCTTTGTTCCTATGTTCAAACTTGTGACCCCCGGGGTGGGGCCAGTTTTGACCCTAGGGACATCATATGAACAAATTTGGTAGAGGTCCACTAGGAGATGCTACATACCAAATATCAAAGCTCTACGCCTTCAAGTTTCAGAGAAGAAGTTTTTTAAAGTTCTCCTTCTTTGTTCCCATGTTCGAACTTGTGACCCCCTGGGCGGGGCCAGTTTTGACCCCACGGACATCATATGAACAAACTTGGTAGAGGTCCACTAGGAGATGCTACATACCAAATATCAAAGCTCTACGCCTTCAAGTTTCAGAGAAGAAGATTTTTAAAGTTTTCCTTTTTTGTTCCTATGTTCGAACTTGTGACCCCAGGGACATCATATGAACAAACTTGGTAGAGGTCCACTAGGAGATGCTACATACCAAATATCAAAGCTCTGCGCCTTCTAGTTTCAGAGAAGAAGATTTTCAAAGATTTTGCATTTTGTTCCTTTTTGTTGCCATGGCAACCAGAGTTATGTGTGGAATTCAATTTTATGAACAACTTTGGTAGAGCTTCACCCAAGGAATATCCCTGCCAAGTTTCATCAAGATTGGCCCAGTGGTTTAGGAGAAGAAGATGTTTAAAGAAATTGTTGACGGACGACTGACGACAGACGCCGGATATAGGGTGACCACAATAGCTCACCTTGAGCACTTTGTGCTCACGGTGAGCTAAAAAGCAACCGAATATAAAACAAGTTTTCCTATGTAGGTTATTTTTACAACATACTGAAAATGTTTCAGTACACAAATTTCACATGTATGAAAAGCTGTTTTAAATTTCTAACAAAAATTTGTATGTCCCCCAGATAATTTTTCCAAATAACTATACTTTTGTCAAAATTAACAATCAGATGTTAAGAAATTAATTAATTAACCCTATAACAGACGATCTTGAGTTTTAACAACCTTGATGAAGAAAGCTTTTGAAAATATTGTGGCAAAAGGATAAAATGCTGGTAACCCTCCTTTTTCCACCATTTTTTCAGCCCTTTTACAGACAAATGAAGCCATGTGAGCCATAATTAGTTTGTTGTCAAATATTCCTTTGGATTTGGACAAGTCCTAATTTTGATGTTTGGGAAAGAGTTAACACATACCAAATATACTTTCCAGTGCTATACTACACCATATCTGGCAAGTGGCAGTGTGTTGGATCAGACAAAAATTGCTAATTTCAAAAATCATTGATATTCTATAGGAGGAAAAAAATATGTAATACTTTTTGTTGTATCCAAATCTGACTACCATAGCCTCATCAGTTTAATATGACCTATACATAACACAATCATTATGGCCTTTATACATAAAGGTACATTGACAACAGTAGATCGTATCACACAAATTCTATGAATTATACTCAAGTTTCTGAAAGACTTGTGGTGTTCTTTTCTCATAATGCAAAAGTGATAAATTTATGCACATTATTCTTGACCTCTTTCGGTCTTTCTTTGTTGTCTATGAACATAAAAATGGAATTATTTACATCTTACAAAGCAACTGGTTCATAGTAACATCTGACTGTCTGTCTTGATGCTTATTTACAAACTTTCAAATGCCAGCTAATACAATTATTTGCTTAAATTGTTTTTCATTTTTTGCGGTCTTTTGTACAAATTATGCACTTATATCTTTATGCAAGACAAATAATTCAAACCAGATATTCCACTAAATCCCATTTTTTCCTTTTCTAATAAATCTAAATCATGAAACTAGATGAAGCCAATTTAACATTGACAAGTGCATAAAAATAATATTTTACCCTTTACCACACAGTCTCGAGTTTAAAGACCCTGAAGAAAGAAGGCTTTTGAAAAGATCATGGGAAAAGGAGAAAATGCTGGTAACAAGCATTATCTCCATTTCAAACAATGTTTTCTACCCTATTGAAGACAGAAATCACCAAATAAGTCATATTTGTTTGTCATCTGCACATGCTTTCAATTTGGTAGAGTCCATTATTTTGATGTTTGGTAAAGAATTCAGGGAGTATCCATGAACCAGCTGCTTTGTCCATTGCCACTTTTCCCAATCAATTCATGATACCCTTGTGTATATAAGCCAAAACGTGTCTTGTTTATAATTCCACACTTTCAAGAGTGTTATACATGTATAACAATTTTTTTCTAAATTTGAAAATAATACATTTTCTGATTGGCTAAACCAAATGATTTAGTCAGTCAGAAGTTACGTTATTTTCTGAATCTAGAATTAGACTGAGAATGCCTAAAGAAGGGATGGGGAATAGGAAAAATATGTGATGGTGTTGATTTTACACTGCCAGAAAAGTTGTTAGAGATTTCCAGAGCCCTCAAGTGTATCATGTTGGGAAAAGTGTCAACATTTGATATGCTGGAACCTGTTAGTATCAATCTAAGATGTACTCACATGGTCACCACATTAAAAGTCTGTGCTCCATATTTATATTTTTATATATAGACACAGCACAAATTAAAAGCTTTCAATATCACTCTCAAACAACTATTACAGACACAATTTCATTTCTACCATCTTTCATACATTGATTTTTGTTTTTGTAATTTAGGCTGAATTTGAGAAAAAAAAATCATGTTTACTCTTTACAAGATGACAAAGTTTTAGTCTTGTCCATTTTGAAAGTATTTTCAGACAACAATTAACCCTTTACCACTTGACAGTATTTTAAAGCTGTTGAAATTGAAAGCATATGCAGACGACAATTTCAGTCTGGCTCAAATATTGGGAATTTTTCTTTGATAGGGTAGAAAACATTGTGAGAAAAGGAGAAAATGTGTGTTACCAGCATTTTCTCCTTTTTCCACAATGTTTTCAAAAGGCTTCCTCCTCGGGGTCATTAAAACTCAGGATTGTGTGGTAAAGGGTAAAATTGTGACTCAAATAATGGGACCTGACTTTGGAAGGGTAGACATTTTTGTGGATACAGGAGAAAATGCTTGTTATTGGCATTTTCCTTATTTCCCATAATACTTTCAAAAGCCTACCTTAAGATTGTGAAAAAACCAGACTGTTTGTTTGTTTGGTGTTTAAAGCCATTTTCAACAATATTTCAGTTATATCGCGGCAGCCACTGAACTTACCCATGCTTTCCTGGAGTTTCCTTTACCAGTACTTCTTTTACCAATACTCTACCAAAGCAACTGGCTGCTTTTTCACATAACCATACAGCAAATGCATTTGATACCTGCACATGTTCATTTGTCAAAACAGAATCAAATTTCCTTAAATCTAGCACTGACAGGCATGGCTTACGATCTTATAACACTTGCATTTTCAACCTTGCAGACTACACCCTATCATAAATACTCATACACTTAATTAACGCATACATGCTGCTCAGAGATGTTTATTCAAGAAAGGTATAAATATACTTTTTCATTTAATCCTTTACGACACAATCCCCAGATTTAAAGACGCTGAATAAAGGGCCTTTTGATATCATTTTGGGAAAAGGAGAAAATGCTGGTAACCAGCACTTTCTCTTTTTCCCACAACGTTTTCTACCCTTCCAAAAGCAAATGTCAATTTTTTTAGTAACATTTATTCTGTTGTCTGCAGATGCTTTCAATTTGGACAAGTCTAAAACTTTGAAGAGTGGTAAAGAGTTAAATATGCTGTAAGATAATGTTGTTCACCAAATTAAGTTACTCACAAACCCAAAGAAGACATCTTTAAACTCTATACCTGCTGCAGGCAGCTACAAATGTCTTGCAGCACACCTTTAACCCTTCACCACACAATTCCCAAGTATCAACAACCCTGAGTTAGAAAGTCTTTAAAACAGTGTCAGAAAAGGAGAAAGTGCAGGTAACCAGAATTTTGTCCTTTTCCGACAATAATTTCTACTACTTTGAAGATACCAATACATCACAAACATTCAACTTTTTTTCAATCAAGAATAAAAAGACGCAAATAATGGATATTTCCATGTTCCTTTGACCAGAATGCCTAATTAACGTTGGATACAGTAAACCAAGATCAGATTACACATTCTGTGCAATTATATCTTGACCGTCCCCATACTTACAGAAGCACTCTAATCGATACAAGAGAAAGACTTAATATTTTGAATGCATTTCTTAACAGAGACTGCACTAAACAAACTTAAGTTAACAACAGAAAAAAGCAGAAAATCATTTAACCCTTTACTACACAATTCTGAGTTTTAGCAACCCTGAGGTAGAGGGCTTTTGAAAATCTTGTGGGAAAAGAAGAAATTGCTGGTAATCAGCATTTTCCCTCATTCCCAATGTTTTCTACCAATTCTAGGACAATTCCATCCTTGGATCCACACCTAATTTGTCGTCTGCAACATGCTTTCAAATTGGGCGAGTCTAAATTTTTATTGTTTGGTAAAGAGTTAACCTGAAAAAAAAAGTGCATCTGCAAGAAGACCACAAAAATCTATTTTTCTACAGTGAAGAAATGGTAATTCAATGATCTAGTGTCATAATCTCATATGTTAACATTTTTCAGACTAGAATTACTAGCCACATACCACAATCAAGCAAATATAATCTGTCTTCAAACCCTTGATGTTAATAATGAAACTTTTCTTAAAATCAATTTTGTGTATTATAGATCAAACTATATAGTACATCTGTATCCCAGCAATAATAATTTTGTGGGCATTTTATATATTTTCTGTGGATTTATCCACTCTGTTAACCCTTTACTACACAATCCTGACTTTTAACAACCCTGCAGGAGAAGCCTTTTGAAAACATTGTAGGAAAAGGAGAAATGCTCGTAACCAGGATTTTCTCCTTTTCCCACAATGTTTTCTAGTCTATGAAATACAAATTTCATGTTTTGAGTTATATTTAATTTGTTGTCTGCAAATACTTTGAATTTTGACAAGACAAAAATTTTTTTGTTTGGTAAAGCATTGATCTATTTCCCTAGTTTAGCTCTTTAACCCTTAGAAACCCAACAGACATTTCCATTCTAGGAAACAGACATGTCCAGAATGTCTCTGCAATGTGGACAGTATAAATCAAAGATCAGACTGCAGTTTTTGTACATAATGTTCTACCATGGCACAAAAGGCAATTATAGTAGTGAAAAGCACTCGAGGGGTTAAGTTCATCAAAACATTCCAAACTTTTAGCAATTTCAAACCCCCTCCCCCGTGTTTAGTAGCTTTAATAAAGTATTTCTATAATTTACACATTTACCTAATCATAAACAAAAAGATATAAAGTCCTCTTCCTGAGTTTAAGCAATTCATAATATCACTCACTTGCTTTACCCATTTTTTTTACCCAATCAATAAACAAACAGGCCGTATTTTAACCATTTCAAAAAAGTTCAACTTATATAAAGTTGAAATATTTGAAAAAAAGGAAACTTTGTTTAATGAACAATTTAAATAATATTTTGAGAAAAGAAACAAAAGTAAACACATTCATTCTTTTTCCAAAAAAGTACACACAAAAAATATTGTACAATAAGTGATTCAATCCTTTATGAGCTTGGCTCGACTTTTAACGACCCTGGGAAAAGGGCTTTTGAAAACGTTGAAAAGAAAGTATTTCCCATGATGTTTTCTTTTCTATAAAAGACAATTCTTACCATACTTTATTCGTCATCTGCAAATAATTTTAATCTGAACAAATTTTGTCATCTGGAGTTTAGTTGCTTTTGCGAGGACCAAGAGCAGTCTGCATAGAATGTGCAGTCTGATTTTTGACCTAAAATGTTAGCTACCTTGTTAAATATTCTGATCAAAATAACCTTGAAATGGCAAAATTATGGTTGTCTTAACTCACTGAAAAACAATCCAGTAACCTCAAGCTCAAAGGGTTAACCATTTCTTTGATCAACATATTTACTGGTAGTTTAATCATTCTCAAACTTTATGCAGCAGAGCAAGGCTTGCCAGCCAATTCATTTAAAAATCTATTCTCTTGATAAATTTTGAATATATGGAAAATTAACAAAAAAAACCCACACAAACAAAAATTGAAATAACTTTGAGGAAAAACTTAACCAGCCTATATTGGCACAGAAAAGGAGAAACGATAAAAGAAATATATAGGAAAGCTCTTTCTTTCATAAAGTTGACTATATGTATTTACTTCATAATTTATATAGTTTAAGTTCGTTAGAGTTCATCTTTTCAAAGTACATGACTAGTTTAGTTTCAAACCTTTGAACATTTGGTACAACTTCAGGTGCTTTGACAGAGGGTGGAGATCACAATCAGGCTGCACAGAGTTGGCTGCACTGAACATGCAGTCTGATATTTACTGCCAGATCTTGGATTCACACTGTGATCTGTCCAGCACACTGAAAATGATTAGAGACCCTTTTTCCTCTGACACTAAAAATATTGATTTTATCTGCTTAAGATAAACAATGGAATTAAACATGTTTCCATAATTCTATGCAATAAATATTTTGTCCCTTTCTTACAACCTTACTGTTTTTACAATTCTTATTTCGCATTTAGCACATAATACTTATTCTTCACCAGAACTGAGCAGGATAATTTAACTGTACCCAACAACAAAAGTTTAGGCTTGTCCAATTGAAAGTAATTGCAGACAACAGCACAAATGTTACTCAAATACTGAAAATTGTAAGTGTAAGGAAAATTGTGGGAAAAGAAGAAAATGCTGGTTACCAGCATTTTCTCCTTTTCCGATAATGTCTTCAAAAGCATTCTTCCTCATGGTATATAGAGCTCTGGATTGTGTGGAAAAGAATTAAAGCCAACAAGAAACTAAGGCCAACTAGAAATATATTTAACACAAAGGGGCAACATTTGAAGAATGAGAAAATCCACTATTTGTAATGTATGGAAACAGGATGGAAACAAGAGAAATTGCTTGTTGAAAACATTTGTTCCTGAAGCTTCAACAAAGTATTTGTGCTTGAACTTGTGCAAATTGAAAGCTTACTAACCCTTTACCAAACAACAAAATTTTTTACTGGTCCTAATTGAAAGCATTTGCAGACAACAAATTAATGTTGCCAGCATTTTCTCCTTTTCCCACAATGTTTTCAAAAGTCATTATCCTTGGGGTCGTTTATCAAACAGCAAAATTTTAGTCTGTCCAAATTAAAAGCTTTTGCAGACAGCATAAGTGTAAATCAACAACAGGAATTCCCCTTTGAATGGATAGGAAACATTATGGGAAAAGGAGAAAATGCTGGTTACTTTTCCAACAGTGTTTTCAATATGCTTCTTCCCTAGGGTCGTTAAAACTCAAGATAGTGTGGTGAAGGGTTAAGGTAACATAAAATATGCCTTTCGTGATGTGATTTGTCTCTAGAATTGTAGAGTCATTCTAGGAAAATGAGAACATGCTGGTTACCAGCATTTTCTCCTTCTCTCCAAAGTTCTCAGCAATCTCTTTTCTCAGGGTCATTAAAATGTGATTGATCGGTAAAAGTTTGACTAAAAATTGGTATTCAAGGCTTAACCCCTACAATGCTAAGCATGACTTACTGACCTTTTGCGGACAGTGTAGATCAAGATCAGACTGCACAGATCGTGCAGTCTAATCTTGGATCTACATTGTCAAATAAGGAGATATCTTTCTGCAAAAAATACCTTTGAAATGGCAAAATTTGGGTTTTTACCATGGTCTTGAAAATTTCATTTCACTTCTTTCGCAGGATAAGGGTTAACATCAAATAATTATTAGTTGGAATAAAATCAGAAAAAATTAACTCTTATAGAGGTAGTAAATTGTAGTTAACTATAATAAAACCAGTAAATAGTTTCTAAAAAAAATAACTTTGCAGAAAATGTACATGAGCTAGTAACACAAATTTTCAAAAATATCTGTTAGTTTTGAAACAAATGACAATATATACATGTACATATTGTGAGTGCTTTCAAGTATGGCTTTTAAACTTCTGTACTTTTCTTTTTATCATTCCCTACACTAAGTGGTGCAATTTCAGTTGCATTTGTGGACAGTGTATGCATATCAGGATCAGGCTGCAAACAAGATGCAGTCTAATTTTGGATTTACATTGTCTGATATCTTAAGAGACAGTCTGACGAAACATCTCCTGATTTTAACGGGGGCACTGAACAAGTTTTTTTTTTTATACCTTGTTATGCAGTAACAGCTATACCGTTACTGACAAAGTAGAAAATACAAAAAACTCATTGTAATTCTTTGTAATTTTACATGTGTTGCTATATATGTTTTAATTCTAAAGACATTTTTGCTAACAGGTGAAATAACAAGAGGGCCATGATGGCCCTGTATCGCTCCACTGGCTTATAAATATAAACCACGAAGAAAAGTCTTCACTATATAAGCCCTTATAAAACTTTGACCTCATGGCTACAGTCTGACTAAATGGGGAATATTGTATTAGAAGAATAACATGCCAAATGTGGGAGTTCTTGGCCTTATGGCTGGTAACAAGATGGTTTTTGAACTTTTCACTCCATAAACCCATGTAAAACTTGTGATCCCTGGTGCAGGGCCAAACTTGATCCTAGAGCTGTAACTTGGGCCCTCTTTGTAACTGTCCACTAAATAATGCTATAATTATATGCAAAATTTGGTAGCCTAAGCCTTATGGCTATGTACACCAAGATTTAAAAGTTTTCCCTATGTAAGCCTATGTAAATCTTGTGAACCCCCCCCTCCAAGTATGAGGCCAAACTGACCCCAGGACTATACTTTGGACACTTTTGGTAGACTCCAACTAGATCAAGCTAAATGCCAAATTTGGTAGCTCTAGGCCTTATGGTTTCAGACAAGAAGATATTTAAAGTTTTCTCTATATAAGCCTACGTATAAAACTTGTGACCCCTGGGGAAGAGCCAATTTTGACCCCAGGGCTATAATTTCAAGAAACATGATAGAGGTCTACTACATAAAGCTACATGCCAAATTTGGTAGCTCTAGGCCTTATGGTTTCAGACAAGAAGATTTTTAAAGTTTTCTCTATATAAGCCTATGTATAAAACTTGTGACCCCTGGGGAAGAGCCAATTTTGACCCCAGGGCTATAATTTCAAGAAACATGATAGAGGTCTACTACATAAAGCTACATGCCAAATTTGGTAGCCCTATGCCTTATGGTTTCAGACAAGAAGATTTTTAAAGTTTTCTCTATATAAGCCTATGTAAAACTTGTGACCCCTGGGGCAGAGCCAATTTTGACCCCAGGGCTATAATTTGAAGACACTTGATAGAGGTCTACTACATAAAGCTACATGCCAAATTTGGTAGCCCTATGCCTTATGGTTTCAGACAAGAAGATTTTTAAAGATTTCCAATATTTTTCAGTTTTGTTGCCATGGCAACCAGAGTTTTTGAAGGAATCAAATTCTTTCAAGAAATTCTGAAGAGGACCATGTCAGGATCATTTCTGTGAAGTTTCGTGAAAATCGGATGGGTAGTTTCAGAGAAGAAGATGTTTGAAATAAAAGTTAAAGGACGGACGGACGGACGGACGACCGGACGGACGCACGACGGACACCGGGCCATGACATAAGCCCACTGGCCTTCGGCCAGTGGAGCTAAAAATAAGCAGTCTTTCTGAACATTTTCTAAAAATCTTGCAAACAGAAATTTAATTCAATGCCCCTTTAGGACCTGGATTATTTCCTGACTATACAAGTCCATTGTGTTTACATGGCACTTTAGGGAGTTATGTCTAAGCTTTAAAGAAAAGTACATCTATCTGTAATATATGTACAAGCTTTACGGAAAAGTACAACTATCTATTTCCAAAAAGGTAACCATTCACAGTCCTCACTTCCAATAAGAAATAATTGTTCATTGACCATAAATGTACACAAAAGATCCATGGAAGTGCTGAGCTACATGTAAATTCTTTTGGCTGTTACTTAACCTTTTACCAAACAGCAAAATTTCAGACCTGTTCAATTTCACAGCATTTCCAGATATCAAACTACACATAACTCAAATGATGGGATTTGTCTATGAAAAGGTATGGAAACATTGTGGGAAAAGGTGAAAATTCTGGCTACCAGAATTTTCTCTTTATCCAACAATGTTTTAAAGAGTCCTCTTATTCTTGGTTGTTAAGACAGGGGATAGTTTGATAACAGGTTAATCAATATACAAATTGCTATATCACAAAGAACGCTATGACAAAAACTATGACCAACATTTGAAACATTTAACAAGTAAAAAGATCCGGAATCAATTCTTTGATATTTAACCCATGATTATTGCACATACTTAATTTTTACCTGGTACGAACAAGATTAACTCCATTCTCATTTTTAACGACCCAGTGAAAAAAGGCTTTTGAAGACGTTGTATGACAAGGAAAAAATGCAGGTATCAGAATTATCACCTTTTCCCACAATATTGTCTACCCTATCGAAAACAAATTCCATCATTTGAGTCACACTCAATTTGTTGTCTGCAACTACTTTGAAGTTGGGTGAATCTTTGTTGTTTGGTAAAGAGTTAAGCAAAGAAAAAAAAAACAGAAAAATACCAAACTGAATAGCAATGTAAAAAAAAACAACAGAACAGAAAAATACCAACAGAAAACTATGTGGGAAAAAGAATAGTAGCTTCTGTCTCTAATATTGTTTTATACAGCAATAGTCCTAAATTGAAAAACAAATACGTAATCACAACAAACTTGACATAAGTTTTTTTCCAAATCAAAATATGAAAGACTACTTAACATTAGCCATATACATGTATTTCCTGTCTGTCTAACTCTCTGTCTAAATTGTATTCCAAATTTCATTCCCTTTACTACTTTCCTTGCAACAACACTCACCCCACATTTTTTGCTCCCTTTCTCTCTCTCCCCTCTCTCTCTCTCTTACACATTCAAAGACAGCTATTTTTTCACATATTTCTATCATACATCTCTATGCTTTGCTGAACATCCAAACAAAACACTCTTACACATACAAGCAGGCAAAATCAAGTCATACAAACCAGAACAAGATAATACACAATATGTACACACTGACTTAAACATTAAAAAAAAAAATTTGAAATTGGTGTTTTTTCTGTTAGTAGATATACAATCAAACCAGCAAGCACTTCATGTAAATTGTGACATTACACAAATTGGGACTAAAAATGAGTCTTGTTTAATCTCTCTTGATTTTAATTCTTGAACTTTCTGTACCTTGTCTTTGATACATTTATCTACACAAAATTGAGACTTAATCTGAAAACACTAATTGAAAGTTCTTATAAATACATACTAATGAATTTTTTCTAAATGTTCACCTCCTTGAAATATCTGTTTACAGTTCAGTTTTCAAAAAAAATCAAAATCACAGAAAATGTAACAGGTTTTTCAGCCAGAAGCACACAATGAACTGATCAAACACTAAAAATACACCAAGATAGTTAAAAGAAATAAAAGAAACCAATAAATCTTTAGTACTACATAAACATGTTTTTTATTACATTTGGTCAAAAGAATATGATATGGGTTAACATCTTCCATCTTTTCAGTATTAGCACAGCATTTTCTGCTTTTTATATTCATCAGTTCTTCAAAGTGCTGGCATCTTCTTTTTCTGATACTCATCTGACCATTTTGTAGCACCTGAAAAGTGTAAGAAATTTCTCACTCAAAGTAACCCTTTACCACACAATCCTGAGTTTTAACAACACTGAGGAAGAAGACTTCTGAAAACACTGTGGGAAAAGGGGAAAATGCTGGTAACCAGCATTTTCTCCTTCTCCCCAATGTTTTCTACCCTATCAAAGAGCAAAATCATCATTCAGCTGCATTTAATTTGTTGTCTGTAAAGGCTCTCAATATGGTCCAGTCCAGCATTGTGTCATTTGGTAAAGGGTTACCGTTCACTGTTGGGTAGGTGGAATTTGTTTGCACTGGAGTTAAACGCTGTTTTAACAGCTTAGATAACAGTGGTCAAAGCACCTACCCACATGTTTCCTGGCTTTCTCACACCAGTACTGACACAACTTTCTTTCAAAGCCACTGACTACTTTTCTCACATGCATCAGAGGTGAGAGGCGGAATACGGCCGTAAAGAAAGTTTGCCTCAACCAGGTATCAAACTCACAACCACCAGTTTCACGAGTCAGATACACTTACCACTGAGCTACCAGGGTGGGAGGGTAGGTGAGAACCCATAGAAATCTGGAAATACATGTAAAACTAAATTTGAAATTCATATACATCCTCTATCGGCTGAGAAGTTTGTACACTGTCTTCTCACATGGCAGCCAAACTTAAGCATAAAAACAATGTGGGAAAAGGAATAAATGCAAGTAACCAGCATTTTCTCCTTTTCCCACAATGTTTTCTACTCAATTAAAGGCAAATTTCATTATTTGAGCGCCTCTTGATTTGTCACCTGCAAATACTTTGAATTTCAACAAACCAAACAACAAAATTTTAAAATGGTCCAATTTAAAAGCAACAATTAAACATGTTGCGCATTATTGGACTTGTCTATGAAAGGACAGGAAACATTGTTTTAAACAGAGAAAATGCTTGTTTCCATCACTTCTTCTCTAACAATGTTTTCAAAAGCTATTTGTCTAAGGTTTGTTAAAAGTTAGAATTGGGTGATAAAGGGTTAACTCTTTCTGTGCCAAATATATAAACTTGACAGCTTTTGATGACTGAAAATACAATCCACTGTAACTAACAAAGACCTTTATCCTGTAGCAGACAGCCCAGACTTACAATCAGACAGCATCTTTTGTGTGGTCTAATCTTGATCTATACTTTCAATGAAAGCCTGCTTTTAACTATTAACCTTTGGCACTGGGAGAATTAAATAGTTCCAAACAATTAACTCTTTACCAGACAAGCCTGAGTTTCAACGACCCTAAAGAAGAAAGCCTTTTGAAAACTTTGTGGTAAAAGGAAAATTGCTGATAACCAGCATTTTCTCCTTTTCCCACAATGTTTTCTACCCTTTCTACAGCAAATTTCTCTGCTTGAACCACATTAAAATTGTTGTCTGCAAATGCTCTCAATTTGGACCAGTCTAAAATTTTGTCATTTGGTACAGAGTTAGGGGTCTGTTGCTATCTCTAGTTCAAGATCAAACTGGGCAAAAAATATAACATGATCTAAGTGCATTACACAAAAGTGTCCTACCTCTACCTTTACAGTCTGCCTTACAATAGGTATCAGTGTACCTACAAGCCATACTTACTATTTCCGATACTGTTGATCCTCAAGTAGGATATCTTTGTACGCAAGTTCTGCGTCAGCCCAGTCATCAAACACAGCATCTGGTAATTCAGTATCTTCTACAGGGCTCCACTGTCGCCCAAGACTTGTTGAGATCTGAAGCACATTATGTTGTATATTTTAACTGTACACAACTACTTAACCCTTTACCACACAGGCCCGACTTCTGACGACCTGAGAAAGAAACCTTTTGAAAACATTCTGGAAAAAGGGGGAAATACTGGTAATCAGCATTTTCTCCTTTTCCCACAATGTTTTCTACCCTTCCGGAAACAAAATTCAATTTTGTCATTTGTCATCTACAAATGCTTTCAATATGGTAAAGTTTGGAATTTTGTTGTTTGGTAAAGGGTTGACCCCTATCTCAGCCATAGTTGTATTGACCGTAAGTGTAGACCCAAGATCTGATGGCATAAAACAGTCTGATCTTGCAACTATCCTCTTTGCTTTGTTGAGATATTCTGGCACATGAGACCAAGCACAGCATCACACAATTACGGATCCACAAAGTCAATTTTGTCTCACAACCAACTGAATCATGAAGTATATTGGTCCTTTGACATCCAGAAAATTGACCAACAGGTCAGCCTGCATGGACTGCTCAGGCTGACCTGGGTCGATACTCTTTGCAGATGCATTAAGCCCCCCTTTTCAGAAAGCATGGCTTGTATTCTCGATTCTGACATTCCTTTCGAAGCCATAACAATAATCAATAAACAGAGTGGAACATAGACGGCATTTCCTCCTTTTCTCACTATGTTTTCAAAGCCCTTCTTCCTCAAGGTCATTAAAAATCGGTGATTGAGTGGTAAAGAGTTAAAAGCCTATTTCTCTGTTGAAAACTGCTTATACTTATGTAGCCAGAGTAGGTGACATGTATGAAACAATAGTCATTCTTATCTTGAGTTGACACTTGACAGTTACACAGTAATAACTATGTGAGTCATGCTCTGTGAAAAGGGGGCTTAATGCATCTGCGAAAAGTATCCACCCAGGTCAGCCTGTGCAGTCCGCGCAGGCTGACCTGGGCCGAAACTTTTCGCTATTGGTCAAGTTTCTGTATGTTCAAGGACCAGTCTACCTCATGGTGAAGTCGATTATTAAAAAAAGTGGCCATTGTGAATCCATAATTATGCCATGACTTGCTTGATATAATGCATTACGGAGATGCATTAAGCCCCTTTTCCCAGAGCATGGCTCACATAAACTAGCTCATACTATTGAGTAAAAAACACCCAAATATCTCACCAATTCTTTATGAATATATTGGGATTTAGCAGAAGGCACACTATGGGTACTACAATCATGTAATACAATGATAATCATAAGTGGATTGATTGATTTTATGGTGTTTAACGCCGTTTTCAACATTATTTCAGTCATATTGTGGCGGTCAATGCACCTATCCATGCTTTCCTGAAGTTTCTTTTTACCAGTACCACGCACAATATTCTTTCCTCGCCACTGGCTGCTTTCCCACATAACCATCGTCGAAACAATGGTCAGCGATGAGAGAGGAATGAATCCAGTCACAATGACTATCATCAATCCTCCGAAAGAAACTGGCCAAGTTGGGGATAGAACCAGTTTCTCAAGTCCTGTATGCTACCAACTAAACTACCGGGGCTTGGCCTAATCATATATGGAACATCCAATAATCAATCTCATTTTAACCGTCTACCATACAATTTTGGTTCTAGTTGTGGGTAAAAAGGAGAAAATGCTGGTTACCAGCATTTTCTCTTTTTCCCACAAAGTTTTCTCCTCTTTCAAAAACAAATGCAACTTCAATTTATTGTATGCCACAGCTTTCAATTTAGACAAGACAAAATATTTGTGGCTGACAAAGAGCAACTCACCACGTTGGAAAACTCTGGACCAATATTGCCGACTACATCTACTTCCTCATTTTCTGGAAGCCATCTAATACATGAACGTGGAATCATCAGTTTCTTCAGACTCTGACCCCTCAGTCTTGCTATGGCCACTAAATCGTTGTCAGAGATCTCATATCCTTCCAAAATACATAAAAACCCCAAAAATTATCTCTCTTTCCAACAACATATTCCATTCTTCTAGTGAAAAAAAAATCATTTAACCCTTTATCACACAGCAAAATTTTAGACTAGTTCAAGTTGAAGGCATTTACAGAATGACAATTCAAATGTTTTTCAAATGATAGTATTTGTGCTTGAATGGGTAGAAAACATTGTGGGAAACGGGAAAAATGCAGGTTACCAGCATTTTCTCCTTTTCCCACAATATTTTCAAAAGCAGTCTTTCTCAGGGTCCTTAAATGTTGAGATTGAGTAGTAAAGGGTTAACCCTTTACAAAATAATATTTTAACAACCCTGAAGAGAAAGGCTGTTTAAAAGATTATACAATAGGAGAAAATGCTGGCTACCAGTATTTTCTTCTTTTCCAAGGACATTTCTTTTTTCCTTTCCAAGATGAATCCAGTCATTTAAGCTATAGAATTTCTCTTCTGGAAGTGCTTTCAGTTTGGACCCTTCAAAAGTTTTACTGTCTATTAAAGGGTTAAACACCATTCAATTTATAATTTGTCATCTACAAAATGCTTTGAATTCGGATAAGCCCGAAATTCTGTCAGTGGGGTCCAGCACTGCTCAGTGGTAAAGTGTATGACTCGAAACCAGGTTTGAGCCTCACTGGACGCACTGGGTTTTTTGTGGGAGTGAAACCCAGGACATACATGAATATGTGAACTGTTGCTGTGATATGACCTTTCCATCAATAAATTAATCAACCAGAATTCTGTCCGTATTGGAATATTTTTACCACACAATTTTTTTTTTAATAGTTCTGAAATTTCTGACATTGCCTGCCTCCAGAAGAAGTGAAAGCTGAAAGTCAGCTTTCCCTGCATAGCCTTTGGTGTTTTTATCCGGGTTGTTAATACAGAGGTTTGTTTGGTAAAAGCAAGTCAATCAAATCCTGTGTCTTAACATGTCTACAGAGAGATATTCAAAAACATTCTGGAAAAAGGAAAAACTACTTGTTCCTAGTAATTTTCCTTTTCCAACAAGGTTTTGTACCCTAACAGAGAACTTCAGCTCATTTGTACAGGTAACAATTTCCAAATTGTTGTCTTCCAATGCTTTCACTCTGGAAAAACTATAAAATTTGCTGTATGAGACAGGTTAAGAAGTACTAAAAAGGAAATATTAAAAGTGTAAAAGTCAGACATGATCTCACCTATGATTGTTAAGTTTTCAAGATTTGGACATTTCCAGGCAAGCATCACAAAAGGATCTTCATCTGTATCAGCAAAATATGCCACAGGAATATCTTCTTCGAAACCATCAACAATTTGAACCGATTTCAATGTCCTTGAATAGTGAACTGACATCAAACCAATAGCAGCTAAGTTCATATCTATACAGAAAAACTGTCGGAAGTGTGCCAGGGGCAGATCTGCTTGTAGAATGTCGACAAGCTTAGCAACACCAACGTAGGAATGTATTATGTTGATTGTAACTTCAAGGCATGGGGAATGGCAGACCAGCTGACGCCAAGTTGTGTTCTTTATTTTTTCATGTTCTGGATCAATGCCGTGAACATGCAAAGACAAGGTCTTCAACTTGCTTTGTCTAGTCTTGGAGAAGGAGTTCAAAAGGTTATTATCAAGAAAGTCATAGTCAATGCTCAAATGAGCAAGATTTCTAAACTGACAGAACTGCAGAACATCTAGGTCGATTATGCCATAGTGATCTGGATTTTCCTTGACACTGGCAAGATGTAAACTCTCCAGACTTGTGATATGGTTTTGCACAAGATCACAAGCGAGATCTGAACTATGAGCCAACAATTCTTCAGAAAAACCAACAGAGAAGTGTTTCAGGTGATGACTTGTTCTGATGATATCCTGTAAACGCCTTACAAATCTGAAACACAAGTATATATTCTTTGTTCACACACACACACACACACACACACACACACACACACACATATATATATATATATATATATATATATATCAAAGTACTGAAAGTACTGACAGACTAGCGAATTTGATTGATTGTTTGGATGGTTTTTAACCCTGTTTTCAACATTATTTCAGTTATGTCACGGTGACCAGGAGTTTCTTTTACCAGTACTCAGCACAATATTCTTTCCAAGCCCCTGGCTGCATTCCCACGTAACCATTGCCAAAACTTGAGAGAGAAATTAATCCTGTCGCAATGACTAGATCATCAATCGTCAGAAAGAAATTTGCCGAGTCTGGGATCGAACCAACGACCTCCTGTTCTCAAGTCCTGTATGCTACCTACTGAGCTCTGGGGCTATGTGTGCTGATGGTTAACTATAATCCAGTTTAAGTTTAACCCTTGAAATGCTAAAAAATGTTAAATGAAACTTTTAAGCTGATGGTAAACACCTGAATATTGCTATTTCAAAGTTATATTTTCGAGAAAATATATCCTCTTATTGGACAGTGTAGATCCAAGATCAGACTGCATGCTCTGTATAGTATGAACTTAATCCACACTGTCCTCAAAAGGTCAGTCAGTCATGGTAGTGCTGGTAAAAGAAACTCCAGGAAAGCCTAGATAGATGCTCTAGCTGCTGCAATATCACTGAAATAATGTTGAAAACGGCGTTAAACACCATGCAGTCAATTAGTATATATCCAATAGCACAAGATCTAGTTAACTATTTAACTCTCTTTACAAAATGAAAAATTTTACGCTCATCCAAATTCAAAGCTTTTGAAGACCATAAATTAAATGTGGCTGAACTGATGAAACCTGATTCCAAAAGGGCAGACAACAATGTGGGACAAGGAGAAAATGATGGTTACCAGCGTTTTTTAATTTTTCCCACAATGTTTTCAAAGGGATTCTTCCCTGGTGTCATTAAAACTTGGGATTGTTTGGTAAAGGGTTAATATTCGAAATGTAAAATAACAGTTTAAGATAACAGTTTAACTGTACACAATGATCTAAATAATGAATGACTGAAGGAATGACAAGGGTTCCCTGTCCAGTGAGGGTTCATACAGCTAGGATTTGCTACAAGTTACCTAGGTAATATCTATTTATAGATTCATTCATGATGTTACAATGGTGTAGGAATGAGTCTTTGCTTTCCATAGGTCACTTAATTTACATAAAAGCAAATATCTTGTACCTTGTAAATGGCATCTTGTTCAATTTATTATTTTGTAAGATAACATGTTCAAATTGGAGTGGTAGAGATTTAGTGTTTTTTTGTAAAAATTGTCATAGGTAACAGAATTAAGATTTTTAACAGAAAGAAGTATTTTCTGTGAGGCAGTATTTGGCAACTGTGGGGTTTTTTGTTTACTTTGACTCTAGGTCAGTCATGATGCCTATAGACTAGCTTCGCTAGTCTAAAAAAAAAATACAGATTACTAAGTACTCAGAATGTAGACGATACCTCCCCCAAACCCCCCCCCCAAAAAAAAACAATGTAAGTGGATCTAATTTATCGTTATAATGACTGATCTAGTTGGACTTGTCTGTTTCATTCAGTCGATCACAGATATGTGGAGTGACAGAATTATTTAAAACTTCTTTAATCTTCATCCAGAAAAGGTCTGCAGTTTCAGAGTTACAGCTCTGTATTATATACAAATGCATCTTCTATGCCCCTGCAGCTCAAACCTTGAAAACACATGGGGGAAAAAAGAACCTTGCCATTTGATTGCTTTTGTAAGGTATAAAGTAGTTCAGTATCTCTGAGCAACGGATTTCTTTGCTATAACACAAGCCAACTGTATTTAAACTGAAATGTCTAATGTACTAAGTGGTTCCCTCAGTTGGCCCCAATTTGTAAATGCTGGCAAATGAAATGTTACAGCAACAAAAATTAACAGGACAATCCCTGAGTTATCATGTGTGAAAGCAGAGGAAAAAGACGTAGCTCGGGGTTTTCACTTTTGACAGATGTCACGTGACCATGACCTCATTTGTTTACATCAGACTACTATTTTTAGATCGCAGCTGATTCGTTCGAATGTCAAGTCGCAAAATCAAAATATTTACCTTATGCAAGACAAATTCTCTGGCCATGCTATGTAACAGCTTGATGGCTCTAATTGTAGTATAAGCAGTTTTTTGTTATCCGAAAGTGCTGTTAAAACTCTGAAGCACTCCAACACTTCGTCCGGGTCTAGGGAATTAAATTTCACAACACATTCGCGGACAAAACGTCCGCATACCTCCACCAGAAACCTTGTTTTTTCCCGACGACTTCTCCTCATATTCAGCAGAAGTCTTGGCCATAATGACGGCTGGAAGAGACAGGACCTCCATTGTTTACATACAGAAGAAACTAGTAACCTGTCTCGTTGCGAAAGGTACGAAAGAATCTCAACAATAGCGACATTTGGTAACAGTGTCCAACTACATCCAGCCATTTGCAATACTACTGCGTTTTAATACGTCACGTGACCATACGGTTAAAAAAAGGGGGGGGCGTGCAATCAAAGTACTTTGATGAGACCTAGCCTGGGTCCCAGTCCGATCATTCTTTTTTTTTTCCTCTTTTTATATTCGGACTTTTTTTTATCAAAATTAAGGTGAGTCATATTTGACCGAGTAAGTACGAATACAAGAGACGAAAAAATGATCGAACTAGAACCCAGGCTATTTGAGACCCAATAGCGGCCAAAACCTAATAATCGGGGAGTCAACTGCAGGCAAATCAAAATCACACCATTTGCACGTATGGCCATTATTATGAGTTTGAATATATTTTACATTGCAGTCCTTCATAGTTTCAGCTGCTGGAAGAAAACTGAATTTTAAAACTAGAATTAGAGTTGTCTGAATTGGCAAGTTTTTCAAAAGATAAAGTTGAATGACATCAGATCTAATCCAACTCTTTAGAAAAGGAACAGTCAGTGTTAAAATGGTGTGCCCAAAAAATATATACGCCATAATCTGTGAAAAAGGGGCTTAATGCATCTGCGAAAAGTGTCGACCCAGGTCAGCCTGTGCAGTCCGCGCAGGCTGACCTGGGCCAAAACTTTTCGCTATAGGTCAATTTTTTGCAAGGACCTCATGATTAAGTCAGTTCTTTAAAAAAAAGTGGCTATTATGGATCAATAATTATGTGATGGCTTGATGGATATCATGGAACACAGAGATCCATCAAGCCCCCTTTTCACAAAGCACTGCTCATATGTAGACTCTGCAGTGCAAGAATGATTGATTTTCCGTCTATTTATCATTGCCACCAGTTGCCCATATGGGCAACACTCCCTGAATGCTATTAGTTATGTTACAGGGGATAGTGCAAGGAGCAGGAGGAAACTCGTCCTAAGTTATGCCCAGTTTTTTAACATGCTCAGTGTATAGCACTATCAAATAGGACCTCAGTTCAATGTCTCATCAGTATGACTATTAACAGTTTAAGATGGCTAGCCTTGGGACTGAAACCCACACCCTCAACTTCAAGTGGCCTGAAACTTGACATTCACCGGTCCTAAGCTCTACCACTTGAGCTCTTCAGGCTGGTAATGCAGTGCAAAAGCAACAAATAAAAATGTCAAATCACTCGTGATTTTGGAAAAATATTGTGTCTGTATATCTGCCTGTTCATCTGTGCATCTGTCTGTCAATCCATCCATTCATCCATTTTTCCTTCTTTCCTTCCTTCCTCCCTCCTTCCCTCCCTCCCTTCCCACCAGGCCCTCCCTCAGTTCTCCACCTCTCCATCCTTCCCTCTGTCAGTTTTATCTATCTATCTATCTATCTATCTATTTGCCTACCTGTCTGTCCATCTGTCTGTCAGTCAATCTATCAAATTTGCCTGTCTGTCTGTTTGTCTGTCGATCCATCCATTCGTCCATCTATCCATCCTTCCACCGAGCCACCCACCTATCTTTCCTTTAGTCTGTCCGTCCGTACATCTACCCACTCACCGACCCACCGATCTATCTATCTATCTATCTATCTATCTATCTAAGTAGATGCCTATTCATTCATTCAATCATTTCTTTATCATAACTCCGCTTTTGTCGCCTGTCTGCTCTAAAGTGATGTTCAGTTCAAAAGATGACAGCAGCAAAACATGTAGGACTCCGGTGTACCAAGAGTAAAATTATGAAGTCAATGTCTAAGGGAGAGAACTCGTGCAATCATTCGTTCTAATATATAACAGAGTCACTTCCCTTATAGTTGTGGACAGCATAAAACAGCAAACGAATATAGAAACGATCGGTATCAAAACGTGTCATCAAGTTTCAGTTAACTCAGTATTGTCTGCGCTAACATCAAAATATTTAAATGTCTAATATATCGTAGGACAAAGCAGAGAAAAAAGCAATTAAAGACAAGAATGGTATTTTGTAACCAGCCGGTAGTCTCCCTTTTATTTCATCAAATTGTAAACACAACCGCCAAAATTTAAAGAGGCATTTCAAGGTATATATTATTTCAGTCTAGGACATAAAACATGCAAAATGAATTAATGTGACCATTATTATTTTTTATCACTGATCGTATACTTTATGCCTTGTTTCCCTTCACGAAAAATGATTCGTAGACAGTCGTAAGTGAAATGGTTAGGCCCTGATCGACAAATAACGGTCAGTGTTCTGAGCTGTCGTATCATAAAACATTCACAGGAAATTTTCGACAGCTAGAAATTTGTAAATAGACAGTTTCTTACTATCAAAGCTTTCGCCTTTCATTATCTCTTTTACAACTTCAGCGATTACATTTGAAATCATAACCAAAATGGAAGCTATCAACTGTGTTGAGTTACCCGTCAAGGTGAAGGTCATTGCGAAATATTCTTGTCAGCAGTTAGAATACAGTCTATACTAGACTACACTCTTCTATAAATTCTAGAATTCTCGGTAGATTGTTTGAGAAAAGATGAGTTGCCACTCCCGAAAATGTGTGCTTTTTTTTTTAAATTGCCGTAAGGTGATAGGGTGGCGACAGTAGGAGAAAATTTTGGAAACCTAAAATGTCAAAGCCTGAAAGACAAAACATGACAAAGAGTTAAGGTCGAAAGTAGTTCCGTCACAATAAGGGAGATCACTCTCCATAAATTTAAGTTTACGGCTATCTGAGTTTTCTCCCTTAGACCATAAAAATTATGAAAGATCTGATACTAAATCCTATCGAGGTTCAAACATTTCCATGGATTTCTTTTGGTCAAACTATCTGGTATGATAGGAGAAAATATACGTATTTTCAACTCCAGTATACAAATATATGGGAAAAAAATGTGATGAATGACTTAGATCAATTTTGTTAACTAGACTAATATACTTGGACACATTGAACTAAATATAAGGAAAAGATAAGATGGGAGTTGAGAGTGCTAAATTTGTCAAAAAGTAGATGGCTTATTGACATGAACAGGATTCCATATGCACAGACTATGAGTTAAGGTCTCATATGAACTTGAGCTAGAAATAATAAGGCAGTTATAGATTGGACAACACAGGCAAAGAGCACTGAATAGGACAGTGATGGCAAATAGCACTTCCTGGTGAAGAATTATGTTCTAACTGAAATGCACCATTTGACTCTTTCCAAGACAACAGAATTTTTTACTTTTCTAAACTGATTGTACTTATCTATGCAGTATGATATGATACTTGCAGTAAAAAAAAACTTTTTCTACCACTAAAGTGACAGAGATAAATATCTATCCCTTGCTAACCAAAAACTCCAACAGTCCTAATGACTCTGAGCTGGCAGGCTTTTGAAAGCAATCTGAGAAAATGCTGGAAACCAGCATTTTCTATTTTCCCACACTTTTCAGTCTTTTAAAGACAAATTTCATCATGTTGGTCATATTGTGTCCTCGGCAGATGCAAATTTTAACCTTTACAAAACAATCCCAACTTTAAATGACCCTGAGAAAAAAAGCCTCTTGAAAACATCCTGGGAAAAGAAGAAAATGCTGGAAACCAACATTTTTTCCATTTCCGACAATGTTTTCTACCCGTCCCAAAACAAATTTTCAATTTTCAGTCACATTCATTTTGTCATCTGAAAATGCTTTCAATTTGGACAAGTCTAGAATTTTGTTGTTCAATAAAGAGTTAATAAAATTGATGGTTCTGTTTCTGATCATGTTATTGATGAACCTGAACCAGTAAAACTGTTGTCTGATTTTCATTAGTAATAAAGGATACCTAACCCTTTACCACACAATCCCAGGTTTTAGCAACCCTGAGAAAGAGGCCTTTTGAAAACATTTTGGGAAAAGGAGAAAATGCTGGTGACCAGCATTTTCTCCATTTCCAACAATGTTTTCTGTCCTTTTATTGAAAAATCTCACCATGTGAGCCATATCTAATTTGTCATCTGCTAATGCTTTGAATTTGGACAAGTGTAAAATTTTGTGGTGTGGTAAAGAGTTAGTCATTTGTCTCCAGAAGCACTGGTTACTTCTCCCTAATCATTGCCTGTGTTTGTTTCTTATTTTTTAATAGAGATCAAAGCAGGAAAATGTGTATAGAGTAAAACAGCCTGTCCGTCCGTCCGTCTGTCCGTCTGTCTGTCCGTCCGTCCATCCATCTGTCATCCATCCATATTTATGCCTATTCATTCATTTGTGCATTTGTTTGTTCATTGGTTTGTCTGCCTGTCCTCGATTCCATTCATCTGTCAGCCTGTCCATTTATCCATTCGTTCATTCATTCATTCATTCATCGTTTCCAAATTATAACTCCGTGTTTGTCGCATGTCTGCTCCGAAATGACGAGTGATGTTAAATTGAGAAAAAAAGACGCCGACAAATCATGTTCCGTTAGGATTCCAGTGTACCACCAGTAAAATTGTGAACAATCAATGGTCTAAGGGAGAAAACTCGTGCAATCATTCGTCCTAATTTATAACAGAGTTGCTTCCCTTGTAGTTGTGGACAGCATAAAACAGAGAGTGAATAAAGAGAAATAACGTCTGCATAGACGATCGGTATAAAAATGATTTTTTTTTTTAAATCAAGTTTAAATTTAATCAGTGTCTTCTAAGATAAGATCAAAATATTTAAATTTCTTATATACCTGTATATCGTAACATAAGACAGAAAAAAGCAATTGAAGACAAGAATGGTATTTTGTAGCAAGAGGGTAGTGTCCCTTCTATTTCATCAAATTTGTAAACACAACAACCGCCAAAATTTAAAAAGGGATTTCAGGGTAAGATATTATTTCAGCCTGGGACATAAAACATTTACAATGAATTAATGCGACCAAATTTATGTTTTACCACTTATCGCATACTTAATGTCATGTTTTCCAGCGCAAAGAATTATTTTTGGGCAGGCATATGAGAAATGTTTAGGCCCTGATCTACAAATTACGGCCATTGCTCTGAGCTGTCGTATCATGAAACAGTCAAAGGACACTTTTGACTGCTAGAAGGGTATGAATTGACAGTGTCTCATAATCAAAGCTTTCACCTTTCATAAAATCTTAAACAATTTCAGCAATTACATTGGAAATCATAACCCAAATGGAAACCATCAACTTCGTTGGTAAAAATCAAGGTGAAGGTCAAATATTCTTGTCAACGTTTACTAATTAACACTCTTCTTTAAGTTTTAGAATACCCGCTAGGTTGTTTAAAAAAAAAAAGATTCCACCCTCCGGAAAATAATTGAATATTTATTGCTTTAGGGTGGCGATAATTGGAGAACAAGAGCGGCAAATTGTCGCAAGATACGCCCGTCTTACCCCAAGTTGTAAAGTTGGGGCATAATAATGATAAAGGGGAGGTATAGAAAAATAGTAGTGCAGAATATTTTTTTTACTGTTGATTGAAGATAATGGCAGTGTATTTGTGTTGACGGAACTCTTGTTTATACACTTTATGTTGATATCCATAGATACGATAGTGTTGAATTTAAGCCTGAAAAATGACTAAGGACAATAAGAAAAAGTTAAGGAAGCAATAGTTATGTTTCTAATAATCTGAGATGTATGCATCACTGAAATTTCATATACATAGGTAGTGTAGTAAGAGAGATATGCTGCTGACAAAATTTAAGTATGAAAAAGAAGAAAGGGCAATTACTCATAAGGAAGGAAGATTTATTCTTTGTGTACACTGCACCCCATATGATTACAACAAACAAAACTGTCAAATTTAAAGTTAATAAGTTTTAAGATGTGTAAGTTATGCTACCTGGATGCCTGTACGCCATGGCTGATCCCATAATACATCCTGTCTTGAAAGGGTGCATAAAAAAAAAAGCAATTTATATTTCATGTGCACTGCACTACCCCTTGATGAGATGTATCCAGCCCTAAAATTTCATAACCCGAGGTAGTATAGTTTGAGAGATATGCATCATACAAAATTCAAGTTCGAAAAAAAAACAAGAAAGGGCAATAACTGAAAAATTAAGCAAGCAAGAGTTGAAATTTATATGCACAGCACTTCCAGTTGATGGAATGTATCCACGCATGAAATTTCATATCCTTAGCTAGTATAGTTCTGAAGATATGCACTGGACAAAATTAAAGTTTCAAAATAAAGAAAGAGCAATAAGTCAAAAATTAAGCAAGAGTTATGGTTCATGTGCACTGCACTCCCAGTTGATGAGATCTATCTACGCATGAAATTTCATAGCCATAGGTAGTATAGTTTTGGAGATATGCTCGAGACAAAATTCAAGTATGAAAGTAAGTCAAAAATTAAGGAAGGAAGAGTTATGATTCCTGTGCACTGCACTCCCCCTTAATGAGATGTATGCAGGCATGAAATTTCAAAACCCTAGGTAGTATAGTTTTGGAGATATTCACCGGAGAAAATGCAAGTATGAAAAAGAAGAAAGGGCTATAACTGAAAAATTGAGGAAGCAAGAGTTATGATTCCTGTGCACTGCACTCCCCCTTAATGAGATGTATGCAGACATGAAATTTCATAACCGTAGGTAGTATAGTATTGGAGATATTCACCAGACAAAATTCAAGTATGAAAAACAAGAAAGGGCAATAACTCAAAAATTAAGGAAGCAAGAGTTATGATTCCAGTGCACTGCACTCCCCCTTGATGAGATCTATCCACTCATGAAATTTCATAACCGTAGGTAGTATAGTTTTGGAGATATTCACTGGACAAAATTCAAGTATGAAAAACAAGAAAGGGCAATAACTCAAAAATTAAGGAAGCAAGAGTTATGATTCCTGTGCACTGCACTCCCACTTGATGAGATCTATCCACTCATGAAATTTCATAACCGTAGGTAGTATAGTTTTGGAGATATTCACTGGACAAAATTCAAGTATGAAAAACAAGAAAGGGCAATAACTCAAAAATTAAGGAAGCAAGAGTTATGATTCCTGTGCACTGCACTCCCCCTTGATGAGGTCTATCCACTCATGAAATTTCATAACCGTAGGTAGTATAGTTTTGGAGATATTCACCGGACAAAATTCAAGTATGAAAAACAAGAAAGGGCAATAACTCAAAAATTAAGGAAGCAAGAGTTATGATTCCTGTGCACTGCACTCCCCATTGATGAGATCTATCCACGCATGAAATTTCATAACCGTAGGTAGTATAGTTTTGGAGATATGCTCCGGACAAAGAACTGGACGCCGCCCGCCCGCCCGCCCGCCAGGGGTAATCCCATAATACGTCACGTCTTCGACGGGCGTATAAAAACTTGGAATCCTAAAATGTCAAAGGCTGAAAGACATAACATGACAAAGAGTTTTAAGAGTCGAAAGTAGTTCCGTCATAATAAGGGAGGTCACTCACCATGAATTTAAGTTTAAGGCTGTCTGAGTTTTCTCCCTTAGACCGTAAAATTACGAAAGCAGCTGATCTGTGCAGGATCCAATGATTTTAAAGTATTTATAGGTTTCTTTTGGTCAAAAATCTTGTATGATAGACAAAATTGAATATTCTTAGTTCAATTTTCAATCCCAGAGTAGAAATATGATGAAAAAGATGTGATAAATGGCTTAGATTGTATTCTGCCACTAATATAGTTGAACACATTGACCTATGAATATTAGTAAAAGGTAGGACAGGAGTTGGGGGTGCTAAATTTGTCAAAAAACAAGTGCCTTCTTGTCATGATCAGGATTCCATTTCACAGACTATGAGTTAAGGTCTCATAATTAACTTTAGCTGGTAATAATTAGGGGGTTATAGATAGTGCATCATGGGCAAAGAGTACTACATAGGACAGTAATGGCAAAGAGCACTGTTTTTGCTGAAAAATTATATCTATATGAGCCATGCTCTGGCAAAAGGGGGCTTAATGCATCTCTGTGATGCATGGTACCAAGTAACTCATCACACGATCATGGTTCCATATGCATATAGTCCATTTTGTCTGACAAATGACACTATGTGATGTCCGTGATTGTGACGTAGAGTGTTGGCCTTGTAACTATAAGGTCCTGAGTTTGATTCCTGGTAGCGGATGTCAACTTTCGGATTGTTTATTGACCAACACTTTCGATGCGAGTACTGGTGTAGTTTCAAGGAAGCAGAATAGAGAGAGGTTAAAATAAGTTGCGAGAACTTGTTTATCAATCGATGACCAATTTGTGTGTCAAAAAAAAAAAAAAACTAAATCATGAGGTAAACTGGTCCCTTGCCTTGCACAAAAATGACCGATAGCAAAAAGTTTTGGCCCAGGTCATCCTGCGTGGACTGCGCAGGCTGACCTGGGCCGATAATTTTTGCAGATTTTTTAAGCCCCCATTTCACTGAGCATGCCTCATATATGTTCTAACTAAAATGCACCATTTGACTTTCTGCCAGATGGCAAAATTTTTGCCCAATGTCTTCAGTGTCATGCTCTGGTGAAAAGGGCATAATGCATGTCCGTGATGCATATCACCAAGTAAATCATCACACAATTATGGATCCATGAAGTCTATTTTGTCTAACAACCAACGGAATTATGAAGTAGAACGGTCCTATGACATGTAGAAAATTTACCAAAAGCAAAAGGTTTTGACACAGGTCATCCTGTGTGGACTGCGAAGGCTGACCAGGTTCGATACTTTTTGCAGATGCATTAATTCTCCTTTTCCCAGGGCGTGCCTCACTGGCAGAAGACAAATGAAATGTCTCCCAAGGTAGGGGATTAACTTTCCCATAACATTTTCAAAAGCCTCTCTCCTGAGGGTTGTTAAAACACAGAACGTGCAGTCTGATCTTGGATCTGCACTGCCCGCTAGTTCCTTACATATTCTGGCCAGGGATCTTATATATGATCCCTGATCTAGCCAAAGCGACCTTAAAATGATAATATTAGGATATTTGTCCTAACTGAAAAGTCCTTTTCACTGATTCAGAACTTTAAGGGTTAGTAAGGGGTTAACCTAGACTGTCACAATCTCATCCCCTATGAAATTATGTTTTTGCAAACAAATGAAAATTGTAATTGGCCCAGCTTAACTGTAAACACAGGAAAACATGGTTTAACCTGTGACCAGATGGCAAAATTATAGCCTTATCCAAAGCATTTGCAGACAACAGTTTCAGTGGTGCAATTTTTCTTTGATAGGGTAGAAAATATTTTGGGAAAAGGTGAAAATGCTGGTTACCAGCATTTTCTCCATTTCCCATATTGTTTTCAAAAGGCCTCTTACCCAGGATCGTTTAAAGTCAGCATTGAGTAGTAAAGCCTTTGAAAGGGATAACCCACAATAGGCGAGTCAGTTTAATGCATGAAATTATCTCAGTTAAATTATATGTGTTAACAATTTACCATAAATCCCTGAGTTTTAACGACCCTTAGGACAAAACCTTTTGAAAACATTGTGGGAAATGGAGAAAAAGCTGGTAACCATTATTTCCTCCTTAGCTACAATTTTTTTTTATATCCTATCAAAGACAAGTCTCATCAGTTGAGTCACAGGCTGCTAAGTGTGACTTACTGACCTTTTTCAGACAGTGTAGCTCAAGATCAGACTACACAGAACATGCAGTGTGATCTTGAATCTATGCTGGCCAATAAGGAGATATCTTTACTCCTAAAATTTCTTTGAAGTGGGAAAAGTTGGGTTTATGTGTCAGTTTGAAAGTTTCATTTCTTTTATTTAGCAGCATAAATCATATGATGCTGTAGGGACTGGTACTAGGGATCTTATATACACATGTGTATGAGCCATGCTCTGGCAAAAGGGGGCTTTGTGCATCTTTGTAATGAATTATACCAAGCAAGTCATCACATATTTATGCATCTATAATAGCCACATTTTACAACCGACCTAATCTTAAGGTAGACTGGTCCTTGAACATACAGAAAATTGACCAATAGCGAAAAGTTTCGGCCCACATCAGCCTGCGTGGGCTGACCTGGGTCAATTCTTTTTGCAGATGCATTGAGTCACTCTTTTCACAGAACATGGCTTGTATATAAGATCTCTGGAAGGGTGAAAATGTGCTATTTCTGGAAAAATTATGATACATATGAGCCTGGTCCATTGCTGTCATATATATTGCTCATAAACAGGTAATAGAGAGTTTTAATACATCTCCGTGATGCATGATACCAAGGAAGTCATCATATAATTATATGGATTCTTAAAATCCATTTTTTTCTAACAACAGTTGAATGATGAGGTACAGATGGTCCTTGGACATGCAAAAAATTAACCATTAGCATTTTTAATGTTTTCAAGAGCCTTCTCCAGTATTGTTTAAAACATTTGGATTATTAGCTGAAGGGTTAAATAATGGTACATACACAGTCTAAAATTTTGTCCTTTCTGTCTAACATTTTTTTTTTTTTTTTCAATATTCTGACAAATACAGTCTTAACCTCACAATTTTTTGTCCGTTTAACGACAGCAAATCCTTCAAGTGGAAGTGTCAGTTATACAGTTATGCTGTAATTCAAACTTTGGTGTTATTTAATAAAAGTACTTCTTTTTAATTATCCATTTTCTTGTCTCAAAAATTCCATTCTGACAAAGATCGAGCAAATACGTCCCGTGTTAATACATAAAATCCCGACGCACATCTTTGTCGCTTAAATGTTGTACGAAATTTCGTCTGTATGAATTTGTGAAGTTGTAACAACTTGAGGGTCCCTCATTTGGAATTTCACGGAGATATCCTTGCAAGCGGCCATTGTTGGTCTGAGCAGTGGAAACAGACACCGGTGCAATGTTATCAGCACGGTTAGCAACCTCCCTCGTAAGACAGCTCCCAAGGGCTGCACCAAAGGTATATTTGAACTTCAAAATAGATGTTGCATCATGTTTGTTCTTTAAAGAAATATTTTAAATCAAAGTTTGCCCAGTTATAAATCGGAAGACGTGCTTCGTAATGCCCTTGCTCCTTGACCCTGGGTTTAACACGATTAAAATACCGCTTTATGGAATTCATGATTTGTAGTCATGTGCACCAGTAGTCAAAGTTTGAAAAAAATAGATGCCTTAGGATTTTCTTGTCCATACGAAAATAGTGGATTTTTCTCTTGCAACAATGTGCTCACATGGTACAGCTGTTCCCCACCCACCAAGTTTAACAGTTAAACTCCCTCATCCTGTCCAATATCACTTGCAATGAAACCACTTTGTAAAGAGTATGATATAGTATAAATAATAACGCAGATGTTTTTCAAACATACTGGTGCTTTAATGTTCCCAAAGACAAATATTTACCCTGGTTGTTGAAGTCAAGGTCAAATCATTATTTCACAAAGGTGTTGTCAGGAGGGGTTTCCTGTTTGCTGATTAGGGAAAATTTTATGTTGCAGTGTTGAGGACACTCGATTTCATACAAAGGTGAAAGTTCTTGCTTTAGTATGAGTTGGCTATAATCAATTTCACATAGATACTATCAAGCAAAATTGATCTGACAGTAATGTAGTAGATCAATACCTGTGTATCCCACCTGTGGGATAGTCCCAGTATTCTACAATAAATTTCAGGGCTTGAAATTCCCCATATATTTACTCACAAAATGTGAGTCGGAAGTAGGAACTGTGAGCTGAAATTTCAAGTAGTTGAAAAAAAAAAGTGGGTGCAAATTATGGAGGGTCAATTAAGCAAATGAACTAAATTATACCTGGAATATAAATAAGATAATTCTTTTTGCTCTTGATAAACAGCTGTCGTGTCTTGCTGAGGAAATCTTTTGGCAACTTATCTTTAATTCTTCGGGAAATGAAAAAATGTAAACTGGTTCTCAGATCCTATTGAGAATCGGTTCCCATTAAGTAAACATAAAGCGTCTGAAAAACCGAGAACCATGTAATCGCCTGGTTACTGGGCTGAATCAAACATTTAGGATTTTACAGAGCTTTTAAAAATTGGGGGTCCACTGGTTGCAACTTGAAAAAAATGGGGGTCCAAGCCCTAATTTTAGGGAGTTCCATATTACACTGACAGGCTACTTTCTGGCATATTAAAATAATAAAGAGGACAATAAATTTGACATCAGCTAACAAACTAGAAAAGATGAGGCCTAGCGACTTATATATATAATTTGTGTCCATATCAGGTAAAAGGAAGGTCAAAGGAACATTGTTTTCATTGTCAATGCGTATGATTTGATTTCAAGTTGTTCAATCAGTTGTATGAAGGAAAAATACCCTCCTCCCTCCCCCCCCCCCCCCCCCCCCCCCCCCCCCCCCCCCCAAGAATCAAACATAATGTGAGGGATTACGGGGCCAATGGATAAATCAAGACAGGCCCAAAGTTGTGAAGAAACGCTTAACCCTTTACCAAACGACAGAAAATTTCAACTGGTCTAAATTGAAAGCATTTGCAGAAGATAAAGGTGGCTCAAATGACAATATTTGTCATTGATAGGGTAAATAACATTGTGGGAAAAGGAGAAAATGCTGGTTACCAGCACTTTCCCCTTTTCCCACATAGTTTTCAAAAGGCTTCTTTCTTAGGGTCGTTAAAAGTCAGGATTGTGTGGTAAAGGGTTAAAAGACCTACACATCTTTTTTGAGCTGCACTGAATTGGAAAAAACGCCTCCATATCACCCAAGGTCACAGAACTGCACACGATAACATTGGTGAAATTCGGTGCATTTACTGCAGCGAGCAGGCAGTATCTAACATGTCATCTGTAAACTCAAGGTCTCCTGAGATAAAAAGAAATAAAAATTGTGTGCATATTGAAATTTGAACAGAATGAAATTGGAATTCATTACTCAAATTTGACTTTGGAAAATAAATATTTAGTGAACTGTATCGTACAATTATAAAGTTGTTTTTAACTTATTGTAACTACATTCTCTCATTGGTTTTCAGACTTTAATAAAAAGAGAAAGGTCAAAAACAAAACATGCTTTCTAATATTGGCTAGCATTTTCTTGAATCCCTTTAATATTAATTGGATAAAATAGCAAAATTCAACCCAGAATTTCAATATTTGTATCAAAATACCTGCATCTGTAGGAGTGCAGTTGAATACTAAATGGTTCACAGGCTGAAGAGTTGTAAATTTAGCTTCTCTTTCTCTCTCTTAGGTGTGTCGCAATGCCCTGGGAGCTGGAAGTATCTTTATCAGGAAAATTTCAACTACTCCTAATTTGACAGCAAGTATGTACTTTCTAGTATTTATTAACCACTTTTTTTTTTTTTTGCTCGGCTGTTTTCAAATCCTTAAATCAGTTATTGTCTGCTTGCAAAAACTGACATTTTTAAATGTCATTACT
Source organism: Tridacna gigas (assembly GCA_945859785.2). Classification (NCBI taxonomy): domain Eukaryota; kingdom Metazoa; phylum Mollusca; class Bivalvia; order Cardiida; family Cardiidae; genus Tridacna; species Tridacna gigas. The sequence continues at coordinate 36,158,459 of OX244037.2, read as the reverse complement.
GAAGCTATTTATGTAAAAAACTGACTAGTTAACGATCAGAAGGGAGAATCCATACAGAAGAGAAGTCAACCCTCACTACTTTTGCCACAGTTACTTCCCTTCTTAGACTTGAACTGTCCTTTGCCAGCTCGGGTAGCACAGTTGGTACATACAGGACTTTATAATGGGGTCGCTGGTTCGATCCCAGGGTCACCCAGTTCTTTTTGAGGATTGATGGTAGTCATTGTGACAGTATTCATATATATCAGTGCATGGAAAAACATTGTAGTATAGAAATTGAATTTATTATTACCAGGAATTTCTTCTTTGAAGTTTGATCACAATTTTAGCTCCACTGGCCAAAGGCCAGCAAGGGTATGTCATGGCCCTGTGTCCGTTTGGAGTCTATCTGTCTGTCTCTGCATAGGGGAGTTCCTGTATTTTAAACATCTCTGAAACTACCTATCCAATTTAGACGAACTTCACAGAACTGATCCTGTCGTGGACCTCTTCAGAATTGCTTCAAAATATTTGAATCCAGCTAAAATTTTTGTTGCCATGGCAACAAAACTGAAAAAAAAAAGAAAAATGTTTTTTTCCTAAACCATTCGACCTAGGGCTGCCAAATATGGCATATTATAGCTTCAGCTAATAGTTCTCTACGTAAAGGTTTCAAGTTTTAGCCCTGGAGTCAAAATTGGCTTTTTAGTGTGACACGATCAACTGGTGAAAAAAATGTGTAGGCTCGGGCATGAAAATTAGACACTGTGGATTAACCAGAACCACATACCTGTATAGATTTTGTTTTGGCGTAATACCTACAACCAGTTTGAAATAGGCTGTGTTGGGCTAAAAGGGTCACTGAGACATGTTCTAGAATAAGTTTGTGTACACTCTAGAGGTCACATTTTCAGTCCAACACTAATGAAAGTTTGATAGAATGTTTGTCCTAATATCTTGGAAGAGATTGGAAATGGGTCATATTTGGTCAAAAGGCACAGATGAGCGATCCCAGGGCCATCATGACCCTCTTGTCTTTAAGTGTAGGTGTTGTGTGTTTCAGCAGATGCAGGGTCCAAAAATTTCCAGTAAAAACACTTGTCTTGCAAGACAAGTGACTTCTAAAAAAGCACTTGCCCTGCTTTGATCCTCACTCATCCTGGAAAAACTTAATATTGGACTCTATGCCATTTTTATCAGACAAATGGAAACATTAATTATTGGTCTCCTGTAGCAACAAATCTTAAATACTAGGTTTCAATAACCAGTACCTTTAACCAATCAAGTTATGAAAATAATAAACCCTAAACGACAAAGGTTTTCAAACTGGTTTTTGGAAAATATTTGTGTTAATATTATTGGTTTTAATATTGAGTAAATTCACTTGTATTTAATTACCCAGAGTATATGAAAACATTTTTATTGCAGTGAAAGGTACCATGTTGTATCATCAGACTGACTTGAAACTGAACTTTATCTAGAGCAGGGACAAGTATGTTGTATATATGGATTCAATTAATTCCTTTGTTCAGGATTGGATTGCTTTTTTGCAGCTTGTAAGTTATGTGTTCATCTAAAAACTTATTTTTGGTGAACCATCACCACGATATGATTTAAATGTATTCAAGATAAATCCATTTTCTAAATTGTAGCCTCTGAAGTCTCATCTATTCTGGAAGAAAGAATTTTGGGTCAAGCCACTCAAGCTAATTTAGAAGAAACAGGCAGAGTGTTGAGTATTGGAGATGGTATTGCCCGTGTGTATGGTCTTCGTAACATCCAAGCTGAAGAAATGGTGGAATTCTCAAGTGGTCTCAGAGTTAGTTGATGTTACCAGTTTGATCAAATTTGTTAGTCTATATGCTGATTGACTTTAGAAACACATCACTTACAATTTTGTATGAGATTCAATCTTAATAATTCATAACAAAGTTCAAGTGTCTTCAACATTTTATTGGCATTCTTATCAAAATCTTTTTTTTTTTCCCAATGGACTTCTTTAGAGCCACTTACCGAACGATGTGATCGGCTTGATATTTATAATTAGAAGGAAAATATATGTGGAATAAAGTGATGCATTAAAGTCAGTCAGTATATCTACAATTTTGTCAATGTATCTCTGATTGATTGTTGTGTCAAGTACTTCTTTTACTCAGATGCCTGGCTTTATACTGTCGGAATTCAGGGAAAAAAATCAGAGAGCTGTTGCTGTAAAATGACTTAAATATAGATGGAAGTGCTATGGAAATAAGTGTACCAGCAAATGATCTACAGTTATTGAAAACAGTCATAAGCTGTTGCATGATATTTGCTTTAACCCTTTACCAGACAACAAAATTTCAGCCATGTCCTAATTGAAAGCATTTGCAGACGACAATTCAATGTGGCTCAAATGGTGCAATTTTTCTTTGATAGGGTAGAAAACATTGTGGGAAAAGGAGAAAATGCTGGTTACCAGTATTTTCTCTTTTTCCCACAATGTTTTCAAAAAGCTTCTTTTCCAGGGTCGTCAAAAGGCCTCATTGTGCGGTAAAGGGTTAAGACTCATGTTCTGAGTAGCCCATAAGCTGCACTGTGTTGAACTCTCCACTGGAATGACATATCTGTCCTTGCGGTGCACTTGTAAAACAGAGGCAAACAAAGGAATTATTGAGCTATTGCCTGTATAACTGAAATATTGTTGAATGAGATGTATAACACCATTCAAAAATGGTCTGAAGCTCAAACTGAAAACATAATGTTTCTAGGGTATGGCCTTGAACTTGGAACCCGACAATGTGGGTGTTGTGGTATTTGGTAATGACAAACTCATCAAGGAAGGTGATGTTGTAAAGAGAACTGGGGCCATTGTAGATGTACCTGTGGGTGAACAGCTGCTTGGCAGAGTTGTTGATGCCTTGGGTAATCCTATTGATGGAAAGGTATGAAAGTTTTTGTTACATTTACCTAATGTAATACCAATAAATTGTAGAACTATTAATATTCTTTGAAAGATGTTCTCCTTAACTCTGTACCACACATTCAAGAGTTTTAACAGCCCTAGGGAAGTAGCTTTTTGTAAACCTTTTAGAAAAAGGAGAAAATGCTGTTAAGTAGCATTTTCTCCCATTCCCACAAGGTTTTCTAAACTTACACAGTCAGGTACCATCATTTCAGCTACATTTAATTCGTTGTCTGCAAATGCTTTCAGTTTGGGCAAGTCTAAACTTTTATTGTGTGGCAAAGGGTTAAAGACAGTCATAGTTCTCTATTTACTGACTCCTTTTCATTCCTTTAATTTCAATTCTTAGCTCTACTGGTCAAGGGCAGTGAGAACTTATAAATTTCATGACATGGAGATCATTCATGATGCCGATCCCTCATGTTTGTCTATTTGCTATGGAAATGTTTTGCTCATGAAATTAAGTCCATATTTTTCATTGGATTGTTTGTTACCTGGCACAAGTCATGTGAGTCATCGAGGGCTTGAATGGTATTTTGAAGAAATGGAAAATCAAAGATATGATGTTTGATAAAAGTTACCTTCGAAACTTAAAATCTCTTTTAAAGAATGAGTGTATGTTTATTATCCAATGCCATTAAATATCATTGAAGACTAAACCTTTGCAAATAAGAAAAAAAGTTACAGAAAAGAAAAAAAGAGTGGGTTAAAGCCACAAAATTTTTACACAGGCCCTCAAGTAAATTACAGAGGTTGGTTGTCATTTTAAAGGGGCCTATTTTTAGCTCCACTGGCCGAAGGCCAGCGGGCTTATGTCATGGCCTGGTGTCCGTCCGTCTGTCCGTGCGTGCGTCCATCCGTCCGTCTGTCCATGCGTTAACTTTTATTTCAAACATCTTCTTCTCTGAAACTACCCATCCAATTTTCATGAAACTTAACAGAAATGATCCTGCCATGGTCCTCTTCAGAATTTTTTGAAAGAATTTGATTCCTTCAAAAACTCTGGTTGCCATGGCAACAAAACTGAAAAATATTAGAAATCTTTAAAAATCTTCTTGTCTGAAACGATAAGGCATAGGGCTACCAAATTTGGCATGTAGCTTTATGTAGTAGACCTCTATCACGTTCCTTCAAATTATAGCCCTGGGGTCAAAATTGGCTCTGCCCCAGGGGTCACAAGTTTTACATAGGCTTATATAGAGAAAACTTTAAAAATCTTCCTGTACCTAGCTATAAGGCCTAGAGCTACCAAATTTTGCATGTAGCTATATCTAGTGGGCCTCTACCAAGCTGGCCAAAATTTTAGCCCTGGGGTCAAAATTGGCCCTGCCGCAGGGGTCACAAGTTTTACATGGGCTTACATGGTGACAACTTAAGAAATCTTCCTGTTTTGATTTTTTTTGGAAATTAGCCTTGCATCAGGGGTCTTATGTTTTACAGAGGCTTCATATGGACAAAAATTGAAAATCACCTTATTTTTAACCATACAGCATAGACTTGTATTATTTTGGCATGTGGCTTTATCTTGTGGACCTCTACCAGGGGCTAAGTAATTATAGCTCTGGGATCAAAAATGGCTTTGCCCTGCGGGTCTCAACTTTCACATGGGCTTTTACAGAGAAAACTTTATAAGTCTTCATTTTGAAACCATTTTGCTCAGATTTGAAATGTTTAGTATTGATGGTTTATATTTATAAGCCAGTGGAGCGATACAGGGCCATCATGGCCCTCTTGTTTGTTGTTGCTGTAAACCGAAATTTCTTGTAATATACGATATTTCATATTAGCATTATTTTTCTCTCCAACCGTTTAGAAATTGTATGGTAACTTTCAGTAAAAATGTGCAATTTGGACTTAATGAGATGGTGGTTTTGTCATGGTTACTTGTCTATTTTTATGAGATCAGGTATCATCTTTCTGATTTAATACCAGTCAGTGTAATTGACCTGTTACTGATCATGTCAAGTCTTTGCAAAACTCTTGTGTGATATCTAGAAATACTGAATGAGGCTAAGTAGCCCATTAAGGTTATACCATTGAAAAATACTTTTTCTTGGGTCTTTTATCTTTACTAATGGTTTGCCAGCTTTTTCCTTATATTAATTTTGAAGATTAGTGAGATTATAAAAATCTGCATAGCCTCCTATACTATTCCCAAGGAAACATTTTTTAACTAACATTTTACCAAAATATATTGAAAGGGCTATTAACCCTTTACCACACCAGTGTTGCATCCAGGGCGCGCGATTGCGCAAATCCCGCTGTTTTTACTTTAAGTCCCGCAATTTTAGATTTTTTCGGGTGGCAACTCCCGCAGACACGGATATAATCCCCCGCTCTGCAATAGTCTGTGCGCAACAAAATTGCATTTTACAAGGAAGACGCTCCATGTATTCGATTCCGGCCAAAAATAATAACCTGCATATCAGTTATGCCGGTAGCGAAATAAGGTCGTAAGCATTACATTCTACAATTTCACTTACATCAGTTTATCGATATCTTTCTGGGGAAATACCCGTATGACGTAATCGGCTAGAGGGATAGATGGCATTGTTCAATTCCTTGGATGACGTAATTGGGATATGTGCTATTGAGGAATACCCCGGTAGTAATTTCAACGCGTGCAGGAGTAAAATTGTGTATCAAATTTGAACGCGGAATACATTTTAAATTCGCTCATGTAAACGTGTAAATCAGCTCATGCTGATTCAGATCGAGGGTGGCAATTCTTTTGACTTTGAAGCAGCAGTTGCTATGTGGAAAAAAAAGAAGGAGAGACGTTTATTTCAAAAGTGTTAATTAATTGTAAGTATATGATACTGTTCAGATACTAACTGTTAGTATATGATGTTGGTAATTTTTTCAAAGGTAAATATATGCGACATAATTCCAAAGGTATATTCATGCTAAATAAAGGTAATTTAGATGAGTTTTTATCTGCGGTGCACTCAAATTGTTCACTCCCCCCAGTTTTATTATATGATGGGGGATCTCCCCCTCTCTGAGGTCATCCTGGATGCAACACTGCCACACAGTTCGGACTTTTTAACGACCCTGAGAAAGAAGCCTTTTGAACACATCGTAGGAAAAGGAAAAAATGCTGGTGACCAGCATTTTCTCCTTTTCCAACGTTTTCTACCATTCTCAAAACAAATTTTGATTTTTCTGTCACTTTTATTTTGTTGTCTGAAAATGCTTTCAATTTGGACCAGTCTTAAATTTTGTTGTTTGGTAAAGGGTTAAAGTTATAGTTTAAATATAATATACATATTTAGAAATAGCCCCTCCAAAGATGTTGTCTTTTTTAAAAAAAAAAAAGATAGTTTTAAAACACCATTTTTCAAAGAGGATACTGAATTTCTTGTTCAACCCTTTCCCAAACAACAGTTTTCAGACTCTTTCAGTTTCAAAACATCTGGAGATGACAAATTCAGAATTGGTACAAATCAGCTTAAAGTAAACTCGCTGATAGGGTAAAAAAAAATTGTGGAAAAAGGAGAGAATGCTGGATTATTGACATACTAGAGTCCATACTTAAAGTATGGTTACTAAGCCAAGGATGTATTTTATTACAGGGTCCCATTCAAAGCAAAGAGAGGGCCCGTGTTGGAACCAAAGCACCAGGCATCATCCCAAGGATTTCTGTGAAAGAGCCTATGCAGACTGGAATTAAAGCTGTGGACAGTCTGGTACCAATTGGTCGTGGTCAGAGAGAGTTGATCATTGGTGACAGACAGACAGGGTAAGAACTCCATTTCATGATACATGTTTGGTAGTATTTCAAACAAATTTTTGCATGTAACTCTAAATTCACAGAGTAACTAGTAAGTTGAAAAGATAAAGTCCCTAAGATGGTGAAGACAATTTAAGTACAGTGGCATACAATGTAACTCACAATTAGAGAATAGGATACATTATGATCATGGATGGTCCATGCAGTATTTTGTGACATTATCCATAGCCTTGAAATGTAAATGATTTTATTTTTTTTGCAGAAGGCAAATAGGCCTGTTGTGGTAGATGATGGGAGTCTTTGGTGTATTCAAAATGTGTTTTGGGGGGATTGATATTGAAATTTAATTCTTTCCTTTTAGGAGTATTTTGATTTTCATGTATTTTGAATATGTGCGACCCAAACTGTTCTAATATCACAACTGTTAGTGCGCCCAATATGACCTTTGATGTTGACGGGCCTTAAAACCTCACTCATTCATACATTCTAATATCACAACAGCTTCTATCTTAGATGGAGGAGGGGATGAAGTGTAATCAGCAATGCCTGATCACAATCAGTATTTTTCAGTCGGTTGAAACAATCATCTATGGATAATGTTTGAATTTACAATTCTGATCATAGCACTGGCAGTATCATTTTAAAGGAATAAGATAAATGTAGTGATTTTCTCTGTATGTTTAAAGAGTTATGTCATTTACCATATAACATATTTGAGCCATGCTCTGCCAAAAGGGGGTTTAATGCATGTCCAGGTCTAATGTATCTCTGTGATGCGTTATACCAAGAAAGTTATCACATAATAATGGATCCAGAGAACCCATTTTGTCTAACAACCACTTGAATCATGTTGTAGAATGGTCCTTGGACATGCTGAAAATTTACTAAAAGCCAAAAGTTTTGACATCAGTTCACCTGTGTATGTTGTTTTGCAGATTCATGAAACCCTCTTTTCATAGAGCAAGGCTCATTTTCTTTTATGCAGAAAAACTGCCATTGCCATTGACACTATTATCAACCAGAAAAGATTCAATGACCAAGATGACGAGAAGAAGAAACTGTATTGTATCTATGTTGCTATTGGACAGAAGAGATCTACAGTTGCCCAGATTGTAAAGAGATTGACAGATGCTGGTGAATCTTTATTTTGTAGTTATTTCTGGCAGAGATATGTAGATTACAATAAAATAAGAATAGTAAAGGATCCCATCATTTTATAGACTGTTGCACTTCTTTTAGTCCTCTAAAGCTGGGGTTGATCAGTAGTGACAGTTTCATGTCACGATGGACCTCAAAGCTCCAAAGATTTTTCTACATTATTGATAACTTTCACCCCTTGGTGACATGTAATGTTTGTTTGTCATTTTAAGGCATAAATCGGGATCTAAGGCAATTTCCTTACAGAGAATATATATTTCCAGCTATTTTTAGCTCCACTGGCCAAAGGCCAGCGGGCTAATGTCATGGCCCGGTGTCCGTCGTGCGTCCGTCCGTTCGTCCGTCTGTCCGTCCGTGCGTTAACTTTTATTTCAAACATCTTCTTCTCTGAAACTACCCATCCAATTTTCACGAAACTTCACAGAAATGATCCTGCCATGGTCCTCTTCAGAATTTCTTGAAAGAATTTGATTCCTTCAAAAACTCTGGTTGCCATGGCAACAAAACTGAAAAATATTGGAAATCTTTAAAAATCTTCTTGTCTGAAACCATAAGGCATAGGGCTACCAAATTTGGCATGTAGCTTTATGTAGTAGACCTCTATCAAGTTTCTTCAAATTATAGCCCTGGGGTCAAAATTGGCTCTGCCCCAGGGGTCACAAGTTTTACATAGGCTTATATAGAGAAAACTTTAAAAATCTTCCTGTACCTAGCCATAAGGCCTAGAGCTACCAAATTTTGCATGTAGCTATATCTAGTGGGCCTCTACCAAGTGGGCCAAAATTTTAGCCCTGGGGTCAAAATTGGCTCTGCCCCAGGGGTCACAAGTTTTACATAGGCTTATATAGAGAAAACTTTAAAAATCTGCCTGTACCTAGCCATAAGGCCTAGAGCTACCAAATTTTGCATGTAGCTATATCTAGTGGGCCTCTACCAAGCGGGCCAAAATTTTAGCCCTGGGTCAAAATTGGCCCCACCGCAGGGGTCACAAGTTTTACATGGGCTTACATAGCGACAACTTAAGAAATCTTCCCGTTTTGATTTTTTAGCTCCACTGGCTGAAGGCCAGCGGGCTAATGTCATGGCCCGGTGTCCGTCGTGCGTCCGTCTGTCCGTCCGTGCGTTAACTTTTATTTCAAACATCTTCTTCTCTGAAACTACCCATCCAATTTTCATGAAACTTCACAGAAATGATCCTGCCATGGTCCTCTTCAGAATTTCTTGAAAGAATTTGATTCCTTCAAAAACTCTGGTTGCCATGGCAACAAAACTGAAAAATATGGGAAATCTTTAAAAATCTTCTTGTCGGAAACCATAAGGCATAGGGCTACCAAATTTGGCATGTAGCTTTATGTAGTAGACCTCTATCAAGTTTCTTCAAATTATAGCCCTGGGGTCAAAATTGGCTCTGCCCCAGGGGTCACAAGTTTTACATAGGCTTATATAGAGAAATCTTTAAAAATCTTCTTGTCGGAAACCATAAGGCATAGGGCTACCAAATTTGGCATGTAGCTTTATGTAGTAGACCTCTATCAAGTTTCTTCAAATTATAGCCCTGGGGTCAAAATTGGCTCTGCCCCAGGGGTCACAAGTTTTACATAGGCTTATATAGAGAAAACTTTAAAAATCTTCCTGTACCTAGCCATAAGGCCTAGAGCTACCAAATTTGGCATGTAGCTATATCTAGTGGGCCTCTACCAAGTGGGCCAAAATTTTAGCCCTGGGGTCAAAATTGGCCCCACCGCAGGGGTCACAAGTTTTACATGGGCTTACATAGTGACAACTTAAGAAATCTTCCTGTTTTGATTTTTTTTTTTTAAATTAGCCTTGCGTCAGGGGTCTTATGTTTTACAGAGGCTTCATATGGACAAAACTTGAAAATCACCTTATTTTTATGGCTTTATCTTGTGGACCTCTACCAGGGTTCAAGTAATTAAATAGCTCTGGGATCAAAAATGGCTTTGCCCTGTGGGTCTCAACTTTCATATGGGCTTTTACAGAGAAAACTTTGTAAGTCTTCATTTTGAAACCATTTGGCTCAGCATTGAAATGTTTATTATTTATGGTTTATATTTATAAGCCAGTGGAGCGATACAGGGCCATCATGGCCCTCTTGTTCAATTGGCTGCATTATCTGTGGTTCAATATTTTTCAAGTATTTTACAGTTGAGCTTATTTGGTGATTACAGCTTATAAAAAGTTGTTTATGAATTTGTCAAATTGACTGAACAAAATCTTAAAATCAAATACTGGAGAATGCCATGAATGCTGAAGCAGATTACAGGTTCAGAGCGACTTAGTCATACAACAGGTTGGATTGTGTATTTCAGACGCCATGAAGTACACCATTGTGGTGAGTGCCACAGCTTCTGATGCAGCTCCACTACAATATCTTGCTCCCTACTCAGGATGTGCTATGGGAGAATTCTTCAGAGACAACGGAAAACATGCTCTTATTATCTATGATGATTTGTCCAAACAGGTAAACCCTCTAATTTAGAATATTTGGAAATGTGAAAAAAAAAAACTCTCTCTTCATCCTTTTGATGAAAGTTTTTCATTGTAAACAAATTGGACTTATTTTTGTTTCCACTTAAATGATAATATTTTTCCTATGCCCCTTTAATAATATGTGTTAAAGAGGATAGAGAATATTCAGTGCTTTTGGTATGATGCTCCAACACAGTAAACGTTCTGAATATTGATGAACTTGTTTTTTTATTACTGACCAAGACGCTGATAGAAAATGGTAAATTATTGATGAGTGCTATGCAAGTTTCTTGGTCTCCTGGCTGATGACGTCAGCTTTGGACCTTTTTAATCGAGGGCTGTGTTTATTAAAGACATCCTTACAGCCAGAGAGAAAAAAAGCTGTAAAAATTTGATAGACTGAAGAATAGTTAAAAATTAGTCAGCTGTGTAAACAGAGAAAAAGTACTGATATACATAGTTAAAACGTGTATTTATAGACAGATGAAAAATTAAGACAAGAAAATTTCCATATCTTTGTTTCTTTTGATCATTTATGCATCTACTACACTCTGTTAAGGACTTGGGTCCAGAAATATGTAAAAATATCAGTGGAACCAAGCCCCAAAAAGAGAATACTGCAACATAAATCTGCTTGTCTATTTCCTCATATGGCACCCAAAAGATAGCTGGGTTTAGATCACGATAGTAAATATCTGTACAGATAGTTGTGTAGGAGGAGAAAGTTAACTGTATTTGGTGTACCTATAGGCTGTAGCCTACAGACAGATGTCTTTATTGCTGAGAAGACCCCCTGGTAGAGAGGCTTACCCTGGTGATGTATTCTATCTCCATTCTCGTCTACTCGAGAGAGCAGCCAAGATGAACGATGATTTTGGAGGTGGTTCACTCACTGCCCTTCCCGTCATTGAAACCCAGGCTGGTGATGTGTCTGCTTATATTCCAACTAATGTCATCTCTATTACTGATGGACAGATCTTTTTAGAAAATGAACTGTTTTACAAAGGTATTCGACCAGCCATCAATGTAGGATTATCTGTCAGCAGAGTAGGATCTGCTGCTCAAATCAAGGCTATGAAACAGGTACATGGAGAAATGGTATTGCTTTTGTATTTCTCTCATACAGAAAAAGTAGATAGATATGTATAGTTTTTGTTCATATTTTTTGCACGATTTCTCCTTGCGGGTATTTTTAGTATTTCCCAATTTTGCTGCCAGGTAGCTCAGTGGTTAGTGTGTCTGAATCTTGACCTGGTGGTTGAGAGTTTGATACCGGGTTGATGCTTTCTTTCCGGCAATTTTTCGCCTCGCACCTCTGATGCATGTGAGAAAAGTATTGGATGGCTTGGAAGGACAGTTGTGTCGGTACTGTTGTAAGAAAGCCAGGAAACAGATGCGTAGGTGCACTGATCGCCGTGATATGACCCAAGCTGTTACAGCAGTGGGGAACGCAAAATACGAACAAAATTCCTTATTTTCAGTAGGGTGGCCTAGTTGTTTAGAAACAAGATGCTTCATGAAGAGCTTTAACCCTTAGACACTAAGCACGACTCACTGTCCTTTTGCAGACAGTATAAATCAAGATCAGGATGTGCAGTCTGATCTTAGATCTACACTTTCTGGTAAGGAGATATTCCACCACCCCACCACCACCCTACGGGAAAAAAAAAAAAAAAAATGAAGTTGGAAGTGGCATTATTCAGGATTTTACTACAGGCTTGACAGTTTAATTTTACTTGTTTAGCAGTATAAGGGTTAAAATTTACTGGTTCCAATTAGCTCTTTACACACGCAATCCCGAATTTTAACACCCTGTACGGAGCAGGCTTTTGAAAACATGCTGGGAAAAGAAGAAAATGATGGTAACCATTATTTTCTTCTCCCACAAAGATGTCTTCCCTTTTTCTATTATTTTAGCCATATTTTACTCGTTGTCTGCAGATGCTTTGAGTTTTGACTCCAAAACTTTTTCATTTGGTAGAGGTTTAAAAAAAAATCAGGCATGCATATGGAAAGATATTGAGCTGATGGTTTGATCATGATGAAAACAGTTTACGTTGGATGTTCACCTTGATCGATCAACTATTTATATTGCAGGTATCTGGTTCCATGAAGCTAGAGTTAGCTCAGTACAGAGAAGTGGCAGCTTTTGCCCAGTTCGGTTCGGACTTGGATCAAGCAACTCAGAACCTGTTGAACAGAGGTGTTCGTCTGACAGAACTCTTGAAACAAGGACAGTATGGTAAATATTAAATTACACTCTTACCAGATTTTATACAGAAAATTGTATGAAAAACCTATGGGTGTAGAGAAATGGCTGGCAGATCTTAAGTTAATTGCTCTCCCTATTAAAAAAGTTTCTTTTTCTGCACTTTAGTCATTTGTGGAGAAAAAGGTATTGTGAGGTATTGTATTTATCTATAAATTTGTTATAGATAACAAATTTTGTGTGCTCTGTTAAACTCTAATATTTTCACAAATTGACAACAAAACTAAAATTTGAACATTACCTTTTGCTTACATATTCAATAATTCATCATTTCATTGCAGTACCAATGGCAGTAGAAGATCAGGTAGCCACAATTTACGCTGGAGTCCGAGGACATCTTGACAAAATTGACCCATCAAAGATCACACAGTTTGAAGAGGCCTTCTTGAAACACATCCGAGCCTCAGAACAAGCTCTTCTAGAAAGCATTCGATCCAAGGGTTTCATTAGTGAAGAGGATGATGCCAAACTGAAGGAAGTTGTTACCAACTTCCTGTCGTCCTGGTCGGCACAGTAATTATAGCATAGACCATTAGTTAACTAAGACAATTGAAAAAGGAAGTCCAATGCACCATTTTCCCAGCATATAGATTATGGTGTCAAATGACAAACAATTTGTGCTATTTTAAATTTTCTAGAGCGTGTCAGTTATGATTACAAAAAGGGAAATATTTATATAAATGAAGATAAAGCATGTATACAACTGCTTGATAGAGTGCTTTGGTTGTATACCGATACATCTTGTGTTTGAGCATGTTGATAATAAACAAGTCCATTTTGATTTTGGTTGTTTGTGAATTTACGTTTAAAGATCATTACTAAATTCAGGTATTGCCAAAGAGTCAAAGACCCTCTAAAAACCATAGCAAATCACAGAAGCTAAGAACTGCATTCAGCCAGATATTTCTCTACAGAGATGGTTGAAAACTGGTAAAGCAGCAGTTGCTTCTTCTCTAAGTTTTCATAACTTTTCTACTGCTGAAAATGAACCCGAGAACAAGTCCAAACCATACTCTGTGAATAGAGGGTTCAGTGCATCTGCAAAAAGAATTGACCTAGGTCGGCCTGCGCAGGCTGACCTGTGTCGCAACTCTTTGCTTTTTGTACATTTGTAAGACAAACTGGAGTGTATAGGTCCATAATTAGATGATGGCTTGCTTGGTATAATGTATCCCAGAGATGCACTAAACCTCTTTTTCCCCCCGAGTGCAACTCGTATATTTGTGTGGCATGGGAAGTTTTCGTCCCTCATGCGTAACTTGCCCATAAATGGTTTTGACAAAACCTTATTATGCTCTTGATTCATATGTACTAGTAACCTTTTCTGAAAAAAAATCCTACAAGTGGTGTCTGATAAACTGAAGATTGTTTCCGTTTTCCAGGTAGCTCAGTCCGAAACATACAGGACTTCAGAATAGGGGATCACTGGTTCGATCCCTGGCTTGGCCAATTTCTTTTCAAGGATCAATAAAAGTCATTGCAGCAGGATCAGTTCCTCTCTCACCGCTTACCATTGTTTCTACGATGGTTATGTGGGAAAGCAGTCAGTGGCTTTGAAATAACAATGTGCCTAGTACTTGTAACAAGCTCCAGGAAAGCATGGATGGGTGCACTAGCCGCTGAAATAAAACTGAATGTTGAAAATGGCGTTAAACACCAGACAATCAACCAACCAAATAAATACAATGAACCCAACTTTTTAAACGCTTTTACATACTTTTGGAAATTCCTCTGAATGCACTTCTGGTCATCCATGGCTCGGTGGTCAAGGCCTGAGCCAGGTACCTCAGTCAGTAACGCAAAGACTTGAAACCTGGGGGTAGCTGCGTTTGAATCTCCATCTCCGCCAATTCTGGAGGACTGATAGTCATTGCAACAGGATTCATTCCTCTTCTCACTGCTGGTCGATGTTTTCATACAGGTTATATAGGAAAACAGCCAGTGGCTTCGGAATACACTGTGCGCAGCATTCATGAAGCTCCAGGAAAACATGGATAGATGCACTGACCATTACAACAGGACTGAAGTAATGTTGAAAAATGTTGTGAACAACATACAAACAAATCAGCGCTCAAGGTGTAGATGACTTGCCCTGGAGTGTTCTTTTGCAAGGCACTACGGGTGTGTCCTTTTACCTGTACTACAAACAACAGTCTAGGCCAGTAGATGCTTTCCCACATTACAGTACCAAAGTATGTTCAACAGTGAGAGGGAAAGAAAATCGCGATGCAGACATATTGATGATTTATAACTGCATTTTCGCCTTTTCCCGCAAATGTTTTCAAGCGATCATTTGCAAAAGGAACAGCAAATTCTCAAAAAGCTATCCAGTATCATACTAGTGTATTGAATTAATCAACAAACAACTCTTTTCACGAGGAATGGCAATCAACAACAAGAGCAAAACTTTCGAGGCAATAATTGAATACATGTACTTTGTAAAAACATGAATTTGTAAAATTTTTTATTGTTCATTGTATCAAAACCCACACTCGCATAACCAAGCAATGCAATCACAACCTTGGTCCTCAAACATCGAACTGGGATATCCATAAAAACCGGGGGTTCTCAATGCATAAATTAACTTTCCCAACGGATCCCATGCTTTCACATTACTAAGGGAGAAGGCTCTTGAAAGCCTAATATGGGCAAGTAGAAAATACTGTTGGTAACATTGTCTCCCTTTCCTATTACATGTGCAACCCTTTTACCCTTTACCAAAATTGAAAGCATTTGCAGACCACAAATGTGAATCAAAAACTGAAATTTGTTGTGGAAAACATTGTGAGAAAAGGAGGAAATGCTGGTTACCAGCATTTTCTCCTTTTCCCACAATGTTTTCAAAAGGCTTATTCCCCAGGGTCGTTAAAAGTCGGGATTGTGTGGTAAAGGGTTAAGAAATCCCATCATTTATGTCACGTTCAATTGGTCTACAATTGCTTTCAATGTGAACAAGTCTAATGTTTATTGGCAGAGAGATTCTTAGTGGGCTATTGCCTTAATATACATGATTGACTGTCAAATCTTGTCGATATTTGTTCCATGTTGACAGTAAATGTTTCGTTGGTATTTGAGGCCTGTAATGAATCGCACGGACTACAAAGCTTATCCGAATTTGTAGGTACTAGTATTTCATGGAAGGAAAATGACAAAAGATGACTGATGAAGATGCACAATTTTATTTTTGCTACAACGTTCATGAAACTAAATCTTTCCAAATCCTCCATAAAAATAATGGAATGGAAATACTTTAGATTCGGGTTAATTTCTAATGGTAACTTGGGTTTTCAGGTCAAATGAGTATCATTATTACATGGCCCAGCAGTATTGCTTAAAATGGCACCATGGAAACTGAAATACTTACCTTGAGTTTACATAGACATCCTTTCAAACAGAGTTTGAAGATGTGACTTTACGGAAGGGAAGTACTGCAAATATGAATACGGCCTTCATCATTCTGTTCAACTGCTGGGTTTCTGCCTATAACAATTTTGTTTCTATCCTGAGAGAGGAAAATCAGAAAGTCTGTAACTCTCTAGCAAAAAAAAAAACAACAAAATTTTGGACTAGTTCAAATTGAAAGCATTTGCAGATGACATGACTCAAAAAATCAAATTTGTATGGGGAAAGGTATAAAACATCGTGGGAAATGGAGAAAATGGCTGTTACCACCATTTCCTCCTTTTCTCACAACGTTTTCAAAAGGCGTTTTCTTCAAGGCTGTTGAAACTTGTGATCATGTGGTAAAGTGTTACGCTTGTTTCGTTGAATTTAACTTAAAGAATGTAATCTGTACATTTGACCACTGTGGGATTCAAACATGGTGCCATTGGACTGAAAAAATCTTTTTAGCAACCAAAATGATGCCTGTACATGTACTTGTGAAAACAATGAGAAAGTGACAGAACTCTTTATTTCTGAACACAACATCCTATGAACCTCTATTTAAAGTGTATAACCTCATTATGCCATTAAGCATACAAAGCCTGACGCGAATTTGTCTTCTGACGTACACAACAAACTTTATCCAAACATTCCAGTGTTTTAAGAAATCTGAAGAGTAAGGCTTTTGAAAAACTTGTAGGAAAAGGGGAAAATGCTGATAAGTGGCATTTTCTTCATTTCCCACAATGTTTTCAATCTTAATTTCATTGGATGCAAGTCAATACCAAAAAACTTTACTTGGCAGCAAAGGAGTTTTGACAATAATGTTAAAACACTGGAGGAAATATCAAATATCTCATTTACAAACAAGTGATAACATGCTTAAAAAGAAGTAAATAATTTATGTCAAAGAATGATGCAAAATACGACATCAAACAACTATTTATCTTCCTCATCTAATTTATCAGCCTCTGCTAAAATTTTCACAGCTTCTTTATATTCCTCTGTTTCTTCTAAGTCCTTTTCATTTTCCTGAAAATAAAGAAACCTCATAATCTTGTTTGAAAATTTATTTTCTCTGTTTCAAAGGAAATGGACTGAATTTACAATCTAGATCCAAAATCAGGCTGCATGCATCTTAACCCCAAGAGCACTGAATAACCCAACGTAAATTCTTATTCTAAATAAAAGAAAAGAAACTTTCGAACTGGTAGTATAAACTCAAATTTTCCTATTCCAAGGATATTTTTGGAGGAAAGATTTCTCCTAATTTGATAGCATAGACCAAGATCAGACTGCATGTTCTATGCAGTCTGATCTTGATCTATGCTGTCTGCAACAAGTTAGTGAGTTGTGCTTAGAAACCAAAGGGTTAAATTGCATAAAAGTACATACCAGCGTTGTTTTCAGGTCATCTTTAGACTTCTTCAGTCTGTTCTTTGCATCTGGAATCATTGCTAAAGATTCTTGAATAACCTCATTCTGTAATGAAAGAAGGAAATGAAATTTTCACAACACTGAAATATTTAAAGATATATCTGTAATCGTTTTCAGCCACGAGGGATAGAAGATGCATTTCATTTTTTGGCAGCCTTCAAAGACATCACTGTTGTTGTTTCCAGTTTTAACTGAAGACAAATATGGCTGACCAAATTCTGAATCGTTCTACACACTTTCAAGTTTAACAGCTTCTTTTTTCTCACAGCTGTAAGGGTGTAAAAATACATGTACTTAGTACAGACTGGAAATGCAGACAGAGATTTTGATATTCAGAAGCATAACATAGTACATTCCATGCACTCTGATCTTGGATCTTGACTGACATTTTTATATTCCTGAGAAATCACTCTTCTATTTATACAGATGGCAAAGTTCAAGACTGTTCCAAATTGAAAGTATTCGTAGACAACAAAATATGGCAGGCTCAAAGGGTGTAATTTGCCTTCAAATAGATGACAAACATTCTGGGTAAAGGGAAAAAAGTCCTTTCTATTTACTAGCATCTTCTCAATTTCCCATCTTGTTTTCAAATACTTTCATTCTGGGAGTCATTAAAATACTGTAAATCACTTAAAATTAGCAAGAACTTTATTTTGCAAGTTTGTCCCGATTTTTGCACTTTTTATTTATTCGCTTGTTGTTTGCCCTTTACCATCCACTTTCTACATTGATTTGTCGCGATTTCTTTCTGTTAGTAAGTCATGCTACTGTAAAAAAGATTATGTAATAAGAATTCGAGACTCAACCAGTGATTTGGTAGCAATACATGGACATGATTTGGTTTGCAAATAATATTAGGTCCATCTACAATAGTCCATACAAAATACAATGTATACTATTTTATAGGTTGCCAGTGCCTGAACATACGAAAGTTATCAGTACTTTCTCCTTTAGCCATGTCTTTGAAAGCCTTTGTAGTGACGTTGTTAACACTTAGGATTGTCAAGTAAAGGGTTAATCCATTTTCACACAATCACGAGTTTTAACAACCTACAGGAAATAGGCTTGTGGAACAGGAATAGTAGAAATGCTGGCAACAGGCATTCTCTCATTTTCCCACAATGTTTTCTAGTTTCTAGTCTTTGATAAAAAAATCCCACCACTGAATGAACCAAATTTTGATTTTTGATCTGCAATTGTTTCTGTTTTGGACCAGTGATAGTCCAAATGAATAATACTGTTCAATGAATAATACTGTTCAAACCTGTTTCTTGACTTGATATTCATCTGCACCATCATTCTTCATTTTATCACACCTCTCTTTCTCCTTTTCAACTTCTTTTCCATAATAGATATACTCTTTGGTCAATCTGAAATACATCAAAAATAAAATCAAAGAATCCTTGTTAAGAAATTATCGAATGCGTATGCCCAAAGTTTTCATACAATACAATAACCCTTTACCAGACGACAAAAATTTTAGCCTTGTCCAAATCGAAAGCATTTGCAGACGACGATTTCAATGCACTTCAAATGGTGCAATTTTTCTTTGATAGGGTAGAAAACATTGTGGGAAAAAAAAGAAAATGCTGATTACCAGCATTTTCTCCTTTTCACACAATGTTTTCAAAAGGCTTCTTTCCCAGAGTCGTTAAGAGTTGGGGTTGTGTGGTAAAGGGATAAACAGTGAGCAAAAATTTTAAAGGAACTGTAATCAAGGAAATATGTGTAGTCAAAATTTCCACTGAAATTTCAATTCTTAGTCTATAACCCTACACCAAATAATCCCTGTTTTAATGACTCAAAGGAAGTTGGCTTTTGAAAATAAAGGAAGTTGGCTTTTAAAAATACTGCTTCAGAGACAATTCTCACTATTTACGCTACAATTAACCCTTCACCACACAAACCCGACTTTTTTAGGATTTGGAAGAGAAATAACGGATTTAGAATACCATCACGCCCTCTTATCTGGAGCGCTGGAGTAGAGTTTGTACAAATAAAAATACCCAAGAAATTTCCTAGTTGACAACACTCACAGGGATACACATTTTGTGCTGATTATTGAATATGTTCTTTATTGTCAATTATTTTGTATCACCTGCATTGATTGGCTATGGTAATAAAGTCACTTATCTATTAACCACCTTAATCAAACCATTTATGTAATCCCCTTTATTGTTTCACAGAATAAACAATTCAGAAGAAATAAGTAATAATACCCTTTTATTGCATAATTATATAGTTTAATATGTTCATGTTTCGAGTCAGGGATCGTAAATTTGTTATATACGATCCTTGTTCATAACTTTTGAAGGTAGCAAGAGGAATGACCACTTCACTGAATACTTGCATAATATATTAGCAAAAAATTTTTTTGAAGCAGGAACTTTGTTACTGTTACAAGTTTTTGTCGATAATATCAATGTGGCTAAAATGAAAAAAAAAAAAAACTCATTTTCACAGAGCAAACAAAGCATTGGTGGGAAAGCCCTGGTTAAGTGTATTTCCTTCTTTTCAGAAATGTTTTCAATAGTTCTCCAAAACATTGTTGGGAAATTTACGTTTACTACAACAGAAGAAAAAATTGTGGAATAGTTTGCAAAGCCAAAATTAAGTAAACTTTTTCAGCCAGTGTTTTCAATTTTGTTCCATGGAACATGTAATTGTCTAGAAAATGTTTACTTATACAAAATCTAGGGATCTGATTCAATTCACTCTTTACCACACAATCACAGATTTTAACGACCCTGAAGAAAATGCCTTTTGAAAACATTGTGGAAAAAGGAGAAAATGCTGGTAACCAGCATTTTCTCCTTTTCCCACAATGTTTTCTAATCTTCCAAAAACAAATTCAATTTTTGAGTCACATTTATTCAAAATAAAGTTGTCTGCAAATTTTAATTTGGACAAGTCATAAATTTTGAAAACATTGTGGGAAGAGGAGAAAATGCTGGAAAGCATTTTCTCCTTTTTCCAAAATGTTTTCTAACTTTCCCAAAACAATTTTTGATTTTAGAGTCACATTTATATTGTTGTCTGCAAATGCGTTTAATTTGGACAAGTCAAAAGTTTTGTTGTTCCGTAAAGAGTTAACACTCTCCCAGGGATCAAACCAATGTCAATGAACACAGTCACAATCTTACGGCTGGAATTGAAACAAAGAACGTTAAAAGGCCATCCTTAAAGCAGGAATCAGATCTTGACACCACGCAACATAAATCCAGGTACATACATGTTCATATTTGGAAGAAAAGAATTCCTTAAAAAAAAGAATATTAATTAATAATTACCGTACCAAGTGATAAGAGAAATTAGATTACCCATACCAAGTGATACAAGAGAGAAGTGTCAATATCCGTAGAGTAAATGAAGAGAGAGAATGGGAGATCTACAGACAAAGAAAAATCATAAAACATACATGTATATAAATACCCAAACAAAATGATTGAGACAGAAAGGAGGGAGGGGTTCTGTCTTCTGAGCGAGGTAAATATAGATACGGACAAAAAATCAAAATAGATAAAACATAAAAATTAATTTGCCAAGTTATTCAAGAGAAAGAGAAGACGGCAACCATTATAATACATAAAAATATATAGTAAGCCAAGAGAGAAAGAAGAGATAAACAGGGAAATTGAAATTTTAATGAAATAGCACTTGAAATAAGAAATTGAAAACCTTCACACAATTTAAATACTAAAGCATGGGGGGGGGGGGGGGGGGGAACCTTCAAAAAATTTTATTTTCAAAAACAAATATTTATAAATATTGAATATGGGGACGATTTCTCTAAAATTTAATTTGAGGACGATTTCGCCAGAGAAATCTCCCCAGAGGACGATTTCTCTAGAGAAGTCGTCCTCAAGCAAACTGGGAACGATTTCTCCTGGGGACGATTTCTCTAGCATTCCGTTTTGGTTTGGACCTATAAAATTTATTATCTATTTAGTTGGGTTTCTTCGTTTCGAAGGAATGCGGTCAAATCGTACCCAAAGTTTGGCTTTGGGTACGTTTCGACCGCATTCCTTCGAAACGAAGAAACCAAACTAAATAATACCACAATCGAGTAAGACAATGCGTTAACCTTTTAACAACTCCTGTCTTGATTTTGACTTGTCTCACTCTTTGATCTGCCATCGTCTCGAGTCTGTTTCCTTAATACTTCAAAGAAGTGTTTTGGTGTTTTAGGTCGGCTTGCAGAAACTTGTAGTATACAGCAACCGTTTTTCTCATTCCACTTCTAGCTATACAGGGTCGGTGCCCGGTAAAATCATTTACGTCACATGTTATGACTATGCATTTATTCCGGCATTCGGCATACCTCGGGTGATCCGGTGATTAGATGTAGGTACGGAATCGGCCGAGTTGTGACGAGTGTTATTCCGGTTTACTCACTAAGTTTAGCATTCGGCATACCTCGGGTGATCCGGTGATGTAGATGTAGATACGGAATCGGCCGAGTTGTGACGAGTGTAAGTTTAGGTCTTGTCACAGATTGCATCTTGGAAAATAATGAAAGATACGTCTCGAGAGGCACAGATTATTAGGGGATAATTACATGCTCTACAGAAGCTTAGGAAATAGTGAGCAATCCCTCATGAATAATGTCAAATGAATAAAAACGTTTTTTTTTTAAAAAAGATCTAAATTTCCAAAATGAATATTCAGGTATGCAGTCACTTCGTACCATAACCATTTCGTACCATTCAGTTTATGACCATTTCGTATCATAGATTTACCATTTCGTACCATAAATTTACCATTTTGTACAATAGCGTTACCACTTCGTACCATGATAATACCATCTCGTACTATGACCAAACATAGCAATAAATGTGACAAAAACTTGTACTTTATATATCGGGGATATTTACTTCGTAGGTGACTGGACATTTCGGCCCATAACAATTTCGGCCCATACAATTTCGGCCCATTACAATTTCGGCCCATGGTTGGGGTATCATAAATATTGCACGACCTGACGAATCGTTTTACTAACTGTTTGGTGCATAAAATTGCACTTTTGAATATTATTTGTTTTGCATCAATCAACATTTTGGATATTTGTTTTAGGCCTGGTAGAGTGTTTGCACATGGTAAAAGAGTATGTACAATATGACCAAATGAAAACCAATATAATTATACGGCGGATGTTAAATCTTTGTTTGTATCGAAGATCAGACTGTAAATATCATGTGTAATTCGGTCTAAACCTACGCTTTCAACAAAGGATACGAAGTCGCCATCGACAGTTGAAGAGTTGAAAACTAATTTTACACTCTCATAGATTTCAGTCGAAGTTCGAATTATCTAAGTTTAGCATCAGGTAGTGGACGTTATAAATCAAAGATTATTTTTGATTTTTAAAGTACAATCTGATCTTCATCTACGCTCTCCATGACGGATACTTAGGTCTCCGTCGGCACTGAAAGGGTCAGGTTAAATGCATCATGTATTGATCTCTTTACCTTTTGTTGCATACGAATTTGATCATACATGAATTCCTTTTTGGGGGAGGGGGTCTTCCAATCTGGGTTAAGGGTTTAAACCATCCAGTATCCGTATGGCCATATATCGTCTGAGATATCCGTCAATTTTAGGTTCACGCTTCGTCGCGTTTTATTATCGTGGTCGTTGTCAAACCAGTCTCCTTGACAACCAAGTACATGTGAAACGGGTATTTTATAATCATAATATACTAATTAGAAGTACGGAGCGATGTAATTAGTAATAACACTGCCTTAATTGCCTTTACTGATGACCAGAGACAACCTATATCAATAAAACTTCCAAATTCCTGACTTGTATACTGTAACAATTTTGTGCTAAATTTGTTCTCAGAAATCACTTTTTTCTGGGGTCTTGAAATACTTACATCACAATGTAATTATGATTTTCATTTCTTATTGTGTATGTGAAAACGCACCGTTCTAAATGCTTTTTAAAATATTACCCGGCATAAAAATATATAAATATATATATATATATGAAAACTCATGGTAAACCAAGTATCAAATTGATATCGTCCATTCATAACCCCTTCAAACTGACTTTTTTAACTTGATAACAGCTTTCAATTACTGACTTGTATAAACTCTGTATAATTCATGATGTGAGAGCTGGAATATCAATTACTACGAAAATGGTAAAAAATTTCTTATGAAATAAAGTCTATTTTCGTAGATTGGAAAAGGGGAGGGGATGGGGGAGAGGTGTTTACTTGTCGGCGTGAGTGCTCTAAAACTTGTGTAAAAGACGGGGGAATAATTGAATGGTTGCAACTTCAGTAATTATTTTTAAATAAAATAATAATTGGCACAATAAGTCTTGTTTTGTACGTTTCTTATTGGCGATAATTGATTTTTTACCAAGGATTCACGTTTTTAAAAGAAATTGTAAGGCAACTGTTTTTCGATTTATTTCACTAAGCATCAAGATCAGAGAAGAGTTTAATTGCTTAATAGCACTTAATTTTTCTCCTGACCTCAGTTAACTGTATAGATGTTGTGGGTACCAACTCATATTGTCTACCTGTAATAATTCTAAACAACACATGGTTTTTTGAAGGACTGCATAATGCTTTTCATGCTGAAGCCTAAATTATCACTTTCATCTGATCGCTGGTAAAATTGAGGGAAAAAATAGATTTGTGGTATTGCCGAAGTATCTATAACTTCCCGAATTTTCATAAAAAAGAATTTTAAAGTGAGATCTGGAATTTCGAAATTCCTAGAATTAGTCCTTAATGAAAGCTCTGCATAATGAAATATCCTTAGAAAACATACGTTCTACAACTAAAACTGAGTTTAAAATTAGTTATGATTGGCAAGTTCACAAGTCTGGAAATACCTTTGTGTTATTTCAAACGATGACACTAATCTTCCCTTGTCCAATACACAACGCAGCTGTTTTGTTTTGCAAACCTTCGAAGGTGTATGGCCGGCTAAACAATGTCATATAAAAGCAATCAATCAACACACAGAGTGATGGCCAGACACGTAGGAGAATGCAAGCTGTCAGACAAACATGCAAGGAAATATTCAAGTGTCGTTTGAAATTGGTATACAGACTATGGGCCGAAATTGTTATGGGCCGAAATTGTAATGGGCCGAAATTGTTATGGGCCGAAATGTCCCGGAATCACTTCGTATAAACCAATGGCTTGGTTACCTTAATTTACGGGATATTATCATAAATCATAAATAAAGGAATCAACTGGTATGCGACTAAGAAGACACGTCTGTTTGTGATGTTTGTTGCAGGTCGGATAATTAGAAGTGGGAACGGGTCAGATAATTAGAACTGGGAACAAACGGATTACATTAAATTGAACATTTAATCAAACAATTATAATTTTTAATTACCCTTGATTGTAGATTGTCTATTGTCCTTTTTGTCATCTTTTTTGTATGTTTGTTTTTGGGTCTGTTTATGGATATGTTTTGAAATTAGGTGAGCCTTGTATGATGCCGAGACAAGGACAGGGTCAAACGTCAAGGTCAATATGACGATTTTTTTCTCGTCAAAACATCATTTTCCACAATATTTGCTTACTTAGATTATACACCTTCCAAAAGCGACCATCGGAGAAACTGCCTTGTAGACATAATGGGAAAAGGAAATAATCAGAAAATTTTATGCTCATAATTTCTTTAATGAATATTTAACTTGAATAACTAGCGTTTTTTGTTTTCATCTTTTAATAACGTCATAACGATAATTTTCCATCATCAAAACTTTGTCATAGGTCCCAAAATACATGGTTCGAAATTGCATGACTATGGTACAATGTGGTAAAATTATGGTACGAAATGGTGTACAGTATGGTACGAAATGGGTATAAAGTATGATACGAAATGGTTAAATTATGGCACGAAGTGACTGGTACGAAATGCTTATGGTACGAAACGTCCGTAATTCAATATTCATAGTTCTAACTTTGTCATCAAAGCATAAGGCACATGTAAACAGTTTGTTTCGAACTGGCCATGTCAAAATTAGAAATAATAGAGAAAGGTTGGTTTTGAATGCAATTTTGATAAGAGTAGTCATTACACACAAGAATTGTGTAAGACTATTGAAAAAAAAAGCATTTAGTTTGTCTTAAAAACAGGAGGTCATGACTTTCCTTCTCTGTTCCATTAGTTTTGACCCCAAATGCGAAAGTGAGGCTTCATGGAATTAGTTGCTAGCTTTAGCCGCAAAAATAATGGTGGACTGATGCCGTGAAAGATTGCGAAAAAACGGCATGGTAACGTGCTATTTTTTATTCTTCCCCCAAATTATGTATTGTTTTGAGTTTCAATTTAGCTTAGCATTTTTAGGCTAGTCTCCTAGGTTTGGATTTTGTGAATTTTTGAAAATGGTTTATATTGGCAATTTTTTTCCGACCATGCCACTTGCCTGTGTTGGTCAGTAATTTCACTATTTCACAAGTTGAACATTATTTCTTGATAAAATCTTAAGAATTAGGATTATGCTGTTGCATTTAATTGCTCTTTGTCATTTCAGGCTGATACTTCAGACCTCTTATTGAAGGAATTGTGTTTGGCGTGTGTTTGGTCGGCAGAAGGTTAGCCGAGAACCGTGATCGGGGTCCGTATTCACCAACCATTCTTTAGAATATTCTTAGTCTTATTCTCCAAGATTTTCTACATTTGAAAGTAACACAACTCCTGATTGGCTAAACCATTTGGTTTAGCCAATCAAGAGTTGTGTTACTTTCAAATGTAGAAAATTCTGGAGAACAAGAGAAAGAACATTCTTAAGAATGGTTGGTGAATACGGACCCAGGAGCCTAAATGTGCGAGCAAATATACTAGTCTGGATTACCTGCCCCTACCACTACGTTACTCTTGTAGTACGGCGGGGTACCAGACTACAAATATACCAGCAGGGGCTTGCCGAATAAACATGCGCACTTTTTTTTTTACCAATCACAAGTTACCATCTAGTCATTCTTTATCAGCACCAAGAGGTAGGTCAAAAGCCAGCACATTCAGCTACGCAAAAAAAACCATCCAATTAGTGATTTATAACGGTAGATCTTTGATTAGAAATGAGCATGAACAGTGCTAATTGAAATTCATGACTCCGTGGCCCTTCTCGTGAACGTGTTATCATCAGCATTCATCGGGTCATCTCACAGATAAGGGTATATTTATAAACTATGTATGTAAAACGGAGACAGGATGTTATTAGAGACTTTAAGGTCATTCTTAGTAGGCCTAAATGGGCTTTAAATACTGTAGAAGTAGGAAAACGCCGTGCACTGTCCAATACAATAGCCATTCCTTATAAATATAGATCTATTTTTAGGGTTAATAGTGTTAAAACCACTTTTGTAATAAAACGGCTTTTTGTAATAAAATTTTCCATGTATTTCTTCACTATTAATCCATATACTTCAAATGTATATTATAGTTAACAAAAACATCCTGAAAGGTGGATGTTTTATTCAAAAAAAGGCTGTTTGTAACAAAAGTGGTTCTAACAACCGAGAATGGTCTGCATTTGTAAGAAAAACCGCCTGTTGTAACAAACTTTTCAACCGCTCAGTATTCTACCCAATTGTTCAAAATGGAAAAGTATGTATGTTTTGAACCATGAAAATAACAGAAACGTCGTGAAAGTTGAATCAAAGTCCAGGAAAGCGGGTTTGTGAAGTAGCATAAAGCTGTAATATGTTGTAATAAAAATATACAATCACATGCAACACATGTGCAATCAATTTAAAATGCAGTTAGCAAAGGCAGGGAAAGTCAAAATTGTTCTGCTGAGCGGGCCGCGCAGTAACTGTTATTCTTTTACTGTTCAAGAAGTGGTAATTTGATCCGTCAATCTTACGCAGTTTTTACTGGTATTTGATTTTCGATTATAGGTAGGCTATATACGTGCAGGACAGTATGTATACAGTAGTGACAAAAGCTAGGATGAGGTGTATATAGGCTAAAACTGAGAGTAGAATGGGCGCAAGCGTGAATGACCGTAGTATATTTGGTTCAGGTCCAACAGATATCACAGTACATTTTGAGCGCGCATGCGTCATTACGCATGGTGTATTTGGTTCCGGTCAGAACGATCACAGTAAGCGGATTTGCTATACAAATCCGCCAAAAAATGACAATTTTATTACAAAAGACCGTTTTGTTACAAAAGTTGTTGGAAAGGAGGACAGCATTCTTAACAAAAAACGGGAATATTCCCTATTTATGAACAGGAGGAAGCTTAATTTATGACATTCAAATATAACATTGACCTTGAAACCACTGAAGTGAATAATTCAGAGAGACACTTACTACTCATAAAGTAGAAAAGTTATCATCAAGTGTAAGCTTGACGTTGGGCCTACCTTAACAAGCCTAGAAATGGCACATCTACTCATAAAGGAGAGCAATTGTGCAAAATTATTTGGAAATCCACTCATATGTGTAGAAAGTATGGCTTGGCCAAGATCTATTAATGGTAATTTTATCGTTTGACCTTAAATGTGATCTTGACTTTGGACCTATCTGATCACATATTTTAATTGGCACATTTACCCATGAAGGAGAATAAATGTGCCAAATACTTTTGAAATCCATCTAAAATGTAGAAATCATGGTTCGGAAATGCTCTATCAATGCCAATTTTATGTTTGACCTTTCAGTGTGACCTTGACCTTTGACCTGCCTGAACAAATGATTCGAATGACTCCTGTACTGGTAAAGGAGAACCCTTGTCTAAAATCATTTTCAAATCCAATGATAAATGTAAAAGTTGTAGCTTGGACAAGCTGTATGTATGACAATTTTACCTTTTGATCTTTAAGGGTGACCTTGACCTTGGACCTACTTGAACAAATGGTTAAAAACGTTAAAGTGGTTAAAAAGTTTTTCGGATTTGCATTTTGTTACACTGCTTTATGTCACGCCTACAGCTCACTTATTCACCTTCATTTGTGTAATTTGTTTGGCTGCAGTCGACGTGACCTGTAATAGGGACAACTTCGTGTTTCCAAATTTAGACCTACATGTACATGTATATTGCTCAATCTTTACTTCTTAACCCTTAGGCTGCTAAGTGTGTTTCAATGACCTTATGCGGACCTTATACGATAAGGAGATATTTTTCCCCCAAAAGATACCTTTGAAATAGCAAAATTTTGGTTTTTACTACTGACTTGAAAGTTTCGTTTCACTTATTCAGGATAAGGACTAACACGTATATCTGCAATGAAATAAAATAATACTGATAAAATCAAGAAAAATGACCATTTATTTATGCTGGTGGTGGAACAGGCAAGACAAGGAAAACACATGAATGCGACGATTAAAGAAGCGACGAAGGCCTTTGCGAGATGTCCATGATCAAAATTTTGTCTATGGTTGTTTGGAGAATAACAGCAAGGGAATCCAGAAACGATTTTTTGTGAACGTCGACGAAAGACTTGGAGTCGGGCGACAAAAAGAGTACAGCGTCTGTATTGTATAAAATCTCTTTGGTTTCCAGCATACTTTTTATGTAGTTGCTGACGCAGCCGTGATGACTCTCCATGACGGAAACCATCAAATATTTAATAAGTTGTTTCCTGAAAAAGATAAGAAAAAGCACAACGTATGATAACGAACAAATGATTCGTATCTGAAAGCTTGAACAATCTAAATAAGCGGTGCTCTGGCAAAATAGGGTTTAATACATCTCTAAAATACATTATTGAGCAAGTCATCACATAATCATGGATCCATAAAATCCATTTCTGAATTATGAGGTAAAATGGTCCTTGTTTATTCAGAAAATTTACCCTTAGCAAAATGTTTCGACCAGGTCAGCCTGCGTGGACTGCGCAGGCTGACCCGAGTCGATACTTTTTGCAGATGCATTTAAACCAATGGCTCAAATCATTTTAGACTTCCCGATCCAAACATAATGGTGACTGAGCTAACGACCAATTATGTTCATGGCATGCCATCAGAGACCTTTTACTACGAGCTATATAAGGTTTGAGTAAAAACACTAACAGTTATTGTACTGAAAAGGAAAAGACCATGCTGCCTAGACCAAATGTACACTGTGCACAAAACTGACATGATTTCCTCATTTTTTTTCCCTCCACTCCTTTACGATTCATGCCTCTTCGTATTTCGATTGACAAAGAAATCGCAAGGGCATGTTAAACTTTAACATCCCCCAGCTGGGCGGGGGGATAGAAATAGCCTAGCTGTCGCACTACAGAAGGGGTAAGACCCCCCCCCCCCCACCACTGTGCCTGCCCGTTTGCCGTGGGCTGCAACTCGTGTCGTTTGATGACGGGATCCTGGTGGTTGAGTGGATTCAGGCTAAAGCCCTTAAATCGCTCTGTTTTCACAACACACCACTTTGGCCTTGAATTGAACTAAACGAGAGATCAGGAGGGCCCGTCCTGATCAATCGGCTGGTCATGCCTGGCCCTAGGGCATTTCTCTTAACTGTGTATTGTTTTATCGTACACAAAAATTCACAGAAGAATATCATATCTTTTTTCCTCTCTGTCAAAGATAGAAATCAATGCCCTAGAAGGCAGTGGCTCATGGGCTAATCGGGTGAAAGTTGGTGTTTGATTGACACTTGTAACCGCCCAAAGATAGCCTATGCTTGGTATGACATTCTGAGCGCCTACATTTGTCCGGTCTAGCCCTTTCACTTCGAGTATATTGCCAATGTATCCTTGTCATGATCTGTGTTTGGTTTCCCGGGACCATGTCCCCTTGTTGGGCTCCGAGGCGGGTGGGGAGCATCGGTAATGAATTTATAACAAATATCATGGCAACTCCCAAAAAGGCCAAGCGTGTTCTCTCAGATTCAGAATCAGATATTTCTTTCACTCACTCTACCTTTGCTAGGTTTATTGTCATAGAATCAGCTGACAAATCAAAAGCAATTGCAAAGCTCTCACCTTTTATTATAGAAAAGACAATCTCGTCTATCTTAGGTACTCCAAAATCAGTTAAGAAATTCAAAAACGAAACGCTGCTTGTTGAATGCTTTACCCAACAGCAGGCAAAAAACCTTTTAGGCCATAAAAAGTTTTACAATTTGGATGCTAAAATATACCCACATAAGACCTTAAATACCAGCAAAGGAGTCATTAGATGCAAGGAACTTTCATACTGTGACTCTATAGACGAGATTAAGACTAATCTACAATCCCAGGCAGTGTCTGACGTCAAGACAATCTCTGTTTTTAGAGATGGGTACGTAGAGATACTCACACCTACATTTTAACATTCTCCACACCCTCTTTACCTGCTTCTAGGTAGGATTTCAGTTGGTCAATGTCGATGTGTATGTACCAAACCCGCTGCGTTGCTATAAATGCCAGCGATATGGCCATCATGAAAGCAATTGCACAAACACCCCTGTTTGCCCAAAGTGTGCTTTTGAGGGTCCCGACCATGATCCGAAAACTTGCAACAACCCAGTGCTTTCTTTTAATTGCAAGTCTTCTCATCCAACCTTCTCCAAAAACTGCTCAGTATGGAAGGATGAGAAGGAAATCCTGTCTATCAAATTCAAAGAAAACGTTAGCTTTTTAGACGCCAGGAAAATTGTCACAAAACGAAGAAATGATGAGACCGTGTTGACGAATGCAACTTCTTATGCTAAAGTCACATCTCCGATGTCTTCACAGGGACATTGCTCAACCTGTGAACTCTTGGCAAAGAAACTTCTTGAAAAGTTTCCAGAAATGGCCAATGAGTTGAAGAGCTTAGTCCCAGGCATTCAACCTTCCAAACCCTCCAAACAGACACAACCTGCGCCCAAACCCACTACGCCATCCTTTACCCCAAAAAACACCATCTACATCTTCCCAAAATAAAAATAAAGTCAGTTCGCAAGATACAAACTCCTCATCTGACTCCCAAAAACTTAAATCAACATCAGTAAAGAAACAGCTTAGTGCTTCTACCACCCAGAAGACCCAAGTAAAACCTCAGTCAAAGTCACCAAAGAAAAAGACATCTACAGCACAGAAGCCTAAAGCTTCCAGCTCTACTGGTGACAATAAATCCAAGAATGGTGATTCCTTACCTATTTCAAATAGGTATGAACCTCTGGAAGACCAGGAAGAAAACATGGAAGAAGAGGAATTGGAGGGAGAACTGTCCGATTCTGAACTCGCCCATTCTCAAACTGACTGGGATAAGGACGTAGATTCCTTGTCAACCTCAAAACCCGAGACTGAAGTCATAGTCCATATAAATACATAGGGTATATGAAATACCCACTGAAACATTTCATAACCCATGTTTACATTCTTTTAATGGGCATAATGGCTCACATTATTATACAATGGAACTGTCGAGGTCTAAAGTCAAATCATGAAGAGATATCACTTCTAATTAATGACCACAATCCTGTAGCAATTTGTTTACAGGAAACTTTCCTGAAGGAATCTGACACTGTCTCTTTCAAATATCACTCAACTTATAATAAAATATACAAAGAGGGTGATAAGGCCCAGGGCGGCGTGTCTGTTACTGTAAATAACAACATCCTCCACACACAAATACCGTTAAACTCCACTCTACAAGCTGTTGCTGTTCATCTTTCCCTTCATAAAACCATTACCCTATGCTCTATTTACCTTCCCCCAATTTCTCCTATGAATGAAAACAAGCTCAATGACCTCATCACACAGCTACCATCTCCTTTCATATTGGCAGGAGATTTTAATGGTCACAATACTATCTGGGGTAGCAGTGATACAAATCAAAGAGGCTTACAACTGGAGAACTTTATTTCTAATAATTCTTTGTCAATTATGAACGACAATAACTCAAAAACATATCTTCATCCAGCAACTGGGTCTTACTCTTCCCTTGACCTTTCTCTGTGTAGCCCAGCCTTGCTTCAGGATTTTAACTGGAAAGTGGGAGACGACCTTTGTGGAAGCGACCACTTTCCAATTTTTATTACATCTTCTGAGCCATCTACATGTGAACATCCAAAGAAATGGAAACTTTCTAAAGCCAACTGGGACCTTTTTCAAGTTCTCTGTGAACAAACTATTACAAGAGATAAACTTGTAGATTGTACTGACCCTGCAGAACTATTTTCCCGGCTACTCACTGATGTGGCAAAACAGTCAGTCCCACAGACCTCGACAAAGCCAAAACGCCCAAATAAGCCGTGGTTCACTGATGAATGTAAGTCGGCTATAAAAGAACGGAAAGAAGCTCTCAGAAAATTCAACCTGAGACCCACTCCGAAAACCATAACCTTTTCCGTATTTCCAGGGCAAAAGCCAGACAAACCATAAAAAGTAGTAAGCGTAAGTCTTGGAGGCTTTTTGTTTCCAGACTTAATGCTAGAACGTCTACAAAAAAGTCTGGGACATGATAAGAAAGATTAAAGGTAGTGCTTCTTCGCCAATTAAGCATCTTTCTGCCAACAATAGTAATATTGAAAACCCTAAAGATATTGCAGATACTTTAGCCGATTCTTTCGCCAAGAAGTCCCCCTCTGAGAACTACTCTGAAAAGTTCCAGAGGAATAAAGTTAAAGAAGAAAAGAAAAGGCTGAATTTCAAATCCAACAATCTTGAGTTTTACAATAAACTGTTTTCATTCAAAGAACTCAAGTCCGCTTTAGATAAAGCCCATGATTCCTCTCCAGGTCAAGATAAAATACATTATCAATTTCTAAAGCATAATTTGATTGTTAATGTTCAAAGTGGATTTAGACGTCAACGCAGTACAGTTGACCACCTTGTACGCTTTGAAACCTTTCTTAGAGAAGCTTTCATAAAAAAGCAACATGTTGTGTCGGTATTTTTTGACCTGGAGAGTGCTTATGACACTACCTGGAAATATGGAATTTTAAAGGACTTGCATGACTTTGGTCTCAGAGGCCGCTTGCCTCTTTTTATATCTTCCCTTTTAAATAATCGCCTATTTCATGTGAGGGTAGGCACAACCTTGTCAGATGCAAGGGAACAAGAAATGGGTGTGCCACAAGGATGTATCCTCTCTGTGACACTTTTTAGTATCAAGATAAACAGCATAATAAAGGCTATTAACCCTGGTGTGGATTGTTGTTTATATGTGGACGATTTCGTCATATGCTTTAGATCAAGCCATATGGCCATTATTGAAAGACAGCTTCAACAGTGTTTAAACAAACTGCAAATATGATCTGATGAAAACGGTTTTAAGTTTTCAAAGACCAAAACAAAATGTGTTCACTTTTGTCAGTCATCATCCAGACCCAGAGCTACATCTTGACAACACAAGAATTGAAGTTGTACCAGAGTTCAAATTTTTAGGTGTCATCTTTGACAAGAAATTGTCCTTCTTGCCCCACATTAAAGCACTTAAAAAGAAATGCTATAAGGCATTCATTCTTCTCAAAACAGTTGCTCATTCAGAATGGGGAGCAGATAAGAAAGTTCTTTTACGTCTCTATCGCTCCTTCATTCGCTCCAAGTTAGACTATGGTTCCATTGTGTATAGTTCAGCCCGCAAATCATACTTGAAGATCCTTGACACAATCCACAATCAGGGTTTACGTTTGGCTCTTGGGGCTTTTCGAACTTCTCCCATTAACAGCCTGTATGTAGAGGCCAATGAGCCTTCTCTCTCTTACAGAAGACTCAAGCTATCCCTTCAATATCTGTTAAAGTTGAAAGCAAACCCAACCAACCCTACACACAAAATAGTTTTTAACCCTGGCTGCAAAAATCTCTTTTCTAGGAAGCCAAATTCTATTCCTCCGTTTGGTATCCGCATGGAATCACATCTAGACAATCTCCATGTTGACATGGATGCCATTTGTGAAAACAAAATTCCTGATACCCCTTCATGGTTGATAAAGGCTGCTGAATTTCGTTTTGACCTTCTAGCCCACAAGAAGTCAACCACAGATAGAGTTGTTTTCCAAACTCAGTACCAGGAAATAAAAGAACAGTACAACTCCTATAAAACCATTTATACAGATGGATCTAAGGATGGACACGCCGTATCTGCAGCAGCTGTATTTGGCAGTAAGAGAAAAAAATGTCGCCTTCCTGACAATTCTTCAATTTTTTCTGCTGAAGTGAAGGCAATCGACCTTGCCTAGAGTCTTGCAGAGGAAAGTAGGTCTAATTGCTTTCTTCTGTTCTCAGACTCTCTCTCTCTACACTCCAGGCTCTTTATAATCAGAAAATTGAGAACCCATCTATTTGTGCTGTTCTTGAGAGAATTTCCTCTCTCTCTGATACAAACAAGTTTGTATTTTGCTGGCTTCCTAGTCACATGGGTATTCGAGGCAATGAAAAGGCCGATGAACTTGCCAAGTCGGCAATGTCTCTGCCCATATCTCATTTTAAAATGCCTTACACAGATTTTAAAGCATCCATTTTACCTTTCATCAATCTCTTTGGCAATCCCAGTGGGATGCAGATCATTTTAACAAACTTCATTCTGTGAAACCAACCCTTGGCGAATGATACCCCTCTAACAGGTCTGTTCGTCGAGAAGAGGTGATAATCACAAGGCTCCGAATCGGACATTCTCGTTTTACACACTCCTGGCTTTTAACCAGAGAAGATGCACCAGAATGTATTCAATGCAACGAACACCTTACAATAAAACATATTTTATTAGATTGCATCGACTTTCAGCCAATTCGTGAGAAATACTACAATGTTGACAGTTTGCACAATCTCTTTGAAACAGTCAACATTGATTCAATTATTACCTACATCAAAGAGATTGGTCTATACAACAAGCTGTGATATATTCTTACTTACCTTTTTAACTCGTTGTGTAAACCCATATTTCTACCAATGAATCCTTTTTATCTCCAGTTTGCATCTCCTTAAGTGGAGGATTAGCTCTCTTGAGGGCATCTTATCCCATTGGAGACAGGACCTCTTTAATGGGAGTGTTTTGATCCCATTGGAGGCTCCACACTTTCTCAATTTTAAGCTCTCATTTCCTTTAAGCTACTATTCACATTCTTAACTTTTTCATTTAAAACTTTGAGTAGGCAGGGATTATCCTGCCACTCAATATCATATTTTATGCACATTAAAATAATGACACGCTTCTTAACACTTCTTACTATCAATCCAACTTTTTGTTCAGATCTTCTTATCACATTCCTAACTTTATCATTTAAAACTTTTGAGTAGATAGGGATTGTCCTGTCACTCAATTATTTCCATTATGCATATGAAGATCACACATAATACTTCTTAATTCAACTCTTTTATCATTATTAATGTATTCAAACTTTTTCAGTTTAAACAATTCTACTTTCATTATCTTTTAACACAGATATGCGCGCTAAATGACCAAAGCTGTCGATGCGCCATAAAACAACATTCATTCATTCATTAAACTTTAACTCTTATTTTTCATCGCCGCAATCCGGTTGATACACATGACTGTCAGTTTGCAGGCCAAATCTTGGTTACCAAACGGATGCACGGGAAATTGATAATGTTAGACTATTCTACTCTAAAGCCTTAATATTACTAAACAGGCCTACTGAAAAAAACAAATTATTCACCTATTTATCCATGTGACACTAGGCGCATTTCTGTGGGGGTCAAAATACTGCAAGAGGCATTCGTAAGCAAGTTCCGTCATGGAAAGTCGAAGTCCACCCGTTGTTGTTTCATGTTTGTCCGTCTGTATCATTAAATGCGCTCTTGGTCGGAAATCTTCACTTCTTTTACTTTGTAGGACTAGGTTTTCTAAACTGGCCGGGGTTGACATTGTTTCTGGAAAAAAAAGATCCATGGAAAACTTCTTCTTTCGCGAATAAAACAGAAAATTAAAATCAATTTAAGTTTTGATTATTTAATAATAGAGACAGACCTGTATTTTTTTTTTTTTTTTTTTTTTAATGAAAGATGATAAATGGTAGATTAAATTTGATTTTATATCCTCTGGCCAAATCCAGTACCAGATAAGAAGTGGGAAACGAAACTAATTAAAAAGTTACGTTTACATGTAAATGGTAACTGCATTACCTTTGACAAGCCTAACGATCTTTGTAACCAGTGGTAAACACGACAACAATGTCCAGAGCAACCGACGTCATGACGCAACTTTCCGTAGCCTGTTTAATATACGGTACGCGATATGATACATATACCGGAAAGTCACCTTTTTGAAAAGTGCTGCTTTGAATAATGTGTTGTAAAAATGTTGAAATAAATAATAGATCTACTGCCCTTAAAACGAGATGGTTTTATGTGATTTGCTAAGACCCAAAACTTAACAGAAATCGTTCGAAAAGAGAATAGTTCTGAATAAATAACCGCTAACAAAACCTGAACTTTCCAGTTTAAATAGGTCTTTCTGAAAAATATCCCCTTTTACTTATTGTTTCACAACAGTATCATGGATTAAAATCTCAAAAAAAAAACAAAAAAAAAAAAACACAAGACCTTGTCCAGACCCACACAGCTGCGCCGAGGGTCCTGCAGTAGAAAAGCCAGTTGACCAAGAAACCACTTTTGTTTGGCAGTATTAATCTATGTCATATTCAATAGAATTTCATTCAACCCGCGGCGACAATAGCCTACAGCGTTTCATCTTCCAATGCTAGGGCTTTGGAAAATTGCGTTGCTCGAAGATGCTTAGTCGATTTATGCAAGGACACCCTTGTTCAAAATCACGAGGTTTAACCGTTTTAACACCGTTTCTAACAATACCAAGATCACCTCATGATGGCAATGTGCAACGCTCCATGCGTTTATGAAATTTCTTTTACCAGTAGTTCCAGCAGGCCAATTTGTAGGCCCTACCGTAAATTCTCTTCTCCTAATAAACTGTCGGTTATGCTGCATGTTTCACTTTATTTATTGCTTTGTTGTTCTTGAAATATGTCTACTATTCTGTCAATAGGAGCCTATTCAGTAATTTTCTATTGGTATAGAGTCTGATTCAAGAGCATGGACATCATTCGTCAGCCGGATTCTGCAAGAGGTACTGGTATCTCTGGAGTCTAATTAACTCTTTCAGTGCCAAGTTTATTTCAGCCATGCTTAAGGGGCTTAATACATCTCCGAGGTGCAACCAACCAAGCAAGCAAGCCATCTATGAAATCCATCTTTGACAACCGACTGGAATCAGAGGTAGAATTGACCTTTGACATGCAGAAAATTCATATTTAGCAAAAAGTTTCGACCCATGTCAGCCTGCGCAGAGAGCTCAGGCTGACATGAGTTGATACTTTTTGCAAATGCATTAAACCCTCTTTTCACAGAGCATGGCTCTTCATAAACTTAACTGCTTCAGATGGCTTAAAATACCATCCATTGAAACTGAGAAAGATTTTTGCCACACAGGCTTGACAAAACAAGTGGATGGCATAGATCAAAGACCAGACTGCACATTCTGTGCAGTCTGATCCTGATCTATGCCGTCCGCAAAGGCCCCCTGTTTTCGCCAATGGCTCTGAAAGGGTTAACTCTTTACATGAAGACGAAACTTAATGAAAGCTGTGCAGACAACCAAATTAAATGTGGATCAATTTATGAGATTTATCCAAGATGGTTAGAAAACATTGTGGGAAAAGGAGAAAATGCTGGTTATTAGCATTTTACCCTTCCCCCGTGTTCTTTTTTTCTTTTGACCCATCTTCCATCAATGGGCGGAGTTGTTTAGTAAAGAGTTAAAGAAGTATGACATTCACTTCTCACTGTTGAATATATGTATTTACTTGGTAGTTAGTGGTTTTCATTGAATGTTATGTGCCTAGATAGATCCCTTGCCCTTTGTGATCGAGCTGAAATACAGTGGATAATGGCATTTTTTGCTCAGTTACCCTGAGCAAAAACTATCATAAGCAGGTGTAATCTGAATAAGATAACAACAACAACTGACATACGAGCATAAAAGCAACAATTTACTGCCTTGAGTAACACACATCTATGCAACGGGAACTTTAACAGTTCATTCATCCAAATTTAACTTTTCATTGAATATAAACATTGAAATATGACAAAATTGAATTTATTGTATCATGTACCCAAAAGCTGATGTTCAGCAAAACTGCAAAATATTTCTAAAAATCTGGAGGCTGGTCACAGGCAAAAAACCTTTGGCATGTAAGTGAAAGTTTTGGAACAAAAAAAAAAAAGACTAAACATAAATTGATTCATTTTGAGTCAAACACACTTAAATTTAACTTCATATGCCAAATGTAATCCTTATGAATATAAACTGAACTTTTTTTTCCAAGAAACCTTGATTGTACACAATGCCAACAAATAGAATAATCTTGGGAGACAAATAGTTTTAT
Organism: Tridacna gigas; assembly: GCA_945859785.2. Classification (NCBI taxonomy): domain Eukaryota; kingdom Metazoa; phylum Mollusca; class Bivalvia; order Cardiida; family Cardiidae; genus Tridacna; species Tridacna gigas. Next base: position 36,119,804 of record OX244037.2, on the reverse strand, counting down.
GAGGCATAAACCTGATTTACTTCCCTTCGACCATTTAACCATTTATGGTATGTGGTGGAGGGAAAGCCAAGCCAAGCCACTGCAGTCATGTCTTTTAATGGATAAGAATTCTCTTTTGAATCTGAAAGCGGTCCATCAAATATTCATTCATGCAAATTTTCAGAAATTTCCAACAATGAGTGACTTTTTGATAATTCTTGATTGTAATCGAATCAAACAGAAATACATGTAGATTATGAAATAGCTTTTCACTTAAATGTAGATTTTAAAATTCTTGCTTGAAAACCTCTAAAGTGTAACATCTTGGATAAACAGTATCATAATGTACAAATGCCAAGCATGAACTCAGTGTGACATTTGAAGAAACTGTCCAAATTGATGAACATTTATAAAGGTTGTCCACTGAAAAGGGAAAAAATAAGCAAGAAGAAAAGAATAAATTTTATCTTTCTTTCAACAACACTTGAAAGCCATTCAGGGAAATGAAATTACTTGTTACATCTGAAAAAAATAACAGCCAATCTTAACTCTTTACCACACAATCCTGAGTTTTAATGACCCTGAAGGAGACGGCTTTCTGAAAACATTGTGGGAAAGAAGAAAATGCTGGTAAGCAGCATTTTCTCCTTTTCCCACAATGTTTTCTACCCTATCAAAGACTGAAATAACCATTTAAGCTTTGTCGTCAGTAAACACTTTCAATTTGGTCAAGTCCAAAATTTTGTCCTTTGGTAAAGGGTTAAAGGAAAAATTTCACATAAACATGATGCAATATTCATTTTTTTGGAGTTTTGCTTTTTTTTTCCCCAGTTATAACCTGACAATTTTAAGATAACTATGCAGCTTCTATCTTCTTTTTGTTTGAATCATGGCACACTACAGTTACTTCTGAATAAGCACCAAATGCAAAATAAAGAAATGGTTATATAGATTGTCATACTGGGTCCCCCAGAATAACTTTACAAAAGCAAACACTGTTATTGTGAAAACACATTATCCTGTCACTTAATGAATTTTTCGTCTTTTTACGTGACATATTATAGACCTTTGACAGATTTAAGATTTTACAGGACGTTTACTTCGGGATCATGTGTCCAGGTATTTTACCTCTAAACCATGGACACGGTGACAAGATCAGTTTATTCAAACTTGTTAAACATTTGAACTCTGTTTAGAACGACCTAGGCAAATATCAGAAAACAGGAAACAGTCATGGAAACAAAGTAGTGACAAGGTAAAGCGGTTTCGCTATTGATAGCATTTTTGTGTCATGCTCTGTGAAAGGGGAGCTTAATGCAACTGCAAAAAAGTATCGTACCAGGTCAGCTGCCCAGTCCTCACAGGCTGACCTGGGCCAAAACTTTTTGCTTTTTGTTAATTTTCTGCATATCCAAGGATCATTCTACCTGAGGATTCAGCTGGTTGTTGGATGAAGTGGATTTTAAGGATCCATAAATATGTGATGATCTGAGTGGTGTCATGCGTAACGGAGATGCATTAAGTTCCCCTTTTGCAAGAGCATGGCTCATTTATTTCTAATCAATTATTTGTGAAACCATCATGCTTGGCATGGTATACTCTATAGTTATGTAGTGTAACTTGGTAAGGATTCAATCAATTGTTCTTCAGCAGAAATTTGAGATAAAACTTAAAAAAAAAAAATCTGATAAGCGACCAAATCCCTAAATGTATTTTGTACAATAAATACAAAATTCATTATACCCCTTCCGTGTTGTTCTTTGGGATTTTTTGTGTATGTACAAGTGACACAATATTGGTGTTTAAGTATACTATGGTTTATACAGTATGAAAACATATGGCAAAAAGAGAAATTTAATATAGAATCTGACATAAATTGGCATTTGAGATTTATTTTATTTATTTTATTCATTTATTTTATTAAACAAGCCTATTGTTTTATTAAGCAAGTTTAGAGAAATGTTCTTAAGCCAGCCATTGACAAGCTTGATAATATTTTTTTCTTGATAAGTTTAATGAAATATCATCCCAACAGGTAACAAATATTAGATTATTTTTAAATATCACATAAATGTATCCCAAGATTTACATGTGTAATGATTAGATCTATGCAAAACCTACATACTCATGAATGTGACCTACTTGCTGCCTTGACAGGAGTGTATGTTCAGGATGAAAATAGTACCAAAGAAGCTGATGTTTATCAACTTGATTTCAATTTTCTGAAGATCAAACAAATGTTAACTGTACGTGCCACATCTATCCATTCTGATAATGAATTGACCAGGAATTTTTTGTCTGACATGGCTTCAAAAAAAGGACAGGAATACAGTGATAAATGATGTCAATCTGGTATTATGCTCCTAAGATGTCACAAAATCTTACCTCAAACATGTGTAAAATAAGAAAATTCATAATGGGTACAATGGAGGTTTTCTTATGAATTATTTGTCTTCAGCAATTTCTCAATTGCTGTATTTTTTCACAAAATGCTCTGCAAGACACAAGTCTTCTGTATAGCCAGTGTGGTCATTAACTCTTTACCAAACATAATTCAGCATGTTATGAAACTGGAAGTATTTGCAGACAACAAATGTTGCTAGAACAATGTAAATTGTCGATGGAGTGGTAAAAAACATTGTGGTTAAGGGAGAGAATGCTGGTTTTCTCCTTTTTCTACAATGTTTTCAAAAGCCTTTTCAATCAGAGTCGTTAAAAGTCATGATTGTTTGGCAAAGGGTTAATTTCAATGCATCTTGCCCTATTGTACATCATACCATCTTTTTCAGCATTGACCTTCATCCTGAAACAACTTTATGCACATCATTACAGGCTATTATATACATTCAGACTAGTTAAGTCATACAAAAATACATAAGTAGAGAGATGAATAGGACAGATAAACAAGAGCACCGCATGCGGCCAACATTTGCCTGCAGCTGGTTGATTTTCACTGAAAATTCTTAGTCGAAAAAGGGGCATAACTGTCACAATAATTTGATGGTTACCTGCCCTTGTTGTTTAGGGTTCCCCTTTTGATAGTGAACAACTTGTCCAAGTCTGAAGTAAATTTCTTTAGTACAGATATTGTAAAATGTCCAAGTTTTTGCATGATGATGACAACACTAACGCAGACCACAGGGCTACGGCAATAAATCTCTGTTTTCTTCCAAAAACAGCTGAGCTAATAAACATCATGCAAAGTACTGCTTTGAATGGTACAAAAAACACTGTGTGGAAAAGAAGCAATGGCTTCTTATTATTATTTTGATAAAATGTTTTCTTTTGCCACTATGTTTAAAAGTGGTCTGTTCCAAACAAAAAAGATTGAATGTGTTTAACATAATATTATAATCAAAGAGTCCAAAACTATGACAATCTGAGCATAAACTTGAAAGGACCATTAACAACTTTAGCTGTCTTTGCAGCCAGTTAAGATCAATATCAGACTGCACAAGTGCAATCTGATTTTTTATCTACACTGCCTGCTCTTTGGTCAACAGAAAAGCAGCTAGTTTTAGGCAACATATTTATACCAGATAAATCACAAAAGAAGCAAATTTTCATATCATTGCACCTTGTAAGAACCCTGAAAGTTGCATAAAACCAGATTTTGACAAAAAAAAAAATTATAGAAGAAAGTTGACAATTGTTACCTTTTCCAATACAATAGAGTCACTGAATCATCAACATTGAAAGCATTTGCAGAGGACAATTTAAATGTAGCTCAAATGATAGATTTTGTCTTTGATAAGATAGAAAAGATTTGAAACAGAATTGTTGGGTACAATGTAAAAAGACCAATGTAAGTAGTATGGAAATACATATTTCAGTTTGCCATTCACACATACATGTACACTAAACAGGTATTTTCCACTTGAAATCAACAAAGATGTATAGTTTTCGCTTGCTTAATCATGGGGATTCAGCCAGCAAGTAGATTTTGCCTACTGACTAAAAATAAATGTTTTGTAAACTTCGAGGTCCAAAAGTTTATGAACAAGAGTAACAGATCAAGTATAGTTGAATCTGTCATTCCATTCAGGTCTTGGCTCTGTTGACTTGACCTTGGACTTCCGTATTTGACCAGTACTTTCCTATAAAATAGGAGAAAAAAGACAAAATTAAACATAAAAAAGCCAAAATATTACATTCTCAAAGAGGCAGTCTAAAGTCTACTTACATGTAGGTTTACTTTGATTATGATGATGATCTGAAACTAAATTATGCTTGATTATTATTACCCATCACATCATTGCATGAAAGGGATTTATCTTTGCATTTGTGCACTTGTTTAATGTTGTTGTATGAGCCAGAGGACTATTTAAAATCACTGATACAGATTGAATGTTTTTAATTTCTCTTTCACAAAGTTGTCCATCTTTCTTACATCCAAACACAGGTTTTATTTTACAGCAGCATAAAACTAGATTTTGACCCAAAACTTTTTTTAGGTGGGGAAAGTTGATATTTTGTAAGAAAAATCATATGGATGTCAGTGTTTAATCTTAGCAGGGGAAAAACAAACCAAAAAAAAAAATACTGCAAAAAATAATCTGCCTCTGCTAGGATTGAAACATTAGACTTTCAAAACCATAACTCAGTGACTCAATCAAATGAGCTATCCAGGCACAACTGTTATTATTCTGTGTTCAAGATCTATCCCCTGTTATGAATTAATTGAACTGCTAGAAAACTGGGTAATTCCTCATGTTTTCTATATGTATTTCTCCCTCTCCCTGTATTTAGATTTTTAAAGCCATCATTGATCATGAATGAAAATTACCAATCTCTGTTTAGATTTTCTAAAGAATGTGTAAAATGAAATCAGCAGAGGATCCATCTTCACCAGTCATTCTTAGGAATATTCTTTGTCTTATTTGCCATAAACCGTTTGCTTTAGCCAATCAGAAGTTGTGTTTCTTTCAAATATAGAACATTCTGGAGAATAAGACAAAAAGCGTTCTGACAAATGGTTGGTGAGTACAGACCATTGCTCTGGTTGGACACCACTATAATAGCAACAGTGAAATGAATATAAAAAGTAAACTGAACATGATATTGATTGTGCCAATACATTCATGAGTTGTGACAATGATTGAAAGCTATAAAAGCTATCCACATTTTATAAAGTGCAAAGGAAATGAGCTATGCTCTGTGAAAAGTAGGTTTAATGCATCTGCAAAAAGTATTACCACAGGTCAACCTGTGCAGTCTATGCAGGCTGACCTTGGCCAAAACTTTTTGCTATTGGTCAATTTTCTGGGCGTCAAAGGACCAATATACTTCATGACTCAGTTGGTTGTTAGACAAAATTGATTCATGGATCCATAGTCAGCTCAGTCTGACATGAATGAACATGTTTTACTTTTGGTAAATTTTCTGCAAGTCCAAGGACCATGGTACCTCATTATTCAGCCAGTTGTTGGACAAAATGGATTTTATGGATCCAAAAGTATGTGATAACTTGTATGGTAGAAAACATCAAAGACATGCATTAAACCCCCTTTTGCCAGGGTGAGGCTCAAATGTTTTAGTCATTCAAGCCCTTCAATAATTTCTCATGTTTCAAAATCTGTACAATGTAATAAAATCCAACAAACATCAATAGGTTTTCTGTGTTAAGCCCTTGTATCAAATGTCTCAAGAACATCATAAACACTGTATTGATTGTTACTCTTTATCAGACAACAAATTTCAAACTTGTCCCTAAACAAGGCATTTGAACATCAATTCAAATGATCTGTCTTGAAATAGAAGAACACTGTGGGGAAAGGAGAGAATGCTGGTTACCAACCTTTTCTTCCTTTCATTCAATGTTTTCAAGCTTTCTTCCTCCCAGATTGTTAAAACATGGGATTGTTAAATAGTAAAGGGTTAAAGTAATTTATCCAACAACTTCACAAGGCTGGCTTTGCAAACGATATTCAATAATTTTTTACATCGCTTGATTTCTATGTGCTCGACAAGCAAGTTAAATTTCCCTCATACCAATTTGCAGCAGGGGACACAAGAAAAATATCCTTGTTAATTCTTTACTAGATGACATAATTTTAGACTGGCCCAAATTCAAAGCTTTTGCAGATGACAAACTAAATGTGGCTCATATAATATGATTTGTTTCTGAAAAGTTAGAAAACATCATGGGGAAAGGAGAAAATGCTGGTTACCAGCATTTTCTCCTTTTCCCACAATGTTTTCGAAAGTCTAATTTCCCAGAAGTGTTAAAACTCATCATTGTGTGGTATAGAGTTAAACATGAATTAATCAAAATGAATGGGGGCTTAATACTTATACCTGCCAGTCATCATTCTGCTCTAAATTCGATTAACCCTTTACCAGACAATCTGGAATTTCATAGACCCTTTGGAATAACGCTTAAATATTTTGGGAAAAGGAGAATATGCTGGTTATCAGCATTTTCTCATTTTCCCCAAGGTTTTCTACTGTATCAAAGATGAATTCTTTCATTAGAGCCACATTTAAATTGGTGTCTAAATATGCTTTAAATTTGGACAAGTCTACATTTTTGTCATGTGGTAAACAGTTACGGGGTCATTCAATTAAATTTAACTTGAAAGAAACCCAAACAGATGTTTCTACACAATCTTAGCTTTCTGGTTAGTACTTGAAGATTAGCTAGTACTGTACAAGCCAAGGTATAATGGTTGTCTCTTTTTCATTGAAATCAACATATGTATTAACAGATATTTACTCCTTTTCTACTGAATCTAGTAATTCAAATGCTTTTTTACAGGTGGAGAAGGAGCACAGTTTAAGAAAGCTAAGTCTATTTTCGGAGTTCTGTCATGCTTCTATTGTACCAGCCAAACTCTACTCTTTGGTAGGTAGTCAAATATTCTGTTAATTCTTTCTGTTAACAACAATTATGGCCTCTTCCAAGTTAAAAGCAACTACTACAGTAATTTGATAGGATCAAAAACATTGTGGCAAAAGCAGAAATTGCTTTGTTACGGTCAATTTCTTCTTTTCCAGACCATGCTTTAAAAGCTTTCTTCTTCCTCAGGGTAATTACGAAATTGGATTGTTTGGTAAAGAGTAAAAGCAAAAAATGGAACGTGCAGAGCAAAAGAACCATGAATACAGCTATCATGATTTCCAAATTGTCTCCCTTTCACAATAATAGTTATTACTTGGGAAGACCATAGTAACTAATCGGGTATAATTTCACAGAGTCAACTGGACAAATTTGAGAACTATAATTCTAGCAACTTCAATTTGCAAGTAATATTTCCTTTCAATTATTATAATAAATAAAACTTATCTGGACACTGACTCCTTTTCAGTTGTAGCTAGTCAAACATTTCAAAGGCAGATAGGTGACACTGATACAAAGTGAAGAGCTTTAGAAACATAGCTTACCCTAACTGACTTTCTATGTTACTTTCCCTGTCTGAAAGATATTTCTCTGGACAATTATTCCTATAGATATAGATTTTTTGGCCTCCAGTCATATGAATCTAAATCAGATAGCGGCCAATCAAAAACAAGACTGCAGTCATGCAACAGCTCCTCTTTCATCTTTATCCCTTTACCTCATCATCTCAACTTTTGACAATCCCAAGGGAGAGAACCTTTTAAAAACATTGTCTGAAAACGAGAAAATGCTAGTAACCAGCATTTTCTCCTTTTCCCATAATGTTTTCGGTCCTTTGTATGACAAATTTCACGTTTTAACTAACATTCAATTTGTCGTCTGCAAATGCTTTGTTTGAACAAGGCTAGAATTTTTTCATCTGGTAAAAAGTTAACCCTTTACCACACAATCCCAACTTTTAACGACCCTGAGCAAGAGGCCTTTTGAAAACATTATGAGAAAAGAAGAAAATGCTGGTAACCAGCATTTTCTCCTTTTCCCACAATGTTTTCTATCCTTCCCAAAACAAATTTCAATTTTTCAATCACATTTATTTTGTCATCTGCAAATGCTTTCAATTTGGACAAGTCTAAAATTTTGTTGTTTGGTAAAGAGTTAAACAGTTACAGTGACAGGTAAAAACTGGAGGGTTTTTTTGCCTCATCTCCCTAAAAAATGTATGTGAAGAGACTACTTTTCCTCTGCTTGTATATATTATCACATTACTAGCAGTTATTTTGGAAAACACATTTTATATCTTCTTCAGAGAAAAGGGTGAACTTTTCCTGCAATGTTTTCTATCCTATTACAGACCAATCTCACCATATGAGCAACATCTTATTTGTCTGTGCTTTCAATTTGGACAAGTGTAAAATTTTCTTGTGTAGCTGCACTTAAGAGAGATATTCAGATTTTTATAATCTTAACAAACTTCAAAAATAGTTATCACTGAATTAAATTAGGCAATAGCTGGTGATTCACTAGTAAAGTTGAAAGCCAAATGTAAGAAAAAGTATTTTTCAATCATGTTCCCTAAATGGGCTACATAGCCTCTTAATATACTTTTATATTTCAAGTCGGTGTTTAAAAGACTAGTGGGAACATCACATGATCAATAACAAGTGTCAATTCGGACGATTTACATTCAAATCAGTGTGATGAAGTCATATCTCGTGCTTAAAAGTAGATTGAGATGCCAATTGCAGTAAGATTATTCTGGCACTTAAACAACAAAAATTGAACTTTTCACTGAATGTAACTGTACATTTTTATAAAACTGCAGGGAAATAGGTATCTAGTTGTGTTTATCACCGTTTCACAAGAATATTTTGAGCTTCTGCAAAAAAATTATATAGGCCCCTTTAACCATAGCATGTACTTTTTGTTGCTTTTCCTTCATCTCCAAGAATACCAGAGAACTTGAAAAGTGAATTTATTATTATACCTGACCACCTATAGCCTAAACATCCTATATGTACTTGTTGCTATCTCTTCTAAATGTTTAAATAAAATAGGAAGAAACAAGAAACTATTATCACAATAAAAAGCAATCTACCTTTTGGGATGACTTTGATCGTGGTACAATAGCATGACTTGGAATGTGTCTTACATCTGCCACATTGGTTCTTGACCTCTGCAATTTGACTGCATAAACACTTGTGCCTTCTTTTTCTATTGGTGGCAAAACAGCCCTTCTCAAGGAAGCTGAACCAAGCCTTGAATTTGATAATGAAGAGGTAGAGGAAACACTTGATGTTTGGTCTTCCACAGACTTTTTAGATTTCTTCTTCTCAGACCCTGACTTCGAAGTATCATTTGATTTTTCTTGCCTTCTTAAAATCTCTTTAAGCTTTCTGTTCATGCTGTAGGCTTCTTGTAGAAGAACCTCTGTGTCTTCTTCTGTCAAGTCTACTGTTTCCAACATGTGTAAAATTTGATCAGGATTCGACAAGTCAACTGGGGTATTTTCTGTGTCCAAATTGTGTTCGGATTTCATTACATTATCTTTATCATCGTCTGTTAAATAATCTGTGATTCTATGTGTTTCCGATATATTAGAATCCTGATTTTTCGTGTTTTGATCAAACAAGCCATTTTGATTGGTGTCACATTTTACCTGCGACGATTCTTTTGGTATGTCTACGTCTTTGAGAAGAGCAATCACATCAGATATTCCTTCGTCTTTCTCCATCACTTCAATAGAAAACAATGTTAGAGTAGATTCTCCTCAAAATATTGACTAACTGAAAGTTTCATAGCTTCTTCGCATCGTCCGCACTTTCCCCTGAACTGCGATTTCTAGCGTCATTCGATACGGAAATGGGTGGCGACTCCTATTCGGAAGGGAGATAACTACATAAAATGTGAGTGTCCTACTTTGTCGTCGTCTGCATCGACAGGGTTCTTAATAACATTGGGATGAAAGACTGGCGTATTTTGAAATGCATAATTTTGAAGAATTTAGTTTCGGAAATATTGAGTCTTAATTTTATCTACACCTTTTTTACTCCTTGAATCTGATAATAGATGGGGGGAAAGCTGTGGTGGTAGGCGAAGTGTAAAAAGGGATCGGATATATACATCTACATGGGTGATCCCTGCTCTACAGAAGATTTTCTGTATAATTAGTATAATCAATAAAGTGCAAGTGCTAAAGTAGCCTATCAACTTTCACACTACAAAAATGTTTTCCCAAAATAATGAACGCCCCATCGAATTTGACTAATCCTGCTCACCTTTTATCATATAATATACGATCCCACTACATATGTAGTTCTAGTTATATTCAACATATCAAAATTTACATATTAGTTGAAAGAAGCAGGGATCGTATATTACACAGAGTATATTTGTTTTGTTTTGTTTTTTTGTGAAAGATCGAAATTTATTTCATCGAGTGAATATCATCGGTAATATTTTCACGAGTGGCACCACTCGTGAAAATATTACCGATGATCGTGTTCATGAGATGAAATAAATTTCGATCTTTCACCGAACAAAAAAAAACGGTATTTTTATTTCATGCTTCTAACCCCTATTTTGTTGGAACTTTCATCAAAATTCAGTACAGTTGTTTCGGTAATTCCCCGTGGCGTACCCCCATCACATAACAACCCATTACTGCATGCAGGGATTTTATATGTGTATATATGATCCCTGCTGCATGTGAAAGAATTAGAATTAGAATTTAATTTAATGCACAACTATACCCTTTCAGGGTTAAAGGCATATATAGTTACAAACATCACACACAGAAATACATTCATAAAAAAATTAAATAATACAAACAACAACAGAAAGGGCACACTGGTCTTGACACAAGGGTCATGCTATGAAACGCAACACATGTTGATAAATGATCCAATAGACTTTAGAACCCTATCATCTTTACAATTCATTAAACTGATGAAAATATTTTTACTTGAACCAGAAAAATCAAAGGTCGAGCAATTTTTAAACAATTTAGAGCGTTGTGATAGATATTTAGTACAATCACACAATAAATGAATTTCATCTTCAACTACCTTGCACTCAGTACATAATCTTTCTTCCAATCTTTGACCCGAGTATCTACCACGTTCAATTTGCAGTTTATGGGCACTTATTCTGAAAGCGGTTAAAGATCTCCGCTGCTTACGATCAGTTATAACTTTTAAATATTTTTCCATACCAAATGATATCTTAATGAACTTATAATTTCTTAATTTGTCCTTTTCTGCAATTGAATTAATCTTTTTTGTCCCAAAATAAATAAACCTCTCCTTCAACTTGTTTTTTAAACTTGAAACTAATGCATTTCCACTAAATGTTGATTGATTTTCCCAAACATAAGAGAAACCTAAGTAACTGTTAAAACATTTTCCACAAAATTTAGCCACATGCTTTTTCCTCCCAGAATGTTGCATTGCTCCCAATAAGCCTTTGAAATTAGTGATTCATTACTAGATTGGACAACATGGACCCAAAAATTTACACAACTTGTTATCATAGAAATTATCAGTGGAAACTGACCAAGTTCACTCAAGACACCAAAGTTTGAAGCTTTTGAGTGCATTCCTAATACATATTTCAAAAACCTAATGTACACTTTGTCAAATTCATTTAAGGATTTAAAAGACAATTCAAACATTTCATCAATGGACATTACGTTTTAAGCGCTAGAAATATAGCGTAAATTACGTCATATTTCCCTCCATTTGAATGGCACGCGCTGATTACCTAGGTAACTAGTACGCAGAAACTTCTGTTTCCGCAATCAATTGAAGAGTTAGAAAATATAACATCGGTATTTTCACTGGTTGTAACCATGAAATACCAAACCACAATCCACCATTATTTCTGGATAAACTACCGAAGTATGAAATAAGTTGTAATATACTATCCCTGAAAGAAGGCAGTTCTAACGGATTTTACGTCACAGCTTTGGATAAACTGGTATTACCTGAAACCGCCAGATTTGATGGAGATCTATAATAGGCTGCCAGGCTCAATGTTAGAACCATCTGACTGCAGAAACCTGGATGAATAACTTCTGTTATGCTACAAGACCATAACTTTCAAATTTGCCTTACCAGCACCACTAGGGGAGATTGATGGATAAAAAAGTTATAGATATATTTTTAAATAGAATCTAGGATGGAAAACATCATGAAAAAGAGCCACTGTAGATCTACAATGTTTTCAAAAGCTGTCGACTGCAAAATGCATAAAAAGTCTTATTTGTACAGTCATGATTTGTAGGTCATCTTTACAGGGAATACTGATTATCATTTATTTTCATTTTCTGAAATTGCCAACAACAACTCTTGTTGCAAGTTCCTTTAACTCTTTGCCAGATTAAAACTATCTAAATTGAAAGAATTTGCAGACGACAAATGAACATGCTACTCAAATTATAGAACTTGTTTCTGATGGGGTAGAAAGCATTGTGGAAGAAGGCAAAAATAATTGTTACCAGCATTTTCTCGTTTTTTTTTTCCACAATGTTTTTAAATTTCTTTTTTTTTTTTCAAGGTGGTTAAAACTCAGGATTGTGTGGTATGGGGTTACCAGTACTTAAATAATTTAGAGTCTGGTCACTTCATGAAAATCACCATTACTTAACTGGTTAACTCTGAGGAGGAAGCATTTTGAAAATATTGTGGGAAAAAGGAGAAAATGCTGGTAGCCAGCATTTTCCACTTTTTCAACAATATTTTCTACCATTCCAGCGACAAATTTCAATTCTTGAGTCACATTTAACTCTTTACCAAATGACAACATTTTAGACTGGTCTAAATTCAAAGCATTTGCAGACGACAAAATAAATGTGACTCAAAAATTGACATTTGTTCTGGGAAAGATAGAAAACATTGTGGGAAAAGGAGAAAATGCTAGTTCCCAGCATTTTCTCCTTTTCCCACAATGTTTTCAAACGATCTCTTTCTCTGGGTTGTTAAAACTCGGGATTGTGTGGTAAAGGGTTAATTATTCATCTGCAAGTGCTTTCAAATTGAACTTGCTGAAAATTCTGTATTTTGGTAAAAGGTTAAGAGTGGTTGGTAAACATGGGTCCTGATTTATCAGCAATCTTCAGACCTCATAGAGAATGATGCACAACCAGGCAGGAGAGGAAAGGGGTGTCTCAAAGTCACAACCTATTATTTACACTGTACGGTTTCCAGAAAAGAATGAGCAAATTTAGATTAAAAAACGTTGAGATTTTTTGCAGTCTGTGTAATCTCAATTAACTTTTAATAAGCAACACATCAAACAACAACAATATCACAGATTGTTTAAAGATCACAGATAAGACCAGTCACTCCTAAATCAAAAACAGCCTAAATCAGATGATTGCAGAATATTTCAAAATAACATTCTGTCAATTCCTTATGGTTCAAACATATAATAATTTGAATACCACACATCTGTCGATTCAAATAATTGACCGAAATTATAATGTCTTTGGTTGAAAATGTAGAAGAAGCTCTGACTGAGCTACTGCTGTACCTCTTTGAATGCAAATACATGTACATGTACCTTGAACTGCGTACATGATGAATGAAGACTATACATTAAAGAAAGAAGATTAGATAAAGAAGTGCAATTTCCATTCAAACAACATCGGAAGTATTGACAAATTTTCATCAGTCTGTAAATGATGATACGTTGAAGTGTTCACTTACAATGGAATATTGAGGTTTTACAGTTTATCAATACCATCTGCTATTATAAACAAAGATGTGTTAGTACTTACTTCACAAGAAATTTTAAGCTTATTGTGTGTTGGCAGTGTTTTTTTTTTTTTCAAAACCATTGCAAGACTTGTAATTGGTCCGTGAAAACTGCACATTGTAAGTTATTTTACAAAGAATTGAAATATCAACTTTAATTAAGCATTTACATGTATTGTTATATTATTATATTATTATCAATATTTCTATATTATTACCATACAAATATCATATTATTTACATGAATTTTATTGCCAAACAACTGCTCAAAAGAGAAAAAGAAAACTAAAGTAAACCACAGAATATTTCAGCATATCACAGATAGCTATATAGAGGATATATATAGAGGACAATTAATGGTACTTTTATACACAGCACTGGCTGATCTTTGATCAACACTTCACAAATTCACACATTTCAATAGCAAAAAAGTTACAAAAAATTAGGCTATTCTACAGATAGAGCTACTCCTATTATTCTGTAATTTTTCAATACATACTAGGGCAAAAGATCCCACAGCCAAATACCAGTTTTCCACAGGACGAACAAAAAAAGGATGTTATGTCAAGGGCGAAAAAAAAAAATAGCATGGTATCTTTCATTCACCATGTTGAAATGATTTGGGATGTTTTGTTCACCCGGGGATCGTACGTGTATATAAGATCTCTGGTTCACCTATGCCAAATTATGAGGGATTGCTTGTTACCCACAAGCAAAATGATGTGGAAGATTTTGTCTGGTTCCCTATTCCATTAAGTTATACTACTTGAAATTTATCAATAGCTTGGCTTTACCAGTTATGTAGTCCAAAAGTTCAAACTTGTTAGTTCTCTGCATGAACAGAGCTTTTGACTCATTAATTCCAAAGTTCAGAATAGCAATAAATATTGTCAGAAAACAGAAGTGCACCATAAAGACAAACACAAAGAAGCAAATTGGTCCAAGAACCCGGTTTGCACTTTGGAGACCTGGAAAATCTGACACACCAAGTGCAAAGTTCAGCAGTGTCATCAAACTTGATAACATAGATCTATATTCTGTGAGGCTATTACCAAATGTGATGATGGTAAAATTTGCAAAGGCAATGGAAAATACCACTATCAGAAATATAATACTTAACAAGGCTCCTTTGGTTTGAGATATGGTATCTGACAACATGAACATTCTTTTGTTGAATTCTAACAATTTCATAAATTTCAAGGTAACAAGACACACTAAGAATGCCATGATATACCCTAAAACATAATCCCAGAAAATTGCAGTGTAAAAACTGACAAACTCTTGTCCTTTACTTGCTCTGTAATCTTTCAAAATACTGTTCACAGAAATAAGTCTTTGGAAAAAGAGTACTATGATGGAATATGAAAGGCTTATTTGAAGTACCTCTACATAGTTCCATTTATCAGAAAAATATCCCTTCATACCTAGTTTTTGAATTCTTTTGTACTCAATGTAGGTAAAGCCTATATTGAATAACAAGAATGACACCTCACAAACCATGACAAATATTCCAAAGTCTGTAGAATAAAGAAACAGTTTAGTAGTAAAAATCTGATGGTGTGGGATTACAAGTCCATAGTTTGAGAATTCAAAAATTATCATGGCTACACTGAATAAATCAGCATTTGGATTGTACAGGGTAAACTCTAAGAAGATTGCCCTTGTCCTTTCATCTATCCAGTCAGTATTCCATAAATCATTTATTATACCTGAAGATAGAAATCAAATGTCTTTATTTACTTTCACATATGTTAACTTTTTACCAGACCACAAAAATTTTAATCTTGTCCATACTGAAAATATTTGCAAATGACAAACATGGCTTAACTCTTTACCAAACGACAGAATTTTAGACTGGTCCAAATTGAAAGCATTTGCAGAAGACAAATTGAATACTGCTCAAATGGCGAGATTTGTCTTTGATAGGACAGAAAACATTGTGGGAAAAGGGAGAAAATGTCAGCATTACCAGCATTTTCTCCTTTTCCCACAATGTTTTCAAAAGCTTTCTTTTTCAGGGTCATTAAAACAAGGGATTGTGTGGCAAAGAGTTAAATGGTAGGACTTGTCTTTTAAAGTAAAGTAAACATTCTGGGAACAAGAAAAAAAAAATGCTAGCGACCTGCATTTTCTCCATTTTCCAAATTGTTTTCAAAACCCCTGTTCGTAAGGTTTTAACAACTTGGGATTGTTTTGTAAAGGTTTTAAACCTGCCATTGCCACAGTAGACACAAGAAATTTCAAAGACAGCCAAAACAAAAAATCACTGATGTTTATTACAATTTAATTAAGAAAGCTTCATGCTGAATGGGTCAGCCTAAAACTTGGATAGAGTATGCATTTTGTAAGTATACATGCATATTATAAGAAACAGCGAGCATCAAGTAAATCATATCAATTCCTATTCTTGTTTCAAACTAAACTTGCTTGCAAACCGTTTATGTTATTGCTTTTAATTTTCTGAAAATGTGATCCTCTAACAAATAAACAAACCTTCATGTAGGGAGGAATCACTTGGCATAGGCAACACATAGCCTCCTCCTGAATATGTTCCCAACTGTCCAGTAATTGGTATGGTTTTAAGTTTCCAGGCTGACTGATGGGTCCAGAGTGTAGGTTGAGAAGGCTCCTCCAACAGGTGAACTGTCCAGTTAAGCTGATAGTTTCCAGTGTCTTCATCACCTAACCAATAGGCTCTTGCGCATCTGTGTAATTCAATACCCATTTTATCAAACAGCCACTTCATTTCCAATGAACAGGAATCTGTAATGAAGTTTATTTAGACTTAAACAGTGCTAGATATAATCCAAAGTCTATTGTAGAGCAGATATTAATCTATTGCACTATGTGCATGATGTACAACTTTGAGATACTGTCTGAGGAGTGAATGATCTAATTATTTACACCTCTTACTGCTTTTCTGGAAGACCTACATACTTTTTAATCTTCCCTCTCTATATCTGATTACCGACATTTAAAAGCTTTGTAAGGGATATAGTCACGATGAGCCAAGGGTGGTTGGAGAATAAAGTGCTTCAGTTCTATCTTATGTTTGTGAACTATCCTGTGGCTGTGCTTCTGCATATACATTTATAGAGTGTGGCATTAAGTCTTTTGATATTCAGAAATTATTTTCAGTTTTGTTTACAAGTAAACTAGTGTTCATAATTCTAAAATACAACTTGTTAAGTAAGTGAATTACTGTTACCAGTTACCACTTATTCATTTTTCATAGAAATACATGTAGTGCTATGACGCTATTTTTAATATGATTGATAATTTATTTCATCAACACTAAAATTTATTTTCTTTAAAGTTGTTCAGAGTGTTCGTTTAGGTAAACTGTCTTGTTTCCTTCCAGAATAACTTCGTCACAATGTACCCTGCTAATAATCCAGTATTGGTCAGTCTGAGTCAACACCAAGCTAAAACTCTTACTGAGGATTATACTGACAGTTTTGCTGACAGTCCAAATGAATAATAGTAAACCAGAAATATATGAACCAAGTGCCACCACATACCAGAAATACTGTTGAAAAAATTATTAAAAAAACCAATTAATCTCAACTTTTGGGTTCCACTATGTAAGAAGTTCTGACAGTTTTTTACAGTGTGTTTTGGTCAATCACTTTAACCCTTTTTAATGACCCTGAAGAAGATGGATTTTGAAAACATTGTGCGAAAATACTGGTAACCAGCATTTTCTCCTTTTCACACCATGTTTTCTGCGACATTTGTTGGCTGAAAATGCTCTCAATTTGGGGTCATGCAAAATGGTTGTGCAGATTTTGCTATATTTGTACATAGCAACTAAAAAATGCCTTGGTGCACTCTGGTAACTCATTTTAGCATTAGGTAAAAATATCTGTAGCCTTTATGACAGTTTAGATCAAGACCAAACCCCAAAAAATGAGCAGTATGATCTCGGATCAACACTTTCCTGTAAATGAAAATGTCCATTTTATTTATTTAGCATTCTATTGGGTAACTATTGCAAAGTACCAAAATACTGTTTCTTTAACCTTGTATCACACCTATACCTCACAGCACTACAAAAATCAAAACAACACTTTCTGTCAATAAAAAAGACATAGATTTTATGGTTTTCAACATTATTAAGCCTGAATAACTCACAAATATTGGTCAATAAATAATCATAATTAAATTGTATGCTTGATTCAGTTCCATCTTGGTTGTTACTGTCTGCAAAAACAATAAACATTCTGATCAGCTTTCTATGGATCAAGGTTACAAGCTACAAACAAACCATACATCATGTATTTACAATGATACAAAAGGATAGACACTCTGAAAGCCAATACATATAAATCGTTACAGAATTACCTTACACCAAATACTGTTCTTTTTTTTCTTGTGAAAGTCTATGAGACTGACAGAAAATGAAAAATATGTAATACTCAAGGTCTGTTGAGTCAAAACCTTTTGCTACTCTAAGCTGCCTGAGTCTGTATGGGCCGACAAGAAAGTGACTGGATCCAGGTGTAGCATACTCATGATCTGCTATGGACATGCCTGCCAGACTTGGGATGGCAACATCATGTAGATACTGGTAAAATGTCTCTACTTTATCAGCCTGTGTTGAGTTAAATTTAGTAGACAGTTATGGTAAATTATCCGTGCAGATCTGTCTTCTTGTACTGTTAACAGTCAATAAATGTTGGCTAGAGATGGATATGTGTTTTTCTTCTGTACAAGTTCAGTGAATATAACTATGAAACAAAAGAAATATTAATCAACAAAGTGAGAAAAAACCCAGAGATATATACATGTAGTAAATGAAGCAAGAACCGAGGGGAGTTGGGGTTACCTCTCTGGAAATCTATTCAGAATCAGGTAAGAAATTAATACAGCATCCATGATGTGTTTTTTTATCAACAAAATTTATATTTTTTTATCAACAAAATTTAGCAAAATCTTTGATTTATTAATTACTTTACAACAATTTTCCAATCTTGCCACTTTTTACACTCTATCATTAAAGACTGGTTTATATAGTCACAGCAAAGCCTGTTACCTGGTAAGAGTATACTGATCAATTTGACACTATGAACTCTTTACCACACAACAAAATGTAGCCTTGTTCCAATTGAAAGCATTTGAAGACAGCAATTTAAATTTGACTCAAATGGAAGAATATGTCTTTGATATGGTACAAAACATTGCGGGGAAAAGAAAAAATGCTGGTTACCGGTATTTTCTCCTTTTCCCACAATGTTTTCAAAAAGCTTATTTCTCAGAGTTGTTAAAAGTATGGTTTGTATGGTAAAGGGTTAAAAAACTATTTAAAATGGCAGTCATATATTTACCAAATCTCCATAAAGCACCTGTATGCTGGTAAGTAAAGTACATTATACTGCATACCTTAGATAGGTAGAAACACTGCCAGAGTTTTATACAGCCTGGATTCACTAAGACATCCTCGATAGCCACTGTATTCCTGTAGGCCTGTTTAATATCTCTATGACCATAGACAACAAACATCACAACAGTGACATAAATTACATACAAAATTATGTCCCTCATTGTGGCATTCATCAACCATTCAAGCTGGAAAACAAACATACACAGTACTATGTCATTATAAAGCTCAGAATGCTTGTCATATTCTTACATTTCCCATTCCTTTATTGAACCCCCAAAGCTTTGTCTGCAGCACACAGGGTTTGCTACACAGTGGCTGAACCCTAGCTTTGGTAAAAATCACTTATGAGCATTGATGAAAGTCAGTGGCTCAGGGTAACATCCTTTCTACCTCACTGACAACTTGACTCAGTTCATCTGGAAAAGCAGTCTGTGGCTTGAGTATAATAATGTAAATGAATGTCAGAAATACATGTACTTAGAAAGGTGCACTAGTATCTATGGTATGCCAGAGATATGGTTGCAAATGAAGGTATTCATTTAACATGACAAACAAAACAAACAATCAAAATACCTAATTTGAAAACAAAGAATTGCTGATTATTAACCCTTCACTTCAAGTTCACATATTTTAAGGGATTTTAAAATCTGTTTCTGCATATACACCATATTTTTTAAACTCCCTCTACTCCGTGCAACTATCATTTTAGTTGTCTCTAATGTTGAGTAGAAGAACCAGCATTTCCTCCTTTTCCCACAATGTCTTCTTAATCCTTTTTCCGCAGGATTCCCAAAACATAGGATCATTTTGTATAAATGTAGGGTAAAGTTCTTATCACGCTGCTTATTTTCAGTAATTTCAAGAGCATATCATCTCTGACTCCTGCTGTGATATTGACTTTGAAGCATGGCACCTGAAACCACCCCTCCGTATATCATCTGATCAAGGTGCACACATCTGCGAAATATTTTCAAAATCAGATAATGGCTTATAGAGAAGTGGATATGAAATTGTTAACCCTTAGACCCAAATCAACCCAACAAATATTTTCAGTCTAGAAATTATGTTTCAGGTCAGTGGATAGTGTAGATCAAACATAAGACAGCACATTTTGTGCAGGCTGGTCTTTATCCTACACTGGCTGCAAAGGTGAGAGGTGGTTTAAGGGTTAACAGGTGGGCAAACAGATGACCAGGGGCATCACATAATGCGTCCCGTCAAGCGTACAAAAATAGCAGTGTTACTTACCTTTAGTCTTTCTCTGATCTGTTGTAACAGTCTGGCTGACAGAGGTTCACTATATGGAATGTGAGTTTCTTTATGATCCTTTGTAAGACACAAGTACTCCTCATCTTTCTCTATTTTAATGAAATAGAATATCTGTGAAATTGACGAATGTAAACATTAACCTTATCACAACTTAAGTCTCTTGCTACAGACAGTGCTGAATAATTTTTGGTGTTTTACGCTACTCTAAGCAGCTTTTGTCATAAGAGACTCTTTACTCATTCATATTTTTCACAGGCTTCACCCAAGCAAATCTACAGCTTCACAGTGCCTTGCTTATGGCAATCTAATATGACCAGAGAAGCCGGCCGGGATCAAACTATCCATTCTCAAACAAGCCATTTAACTGCATAATGTGTATCTTTTTTCTAGTGGTTTGACTGAAAATGTCCATTTCATGTAAGGATTAATTCCAAAAAGAGCTCCAATCATTACAACTCACAGCATATCTGACACTGTTGATGCAAAATAAGACTGAACCTCCAGTGACTTCTAATTGTGATCTATGCTGCTATGCAGTTATCTATGCAAACACATAGTGTTGCACTCAGTACTTTAGGAATTAATATATTGATGCTTACTGAACTTAATAAAATTCCAAAGATGAAAAACAGAACTGTTCTGAAGACAACATGACACTTGCTCATCATAAGCAATTTTTCTGTTCCTCCAAGATACATGTATATAAGAAAGAATCAAAATCTATGTATCTGAAGAGTAACAAAATCTTCCCTTACAAAACATTGTCTAATCAACATACCAGAAACAGGTACTACTACTTTCATGGGTATGATTTTAGCCCTTCTTACTTGGTAAGAACAAGAATACATGCTTTTGCTGACTTTAGAATAACCTAAGATTCCACAGAATCTACAGTCTGATCTTGATCTCTATTCTAAAAAAGCGCAAGTCAAATTGTGCTCAGCATTTAAGGCAAGATACATACCTCTTCCACAAATATCCAAGACACAATAGCGTACTGACTTACCAAGTTCAACATTAGGCCCTAAATCTTCAAACTCAACTGTCTTCTTTAGAATCAAAGCCAGCAAAAGTGCAATGAAAAGGACCTGAAAAAGAATAATTGAAATTTGAATCAGCTCTATAGCAATATTCTCAAACATAATGATCTATTTCAGTTGACTATATTTTTTCCTTACCTTGTCACAGCTCATGCTCTTACCTCCCATAATTCCTTTACTGGACAAACCAGTGTTTTAAAAACCCTGACAGAAGCCTTTTGAAAACATTGATGGAAAGGGAGAAAATGCTTATAACCAACATTTTCTCCTTTTCTCACAATGTTTTCTACCATTTAACAGACAGATATTATCATTCAGCCCCATTTAACCCTTAGGTTGCCAAGTGCAACTCACTGACTGTTTGAAGGCAGTGTAGATCAAGATTAGACTGCACAAAATGAGCAGCCTGATTTTTTATCTACACTGTCTGATACAGTATTTTCTTTCCAGTGAAATCAACTTTGAAACTGCAATGTTTGGGTTTTTACCATTGTAGAAATTTTAGGTTCACTTATTCAGCAGCTCAAGAGTTAAGTTGTTATCTGCATATACTTTTAATACAGACAAATCCAAATTTTTATCCTCTGATAAAGAGTTAACCATAACTCTTACTTTGCAAATGACTTCAAGCAGCAGAATGCTTGGATTTAAGCAAAAGTTGAGGTTGAAGGAATATCACTAAATTGTTGTATGTCTTATTGCTGCCTTTCTTCAGTGCTATGCCAATTAAGACCATCTGCTCCTGTTGGTTTCTTGATCTGTATTTTGTTTCATCCTTTTACAGGCAATCTCATGTTTTCACTACCCAAACAAAGAAAACTTTTGAAAATATTCAAAATATCAGCCAGTATTTCTCCTTTTCAAAAAATATTTTCCATTAATTTGAAAATTCAAAATATTTTGTCCACATTTGCTTTGTTGTCTACAAATGCTTTAAATTTGGGTGCTGTCAAATTTTGTCATCTGGTAAACAGTAAAAGCATGCAGAAGAGATCTTGGAACTATTTGACAGAATTTTCTTCAATGTTATTTTTTAACCATTTTTACCAAATATAAGGTACCAGCTGGGTATATTAGTACCTGTTATTTGAAGAATATTGTTTAAACAAATATACGGTTTTGTAAATAGATATGGTATCATAAATTACTTGACAATGCATGAGCCGACATGAATGTAGTATACATCATTTAACAAGTATATATTTTGTATTATCATCACCATCATTCCAATTTCAGAAACGGGTAAGCGACAGAATAATCTATCTAAATGAGACAATGTGTTGTGTTTTGTTTTGTCTCAGAGACCTACCTTAATGGGTTGAACAATGAATGCACTCTGTGTAAATCCAGTCAAGAAAGAGAAAAGCCACTCCACACTTTTGTCATACCCATACTTGAGTCCATACAACATCACAAAGTAGGAGGACACCACGCAAATTGTTATCACCAAAAACCAGCTTACATATATAAACCACCAAGGTAAGCTGGAACAACAAACACATTTATTTGTACAAGTAGCTTTCTTCTTCAGAGTTTCACCCTTTATCACACGACAAAAATTTGGAGTTGTCCAAATTGAAAGCAATTCCCAGACAACAATTTGAATGTGGCTGGACTTAAGAGATTTAATTATGAAAGAGTAGAAAACTTTGCTGGAAAAGGAGAAAATACTGGTTACCAGCATTTTTTCTTTCCCTGCAATGTTTTCAAAAGCTTTTTTTCTCAGAAGCATTAAAACTCACTTAACCCTTTACCAAACAATCCCAAGTTCTAACGGCCCCCGGGAAAGAAGGTTTTTGAAAACACTAAGGGAAAGGAGAAAATACTGGTTACCAGCATTTTCTCCTTTTCCCACAATTTTTTCTTTTTATATCAACGACAGAAATCATCATTTGAGCTACATTTGTTTTGTTGTCTGCACATGTTTTCAATTTGGTTGAGTCCAAAATTTTGCAGTTTGGTCAAGAATTAAACAACATACATGTAGATAATGTGATGACATTGATGATTGTCAAGAGTTTTATTGCACAAAAACTTCAAAGCCTCTTAATTATGTATCTTTTTCATTTTCTTGAACTATCTTTCAAACCGTGGATGTTACATCTTTCAAACTGTGTCAGTTACAACAGTTCTATAGTGTAACTGAATTTTCTATCAACCTGTACATGTATGTTTTGTAGGTCTCCTATTTAGCATTAAAACATTTCAGGCTGTGTTCATCTTAATCTATTACCACTGCAGCTAATTTTCAAGCAACTGTAAAAAACACTACCAACTGCAAGAAATTCTTCAGAGGACAGGAAAATACATTTTTGATTTCTATGGAAGACAGAAGCAACTACTTAGCACAAGCAAGTAAACACCCCTTTGCACACAAAGTTTTCAAAAGCTATTCCCTGTTCCAGTGTGAAATATTGCATTTGCACGTATATAGTAACAGATGTATGATCAGTACTTACAATGCAGCACTTTTACTTGATCTGGAAAAATATTGTAGCTTATTGGATGACTTATTTGATGAGTTTGTTGATGAATATGAGGTTCTCATTTCTGCAGACACTTCATCACCAACATCTGCTTGTAAAGTATCAGGTAAAAGGTAAGAAAAAGCAGAAAGAGTAGGAAGCATGGAACAATTTTATGTGGTTGTTTGGATGGTGCAGAGTAAGATCAGGCTTCATAAAACACGTAGTTTGTCCTTGGACCTCCCATGTCTTAGAATTTGTGAAATACTTCAATTATAAAAGTCTTTCACCCCAATATTTTGGTTTTTTGCCAGACACAGGATCTCTTTTGTATAATTTAGTTAGTCTTCTGTTTGAAAATGCAGAAAAGGTTTTAATTATCCTTCAATCTGAATGAAACATAAATTTGTTTGCATGGATCTCAATATGGGGAAAAAAAAATACATTTCCTTATCAACTTATCATTTTAAATATTATGTACATGTACATTGTATATTCAGAATTTCTTCACATCTAAAAACTGCTATGAAAATTAGTCAGAAATTTCTTGATACAATTTTTGTCTTGGAATTTGATAAATGGTCCTTGACAGGTAATTTCATAGAATGCATTTAAAGGGCATTAAACAAGGTTTTGACAAAATGCTATCACATAATCATGGATCCATAATGGCCACTTTTTTAATGATCAACTTAATCATGAGTTAGACTGGTCCTTGGACATACAGGATATTGAGCAATAGTGAAAACTTTCGGCCCAGGTCAGCCTGCGAGGACTGTGCAGGCTGACATGGGTCAATACTTTTCGCAGATGCATTAAGCACCCTTTTCACTTAGCATGGCTGATATATTTCTCTGTTTTAATTTTGAAGCTACCTTTGCCAGAGAATGAAAATTAGCAGCCTTTATTGAGATTTTCTTAAAAACTTACAAAACAAAATCTGGTTTAATGCCCTTTAAAGATCTTGTCCAAGCCTGTGCTGTGTCTTACCTCCATTGAAGAAATTATCAGTCTGTAGTTCAATATTACCTTTCTTGTTTCTATTAAAAAATGGACCAAATATTTGATTCATCATTTTATCTTTCATTCTTATAGCTGACATTATAAGGGTCTTGAAATTCACATTTTTCATGATTGTCATCTTTGTCTTCTCCTTCAGGTACTCAGATTTTGGTCTGACTCTGATAAACAACTGCAGAATCAATAAGTTTACTGGAAACATGATCAAGCTGCTCTGTATCCCAATCATAAGCGCTGATACTGATATATTTATACCTCCCACCCCACCAACTTGATCACCTGGCTCATCAGTTGGGATTCCATAGAACATTATATTTGTTAGCATGGTCGTAAGGAGTAATGACAGAGCACACGTGAGTCGCTGTACTCTCGTGAAAGAATTTCTTGCTGGTTTTGAAAATACACTGATCCACAAATGACCATCCCGGAAACCCTGGATAGTTTTCATCATAAAGTTGTGTTTCTGTTTGTATTTCAATTGTTCCTGTGTCACTGCAACCGCTGTCCCTGTAGTCTGTAAAACAGTTCCTCTGTCGGCTGCAAGCCAATCATTGTAAATAAATGTCCATCCTTCACCTGTCTGCATATCTTGTATGTATGCCTGACTGAGATACCTGTTGAAATTTTGGGAAAAAAAAATGTGATAAGTCACACAGTGCTGGATCCTGCTCAAGTTGCAGACAATATAGATCAAGATCAAACTGCACAGAACATGCCATCTGACCTTGGATCTACAATGGCCACTACTTTATGTATTCATGGCCAAAACAACCATAAAATAGCATCATTTCATCTGTTTTTCAAAACTAAAAGAGGAATTTCATTAATTAAGCCCCATAAGCCACGAGATAGTGTTGTCTGCACATTTTTGCTAGTCTTGTATCATATACATTATTATTGGACAATCTTGTGTAGATTCTACATTAACAAATAACATTTTCTGAATCAGACAAAGTTTGAAAAAATAAGTCATTCTAATAAAAGTATGATCAACCTGTTCCAAAGATTTTGAAATTCATACCAATGTGGACTAGTTCCTGAATTGTCATGCCAGAATGTAACTTGTGAAATATTTCCCAGATTTTCTTCTGTTGTGATCAGGAAGCAGTCCTCATATCCAGTTTGAAAACACAGTCTGGCTCCTGTGCTCAGTTTTCTTCTAGGACTAGCTCCTATCTTACCTATCAAGAAATTGCATTATCTATATTTTACACAGCTCTCTATGTGGAAACGGCTCGTGTCAAGCCAAATATGATAAATTTTTGCATAAAAACATAATTGGAATGCAACTATTGTAATATTCCATGTCAAAAATATGCAGAGAAGAAAATGAAATTAAAGGCAAATATTAGGACAGGGAGATGAAAAAATTGAGGACATTGTGGCAAAGGAATGTCCAAAAATATTTCTTCATTTACAACTATGCCTTCTAGCCAAGATTTACACTTATATTAAAGGGTTTGGCTATATTTTAAATATAAATTTGAAATCTTGAATTTACGTACAAAGGCATATATAGGGCTAATATCCTTTCAGAATAACTGTATTGATTTTCGAGTTTTTGTCAACAATTTAACATCAATGCTATCAGCTGATGATGCAAACCAAATACTTGTTATAAAGTGGGAATTATTGTGTAATACTGGTATGTAATATTCAACCTTCCAAATGTGTAATAAATTTTAAGTTGAAAAATATTGTGATTTCAAAGACTTTTTATAATCACGGTGAGTGTGTTGCATAAAATTTTGGACAACAGAGACGCAAAAGTAGACTGTGCAGTTTCATTGTGATCTATGTTGTCTGCAATGGCACCTAAAATTTCCTATAGCAGTTTATATTAATTTAAGTGTAAATAACTCACCTTGTATGTACATAAAAACATTTGCTGTTGTCCCAGCTTCTTTCCACCAGCCAGTGACTACACAGACCAGATAGTTAAACTTGTGTGTTACATCATTATCATTACAGTACAGAACTCCAACCTGACCAAATAAAGCAGATTCATGTAGAAAAGAGGGAAAAATGCCTAGTTTTGCAAAGAATAAACCAATATAAGCAAATCAGTCAAGACTTTCAAACTTACATATTCTATATCATAAAAGAAGTGACCATGAACTTCATCTTTGCTGTAATACATATTTATCTGCAACCTGTATATCAATCTCTATCACGATATTTCATTAACTTTGCTCAAAGAGTGTTAAAGTTATTGCAGATTTCATTTTTCCTCATTTTTAAAAACATTAACCCTGGCCATAGCTAGAAACTCAAAGAAAATGCAGCCCTCTAGATACAATTATATATGCCCATGTGAAGGTAGTCAATTTAGTTTTTTATGTTATCTCCCTATTCAAGTCTTTAACAGCCAATAAAATTTGATAAGTCCAAATCTAAAGGGTAGCAATCATGGTGGGAAAAGAAAAAAAAAATGCTACATTCTCTTTTTTTCCCCACAATGTGTTAAAAAAGTCTTTCTCAGCATCACAACCTAGAGTAAATGATATATACATGTAAATGAGACAGATTTGAAGGAAAGAAAAACACCTTCAGTCAATGAAGAAATTGGAAAACATTGTCGAGAAAGAAGCAAATGCTAGTAACAAATTTGAAAAAAAAGTCTTTGTCACTGGTATGAAATTTTATAATAATGGCTTTAGAAGTAGAACTATAAAGAACCTTTTCTGTATCATTCCTATCTGCTTGCCTTGCCCAATGCACCAAGAAGAAATAGATAATCCAGACCACCAGTACAGCTGTCACCACCACTGGATTATCAAAAAATGTCAGAAATAGTTCAGCATCACCTACTGGGTCCACAAAATTAGGCAGGACAAACACCCCTCCAGCAAATGAGGTCAAGTGAGTGCAGACACACTTCAGGGTGTCCATGTTAGTGTAAGGTGACACCTGAAAGACAACACTTTGTTCAAGTTTAGTGTACCTCTTTACCACATGAAAAAGCTTGAATCTTGTCCAAAGTTGAAGCCATTAGCTTCAGACAAATGAAAAACGGTAAAACTGATATGATTTATCTTTGAAAGGGGTTGAAAACAGTGTGGGGAGAGGAGAAAATGCTAGTTACCAGCATTTTCTTCTTTTCCAACAATGTTTTCAAAAGCCTTCTTCCTCAGGGTCATTGAAACTTAGGACTGTTTGGTAAAGTGTTACATATTCATTTTACATCAAAGAGAAACAAGTTCTACAACTTACACAAATCACTTACAATGATTGCTTCCTGGACACCTAACCCATAAATCTGCAAAAATGAGTGTGATCTGCTTAATTATCATAGGATTTCAACCTAGAGCCACTGATGCAACAGGCTGATACCGTATGCTAAACTACTTCTCCCACTCGTCACAACTCTGCCACCAGATCACCCGAGGTATGCCGAATGCTACTTCTCCCACACCACTTTATTCAAGCAGTGCTCTTACTTCCACCCTTTATGAAACAATCCCATGTACTGATGATCCTGAGGAAAAAAAGCCTATTCCTAATCAGTTCCTAACCAGAATTTTCTCCTTTTCCTACTATGTTTTCTACCCTTACACAGACAAATCCCATCAATTGAGCCTCTCTGAATATGTTTTCTGCAAGTGCTTTGAATCTGGATGAGTAAAACATTTTGTTCTCTGCGAAAGGATTAAATGCAGATGTTTCAAAGTAGGTTTTTGTGAAGATCAAGATCAGACTATCCGGAAGGTCTAGGCTGTCTGATTTTTTTTTTTTTTCAAATTCTGGCCAAAACAGCTGAAGTCTTTACCAGACCATCCCATATTTTTGGAAGTCTAAAAAATATTGTGAGAAAAAGGGAAAATGTTGCTAACCAATGTTTTAGTCCTGTTCCCAAAGTGCTTTCTATCCTTCCAAAGACAACCCCCATAGTTTGAACCTTGTTTAACCCTTTCCCAAATGACAAATTTTGGAGTGGTCCAAATTGAAAGAGTTTGCAGACGACAATTTTAAATTCGATGAAAATGGCAGAAAGTTATCAAAAAGGGTAGAAAACACTGTGGGATAAGGAGAAATTGCTTGTTACGAGCAATTTCACCTTTTCCCACAGTGTTTTCAAAAGACTTGTACTGCAGACACGTGAAAACCAGGGCTTGTTTGGGAAAGGGTTAAAGTAATGTCATTCAACACTTTCCATATGGACAGATGTAAATTTTCTTTGTCCAGTAAAGAGTTAGCTAAAGTCATCACAATAAAAATCTAAGTGTGCATACTCTTTGGAGCTTGATCTTGATCCTCACCAGCCACAAAAGCAACTACAGTTGTACTAGGCACTCTTAGGCCAAAGGATATTTGTGCAACAAAGATTGCATAATACTGGTAATTACTAATTACTGTCCTCTATTTAATGTCTTAGTAATAAACATCTGGTATTGAGTTTCTTTTTTTATGTACAGGCTGTATAATAAATTTATTTGCTGACTCTGGATAAATCTGAAGATTGGAGTTTATGAACATGTTAAAAAAAAAGTACTGTATTTCACATATAGGTAAATAAAAGGCATTACCTCACAACCCTCACTTGACCAAACTTGCATTTCTTCATTCCAGAAGGTGCACGAAAGCAACTTTGTTTCTAATACAAGAAGAATTTCCATCACAGAGCTACATGACAACTCTACATCATTTCCAAGACAACTAGAATCAGCTTCCTCAAGTTGAAGTAAGCTTTCTGTATTATTTACATCTATAGTTATCCCAACATACATTGTCTGTGTGGTGTTTTTATTTGAAGTATTATGGTGGAAGTAAATAAGACCTTGTTTCACATCTTGTAGTATAGAGGAAACATTCTGTCCCTCTAATGTAAAATTCATATATTTTGTAAGCATGTGACTTTCATTTGGGTAGATAAAACCGGATTCTAAAATGTCAAATAAACTAGGTTGTTGTAGGTCACTCACAAGCACCTTCAGTCTTGTTATATTGGAAACAGAAGTTATTTTGAGAACTGTAGTTTTTCCTTGTACAACAGTGAAATTAAATGTAATTATGTTAGATTTCGTTCTGTCAAACTGCACTGTGCCATTACTTTTCACCAGATAAAGGGATAATGTTGTCTGTGTACTCTCAGAAGAATCTAAAAATAAGACACCCAAAAGTAGGCTGAAGCAAAAACAATGACAGTAAAATTTTAGGTTTTCACAGATAAATAAATATAACACTCAGTTGCCATTAGACCTCCTTTTTTTCCACTCATTAACTGTTTACCAAACAGCAAATTCTTACACAGGTTCAAACTGAAAGCTTATGCTGTCGACAAATCAAAAATGAGCTAAATAATTGGGTTTGTCAGTGAAAGGCAGAAAAATTGTGAGAAAAGGAGATAATGCTGGTTATCAGCATTTTCTCCTTTTCCCATAATGTTTACAAAAGCCTGCTCTTTCAGGGTTGTATAAACTCAAGATTGTGTGGTAAAGAGTTAACTGAAAGTCTGCTATTAAAATAGATGAAACATATATTTTAAGTATATAAATCCCATCTGTGGCAATTTTAAGGCTGTTTTGACCACAATATCACTTCAACTCTTTACCAAACAACAAAATTTCAGACTTGTCCAGATTGAAAGCGTTTGCAGACAATAGAATAAATGTGCTTTAAAATTTGAGATCTGTTATTGTAAAGATAGAAAACACTAAGGAAAAAGGAGAAAATGCTGATGAATAGCATTTTCTCCTATTCCCAAAATGCTTATAAACAGCATTTTCTCCTTTTCCC
Organism: Tridacna gigas; assembly: GCA_945859785.2. NCBI lineage: Eukaryota > Metazoa > Mollusca > Bivalvia > Cardiida > Cardiidae > Tridacna > Tridacna gigas. The sequence goes on along the minus strand of OX244037.2, from coordinate 36,089,322 downwards.
AAAATGTTCTCAAAAGTCTTCTTTCTTTGGGCCATTAAAATGTGGGATTGTGTGGTAAAGGGTTAACTGTTTGACAGTACAAAACAGTACCAGTGATCAGGCTGAACATTGTGCAGTCTGACCTAGATCCTCACTGTCCACCGGTCATGGTAAATACCACTAAGAACTACTAAGAACCACTAAGAACCACATGGAAATGCTAAGAACCGCTTTTTCTTAATATCAAACAATCGAATGTTGCTAATCAAGCCCTCTGTAAGTTACTTAAAAAGGAAAATGGACTTTAAAAGACTCTTTCAGATAACATGCTTTACTCTTTTTTTCTAATGTCGGTGTTGAAAATGGAAAGCACTTTATTCAATTTTACGATTACTTATGGATTAGCGGCACCAATATGTGTTTTCAGTGAAAATTTTGGCTAGATTTGTCATGTTGACACTTGTCACTTTATGCTAGTCTCCTATATATTTCCTAAAAAATATCAATAGCTGAGCTAAATTTTATATATCTGTACATATTAAATATTCAAACTATAAGGATGAGATAGAAATACACAATCAAAACTCAACAATCAGAATGCCTGTCAATCATGTGTTTGTTTAACATGAATTCTGACAAAATTGCGAATGCAATCAAATCAATGACGGGGTACAATATACGCTTTCTGTGTATCGTCAGTGACACATGCCAATGCTAATAAAGTACGACCTAGTATGCATAAAAGGGGACACATTGCTACAGCATTTGAAATGGTACTGCACTGCTTTCCGGTGAGTTATTGTTTTATATTTCGCATGCCGGTATTTTACTGGTATAAATTTTAGTTTTTTGTTATGCTTGTTCTATGTTGTGTGTATTTTCTCATACCCAATTAACCCATTTCCTGTTAAATAAGTGAAATGAAACATTCAAGCCGATAGTAAAAACAAGATTTTGCTAATGCAAAGGTATTTTTAGGGGAATATCTTCTTATCGGACGTTCTGTGCAGTCTGATCTTGATCTACACTGTCCGCAAAGGGTCGTTGAGCTGCGCTTAGCAGCCCAAGGATTAAAAGTTTACAATTTAAGATGACCTTTGATTTAAGATACTCAAGATTTTTAACAGGAAGAAAGTTCTACGTTGTAAAAATTCTTTTCAGTCAGATGCAGACTTAAACCTTCATCATCATCATACTAGCATAGCATAATACAAGCGGCATTCCTTCTTTGACCACGCGGGACTCCCTAAACCCTTTGGGATGTTAAATAAATGAAAGTTTCAACTCAGTAGTAAAAACCCAAATACTGCGATTTCAAAGTGGTAAAAATATATCGTATAGGACAGTCAAAGATCAGTCTGCATCCTTTGTGTTGTCTGATCTTGATCTACACGGTCCGAAAGAGTGCACCATGTTGCACTTAGCAGCCCAAGGATTAAATGCTGGATTCAAAAATCTGCAGCAGAATAGTAAAATTTTTTTTTTTTTCAATGTCAAAACTTTGAATCACCGATAAAATGAATCAATGTTTCTAGATGCTTTCGTATGCATCAAATATGTCAGTAAATCATGTTTAATACTTTTTTAAATGTGGCACTATTTTTATTTGATTTTTAATATTTGAACGATGCTAGAACTATTCATTTACACAAGTCACAATCATAAAGTGAAGCAAAGCTTCCAAGCTATGTAAAAACCGATTTCTGCCTAAACGTTCATGACTTTTAGTATTGAAAATAATCAAAGGTTTGAAAAAAAATATTCGTGCTGTCTCAAGTGAACTAAGGTTGCTTTTCACACAGAAATTCCACGGGTCGTAAAGCCACGGGATTGCTTGATACAAGGTTGGACGCGTGCCGTCGCAATCATGCCAATTAACACCCATGGATGTGTTAATTAATGATGTTGTTTGGCAAGTGCTACTGATTTGTTTTAGTATTGAATTATCTGTATACTTTTCCCAGTATAGTGTAACTTTTTGAGCGCACAATTTGTCTTTACCCGAGCTGTCGTGCCAGTAAAAGAATTTATGAAATATATATCTATATATTTTTTAATGTGAAGTTGTCAATTGCAAACTGTTTCAGTTGAGAAGAACTTCCTTTTGTCTTTTGTCCAAATTAGAAAGTATCTACAATACACCGGAATGATACATCGGTTATTGGTAGCGAGACTAGTCATATTTTGCCCTTCACATGAATTTTAGCCATAAGATATTTTCGTTCTACACAAATTCTAATAATTTGTTTATCTGTCAAGTTGTGTGGGGAAGAATATGCTGCGATGCAGAGGTAATAGAAACTCATGAAAAGCATGGATAGGTGAACTTGCCTTGGGAAGACTGCTGTGAAAGTAGATGGCGATGGAAATTGCTTGTTTCATGCACTGTCATGTGCTTCATACAGAGACCAGTCAAAATCTAAAGAAATTAAAGTCCGGACCTGTATAGAAATGGTGAAGAATAGAGAGTACTATAAGCGTTTAAACAAGGACTAGCTCTTTGCAGATTTATCTGGCAAGTACAAGGAAGAATGCGTGAGATGCTCAATTGATGGAAAATACTCTTCAGGCTACATGTTGCAAGCTTCAGCATCCGCACTTTGCCTCACTGTCACTTCAGTATATCCGAGTTTGAACAGTTTAATTGACAAATACAAGATTGAACTTAATAGAAGTTTCTATCCACGGCAGGGCAAATCCTTAAAGGAAGTATTTATAATGTGGACAAGCACTTACAATCACAGTCCGTTTAGCGCCAAAAAATGGATACCAAATCACTTTTGTCCTCTTCTAGAAACAGAGCCGACCCAGTTACAGACAGCGTGTATGCCAATATTCCTTTAGAGAGCTATCAAACACCCACGGAACAGAGCGAGAAAGAAAGATATAGATCCAGTGAAAAATCGGAAAAAAAAAAAATCACATGTCTACCTCAGCGGAAAGGTGCCACAGAACAAAAGACAGCGCACTGAAAATGAGTCACCCTCTTCTGTAAAAAACAACCCAAGTACCGCTTTTTGTACAGAGCTACCCGTGAACATATTTCCACAGCACCCTTCTCTCTCTCCCTCACCCATTCAAAAAGGCTATTCGCCAGTCCTGAGAAGCTTCACAGCTGATGACTACAATCTGAATTCAACCCCTGTCTCACCCCGTAACAGCTTCCTGTGTGAAGACGCTGTTGTCCTTAATACCAGATCTGATAACGTGAAAGTCGAAAACAACATCGACAACAGCTTATCAGAATTATTATCAGGGTCAGCAATCTTAGAGAGAGAGGAAATTGAAATAAGTAATGTGTTAAATTCTTCTCCTTCGAATGAAGACATCCCTTCGAACGGAAAATTAGACCCACTGCGGGACGGTAAATTCTTTACAGTCGAAGGCCTTATCAGAATTGTAAGCAGTGACATAATCCCAGTCAAAGAAGTACCTTATGGTAAGAAAGAAAACGTGTACACTGTTCTTAACGGTGAAGAAAACATCAATAACCAGCTTTCAGGGAAGCGTGCGACCTATCACAATGATCTCGGGGCGTGGGATAGCAAGAAGTCTAGAACATGTAAAACGAAATTCTTACTGACAGAGAAAGAAGCAGAAAAGCAAGCAGAGGTCTTGTTTGTGGTTGAAAGGAAAGGCATAATATATACAGAGAAACAGGTTCAAGGTAAGAAAACACTTGTACCACTCAATCCTCAGCCCTCACAGAATACTATCATAACCCTGCATAGATATTATACATCGCTTAAGCGCAACAACAACTACAAGAAACGAGTAAGTTGGTTCAGTGGGCTACCAGCAAGTTTGCAGCATAGACGGTTTATAACTGTTGTTGAATATCAAGGAACTCTTGACGAAAATTCTAATTCACAGCCGCACAGAAATTCAAAAGTGAATGTAGAACCTTATGCCTGCACAAAACCAAGTACAATTCAGATGATTAAGGACACTGTAAAGCATGCGACTCCCGCAGAAACTTATGAAAAGCTGACGAATTTGGAGAATTCTATAGACTTTCCCAGAAATTTGCAGCAGTGTCAAAATTTCCAAAAAAACCGAGATGGCATAAACAACAAACCGTCATGAAATGAAGCAGATGAGATTCTGGAAGTAATCAAACTTTTCAGTCTAGGGCACCCATACATAGCCAAAATAATTCATGCCAGAGACATACCTAAACCAATTATTATATGCTACACTTCTGAACAACTTCTAGACTTTTATTCGTTCCTAATGTCGAATGGTGGTGTGACTGGAGTGGATAGAACTTTTATGTTAGGCCCTTGCTATGTAACAATAATGGTATTTAAAAGTCACAGAGTTGTGTGGAGGGAGTTGGGTGAACCTCCAATTATGATGGGCCCACTGATGCTTCACTGGGATCTTCCTACCTGAGATTTCTTTCGCACATTAAGGCAAACCTACAGCAAGACATCAACAAATTTGAAATATTATTTGGTACAGATGACGAGAAAGCCTTAACAAATGCGACAGATATGACGTTTCCAAGGGCAAGAAGAAAACTTTGTTCAAAACACATAAAAGATAACATCCTTAGACAGCTTACTGATGGTCAAACAACAATACTGAGTCAATGAACCACAGGCTCAAGCAAGCAATAAAATGAAACCCAAAGAAAACAGACGACCTAATCGAGCAGCTGTGTAATGTTGTCCGCGTACAAATGACTGATTTACAACATGCTCTTTACGGAACAGGTAATTTTAGCCTCGGTCCGCGACTTGGAAGATATAAAGTAGCTGCTGCAGTGTGGCATGCCAAGTCGGAGGATGACAAACAGTCCTACTTACAAAAGTTTCTTAAGCTAAATATAAGGGACAAGAAGGCTGAAGCAGTGACTTCCTTGGATGGAGAGTATAAAGTTCTGTCTACACAAAATGTAGCCAAGAAACCACATCAGAAAAGTCGTGTCAGGTCAACATGAACAAGAACTCCAGTGAAAAAGCAGTGTTTTGAAAAACTAAAGAATGAGAACTAAATGAAAAGCTGTCTAATTACATCATTTACTGTGTTTGCTTTCCTAGCTTTTACCTTCCAGCTTTTGAGTTTTGTATATAAATTTGAATTTCTTCTAAAATTTTGTATCATCAACAACAACCAAAAATATGTAAAACTAATAACCACACAATCCCGACTTTAAAATCATAAGAAAATAAACTTTTGAAAACACTTTGGATAAAGGAGAAAATGCTGGTAACCAACATATCATCCTCTTCTTACAATGTGTTCTACCTTTTCAAAGACTAATTTCATAATTTGTGCAGCATATTCAATTTGTCGTCTGCAAATATTTTCAGTTTGGACCAGTCTAAAACTTTGTGGTTTGGTAAAGAGTTAAAGTACTTGTACATAAAAAGATAAAAAAATAAATAAATAAACGAAAAAATGGGTTTTGAATATAATTTTGAATTTCTTCTAAAATTTTGTATCATCAACAATGACAATCAAAAAATTTATAACTAATTACCACACAATCCCAAGTTTCAAAACCCCAAGAAAATAAACTTTTGAAAACAATGTGGGAAAAGGAGAAAATGCTGGTAACTAACATGTTCTCTTCTTCCCACCATGTGTTCTATCCTTCAAAAACAAATTTCATAATTTGTGCAGCATTCAATTTGCCGTCTGCAAATACCTTGAATTTGTACCTGTCTAAAAAGTTATCATACAGAGTCAAGTACCTGTACATCAAAAGATAACAAAAAATGAATGAAAAAGGATGAGATGATAATTTTGAATTTCTTTTAAAATTTTGTGTCATCAACAACAACCGAAAAGAGTCTAATTACCACACAATCCCAAGTTTTAACAGCCCCAAGAAAAAAGGCTTTTGAAAACACTGTGGGGAAAAGGAGAAAATGCTGGTAACCGGCATTTTCTCCCTTTACAACAATGTATTCTACCCTTTCAAAGACAAATTTCATAATTTGTACAGCATAAATTGTGTATTGTCAACAACAACAAAAAAGTATAACTAATTACCACACAATCTCGAGTTTTAACGACACCAAGAAAATAAACTTTTGAACACATTGTGGGGAAAAAGAGAAAATGCCGGTTACCAGCATTTTCTTCTCTCCCCTTCCAAACACAAATTTGTGCAACATTTAATTTCTCGTCTGCAAATACTTTCGATTTGGACCAATCTAAAATGTTGTGGTTTGTTAAAGAGTTGGAGTACAATTTACATGTAAATAAATAGATAACTAGTAAAAAATGAATGAGGAAAAAAAATGAATAAATAAAACTAACAAATAATAGTTCTTAGTGGTCCTTAGTGATATTTACCCCGACCCCTGTCCACGAAGCACCATATATTTTCATTTGCACGCTTAAATTTAATCTTGTGACATTGCAACACTGACATTAAAAATTAAAATCATCAGTTGTAACTGTCATCAATACTTTTCAACATCTTGGAACAATGCATTTTAAACAAGAGGGCCATGATGGCCCTGGATTGCTCACCTGAGTAGAGTGCCTGAAAGGTATTTCTTTAATTTGACCAAGTGACTTAGTTTATGACCCCAGGTGACCCAATTTCAAACTCATATTTCACGAAGACAAACATTCTGACCAATTTTCAAGTCAATTGAGCAAAAAAATGTAGCCTCTAGAGTGCCCTAAATGTATTTCTTTAATTTGACCTAGTGACCTAGATTATGACCCCAGGTGACCGAATTTTGAACTGGTCTTGGACTGTATCAAAAGAAACATTTTAATCAATTTTCAAATCAACTGAATAATAAATGTGGCCTCTAGAGTGCCCACTAGCTATTTCTTTAATTTGACCAAGTGACCTAGTTTATGACCCCAGTTGACCCAAATTTAGACTCATGTGAGATTTTATAAAGACAAACATTCTGACCAATTTTCAAGGCAATTGGGCAAATAATGTGGCCTCTAGAGCGCCCACAAGGTGTTTCTTTAATTTGACCTAGTGACCAAGTTTATGGTTCCAGGTGACCCAAATCCAAACTCATCTAACAGTTTATCAAGACAAACATTCTAGACAAATTTCAGGTCATTTGAGCAATAAATGTGGCCTCCAGAGTGCAAACAAGGTATGTCTTTAATTTGACCCAGTGACCTAGTTTATGATCCCAGTTGACCCAAATTCAGACTTATGTGAGATTTTATAAAGATAAACTTTCTGACCAATTTTCAAGGCAACTGAGCAAAAAAAAAAAAAGGCCTCGAGAGTGCCAACAAGGTATTTCTTTAATTTGACCTAGTGACCTAGTTTATGACCCAAGATGACCCAAATTTAAACTCAATGAACTCGTTGTGCTTAGATGGGCAAACAAACTTAGAAGAGAATCACTACATACCAAATATCAAAGCTCTACGACTTCCAGTTTCAAAGAGGAATTTTGAAGTTTTCCTTCTTTGTTCCTATGTTCGAACTTATGACCCCCGGGGCTGGGCCAGTTTTGACCCAAGCAGCATTCTTGGAACAAACTTTGTAGAGGTCTACTAGGAGATGCTACCAAATATCAAAGCTCTACACCTTCGCGTTTAAGAGAAAAGAAATTTAAAGTTTTCCTTCCTTGTTCCTATGTTCGAACATGTGACCCCTGGGGCA